>JACGCM010000764.1:0-1200000 GCA_014058105.1 Kingdonia uniflora | reverse complement strand
GCTTGAAACTGCTACCGAAATCTACCTAAAACTGCTACTGAAATCTGCCTAAAACTGCACTAAAATCTGCCAGAAACTGTTGCTAAAATCTGCCTGTTCCTGCTGCTAAAATCTACCTGAAACTGATGCTAAAATCTGCCCGATTCTCCTACTAAAAACTGCCTGGTTCTTGCGTTAATAACCTGCTGAATACCAAAGCTGTTACCTACTATGTGCGCAGTTTACCAGAGTTGTTCTTACTGCTGAACCTGCCTGTTCTTGCTGCTGTATACTACCACTTAATCAAACCTGCTGTTGTTGTTTACACTTGCTACTCTTGTTACTATTGCTGTTTACACTTCCTCTGCTACAAAGTTTCAAGTGGGGAAAGCTATTTTACTGGTTCACAAGATTATATTACTACACCACTAGACCTGACCGATAAGAAACCCTTATCATGTACAATCACTTCTAATATTTGTTCACAAGGTTTTTATTTACATTACACATTGTATTTTATTTAATTAGTCACAAGCTATACTATTACTCCGGATAATGAAACATAAAATATGGCGAAGAACAAAGAAAGAATCGCACAACCTTCTTAATAAACTCGCCAAAGTAAACCGCGCACGACACCCTTTCTTCTTTTCTAGCGAGATGTCGTTGTTGCTCCTCTCACTAACCTGTGATTGATCTTTTCTCACTCTTAATGGTAATAGCAACTAGGGTTTCTATAACTCTAAGCTATGGTTTTAGATGTGTTTATAAGAAGTATGTCCCACCTATGATACCTCTTTTAATTATCCTAACCCCGTTACAATTCACAAGTCATAAAGCAACCAAACTCCTAAGGAGGGATTCCCTACCAAGGGTGCTAATTACTTATACAACAACCAACAATCTACTACCATAGATAACTCCTACTATAAATAAAAATACAGTAATGACCTAACTAATTATAATTAAATGGGGAATTATACTAAATTTCTGGATAATTTTCGTTCTTCTATAAGTTGGGAGAAGAGTTTCTTATGAATTCCAAACATTCGGGCTTATTTTGGTTTGCAGTATACGGTGAATTATCAAGTACATGATGTAGTTATTTTGAACATACAATCAGAAGTAAATGAAGTGTATGGCCCATTAAAAAGCACATCTTGGAGATACAGAAGTTACTATTAAGAAACGAAACAACATTGCAAAATTTTAAATAAACTGATGCCTATCATGAAAAACAGAGTTATAACTAGATAATGATCAAGGCCAAGATACAAGAACACATGTTGCTCAGGGTAACATTGTCGAGACTGTCTAGACACTTCTGAATACATGCACCGGAATTGGCGGATAGTTAAACCAAGGATAAATACTTACAGTCGTTATACGTTTTTAAGATCCACCCAACTTAATGTCAATAGAAAGACATCATGTTAGGGAGGCGAGTGAGGGTGTGTCTATTGTAACTTGAAAATCAAAAACTGATGAATGTGGGATTTTCTCGCCTAAAAGATAAGGGTGTCACAAACTTTGTATGTGACCACTGAGAGAGAAAAAGAAACTAATCTCAAACCTTCACATCTCTCTATCTAATATGGATCCAACTTCAGAGTTACATATTAACATGAAGAATCTAGCTAGGGTTTTTCATCTTGTATTATTAAGAGAATATCGAAATATTGTTTCGGAGAATTGCATGCAATAATCTACGATTAGACATGAAAATCTTAGGGTTTTGATGAGAAAAAAGCTAGGGCTTTTAACTAAACACATGACATAATCAAATATTAGAAGCATAAATTTATACTACTACCGATACATACTTTCTGCCAACGTCTAATACATGTCGTTGATCTCCCATTTCTCATGCGTCGAGGATGTTTTAAAAGGCTCGGATAGGTTTGAGCAGTTAAGTTTAAAACCCAGCCGTCGGATCTAGAACATTTTTTTTGTTTTCCATCTCAAATTTCAGTCTCTCCTTTTGGCAAATCATTCGGCACAATTCGCTTTATACTACGAGTATCTCTCTCTGCTTCAAATTTCAATTTCTCCAATTTCTCAGTCTCTCTCTCTAATCTTTCTCTGTGATCTCTCTCTCCATGATTCTCTCCAATTTCTCCAATATCATTGGTAGTGGAGGAGGGTTTGGGTCTTCTAATCGGTTTAGGGGGAGATTTGATGGGTGGAGGAGGTTTAGGGGTTTTGGTTTGTTGTTGTTACTGTTTGTGTTGGTTTCAAAGAAGGATTTGATTGAATTGGGGATGGGGTGGGGTTTTAATTTTTTTATATTTACAGCAATCGAAGAAACCCAACAATGAATCGAGCCCAATTGAGGTTAGTGTATCAGTAATTTTTAGTACTCAAATTCAATATTTGAGTACTAAAAATTGTTTTTGCATATTTATTCAATGCTACCAATAATTTGGTGAATCTCTTCAGTTTTCTATACTTGGGTGTAGCATTTAAGATTGCCTTAGAGTACTGTTAGCTATATCTCCATTGATTAAGTCAGAAGTTACTAATATCCAAGCAATGGGTCTCTAACTATTTTCTTCTTGTTGTTTGTATGCAATTGCAGTTATAGCTTTGATGGCGATAAAAAATGATTTGAATGATCCTTACAGTGTATTAGAAAATTGGGATATTAATTCAGTTGATCCTTGCAGCTAGAGGATGATAACCTGTCCCCAGATGGCCATGTTTCCGCTCTGTAAGATGTTATAATTCTTCATCTCATATTTAGCTTTAAACACATTACCAAAACAAGGAAGGGGTCTAGCAATGTACAATCATTGAAACCAATTCCTGGATAAAATTATGCATAATCAATAATTGTTGAAATCGTTCTTACAGTTCTTGGTTGTTCGATATAATTAGGAGGTTGCCTAGTCAGAGCTTGTCCGGGACCTTATCACCAGGGATTGGAAACCTCAGCAATCTGCAATCCGTGTAAGTCAGAAATTTGGGAACTATCTCCGTTATTTTTCTCTGTACTTAACTAGCAGTAACTCATGTCTATATATGATACTCCTAATCGAACATTCAAACTACATTTAATAAAGTAGTGCCAGTCCACATGTATTTGGCTAGGTAACAACGACACTTCACTTGTAACAAATAAAACGTGTCTGACACCCCGACACTTGGACACACGTGTCTAACACTATTTACAAGGTGCTTAACAATTTTCTGCCATTTCCAACACCCCGTATCCGTGTCGTTGTTATCTAGGTATTTGGCAATCAACTCTCTGTTCCTATCCACGTCTTAATACTTAACGGGTACTTTTAGCACCAATTCCATTATAATGCCTTCGATATTATGTCTTCCAATTTGTTGTCAATAATCATATCTTGGATGTTTTCCATCATTTCCCTATGTCTAACTAAAAGAAATAAAGTATTTTTCTTTGATTTTGTTATCTACCATTTTCATGAAAAAGTTGCTTCATGGGAAATGTTTTTCCTTTTTCTCCTCTTTCCATGAACGAAACACACCCTAGCAGTGATTTTAGTTCTCTTAACAAATTTTATAGTTTCCATTGATCTCTTTGAAGGATCTAAGTGAGAGCTCTCAAAGGGTAAATTTTTACGGATTTCGAGTTATAGGCCAAAAGTTATTCTAATTTCAAGTAAAAAAGCCAAGGCAAGATAAATAAAGATCAAAATTTTCTCTCATTGTCGATGGCAGAATAGACGTACCACACGCTTGATTCCATTTTGGTTGTTTTACCTTTTACCCTTCTCACGCTTCTTTATTTATAGTTAGTTTTAAGAAAATCTTTATTTTTTGCGAAGAGCTAAGATAATCTCAATCTCTTATCATGATATTACCATATTTGACCAAGGCAACAAAGCTCAATGCAATCAGACAACATGATGTGTTTAAAATCGGGCTTTCATTGTCCATGTAGGATGTTGACTCTAAATTCAACTTATGGATGGCACAAAATTCTTCTGTTTATTTTATAGATTATAGATACTTAATAATTATAGGCTTCATATTGCGCGCAATTGTATTACTATCGGCTTATATAAAAAAGAGATCGGATGCACTTATACTTTTATGAATGATATATCTAATGTTCAACTTCTTGTACTTTGATGTAGGCTGCTGCAGAATAATGCTATTTTTGGTCCAATTCCTGCCAATATGGGAAAGCTACAGAAGTTACAAGCACTTGATCTCTCAAACAATAAGTTCAGTGGTGGAATTCTAAGTTCCTTGGGAAGCCTTAATAATCTAAATTACCTCTAAGTTATGATCTGAAGCCTGTCATAATTGTGGTTACACTGTCTTGTTTTTCTCCTAGCGGCTAGAAAGTTTGCTCCGAACTTGTCTTTTCTAACACTTTGTGTGTGCAAATCAGTCGACTAAACAACAAGAGCCTTTCTGGACCCTTCCCCGAGTCTCTTGCAAACATTGAAGGTCTCACTCTCGTGTATGTATCCAGTCACTAACTCTCCATTCTATTTTTACATTTTAGAGAAAAAACATGAATATGAAACACGTTCTTCTTGACTGCATTAGGTTATGAACTCAATCTTCTAAGTTTGAAATGACTCTCAGGGATCTTTCTTACAATTATCTTAGTGGTTTGATGCCAAAGTTATCTTCAAGAATATTCAAGTAAGTCATTCTCCTTTAATCTCCCAGCACTCACTTTAGTATGAAGTTATGTTTGATCATTTAAATTTTGTTCTTTTTCAGATTTATTGGAAACCCTTTAATCTGTGGGCCAAACTCGCAGAATAACTGTTCTGCTGTGTCTCCTGAGCCACTGTCTTTTCCATTAGATGCTTTAAGAGGCAAGCTTATATAATACATTTTTGTTATCTGAGATTTACATCTGTGAAAACTCTGTAAAGTTATCATGTGTGACTATTCTAACCTGTGGATACCTTATCTTAGAGATCAGTCACAATCTGGTAGGACAAGGAGCCACCGCATAGTTGTTGCATTAGGTTCTGTTGTTGGGTGTATTCTTTTTTATCATCATTACTGTTGGATTTTTCTTTGGTGGAGATACAGACACAACCAACAGATTTTCTTTGATGTCAATGGTTAGTCCTTTTGTTCTTGGTACTTCCTTAGATATCAGAATATAAAATCATCACACTGGACGCAAGTGCACGTACTGCTTATTTGTGTGAATGCAAACAGACATACATAGTGAACTTGAGGCACGTGAATTTGAACACTGTCCGTTGGCAAGCACTTCCTGGGGTGGATCATACTCCAGAAGTGTATCCAATTTAAAACTCTTGTGATTCTTATGTCCTCTACTTTTTTGCATGTTTTGTGGCTGAAAACTTCTTATATAGTTTATGTTTTACTTTTTGTGACCTTGTTGATTAAATTTTGGGTGCTTGATATTCTTCATGAGTCAGCTTGATTCAAACATCCAGATTAACAAGTATGTGATCCTCAAGTATTGTACGAGATGAGGGGTACAGAATTGGTAGTGCTCAAGATTTGCCACTTGTTTGTTACATGTGTACAACACGGAGGTATATTGTCGAAGAAGAGTGGGGGAGAATTTCCTGCTTTCTTTTGGCAATAAAAAACTTGACAACTATATAATGAAATGTTGTGAAAAGAGAATTTCTTGCGGGTAATTTTTGTAGAGCGTTATTAAGATAGACATAACGAATCTAACTTTTATCCATAAGATGATAGGCGACCTCAAAGCAGATTATCTTGTAGGGCAATCAGATCATCTTTTTGAGAACTAGCACACATAACTGCTTTAAAACCTGAAATTGCCTCTTTGGACATCTTGTAGGGCAATCATATTATCTTATTAGTAAAATTTTGTACTTCCCTCAAGGATTTTAAGTAATTTCATGTATTTTTTTTGGTATATTTTTATATAAATCAAATACCCATAACATGTACTAATACATATCATACCTACAAATAGTCAAAATATCTTACGAGAATATTACAAAAGCATAATTAGTTAACCTTGACATAATTAGAGAAAATATAGAGCATTATACTAACCTCACCTAAAAGTGTCTCCCATAGTTCATGAAAGTTTCGACTTCCAAAATTTAATACAATCAAACTCATCAATGATTGAATCTGTACTGAACTTTGCTGTGATTTTTCTCTCAATATAGATCATCATACTATCTTCAAGAAAATCATCATCCATCTTGCTGCGAAGCTTAGTCTTTATAATCTTCATTGATGAGAATATTCTTTCATTTGTAGCTGTCAAAACTGATAGAGTCAATACAAGGCAAATTAGTCGATCTACAAGAGGGTGATTTTCTGATTTCCCCGTTTGCGCCATTACTTGACAAAGTTGAGAAATGCTTGAAAAATTCTTAAACTCGGAATTCTCATTAATATCAATTTGATAGTGTTTTAATTGATAAGGTAGAAGATCCTTTTCAGTTTCTGTAAAATCTTTAGGATAAAACTTGTCCACCAATTCACAAATATTACCAATATTAAACAAGCGGTAATTATTTTTGGGATTCAAAGCTGCAGTAAGAACCAAAAGTTTCATCATTTGCTCGTTAAACCTGCTATTTAACTCCTTCAATTGCTTATCCACCGCCTCGTAAAATATATCATATCGATAATGATGTTCATTTATATCATGACTTTGTTGTTGATGACGAAACCGGCCTCGACCAGCAACATATTGGCTCATCATATCTGGAACAATAATATCATGTTTATCACAAAAAAGTTTCGTCTTCTCTAAGAGAGCATCCCAACCATCATCTCGTAATTCTTGGATTAAATTTTTTGCTGAATTAACAAAGTCTGTTGCACCCACAATGTCTTGAGTCTTACTTTGCAAACTTTGGCATAATTGATGAGAAATTGACATTATTTCACGCATAATATGCATAACAAATACAAACTTAAAAGATGTAATTTCTTCATATGATGAACCAGTTTCCCCCCTTTGACTATAATTCGAACCATTGTCCTTGATATCTTTCAAAACCTCACATGTAGAAGTAAACATATTCATAAAACTCGAAATCGATTTAAAATGTGAGCCCCACCGTGTGTCTCCAGCTCTTTGCAAAGTACCAATCTGATTAAGCCCACTACCAGTTTCCAGCTCACCACTAGCTATTAAATCTTTTACATTCTTTGCGTGTACCGCATGTAATTCATCTATACGTTTGGAAGACGCACTAGCAATATTTATAGCGGCAATCAATTGTTTGAAAAATTGATATATAAGAAGCACTTCTTTGGATGCAGCAACTAATGCCAATTGAAGGCGATGAGCATAAGTGTAATAGGCATAAGGACACTCTTTAAGAATTAGTGCTTGCAATCCATTCCATTCACCCCGTATATTACTAGCTCCATCATACCCTTGGCCTCGAATATTGTGGATACTGAGATTGTTTTTATGGAGAAACTTTAATATTTCATTCTTCAAAGTAAGTGTTGTAGTATCTGGAACATGAATCAGTCCAACAAACGCTCTTGTAAAAAACCATTTTCATCCACAAATCTCAACACTATACCCATCTGCTCTTTATTTGACTCATCACATGCTTCATCAACCATAATACAAAATTTTCGCTCGCCAATTTCCTTGTGAATTTCATTTCATATTTTCCCTGAAAGGATATGTAATAGTTCCTTTTGAATTGACGGTGAAGTATATTTGGCCCTTGCTGGGGCATTATCTAAGACATTCTTCACTTCTTCGTTGTAAGAACTCAATAAACATATCATCTCGAGAAAATTTCCACGATTTGAAGAACCAACGCTCTCATCATGCCCTCTAAGTGCGCACGCTTGGAATGTTAACCATCTAATAGAATCAATTAAGACTTTTAGTCATAATCGATTTTTCACAACTTGTTCTAGAGTTACTTGTTGAACGATGTTTTCAATGTGTTGCGTCTTCTTCATTAGATCTCTACAAGCTTGTTCATTTATATGATGCGTAGAATTAAATTGACCAACGTGAGATGTGAATATCTCAAGAGCATTCTTCCAATTATCGAAGCTCATTATAGTAAAGACATTTGATCCTTGGCGGCCAACTTTGCCTTTATTAAAAACAAAGCATGGAAGACAATATGCTTTGTGGGAAGAACCAAAAAACTCTAACCATGACGGATATAAGTAGTACCACGACTCTTGAAATCGACACCCTTGTTCGTTTAACGGATATTCTGGCATCCGATGTTGATATGGTCTTTTTTTACAATGTGCAAGTCGAATTTCATCACGCCGATCTACATGATAATCATATACTTGTTGTCGTTCTGCAGGATCCCATACTAAAGAACCTATATCGAAATCCTTAGATTCAATTCTTGCACGTTTCGGAGGTTGTTCTTGATTTTTTCTGGGATGTCTAGACTTTGTGATGGCGAATTGGATTCTAAATTTGAAGATGCCTGTTTCTTGAAGAACGCGTGCATAGTCCAATTATTCTTATCCTTGTAAAAATGCTTAGAGAATGGAAGCAGAGAGTTAGAGAAGAGATGCTTATAGTTTGGTTAATTTAACCTTGTTTCCTTCTTCCCAAATCCCACTTTTCTATTTCTGGATCGGGCTGGGCTTTAGGTGGGAGTTAGAGATGCTCTTATGTTTGGTTTTAACATTTTCTGGGTTGGGCTGAGCTACCAGGGTTGGGCTTTAGGTGGGTAAGTATAGTTTTTGTTTTTTTTACAAATGCTATATAAGCCCTTTCTTGGCAAAAATCAAGGGGGGCAGTTGCCCCGTCTTCCAGGCCTGTAAATCCGCCCCTGATCTAAGATAAATAATCTAATTAGCATACAAGGAGACCCCTCTAATTATAGCACTAACAGTTAAGGAATGAAGCTCATAAGAGCATCTCCAAGAGACTGGAGTTCGAGCTGAACTCCCTTTTTTTCACACAAAAGCATCTCCAATGGCTAAGATGAGTAGACTCGAGCTCCCATCCAAATAGGTTTAATGGGAAGGACAGGGTTTCCACAAGTAGGTCGTGTACAATGATCCCAAATTTTGAAGGCCAAGGATCCCTTTTAGATGAGGTTTTTATCTTAGAGAGACTGAGCAAAGAAGAGAGCGAGATATTGGTGTTAAATAAGGACATCCAAAACTTGTAATCATCACTTGATCTTTAATAGTAATTAGTACAGGGATTGGAACAAGAGGCTCTGAGCTAATCATGACATTCTAAAATTGTAATCATCCTAAACCAAATTCATGACGACCTTGAAACATAAAAAGACTAATCAAGTTTGGAACAAGAGATTGAACACTATATATATATATATATATAATATATATATATATATATATATATATTTTTTTATTTTTATTTTTATTTTTTTGAAAGAATGAACTAAACAAACAAATTCATCTTGTTTATAGTATCACCATCGATTACTTTCGATGTTAACAATATCCTTAGAGACAATCGATTAAAGAACTAAAGCAAAGATTCATTTTTGTATCCCGCGTTCTGTTAATATTTGAAGGCGATTTATGATTCTTAACTACTTTACAATTTTTCAACTTCTATTTTAGTGATATACTAGTAATCGCGTGTGCCTACAATTATTTGAAAAATGTTGACCTATGTGCTCAAATAGTTTAATCTTTTAGATGTCTCCCAAATGTTAAGAATATAACCGATATTTCAAGCATCGATCATACATTCAACATTAGTTAACTTTAATTCAAGGTAGGTTAGAGATTGAATTATCAAGACACATAGAAATGATATAAGATAAATAAAAAACTAGTCTTAGGGTTTGCCCCAACGATGCATGCTCATTCCACTGTGTTGTTTATATATACAACGCAAAATAAGGTTAACATAGAAACCGTTCCTTTGCGGCAATTGTTTAGGCGTATAAGATTTTTCTTCTAAACCTGAAGATGGATTACTACAAGATGCCCAATTCTTAAAAGTCCTGCATAACCTCAAATCTTGAAAGGCATCTTATTTTTAATCTAGTAGTCTATGAGTAGTTTACCCATCTGAGTTAGAACTAATCTGGTAGTCTAAAATTCGAATCGATTTAGCAATATATTTGTATATTGAACTCAATGAAGCCAGAAAAGCCATATTATTCAGTCACCTTGTTGTGTTGACTTCGTATTTCGAAATAATAGTAATGTATCAATTGCAGCTTGAGCTTCCAAATACCATTAGATTTGCCACTATTAAAGAAGGCGAAGCAATAAACCCACACATGAATGGAGCTATGGAACTGCAGCTGCCCCTCATAGAGCATACATAGTATAAACTCATGAGATTATTACTAAACGCCTATGGCTGGTGAGTTTGGTTACCATTTGTAATGCCTCACTCACTGCCAACATTGTCCCCATCTAAACCTGCAGGGTTTTGTTTCTCTCAAAACTCTATAGTGTAAGTGAGAGTAAAAGAAAGCCCACATATTAATCTCACTTAGGAACAAATTTTATACGATGTGGGACTATTAATACAGTATGAATTGCATAACTTGATCTCCCCATCGTGTATTCAGGAATTACTAAAGATCATTTTTGCAACTATTTCTTGTATCTAATATACTTACGGATTACGGACCCAAAAAGGCAAATATATTAAAGAATTACCGACAAAACAAAAAGGTATGGATGAAGGAGCACGCTCCCGCTAGCAACGAGGTGGGAGGTCGCTAGGCGACCCCATCACTAAGAGTAGGAACACACTAGCAAGCTCATTCAAACGACTTTGCGATACTTGGTTTCCAACCCTAGAAACATAACATCTCGATCGAACGACATCCAAGCTCGTTCGAACGAGATTGACTCCTGGGCCAAAATTCCAGTGAGTACAAAAAAGTTTGATCGAACGACTTTGAAGCTCGTTCGAACGACTTCCATTTTCGTTCGAACGATTTCGACAATTTCCCAATCTTCGACAAGAACTTTATTTCAAAAAATATTCTAAATTTTGTGAGATATTTCAAGCATCACAAAGTTGGACGTTGAGACACGGTTAAGGGTAGTTCAAGAACCATGATAAAATCCCTGACACGAACTTTAACAGTGTCGAAGCAACCTAAACAATCACTCAATCGGGGGTGTTACAATTAGTTTCGTTCTTATATCTTTCTTAGTTACAGATCTCCAAAATTGGCTTGCCTAGCAAAAAAAAAAAACAAACAAACAAACATGAGTTCAATTGAACCTCATTGTTCTGAACGACAAATTGCCACTGCATCATCATTTACTGGAGTTTGCTGTAAAATGAAGGGTCTGATGTCCTTGGGGATCCTCAGCCTTATCTCTTAGAGTAAAGGCATTGTGGATGAGTCATTGGAGATGCACAAAGGTAAGACCTCTAGACCAGAGGTGGTTATAACTTCACTACACTATTTTGCTAATATCACAATGCTTAGTAGTCCTTCTGAACACCCCCAACAAAGCATGTTTTGCTAATCTCACTATGCTTATAGTCCTCCTCTTTAAAAGAGGAGCACCCCAACAAAAACTTTGCTTAGTCAGCATTTTGGTTAAAAATATTTTTTTTTTAGTTTTTAATGCTGAGGCCTAGCGTCCATTAAAAAAACAAAAAGTTGAATAAAAAACCTTTAAAAAAAATCTGAGATCCTAACGCTAGGGTCCTAGCGTTGATGGGTAATATTAAAAGTTATTGGCATTGCGTTTCTATAACATACAAAATGCCAGGGAGGGGGGAGGGGGATAGGGAAAAACTTAGAAAAAAAACATTCATGAGTTTCCAAAAAGGTCTAGTATTGATGAGTAATATTAAAAGCTATTTTCCCGACGTTTCAATAACATATAAAAAGCTAGGGTCCTAACGTAGATGGGGAAAAAAACCAAAAAAATATTTTCATAAATTTCTTCGCAAAAGCTCATCCAAACATGAATTTTAAAAAAATTTAGTCACAATCACATACCTAAATTGACTTAATTTTTCTCTCTCAAGTTTAATTTTGATTATAAGTGTTATTGTCATAACTTTTGAATTTTGAGTTGAGATATGACTAGAGAGAGAAAGAGAAAGAAATCTATATAAATATATAACAGGAGACGCATCTGTAAAAATGATTGTGAGACCGCCACGTCAGCATTTCTGACCATTCCTATTGTGCCATGTAAACACACTTTTTAATGAAACTCAACTCTTTCCTGTCATTTTTCAAACAACGCTTCTCTCTCAACAGTTACAACTCATCATTTTTTCCTTCCAAAATACTTACTATCTCTCTTTATTAGCCTCTCAATCAATTGAACTTCAAGCGTATCACTCTCTCTCTCAAAGCCGCCACTAAAATGTTTTTTTTCTCTCTATCTCTATCTCTCTCTCATTTATAACGTCTCCATAAGAAATCTTACTATAGTTTTTGGTTAAAAGATGTGTAATTGAGGAAGTAAGTTTGATAGAAGATTTGGATTTAATAACTCTGCAAAAATGTTTCCTCCCTCAATACTCTTACATTCAAGGGTTATGTACTACAGTAGCATATTTCCCAGATTCGATAAGGAGAAGCTAGTAGAATCATGTCAAAGGTGCATGATCATTCGAGAAGTTGTCAAGTCCACGTCCACAGATCTCGATCCTCTACAGTAACCGTTATACTTGGTCAAATAGAGCCATTGCAAGAGATCCGTGAAGTTCACCCACTCCCCATTAAGATAGGAGACCAACTATTTGTAACTGCCCATATCCATTATAAATATAGGCGGAGCACATGTTAAAATCGATCAAGAACTTTATTATTTTTTACTATTTACATATATTCTATCTTTCAACAATTGTAATAACTAGCACATATTGGATTTCACCATCTAACCCTCCTCGAGGTCGTAGTTTTTCTAAGGTTTTACTGAGTTTCCACATAAAATCTATTGTGTTCTAGCTTAAAATTGCAATCTTCTTACTGAAGTATTGGCGAAGTTTCCGATCCATGAAATATGTCATTACAATTGGCACCGTCTGTGGGAAATCCACTTTTTCTTTACTAAATCTTGTTCGATACAATTATTTCCATGACCAATATGAATCTCAGAAGTGCCTCCAGTACCCAAAGGAACAATGAGGACGTTCTAGTCACCGTCCAACAAGAAATTATCAATTTGCACAATGTTGTTGTTGAGCTTCAAAAGTAGATAGAATCTGACATGAACCAGTGACTCGAAGATCAGAGGATTCATGCTCAAGCCCTCCAAGTTGACAAGGATAAGAGGAGGAAGGCCCTGGAATAACAGAGCCAAACTCATCAGAATGAAATGGAAAGTCTACGAAGGCAACAAGATTGACTCACTGGTCGACAAGGATCACCTCCTTAAGCCTGAAGTAATCATTGGTCACGAGCCTCTCGGAAGGAAAATATACCAAGGGAAGAGTGAAATCGAACTTCAAGATCTCGATCAAGGAACCCAAATAGAGTATCTCGACATTTTGGCCTCACGTCGTCAGCGACGACAACTCAAGGAAAATGACAAACACATCATTAGACCACCTCTAAGATGACCAGTTAGAGAGCTGTTGGGCCCAGAAGGTCAAGGAGATTTTGATCCACAAGCTACAGCTGAACCAAACACTCTCCAACAATTCATTACCTTAGATGACTTGAACAATAGAATTTAGGCCATACATTCAGACAATCATAGTCGAAGATCCACTCTAGATAGGATCGAGACCAACCCTATTTCCCCTCATCTCGAAGTTATGCCAATTCCAGACAACTTCCACATGCTGGAATTTTACCAATATGCAGGCCTCACCGGCCCACTCACCCACGTTTGTCACTTCAATGCAACCGTCTGCTTAACATGAGCTTCAAGGAAGAGCCTCTCAGGTGGCTTCATACCATTCCAGAAGGTTCGATTACTAGCTTCGCCCAGTAATAGCGACTGTTCGAATCAAACTACGCACATGCTAAAGAATACGAGATAATGATGGACTCTATCTTCTTTTTCGAACAAGGCGTGAAGGAGTAAACTTTTACAAGCATTTCCTGTAAGAAATGAGGAATTCAAATACCAATATTCTCATAGCAGCATTCACCTCTGTACTCCACATCGATCCTAAAGTTTTAGAAGAACTTACACTTCACAAACCCAAAGCCGTCACAGAGATGATCGATGTGGTTAATAACTACATCAAACTCGAATAATCCAAGAAGGATAAGATGAAAAGTTGTTATATTATCCATTCCAACGATGTGCTCTCACCACCACACTCAAAACCAACAAGCAATGTTACTGCCAAACAGCATAGGCGTTTCAATGACAATATCAAATGAAAAGATGAGAAAAAAGATAGACCTATCCCAATCTTGCCCCCTATGACAACTACCCTATTGGTTATCTTACCAATACTAAGGGGGGATAAACTCTTTCGATAAGCACAAGAGATTCAAGATGTCACAAATAAACTTTTGTGCCAGTATCAAAATGTCTATAGTCATGAGACTGACAACTGTTACTCCCTCATACAAATTTTTCACCATATTGTCCTGGCAGGAAGACTTCACCAGTATGTAATCGATGTCCAGAATTTTCTCAAAGAAAAAACAAAAAGAAAGAAAGTCGAACAAGAGCAAGGCCAAATTCAAGCTCAACATCTTTATATGATTGAGATTGAAAGAGGCAAAAAGTGAAAGATAGATGACATAATTACATCCTGCTGCAAGGTGACATCATTCGAGAAATCTGCCAAACTTCTACCCAGCTTCAGCAAAGCTAAATGCCCATATCATATTTCCTTCGAAGAGTGTGACACTAACCATGTCAAATACCCTCATGACGACCCATTAGTAATAATGCCCAAAGTAGGACAAAACCACTTACATACACTCCTTGTCAACACTGGAAACGTGGCTAATATACTGTTCAAAAGAGTGTTAAACATTCTAGACCTCAAAGATTCAATTAAAGCTTCAACCACAACCATAACAGGATTCAATGGTTCAAAAGAGTCAGCCTTGGGAGAGATTACATTACCTGTTCAAGCAGGACCAAAAACCACTTTCGTCAAATTTATTATAATTGATGCCGAATCAAAATACTTGGGGATCTTAGGAAGAAGTTAACTCCACCCCATCAAAGCATTGCCTTCGACATATTATCTGGCATTACGTTTTCCAGCAGATCATGGAGTCTTTGAAATCAAAGGGAGTCAAGCTGTGGTAAGAATGTGCAAAAATACCACCATAAACTCTCACGCATCAAAACTCCTAAAAGCATAGCAATTATAAAAAGAGCCATATCCCACATTCGAGTAACATGATAATGAAATAGTTGAATCCATAAAGCTCGATGGTTCGGGGAGAAATTTTTTTATTAGATCTAAACTATTACCAGAAGAAAGGGAGACCATACTTCAGCTATTAAAGAGAAATGTCAATGTCTTTGCTTGGTCTTTTCAAGAAATTCCATAAATTGACCCACTAGTTGCATACCATAAGTTAAACCTTATTCCAGACAATAAAGTTGTAGTACAAAAATGTCGTAACCTGTCCCCCATGCTCTGTGAAGCAGTGAATGAAGAAATCGATAAGCTAATTTGATTTGGTTTCATTCGAGAAGCCAAATATCCAAAATGGATCTCAAACATCGTAGCTATCCCAAAAAGAAATGTAAAAATCAAGGTTTGTGTAGATTTTACTGAACCAAATAAGTTCATACCCAAAGATAAATTTCCCCTTCCTTTGATTCATTGCCTTCTCGACTCCGTAGCAGGTCATGAACTTCTTTCAATGATGGATGTAGCTTCGGGGTATAATCAAGTTCCTCTTGCCGAAGAAGATCAAGAAAAGACAATATTCGCCACAAAAAGGGGTCTCTATTGTTACACAGTCATGCATTTTGGATTATAGAATATAAGAGCCACATACTAGCGGCTCGTCATAAAAATGTTTAAAGATCACTTGGGAAAAATCAAGGTGTGCATCTACGACATGATCTACAAAAGCTTAAAACGAGAAGATCATTGCAGAAATCTCCAAACTATCTTCGGCATTCTTCGTACTTATCACATGAAGCTAAACCCTGAAAAAATGCCAATTTACGGTTGCATCTGGAAAAAAATTAGGGCACCTGGTAAGCAAAAGAGTAATAGAAATCAATCCATAACAAATAAAGGCACTCATGGCCATGCCATCGCTGCGAACCAAAAAAGATGTCTAAAAACTTACTGGGAAGAAATAACCACTTTCGGGGAAAGCCATCACCTATGACAAAGAAATAACCCAAGGAAATCATCTAGACTTAGAATATGAATTGGATTTTAAAGATCTCAAAATATACTTGGGGCATCTTCCCATAATGAGTACTCCAGTTGAAGGTGAAACATTAACAATGTATTTATCGATAACAGATGACTCAATCAATTTTATTCTTTTTTGAGAAGACAACGGAGTAGAAAAACTAACCAATTTCATCAGTAAAACTCTTATGCCTGTAGAAAAGAGATACACCACCACTGAAAAATAGCTTTTAGCCCTAGTATACAGTTCTCATAAACTTCGACCTTATTTTCAAGCATATCCCATCAAAATCATCACCAAATTCTCCCTCAAACTAGTACTTTCCAAAAAGGAAAGAGATCCAGAAGGGTCCAATATTTTCTTTTCCTTTTCTTTTTGCCAAAACCAGCAAAGCTTCTGCTTCAGTAGCAGCAAAATCGGTAGTGTATCCACTAAGCACATGGTTCCCGAGTGAGATACTTGCTTCAGCAGCCCTCTTATGTTTGACCAACATTTTTTCGTCGATCAGAAAAATATCAGAACCTTTCGTTTGAGATCTTTTCAACCTTGCCTCTCGAAACAAAACTTTAACCTTTTCTTGGTCTTCGACTAGATAATCGATTCACCCGAAGTAATTGACCCTTAAATTATGCAACCTCTCACTAACCTTCGACTTTTTGCCGGTCTCCTTTAAAGCTACACGAAGAAAGAAGTCAGTTAGCACATAGTCAGAATAACCAAGCAATAAAAAAGTTTGACAATACAACACATTTTAACAAGTACAAACCTAGATGAAAACTCTTCCTATTTAGAGGCTCCCTTGGGTCTTTAGGGTCGAACTCATAGTTCCCCCGATACAAGGAGACGATCGGCGTAGTACCCCCCCCCCCCCCCCAAGTCTAGAACATATCATAAAACAAGGGTCTCTTCAAAAACCTGGCTAAGTATCTATAACCAACTTTCTGAAGACTTTGTTTGAGTGTGTATGACACACACATATCATCAATCAAGATCAATTGCTCCCCCTCTTCTTTAATTGACCATTTATCACTGTAATAACCCTAAATAAGTCATAAACATTGGGGTTGAACTGACCAGGCGCAACATCATAGAAGTTCAAAAAGTTCTTCTGATCAGCTCAAAGAGGCTACTTCAGACCATTCTTTATCTGTTCCCGATGGACGAGAATAACACCCATTAAGAGGTCTTGATCAATCATCTCCCAATGATACTCCTCCAGTCTAATGTCCTCAAGAATGCCATAGTTCAACTTAAAATTCAAAATTTTTATTAGTTTCTGGGACTCCCAATAACACTCCATATCATCACCCTCTGCCTCACCTCCTTCTCCACCGGCCCCCACCAGAATACACTTCTCGGTCACTAGTCTGGGGTTCATGTTCTATATTTGTTTATATCCTTTCCCCGTTAGAAACTTCGGCAACCCTAGCTTCTAACCTGGCTCAATTCTCCTTAGCCATGTCAACATTGGCAGTCACATAGATTATTATGGGTGGGTTCTACATCGAAAAGGTTATCAAAAATTCCCTCTGCGTCAGCAACAAGGCAACTAGGATTTGGAACTAGTTCAACTATTTATTAAACCTAAAAATCATATTTCATTTTTAAGTTAGTATAGTAGCATATATTTTACACTTTATATATTTCTTTGTTAGAATAAATACTGATGGCGAAGTATAACTCTCCAACAAATCATTCAATCAACTCTTATTTGACATCATTACATTAGTTATCAACCTAATCAAGACATCAATTTTTCCCCAAGTTCAAACATCGATATCATTTAATTCGAGACTATATCAAGATCCTACTAATCTATCTCAAAGTTTGTTCCAGCAAAGCTTTTCGAAGATATTCCATATTCCTGCTAAAAATGAGACCAAATCCAAATTTTTCGATTCCCCTTTCTCTCCGGCGTAAAATAAGGTAAAATACAGCATATAATCCGACCACATATTTTCCCCAAACTCCTCTATCCTTCAAACACCAACTCACTTCAAAATACTGTCAAAACTCACACCGTAATACTCACGGTGACAAGAATTCAACTTTTCTCCACCTCACTCTAAATAAATAAAAAACCCATCAAATCACCATACTCCTACATCATATACGACACCTTACACACCTGACAACATCTCAAATTTCATCCCACAAAAGCATAAACACAGAAAAGGCCTAGAAGCGGTTTTTCACGATTTATCCAACAAATCCTTACAATTACTCAAAGTTCCTTCATACATATCATTCCTACAGGTATTATCAACAATGGGTTTCCACCAAATTACAATACAAACAAAAATAAGCGCTGAATCAAAGAAAAATTTGCAAAATCAGAAATACCGACCTTGTTGATGCGAAGCATCTAAAACCCTCTCCTTTGTAAGTTTTGCTCTCTTAATAAGTACTAAAATCTCCTCAGTACCAATGTTGGAAACAAGAACAAGAGACAAGCACAGAAAGTCATAAAAAACAGAAGAAAAAAAAATGTGGAGTGTGGACAGTCACCACCCACATGGGTATTTATAAACCCCACGCGACTGTTTATCGCACCCCTTCATGACCTTTCGACTATCCTCCTATCAAAATGCCTAACACATCTCTTCTCAAAGTATTTAACCCTTTACCTCCTAAGAGACAGCAGGCTCTTACACTGCTGCTCTAAACCACCCAGATACATCTCTACCTCCTCTGCTTTATCTATCTATACCAATGCAGTCCTTATATTCATAAAAAGAAAGTGTACATCCAATTCCTTATACCTCGATACATCACCTACAGGAACACACCTAGTCATTGTTCCTTGAACACCTAAACAATAGTCATCAATCATATTTCCTTTTTTATCTTCCTCATATTTTTTTGAGACAGTTGTAACCACAATTCAAACATTCAAACAATATTCGACAAAACTACTACCATATACATCAATAAAATATCAACTTCAAAATTCAAAAATCTCCTTTTTATTATCATCGAGAACATTACATCACATATTCACATATAGTTGCACTTAAAGCAAGGAACATGATTCACTTGTCCACATGGAATCAACACTACTCCAGCAGCAAGAATATCCTCTTGCCTAATTTCATCCTCTATAATATGCCTCAAGACCAAATGACGATGATCGACTTCCAGAACTTCATCTATAAATATATCGTACCATAACCAATGATCAGTTTCCACTTCAATCTGCTCTGGGGACATACCTGTAATATTAAGCACTCTAAGATTTGGCAACACATAAGACACTGACAAACGCCCAAAGTATCGCTCCTCTACTTCCGTTATCTTAATAGCCAGACGACCTTCCTCTACATCTTTCTGACGCAGTGAACAAGTTCTCACCATTGCAACACACTTCTGCACATTCCCAAACAAACATAATTATATAAAGAAGAACTTTTCAAAGATCATATTAACCAAATATACTCTCCCTACATTCATGCCACAAATCATAGAATTTCATTCTCCAAAGAATCTTTTTCCCAGCATAAAAGGTTTAACATATTCTTTTCGACACGACAAATAAGTAATTGTATCGATAATGGGGCGACTGTAGTAGCATATTCCCCAGATTCAATAAGGAGAAGCCAGTAGAATCATATCAAAGGTGCATGATCATTCGAGAAGTTGTCAAGTTCACGTCCACAGATCTCGATTCTCTACAGTAGTCGCTACACTTGGTTAAATAGAGCCATTGTAAGATACCAACTATTTGTAACTACTCATATCCATTATAAATACAGGCATAGTACATGTTAAAATTGATCCAGAACTCTTTTATTTTTTACTATTTACATTTATTCTATCTTTCAGCAATTATAATAACTAGCACATATTGAATTTTACCATCAAACCCTCCTTAAGATTGTAGTTTTTCTCAGGTTTTACTGAGTTTCTACGTAAAGTCTATTGTATTTTAACTTAGAATTGCAATCTTCTTACTGAAGTATTGACAAAGTTTCTCATCCGAAAAATATGCCATTACATATATGGGTTCATGAAATTAGCTCCATTGGGAAGAACACCATCAACTCTAGGGTAGGCAATTATCAATTTTATCTCTCGAAAACACCATCAGTCATCTCTTATGGTATTTATACTGTAATTTAATTAATGTCATATTCAATTATATTTTAAATTTGATTAATGTCACATTCAATTGTTTTATTTTAAGTATTGATTAGTTGGTTGATTAAGTTTTAGCATTAGTTTCAAATATGGTTATCTATTTAACAACATTACTTCTTCTCTCCCTAGCGAAATGCCAACCCGAAGCGAAGAAAGTTGAAAATTTGTACTACAATTAATAGGATTTGAAGATGGTGCAAAAGGTTAAAAATATATTGTATATATAAAATCATGAGGACAGTAAATCCTAATTTAGCTCGATAGATACAGTTGATTATTTTCCCTATTTAACCATCTATAATCTTATATTAAATTCTTCAGGTTAATGAGTTATTAAATCCGACTATCTCCATAGCACCATTTAACAAATTTTAAATAGGTGAGGAAAAATATTGTGATTGCCTTGCTTATGGTTTTCATTCTTCTTAACAACTAAATATACTATTGAAGGGTTTAGTTTTAGTTATATATTCAACATTTTAAATTTCGTATACCCATTGTACATTGTTATTTCTAAAGATTTAATTTTTTTCATTTATTTAATCGTTTTCCTATCTAATTTTGTGTGTGCATATGGTATCTTGCATAAACGTTTCCTTTTTGGAAGCTTATTTTTTTACTTTTTTGTGTAGGGGGTAGCAATTGCCTTATCTTGACCATCCAAAATCAATTGATCTTTGGGTGGCACAGTCCTAGGAGATTGACTAGAGAAACTTAAGCAACAGGTGGAGCTGTCAGTTTACCAAATTTTGAAGAAGCTTTGTTTTTTGTTTATACAACTTCATCTCTAATCTCCCATTACAATTAGTGTTGCATTGGCCATAGACATTGTTGTTTCAAATGTTAAGCCACAAATGAGGGGTATAGCGTAAGCAGACTCCTATCAACTGTGCCTTGACTTTTCTCTTATAGGAAGCGTTGTAATTTAAATGAATAATCTTCATTCATCAGGTATTTATTTTATTTCAAATATGTATTGCATTGCTGGTGTCTTTTATGAATTTATGCATATCATTACTAATAGAAATGATTGTTTTCGAAACCCAAAAGATTATTTTTATGAATTCTACCAAAGAAACCACCATGATCGATTTCGCATTAAGTGTTGCTTCAAAGCATCTTTGTTTGTGTTGAGCCTTTATAATTTTTGACAATAATTATTCAAACCTACAATTTATGAGGAGCAGTTGATTTTATATATAACCGAGGTGGTTTTATAGTAGACAAATTAATACCTAAAAGCCTAGTAGACTTACAATTTCGCGAGGTCTACTGGTGTTTGTAACCGGATATCTCAAAATCATTTGCCAAACCCATGTTCAACTCCATCAGTTCTACTTTCAGACATTTTTATTTTCCGTATGGTTTCATCTCTTATTTTTATTTTGCCCTTCTAACCTGTTAAGTCTTTTTAAATGTTGGGTTAAAGATGGTTTAAATTTAAAAACATATTCTATCTATTTAGTGTGACTTTTCCCTTGCAGCAGACTTTACTTTTTGAAAGCAAAACCTATTGTCTTATTGCCTTGGATATGATTTTAATGCCAAAACAAACCTTCCAGACCATCTCTATGCCATCTTATTAAACAATATTATAGACTTTACAATTTTTTTTAAATAAGAAACACAGCAATATATTTATTTCTAGAGTCAATCATATTACTGTATTATTTATTAACTATTTTTTCTTCTTATTCTTAATTTTAGGCAAATAAAAATTAAACAGTTTACATTGAATTCGTTTAGGGATATGGTAAAATTATCATATATCATTGTACCATGATAAGCTTTATCATATAGATTAAACACAGTCTCCTACATCTCTTATGATAAATTTTAAGATATCTTAATCAGTTATCGACGTTCCTCTCTAATTTCTCGACACAATCAAACCTTCATGTACTTCTTTGTTCTTATCTTCCATAGATTGCCACTTCACATACTCTTTTGTTTGGGAAACTTAAAATTTGAAACATAGGAGGTCTATTACCTGAAAAGTCTGTAATGATTGTCTTACAAGGTTAGTGTTCTCACATAAGCACATAATCACATAATCACCATTTTAGACAATTGTCTATAAAATAATAATTTGAAATTACTTCTCATTTTAACGCTTGTTAGGGTGTAAAGCCGAAGAATTTTTCCACGTGAAGATTTATTTCCCTAAGCACTGTTATTGTTAACAATTGGGAGTTTTTCTATTTGTTATTTTTTCTATTGTTGGCATTGTCGGTTTTATTGAAATTTGGGGAATCCTCTTTGCGTCTATATTACTTTGTAGTAAAAAAAATGTTTTATTTTTACTGACATTTTTAAAAAATTTATTATACGTATTGTGGTTTTTGTTTTTGAATATCCTTCCCAAATATGAATAAAATTCTAATCTAATAAAAATTTAAAGATGGACTATTTTTCTTTTGATTCCAGTGACCGATTTGTTTTCGGGGTTAATTATTCTTATAGTTTGTATAAGACCTATAGTCTTCCATTTCATTAATATATTTTTTTTCATTCACAAGCTGCATCCATAAACTGAATTTCTCTTATGTCACCCTCGAAAGTCTCTTGCCTTCAAACTTCAAACTCATCAGAGAACGCAATAATTGGTTAAGAGTCTAAAGTACAAAAGCTTCAGAGTTCAGTTATAAGGTTATACTATTGATTGCCTCTTTCTGTGAAAATTTAGTGGAGGAATCCGGGTAGTGTTATTACTTTCACCACTGAAAATGACTCAACCTGACCTTTAATTAATTATCTGCCATGATGGAAGATGGTGGTATTTATCAACAGCCTTTGTAGTAATTAACATTGAGACTGATGATAACTGACTTGGGCTTTTAATAGGGCTTAAGTGAGGTTAACACAATTTCATATTCTCTATCTTCTCAATCCTTAATTGCTTATGGCCAATATGAATAGGGTAAAGGGAACCAACTGTGGAATACTTTGCAATCTACATAATAGATGTATATGGCCAGTATAAATAGGGATTAAGGGAACCTTGGAAATACATAACAATCTATATTATAGCTATCCTTTCTAATGCATTTAGGCGACTCTTGCTTTATGAATTTATTACTGCAGATGCTCTCATTATGGAATTTCTGAGCAAGAATGGAAGTTGTACATTTTCTCAACGAATTTCAACATTTGATTCTTGGTTGTCCAATTAAGCAAACTTCTAATTGAGTGCTTTCATTACTTTAAGGATACTTGATAAAGAAACTGGGTTACAAAGAAGAGTACCAGATAGGTAACGATACTGTTACATTTTCCTGAGTTATTTTTAAATGTAGAGGTCATAATTTCATATAAAGAAGCTCCAATTTATTCACCCAATGAGTTGCTTATTATAGTATACTTTACGCATTATTTTGAAGTCATACATTTTATTTTCATTAAGATAAAGTTGGCATTAGGCTATAATTTAAGTTGTTAGGAAATGTGCACATTTAGTTGCTTATAGAAAGAATAATCCATACATTTGCTTATTTATACAAGATCTGTAGCTTAAATGGCAGAGCGATTGGGATTGGAGTTTATTTATGAAATTTCTCAATTTATGGTGGATCAAGTCCACTTAGATCCTATATTCACAAAATATAAAAAGGTATCCGGGTAAAAAAAAAATTGATGAAATCTTTGCTGAAACTGAAGATAAGTACCAAAGTAATGAATTTATGCAATATCGACTCTTAAATATAAAGAATTTCTGACTATGATCAACAACAACAAAATTACGTAGTATTGGTATGTCAAAGTTGAAAAGGGAATGTGAGATCAAGCAAAGGATAAAATGTCTAATCAAGAATTGCTTACAAACTTTTCATGAACTTATCTTCATTTCACAAAATTTAATTTTCTTATAAGCAAGGTTTGTTTTTCTTTTGAGTAGCTTATTGTATATGCTTTCCTTTAGCACCATCACCTCTCATTCAGAGTGCCTAAATCAAAAAATAAAATAGAATAGATACACGAGTTATGTTATTTGTGTTCGCAGAATAACATATCATGTTTTAAATGGTCTTTCCATTGTGTTTTAGATGTTATTTTTCACCTGGCAAAGTGGGACAGGGCTGGCTATTTAGAGTGCCTAAATCAAAAAATAAAATAGAATAGATACACGAGTTGTGTTATTTGTGTTCGCAGAATAACATATCATGGTTTAAATGGTCTCTCCATTATGTTTTAGATGTTATTTTTTGCCTGGAAAAGTGGGTCAGGGCTGGCTATTTAATCACCTTTCTTTTGTTTGGTATGATGAGACACCCATCATGCATTAGTTCTTAACTGATATGTGTCTCATCATACCAACTCCTTTTCTATTGAACCCTCTTTATCTTGCATTTTTGGAGAACTACAGATTCCAATTAACTACAGTAACCAATTTCTATTATTTTGTTTTCATACAATGAGTTTGATAGAACAGAACTTTGTCATACTACATGACCCTCTCCTAAAATTCACTCTCTCATTAAAGATGTTCTAAGGGAGCACTGATTCTCTACAGAATCCATATCCCTTAAAAATATATATCAGCTAATCTCATTGTACTCATGTTAATTTCCCAAATCTTTCATATTTTATATTTTCTATTTAATATAACTTCTCAAGTCTTCATGGCCAGTCCAATTCTTTCCCCAAAAGCCTTTTTGGAGAAGTTTTCATGAACCATCCATTAACTTATGTAACTTTTTCTTACCCTTGAAGATGAGATTGAAATCCGATTCAGTTTGATTTTATTATTTCGAAAGTTTTTATGGATTTTTCTTCTTAGTTACGTATAAATTTATATCAAAAAGTTCGATTACTTTGTTATGATTTGGTTACGTAATTGTTCATTTCTGTTATTTGTGATGAAAATTGTGGTTAATGCATATGTATATTTCTACAAGTTCACATATTTTTGGTGATCATTTAGGTATTCTATGCTGAACTCCATTTATGTAAAACTCCAATAGTCTCATTAATCTGCAACATACTAAATATTAAAATGGTCAAAAGAGTATTTTGAGATATTTTTGTATAGGAAAGACGCTGCTAACAGCATATAAGGAGATGAATAATTTTTGTATTTCAATCTTGGGTTAGAATCCCCTGCATTATGTCAGATGCCATGTTAATTCAATTGTATTTGAAAGCTTAAGCTTTGGCTTATGCAGCTTCGTCATCAATCTCGATGTATTGGCCTTCTGCAATAATCTTTGAAAGTTAAACTGCATTATAATGTAATGAAGTGCTTAGGATTTTTGTTGCTGTCATCAAAGTTCCCTGTCCATTTTTTCTTTTGTTATGTAGTTTTAATGAAGATAGTTCAAGCACACATGGAGATGGAAGAGGGCATGAAAGTACTATTGGCGAAGGTACAAGCGTATCTTTTAAATGTTTATGTTACCTTAATTCTTTTATTTGACTTTAAAGATTCATATGATTATTTTCCGTATTTAGCCGTCTTCAACAATATACTTAATTCTTTAGGTAATTGAATAAGTAATTTGGGTTCATTTTCCATGAAGCCATTTCTCTACTTCAAGTAAAGGATAAAGGATAGATAAAATTTCTTTACATTGCTTTGGGAAAAAATTTGTCATTGAAAGGTGCACAATAGTTCATTTGTAATGGAAATAACGTTATCAACACTCACCTATATCAAGGATTTGAAGTGTTTTTTTTAATCTTTGTTGACTTAACAAGAAAAGTGAAATGCTTCTTGACCAATTAAAATAACTTCATTGCATTGCAGGTTGACACTCTTATCGGTAAACTTATGAACTGAGCTTGGTCAAAAAGAAACACCGAATAAGAGGCAAGTTACGATAATGTTATGATTTTCCATCCATGTTTAATTATCCTTTTTAACAACTTAGTCATAGATCGGTACAGTAAATTCATGACTACTAATTATCTGACTTTTCAAGATTAGGTTATGTATACCATATATTGCGACACCTTGGTTCTTTTTGGTATAATAGTATAATTATGAAACTTGGGATAGCAAGAACCCCACACATTGATTTGATCATTAATATTGCTTAACTCATATGGGATTCTTAATTCGAATTGAAGAGGGGATTGACAATAGAAGATTTATATCGAATATTTAAAAGATGATGTTTCAAGATTATGTAGTCTTAAGCTGTTATACAAGTGAAGAAACAAAAGTTATATTTCAAATTTATAGTTTTTCTTAGATGCAATTTCATAGTATATATATTGAGTTGGGTAGTAGCATATTCCCCATATTCGACAAGAATAAGCCAGTATGATATAGTCGAAGGTAGCTCAACATTGTATAGTAAAAAACAACTCAACATTCTAGAAGATACCATGAGTTCTCGACTTACCAAAAGTAGCCGTTGAAGCCTAGTCAAGAAAGAACTGTTAGAGATCCGCAAAGTTTGCCCACTTCCCCCGGAATAGGAGACTATTTCTTTCTTTTTGTAAACTGCATGTATCTACTATAAATACAGGCAGAGAATAGATTCTAAAGAACCCCACAATTCTTACTATCTACACTCCTTAACCCTAGCAACACTCCAAAAGCTTGCAATAATTAGCATCTACTAGATTTTATATCAAACCCTCCTCGAGATTGTGGTTTTTCTCAACATTTACTGAGTTTTCCATGTAAAATCCTGGTTGCTTAACTCTTTATTACGCAATTCTTACGAATAGTATTGGCGAAGATTTCCCCCCCCCCCCCCCGAAAAACACACCATTACAAGTTGCAAGTTCATTTTTTTTTCTTCCGTTTATGCATCATTTTATTTTTAGATTCATATACAATCAATACTATAAGATTTTATTTTGAAAAAGAAAAAAACTAAACAATATATACATGTCTGAGGTTTACACGGGCCAATATCAATCAGGAAACAGAGATAAAGTAGAGGTTATTTTGTTGTGATTGAGTGTTACAAGACATGTCCCGGTATACTTAAGTAGTGAAAGTGTCTCGCTTTAGCAAAGCGGTAATGTACATGATGTATAGGTTCAAACTATTTTAGACCAATAGTAAGAATTTATGATGCATTGCAGTAGGAATGCTTTCCTTTAGTAATGCTTTTTCTTATGTTAATCTCTAAAGAACAATTCATTGTATGATTTGCAGGTCTTCCACTTCATTCGATCTAGTATTGGTTTAAAACAAGCTCAAAAAATTTAGACGTGCCTAAGGATTCCCAATGATATTGGTGAAGTAAAAGTCTCATGTGATAGTACCTCCTTAATCAACCCGGGAAGAAGTGGATGCAGGGTGATGATAAATAAGTCTCATGCCTCAGAATCCTCTTCGGATGTTCATGCTTTCAATAGCAATTTTCTGTAATGGAAGTTGCAACCAATGTGGAGATGACTTAAGCAAGGTTTTACTAGAGCTAAGTTAGTAACAATAGGAATAACATTCTACCAAGAGAGGTAGCAGGTTGAAAAATGATGCATACAAATGGCACAAAGGGAAACCTCACTTTTATGCATAAAATCAAAGATCCATACCATAAGTATTATATTTTGTCCATGTAAATGTTCTGATGCTTTACTGCATATGATTTGAAACCCATAACATGCCATGATACTCAACATCTTAAATAATGATACTCAATTGTTTGTATAGTGTTTGTGAAAATGACATTACACTTTGTTACTAGTATATGGGCATTTCTTCTTGAATATATATTAACAAGGTTTGATGCTATAAACCAAATAAATATATACACTCTACTATATGTGTTTGTTTAACACTGATTGTCATCTACTTCCAAGAGTTCTTTATCTAAATCTGGAAACTACACAATCTCAATATGACTCATAATGGATGCCTTATTTGCAAATAATGTCGCTCTTAAATAATCGTGCTTTCCTTTCAACCATGACATGTCAAACTCCAAAAGTTTTCTACTACTCATGATATACACTTGAAAAGTAGTTGAGTTCAAAATGAATAAAGTTAGAAAGTTGGACCAATGAGTTAAAACCCAAATACTAAGCAGTTATGATTTCTCCGAAGGCACAAGTGGGCTACAGAGAGCGATTATGAATAAATAAGAATAAAATTAAAACCATCAAAACCAACAAAAAATGATCTCAAATTATCATATAAATCCAAATAAAAATTCCTCCATCAGAAGAGAACCCAAAATGATTAGCCTATAATTTTTAATGAAAATTTAGAAACCTTCATACAAAACATCAACCATTTGAAAATATTTAGGACGAGTATTTATACATCAATGGAATAAATGAAGAAACTGATTGAGAAATGAATTATATTTTTGGAAAAAAAAAATCAAATTGCAATTTCACATCAACGAATGTTGTAAAGAAGCAGACAATGTCATCTTAGGGGGGAAAATTGTTATAATATGAACTCGAATCGTGTTAAAGGAAGTTCATCGGAGCTCGTAGGATAAGCGAGGATCGAAGACGATTTAGAAAAGGTTTTTTTTTCAAAGTCCTATTCAAATAAAAGCTTTGTCTGTTCGAACAGAAGGAGACAGTTAACAGTGTATTCAAATAGAAGCTTTGTCTGTTCGAATAGAAGGAGACAGTTAACAGTGTATTCAAATAGAAGTTTGTCTATTCGAATAAAAGGAGACAGTTAGATGTCTGTTCGAATAGACTTTGTATGTTCGAACAGAAACGTTCAGAACACATCTTATTCGAATAGATCTAGAGTCTATTCGAATAGACTTCGTTAAGTCAGTTTTAGAAAGTGTTTGTGAGGACATTGGTCCGTCTCGTGATCCGTACTTCGAGCCTATTATTATGTAATGACTTCCCATGTTTATAAGGGGGTCTAGGGTTAGTTGTTAATCTATCTTTTGGTGAGTTTAACCTTAGAGAGAAGCTAGGGTTTGAGAGACTCCATTAAAGCTTGAGAAGCTTGGGAGATCTTTGTAACCTATTTGATATCATAGTGAATTGTTTGTGGGGAGTGGTTTTTCATTCCTAAGGGTTTTCTACTTCCCTCCTCTGGGAAAATCTTCAAGTCTTTTATTGTTCTTGTTGATTTACTTCTTGTGTTGGCGATTTCCTCGTTCGTTCTTCGTAGGGAAGAGAAGTAGCTACCTCGATTCTCAACAAATCAAATTCTTGCTTTGAGAGCATAACGTCGATTGGAGTTATAACTCCCAAAATATGTATTATTAATCTCTTTAGACTTTGTTACTTGTAGTGTGTAATGATTTATTTATTTACTAATTCTATGAGTGATCTTTAATTGAAATCAATAAATGATCAAACAAAATTAAATGGAAATGTGTGATCATGCCGCAACGCCGAAGGATTCTTTTTTACTGCCACTTATAACTCTATGTATCCTACAGATACTAACGTGATTATGGCATCCCTCTCTCGGTACTATATGGTATCATCGATGGCGTCGTTATCGTCATCCTGCGATTGTAGTGATGCAGAGAATTATATGTAGACACATGTTTGGCTTGACAAGGCTTAATCTTTCAAAAAATTAAATATATATGAGTAACTTACCAGCGCTGTTTGATTCCAACATTATTGCTACCCTTTTATTAAACAATTTTTCCTTTTTTTTATTGTTTCATGCTAAAAGTATGATGGTCACTATTTGAAATGAGGTAGCGGCTGGTAAAAATTAATCCCTATTAAAGTACTTTCTCACAAATGTTCAATTACACATAAATCTATCATACAATATATTGGGGGGAAATAGGGAAAAAATAATAATATTGTCATCCAAATAGTATTATCACAAAAAAAAATCTTTAATGTTCAACTTAATCATATTCTTCCCGTGCGAGCACGGGCTTCATGCTACTAGTAAGAGATAAAGAAAGAAGACAAAAGATAAACAACCATGACGAAAGTATCAAGCGGAGTCCTAGTACTTCACCGGAATTTGAAGAACAAATTCAAGGAAGAGGAAAGTCATGGGAAGAGAGAGAGAGGGGGATTTTTTTTTTTATTATGATTGAAGTCCTCCCTCTTTTGAGTTTTATACCCAAAAGATGACTTTTCTATGTAGTATCTATACAAAAATATAATTGCGGATGCCTTTGTAGAAATGATTGTAGAACCACCACGTCATCTATTTTCTTGCATCTATATGGTGACACGTATGCACGTTTTGATGGAACTCCAATTCCATCAATTCGGGCTTCTTTTGTTTTGGGGTTGCCACTCTTCTTCACGACTCCTCTTTCAACTCTAAACAACAACCACCCGCCATGAAAAGGTGTAATCCCATTCATGTATTAATACCTCATTACAAGCGCCTCTATATCTCTCGCTCTCTCAATCTGTCTTGGATGATGGATCCCCCACTATTTCTCTCTCTCTCTCTCTCTCTCTCTCTCTTGAGTAATTACTTCAAGGATTCAATCAAATTTTCTAGAATCGTTTGATTGCGACTAGGTTTTGAATCATATTCCAAATATAAAGGTTTCAATCCACAAAGTGTTTTAATCGATTGGTTCTTTGGTTCTCTCAACTGTAAGTACAACTCAATCCCAATTGTAGGATTTTTTTTCTCATTTTCCTTCGCAGATAATAGTTGTTTTCCTCTCATAAAATTTTATTCTATCTAAATATTTGATCTTCATCTAGAATAGTATGCAGTATATGAATTACGATATGGACCTAAGAAGCAAAAATCCTAAGAATAAATAGTGGAGAGAGAAATAGAGGCAGTCAGATTCATTATATTGTATTGGTGGTCTATGATTCGATTATTGTTTCACTAGCTATTTTTATTTAGATACTATATAATCTACATTGTTGTTGCTTTACATGTGCTTTTGTGGATTTATGTAAAACTCAGTAAACAATCATCAATGAAAGTTGTTACTTCGGCGAAAAAGACATGATAATTTTTCACTTTTACCCTATCTCATATTGTTTCGGGGAGTTATCAGCGATGAATAAGATCGTTGATGATGAAGTCGGTTTTCCAAATGCCATCACAATAGAAGGGTGGAAGATTGCGGTGCAGAAAAGTTGATGGAAAGTGAAAGAAATGGATGATCAATAATGTCACTTCAAGATTCAGGTTTGGAAATTGTGTTTTGTTTGATTTCGTTCTCGGTCATGGGTGCTTTAAGTAACAACACATCATTGGGCAGGTAATACATTTAATGCATTTTTCGGTTTTGTTTATGGGAAAACTAATTACTATATAAGAGAGTCATTGGTTAAATTTATGAGACTTCAGGTGCAAATTGGTACAATTTAGGGTTTACATTTTGGTGTATGGACTATGGCGAAGCCATTGAGTTATGGGTACTTTAAGTATGTATGTATAGTTCATAGTTACTGCTTGGATGTGTCTTCAAATTTATACTACCATAGAATGGCATACTCCTATGTAGAAGACTCTTAATCATGTATCACATCAGCAATTTGAGTTATCCATTAGAGGACACATGGAAAACTTTAGATTCTTTGAAGAAATTCAAAATTTTCCATTTTACTTTGAAGGATTGTTGTTATCAGATACTCAAATGATAGTCTTATTTTTCTAGATGTTGTGTTTCTATTTTTTCTCTTTATTTACTCTTATATCTTACAAATTATGTATGTAGGTTTAAGTTATTGCCTTTGTTTTAATCTTCAGGTGTTGGGTTTTTAAGTTAAGACCTCCATCTTTTGAGAAGAAATTTTGATATATTTACTTTGAGCTCTTACGGATTGTTTGAGGAAAGGAGACAAATGTTTATAGCAATAAAAACTTCAATTTTGGGAGTAGAGAAAGGCAGTGATTTGATCCTTTAGAAGATTACCAGCAAGATAATTTAGAAGAGAATCATCAAGATCACATCCTCGGCAATCTCTGGACTCAAAATCACATCATGTAAGTAAAGCTATTAGTTATCAAAGATTAAATTTGTCTGATTTTATCATTCATAGTTGTTATTAGTTCAATATGGTACAATAATTTAAAGAGTGGTTATTTTCTATGTACCTTGAAATATAACGAATATTGTATGAAGATTGAAAAATATGGTATTAGCTTTTAGTCATACTTGATTAGGTATAATTTTATGGATTTTGCCTATTCCTATTTTCTCTCATTCTAAACATTGCCCAAAGTTCATCATCAACTCTTAGAATCGCGGCCTAAGAATCCAATGTTATTGCTAGAGGTTCTTCAAGTAGGGTTGGTGATTTAAATATCATTCTAAGGTAACTGATAGTAAAAGCTTGAGTTTGTAGAAATGAATGATGTGCTGCTATGTGGATATTTATGACTTTTAGAACACGATGCAACACTTAGTATAGGATTTTGATGATTGGCTTCTCTTATTTTCATACCTTGTGGCCCTTCTTCAAGGGCTTCTCTACGCTGGTTCTTCAAGAAGTTTCACCACGGTTAAACTTTATATCCCTTTTAATCCCATCTCTTTGAAAAATAATCCATTCATATCTCTTTCATATTCTTGCAGTGATAAAATCAAGTGACAAAACATTTTGAATTGAAGTCTGCCAGATTGAGCGAACTCTTTCATCGATCTTTTTAATGAGTTCCTATTCTTTTTGTGGATTTTCAAACGAAGAATTATAGGCGAGGATTTGGAGCGAATTGGATATTTATATTCAAAATTTGTGAAAACTTCAATTCCAATTGGAATTATTACTCGTGTGTTTAATGATGGAATTTGATTGCAGTTTGGTCGATTCTTGATTTCTCATTCAGAGAATACCATTCCAAGTGTCATTCTGCATAGGTACAATTTTCGTTCACACATTTTTTCCAATCGAAATGTTTTTATTGTTTCTTTTTTTGTGGATTTTAAATTGCTACATTTTTTTTTGGCAAGTAATCAACAAAAATTTACTGTTTGACGTTGATTGGAGTAAGTGTTGCTCTTTGTTGATTTGTTTATTGGAATTGCGAAAAATAATAATATGTTTTTAAAACGACCATTGTATTTGATACAAATAGCATTATTACTTTATTTACTGTATCCTTCATGAACTTCCATGGACTTTTTCATGAACGATGGCTGATGTCCTTATATAGTACTTTGTAAGAAGAACAAAACATTATGCTACGATTTATGTTGATGCATTTTTTCACTGTGAATATACTATGTTACATCACAACAATTAGGATTCCAAAGAAGAGTAGAACAATATCGTTTTCCTTTTATATTTGATTTTCTCTTAATTAATGAGTAATTATGTTTATCGTTATACCCACATTATGTGCAGGTCCTACTGGTGCATATATAGTAGATCAAAGATCTTGGCCACTTTAGACTGCAATTTTTGGGGCATCACAATGTGCTTTTGTACACATCTACCGCTGAATCTATCATCAACATTTCAATCTAATGTGACTGCCATCAATGACGAAAAAATTATCAATACGTTGTTTTGCATGTATTTTATCGAATATGTAATCGTGTTTTCGTTGTTCTTTTTTTCACAAGCCAAGAAGATTAAAGTATTGAACACTCCGCACATAATAAAAGGAGAAAATAAAGTAAGACCCTAATGCACATGTTGTGTTACCATCCTTGGATTAAAACTTCATAAGCACCACTATGGCCTCTACTCCAAACTTGACCTGTAAACAATGACTTTAATTATGAAGACACCCAAGTTAGAGTTACTTTACAATACATTTCATATTAGAGTGCATTTAATAATATGTAAGGTTTACCCAATCTGAGTTACATTTTGAAATTCTACAGGATATATTGAAGAAGAGTCGTGATAAGTTTTAAGTTTAAACTAATGGTCATAGTAATGGGTATAATTACGAAATGAAGAAAATTATGAGTTGCGGTTTGGTAAAAGCTTTTCATTTGTATATCATACTTCGATTTGGTAAAAAAAAATCATTCATATATCATACTTAGTACTCATTACATCATGTAAGAAAAAAGTATAAATCATTCGTATATCATTCTTGGTACTTATTACATCATGTAAGAAAAAAGTATAAATTACAACATTAGCACTAAGTAATGATCATATGATTATGCAAATATGTAGTTTAGGGTCTAATGATACGTCTTAAGGTCCATTTCTAAAAGTAATAACAATTTTTATTATTGGAAAAGCCCATTAACTATATGATAGTAGTGGTGATCGTGATACTGCGATCTTAGCAACCATCTCAATTCCTAAAATGGTGGTTGTTGGTGCTTTACAGGGAAGCAACCATTAAGTATTTAAGGATTACACATTGGCTTTTGGAATTGTCTTGAAAATTTAAATTATGTTAGAGGGTGGGTGTTAAACAAAACCCAACCTAGAGGAACCATTGCTTACGGTTATATGTAGTTATAAATGCTTTTGGATTTATTTTATTTTTTTTACGATATTAATGGATTATGCCTATGTTTCATTATTGAATGAAATACCTCATATCATATGGATCTCGAATATCACAGCACATAATTCAAAATATGAGTTTTTAAAGCAGTATCATTCTTATAATATATAGAAAATTCGTTTTGGTAAGCAAATGCATTTCTTAACATAAATTTGTAGAGCTTGACCATGTGCCCCGAGTTATATGGTCATGGGTGATGATCGTGAGTTTTTACCCTCTAGAGTGTGTTTACTTCCTTACATAAATTTGTGGAGTTTGACCATGTCATCTGAGTTAAATAGGAAAAATCTCCTTAATAATCATACAAGAATATTTAAAGTACATCATATAATATTGTGCTTTATTTAAAAGTTGGTCCTTTTTTTTCTGGGTCATGCATTTAAAGTGGGTCGATGAGTATGTAAAGGGAGAAAAAGATGAGCAGTTCGCATGAGAAGAAGAATTGGTTAATGCATTGTAGGTGCAATTATTCTAGAATATTTGAAGACACAAATAAGATTTGTCATTTAATAGGTGGGGGAAAATAAGTTAAAATTGTTATTCTAGAATTATAAGAAGAAGAAATAATCTTCCTTGAACAAGCATCGTTATAGCTTTTGCAGGGATGTACAGGTTTTGTAGGGGTAAAGTTCTCATCAACATTTTCCGATACACAATCGCGCACATAAACTTATTATTTATTAGTTTTTAATCCTATTTATTTTTCCATATGGCAAAGAAAAGAACTTAAAACCTGTGGGTTCTTTGCTTAAATGAGGAAGATCATATGTTCAGTAATATTCTTAAATATTGTAATTTTCCTTACATGTTGGCCAAATAATTATAGGTCAATATTAGAGGCGCTCCTATGCTCTTCAACTCAACCTCGGCATTATACTACACTTCCCAGCAATAACGTGTAAATTATACATCTTTTAATAAATGGAGAAGCTGGGATTAGGCAAAAAAAAAAGAATTATAATACTAGGCAATATGTACTTAAATGGAAAAGTGCTTGGGAATATGGGTTTGCACATGAAATATCTCAAGACATGGTGTTTCAAATCAATGTAGATTCCGTAGTCTCATAATTATAGAGAATTACACAGGGGTATAAAAATAGTCATATTGAGTAATTATAGAGAAGAATTTAGCAAATGATTCTAAAATCTTATTATATGTTATTGATTTACTACTGTATTGCCCTATTTGATGAGGGTTCGTGTTGTATAGTTATTTTTTTAGATACACATAATAAGCATATGTAGCCTATTAATTCATGAGAATAATCCTGCATTACTAATACTTTGAAATTCTGCAGGATATATTGAAGAAGGATAATGATGAGTATTTTAAACTTATGGTCGTAGGAATGGCTATAATTACGGAGGGAGGAAAGTTTGTGAGTTGCGGTTTGGTAAAGTTTTTCATTCGTATATTTCCCTTGATACTCGTTACACATTTAAGAATAAGTAATGATCGTATGGTTCTGAAAATATGTTATTCAGGGTTGAATAGATTTGTCTTAAGGTCCTTATTAAAGTAATAAAACATAATTTAATGAAAATGTCCTTTATCCATAGCCATAGGATATTATGATTAAGGGCGATCACGATAATGGGATGTTAACAACCATCTAAAATCCCAAAGTAGTGGTTGTTGGTGCTTTACAGGGAAGCAACGATTAGGTATTTAAGGATTGCACCTATGGCTTTTGGAATTGTTATAAAAATTTATACTATGTTAGAGGGTCGGAGTTAAACTGAGTTTCACCTAGAGGAACCATTGTTTAGGATTAATGTAGTTAGAAATTCTTTTGGATTTTTTAATGTTTATTTAGTTTTCAACAATATTGATAGATTTCGGCCCAAAGAGGTCCCACATTAGCTTAGCACTCTAATTTATTCTTCTATCTCTCTTTCTAACTTTTTTACTATATATTTGTTTATTGGCAAACCACTTCCTATGGAGTAGTGCTTATTTATAAGAGATGAGAATCTGAAGCAATATACTACTTATATATTTAGAAATTTCATTTTGGTAAGCAAGTATAGTATTGCTCATGGGGTGATGATCGTGCGTTTTCACCCTGGGAGAGAGTGTTCATTTCCTATGAGAGAGGAAACATCTCCTTAAGAAATCATAACAAAATATTTATGTTTTATTTGAGAGTTGGTCTTTATTTTTTTGTTGGTCAGGCATATAAAGAGGGTGATTTAGTATGTAAAAGGAGAGAATGAGGGCACTTGGCATGAAAGGACAATTGGTTCGTACATTGTTGGTGCTATAATGTTTGTTTTACATGGCAGTAATTTTGATTTTTGTAATGCTTATTTATTGATGCTATAATGTTTGTTTTAATGATTTGATTTTTTTGATGTAATGAACTATAGGTTGGAGGCCCAATTTAACTGTCCTAGAAAACAAAAAACAATCGTCAAGAAGAATTGTTGTAATTATTCTATCACCATCTGTCTCTTACCATTGTTTGTGCATAATATGACATAATGAGTATATGTAATCTTAGACACGATCCTTGCAATGTAAATTAAGGTGTAAGATAAAGTCAAATAGGTGTGAGAAAACTTGCTTCTTCGGTTGGATTAGCCTTACTTGCTTTGGACAATTATGTGGTTGTACACTTATAACAATAATGAATATGCTATTTTGTTGTATACTTTAACAGTCATACTTAAATTTTAATATAATTCTATTGAATTGTCATGATAGTAATTTTGTAGACCCTTGCTCTTTGATACAGTTAGAACCGTAAGAATGTGATGTTGAATAAAATATTTATTGTGCAGAACCTGATGAATATTATTTTTATCATGCTAATGTTTTTGAGATACAACCTAATGCAAGATGGAATTCAAACTTCTGTCTGTGGTCGAAAAAGAGGTCAGATCTACCCATTGATTATATGCAGTCAGGCATCATGCCACAAGCGTCTTATTATATTTGCTGCATTTTATTTTGCCTGGCTTAATGCTAGTAGTTTTAGTTAAAGAGGTTCCCCCGACCAGACCGGTAGAGGTTCTAAACTTACGCGAGAAGTAAAGCATCCACGTGGCGTCTCTTTACCTTTGTGCTGGAGCTTTTTAAAGTTTTCTTCCTTCTTCATCAGCGTCGATCAAAGTATTATTAGATCTGTGCAAAAAATAGAGTTTATAAATCTTCAAATTCTTGAACTTGAGAACAACAGAGAGCTTGATTTGATTGAATTGTAATGGATAGCCAACCTAATTTTGATTACTTGTTCAAGTTATTGTTGATTGGAGATTCTGGGGTTGGAAAGAGTAGTCTTCTTCTAAGTTTCACATCTGATACCTTTGAAGAACTCTCCCCAACTATTGGTAATCTCTCTCTTCTCACTCTCTATGATTGAGATTGTATGCTTTTATTGTAATTGGATTGTGTAATGAGATGTTTAAGTAGTTTGTAATAGGTGTATAGGTGGGTTATGAGTGGGTTTTTTTAAGATCACAACTGCGCTATGACACAAGTATTTGATAGATCATAACTGTGCAATTATCGTTAATCTTAGTTACTTTGATTTTTCTTACACATTACTATGTTAAGGAAGATGGCATTGTTAATTTTCTCGCCCACGGCCCCTATGGATTTATTACTCAAATTCGTTGTATTTGAGTGTGTATATTTGGGTCTGTTAATCACAACGATGCAACTTTTTTAGAAGGAGGCCATCATTAGTTGATTATCTTACATGTTTGTGTGGTATCTTAATATGTTGTATTTTCCTTCATCATCAGGTGTGGACTTCAAGGTAAAATTGGTCACACTTGGGGGAAAAAAGTTGAAACTTGCAATCTGGGACACGGGTAATATAGATTAGATATTTGTTCTGTATGTATTAATCCAACTAAGCTGAATTATTTATCTTTCTTTTCCACTCCTGCTTTTTTTCTTCCCTCTTTTATTATTTTGCTGGTTATCTTATACTATATAAAGCAACAGTTTAGTTCTCAGACCTCAATAGCATTTACCTGTGTTCTGTACTTCATTGTTTGTTTTGAGAGCTAAGGCAGCTACTACATAATTGATATGGAGTTCTATACTTCAACTAATAACATTAACATGGAAAATATATGTTATTTAAAAAATAAACTCAATTTTCTGAAAGCCATCCTTGGTTGATGGGGCAAAGCATCAAACAAGATGAAGATATATTAAAAGTCTTAAATGCATAAGAAACACTGCATTTAAAAAAAAAATTGGAGACACTGAGCTGAGCCGGGCCACTATACCTTAGTTTTTTAGAAGAGTTACCCATTCAGTCTCCATGTTATTGAGGGCGTGTATGTATTCCAGTAAGATATGATAGGAGTTCGCAAGAATTCATGGGCACCTAGATAATTATCCTCACGAAAGACCTCTTTCAATTTCCAGAAGCTACAAACATATGGCATCTTGCGTAATGTCAAGCGTATTTTTCTTTGAAAGACTAATCTACCCATTGCAGCGACTTTCTCCAAACAAGCATTTCAGATGGCGTTTTGCAAGAGTTTTCTCTGAAGGAGTAATCTACCCATTGCAACAACTTTGCCCATACAAGCAAAATTAGTTTGATGTCAAACAGGCATAAAGGTGTTTGTCAAGAGTTTGCTCATGGCTTGAGGCTCACACGTTATCTCAACATCCTCTTCAAAACGTTCCTTAAAGTCATGATAATTTGAGAATGGAGGGGATGACTTTTAAACACATTGTTTCAACCAAAACTCCGCACAATGGCAAGTAAGCCAAAAAAATAAATAAATTTGGAGGTGACTTTTCATATTGCAACGACTCCGGCCATACCCACTTGTAATGGGAACTTTCAAATCTCCCTTAACATCACTTTACATGAGATGAGATGCAGGCTATTGAGCAAGGTTTTTATTTTATATTATAAGAAAGCTGGGGTTAGGCCAGACCCCCACCACCAGGTATTATATACAAGTAAACAAACTGTGTTACAACTTACAACCTATGGTATGTATAGTATTTAGAATCAGCTATACAATAGGAAGTTAGCTCAACAGGAAAATCTTTGGCCATGGATCCATCTCTGATGCAACAAAATTTGCAGCTTTATTTCCTTCTTTGTAATTAAAACTGCATAAACAATTGTCATCCTTATACCATACTTGCACTTGCCTAAGCTCATGTAAACATCTCCATGGTGGCTTCCATACTTTATCCATCACTCTGCTTGCATATAAAGAATCAATAATGACTTGAGTCTAGGTATGCCCAACTTATTAGCCAAATTCAGCCCTTGGTACACAAAAACAATCTCAATTCTCCAACTGTTAAAGAAGAGTATGCTTTTCCATTATAAGTTACTATAGGTATACCATTCCTTAGTCTGAAGATACTTGCTAGCATCGCAATTAAGGATAATTTGAAAATCACTGCATGGGCTCCATGCAATCCATTTAATAGGTTTTGGAAGCCTAGGAGTAGACCTAATCCCCCAATTATCTAGCAGAGACTTCAGATTAAGATCACCTTGAAAATGGAAGGAAGAATACTCACATTTAATTGCCACTTCAAGCTTTGTCATCTTTATTATGACTTCTTCATTGGAGAAGTATCGCTTGTTCCTTTCAGCCCATATGTAATAAACTGCAGCAGGAAGAATGATTTTGGGAAGTTTGAAAATAATTCTGTTAGGCTTCTGAGACTGGATCCATTCCATTTCATCACTCCAAGTTAGAATGCTCCTAAAAAATTTCAGAGAAAGAAGAATTTGTTTCCAGATTCCTTGAGAAAATGGAAAAGCAAAAAACAAATGATCTCTGCTTTCTTCCTCAGCATTACATAGGTTGCAATATGATCTGTCTAATGTTCCAATTCTGAGCAGAAAATCTCTAGTCTTTAGTCTGTTTTTAAGAGCTCACCAAAGAATAAATGAAAGTGTTGAAACTGCATCTTTATCCCATGCTATTCTAGACCAGGAGGGACAAGGTTTAGAGATTCTGATAATTTCCTAGGCTGATTTAGAAGAGAACTATCCATTTGCAGTAAGGTTCCAAATCATAATATCTTCGTATTTATCATTAGGAGGATGACTTGCTTTAATACTTTCCCAAATAATTCTAAGTTCTGCTGATCTCAGTCTCCTTGAGGGTGGAAGCCACTTACCATGCCCATCACTTAATTCTGCAACTTTTGTATGTTGTCTATATCCCGATAGAGGAGCTAGTTTCTGTTAAAATTGAGATTGAGGACACCAAGATTCAGTCAAGGGTCATACCACATGAGTTTTTTTCCCATCTTCCAAAATAATTTTGCAATGGAGTAAAGCAAAGCTTCTTTTCTTCATTAAAGATTTCCAGGCCCAGGAACAGTCTTTAGGAGCGTCAACTGTCCAAAAAGAGTTCCTTTTCAAGTAATTAGTTTTGAATCCAGCTAACAACTTTAGAAGGAAATCCCATCCTCTTGAGAACTAATAGAAGATAAGACCATTTCAGGGAATCAAATCCTTTATGTCAATCAATTTTTAACATCATCTTAGGAACTCCACTGCTTCTATCAAACCCTTTTGACAACTCTTGAGGCAATAGGATGTTGTCTTGTATATATCTTCCTCTGATGAAAGCTGACTGGCTAGTGTCAATAATCTAGTCCATTATAGGTCTCATTCTGATAGTAATAAGCTTTGTAATGAACTTGTAGAGTACATTGCAAAGTGATATGGGCCTGAGTTCTGAGAAGTTTTCAGAAGATTTAACCTTGGGGATCATTTTAATGACTGTAATGTTGACCTCTTTAAGCAGCTTAGAAGATCTGAAGAAACTTCTAATAGCCTTAGCCACATCCTTGCCTACAATGTTCCAGAATCTCTTGTAAAAGAAGACATTGAAGCCATCTATACCTGGAGCAGCATCCTCTTTCTCATTAAACATCATATCTTTGATCTCTTCCACTGAAAAATCTTGAAGCTGACTATCTTGATGTTCTTGTGACAAGCACTTTGATGGGGTACCTGTATAAGGGAGATTCTCACTAGTATCATTAAGAAGAGCTTCATAAAACTTGGTGGCTTCTTTCTGTATGTCCTCTTCATCACTGATGCTTTGACCATGAGAATTCTTGATTGAAGTAATCAGATTCTTACTCTTTCTTTCTTTAATAGCACTATGAAAATAATGTGTATTTGAATCTCCAGCTATTAGCCAATTAACTCTGGACAACTGCTTCATGTGTATTTCTTCTTGGTACAGTAAAGAACTCAATTTGCTTCTTAGTGCCCTTTCTTCTCTGATTTGATCTTCATCAAATTGAATACTTGTTAAATTGTCTTGCATCACCTTCAGTTTTTCTCTAACCTCTTCAATCTGGGAATATCCAAAGTTCTCTTTCTTCTACACCTTGATATCTGCTTTAAGAATCTTGAATTTTTGAGTTAATACATACATTGGAGGGCCAATGATTCATTGAGCAAGGGTTAGAGTTAGCCTTGAAGGAAGTTGAAGCTAATAAATATCATAGTAGAATCAGACTTTGCAGTAGTTGTAGAACTTGTACAAAACAACGAACAAGAAAGGCAATGAGAAGAATAAGAATCAAAATTGGGCTTTTTGAGAGCTTCAGTATTTCCCACAATTACAGAGAGTCCAACATTGCTGCAGATTACCTTCGATTTTGTTATCTATGACTGGTGAAAGGGAATACTTTACTGATGATTTGAAAAGATTTACTGATGAGGATGCATTAGGTAGGATCTATTACAGGATTGTAATTGTTAGTGCTTGTTTCATGTGTGGTGTCATTGTGTAAGGCTTCTTCCTCTCTTGTGCTAGAGTAAGGGGAGTTGTCCCCACCTTGTATTCCTTTATTCTGTCTTTTAATTATTGCTCAAATTCCAAAACAAAAAGTAGAATAGTCACAAAAGAATGGATATATGAGAAAATAAACAATGAAGGCAACTAAAACAGCAATTGTTGAATCATCCTTCATCTAAACTCTAAAACTGCCAGACACTACCACTCGGAAAGAGGTAAATGGAAAATCGAGATAGCTAACCTCCCTTTATTAGATACCTTGGAAAGGCAACACCTGCAACCGTTCATATATTACTGAAAAAAATAATTTAATTTAAGCATCATCAATAACATTTGAGTTGCATTAATATATTAGGTTCTTGTTTTCCTGCAAAAGAAGCATGTTTTGTTGCCATACTGCGAAGGAATTTGATGTAGACAAAAATAAGAACAGTAAAAAAACTATATGACCCGTGTCAAATCACCAAATCATTGTTAGCATTTTGTCAGGATTGTTTGTCATTGCTCGACTCAAATAATAAAACAAAGCATCACCCAATGCCCAAGGGTGCTATTGGACAGGGGGAAAGTCAAGATAAGAGGTAGCCTATGCCTAACCAGCACCGTCATGATAATATCTATAGGTTAGGCTCGGAGGCCAAGAGTGTGTATGAATATGTCCTAAAATTTATTTACCGCTGACTATACTGCTGAGAAAACAAAAGTGGTTTGCCCGACGAAAGATTGTTCATCCCTAATTTCTCTTGATATGATCGTTTGTTGGCAGCACTACCAAGTACTGAGTCTGCAAGGGAGCCATTGAACAAATACTCCAATAAAAATGGAGTCTTAATAAGCAATGAAATTATTATAACTCTAACCAACTGTACCTTTTAACTCTGCTCTTTGTTTTCTCCTTTGATTGGTTCACCTATCACCGGACCGGTTTCTTCTCCCTTTTGGATGCAACAGCGTGCCTGAATACAACCAGTTTTTGTTTCGATGGATTCCCCATGATACCTCCCAACACACTCATCATTCATAAAAACTCCACTGAACATTACATTAACCACCCTTATACAACACATTTTACTATATGTTCAAGGGAAAATAATCATTTAGAATTTTCTGAAAATTCTACATGTGAAGATTCTTTTGAATGCGAATTTTCTGAAGTCTGTATTTTACACATAAAATTTTCAGTTACCACCTTTTATATGGAAACTGTAGATCGTAAAAATATATTACTGTCAAAATACTTTGAAAAAAAAGTTTTATTGCATTTAATATGGTGTAAAGTTAGGTACATTTATACTCAGTTAATTGAGAATTAGTAATGGTTACTTGTTATTCGAATATAGGATAATTCCTGTTTGTATATCCATGTCCTAGATTTATTATGAAGAAAGATACCTAAACTGCCTCTTGCATTTGTATTCATATTTGTATCAATCTGTAGGAATTGTAGGTGTATTAGTATCTATTTTATTTGCTACCCATATCAAACACTACTTTTCCATGTCCATGTTACTCGAGCTAGGCCAAAGTTTCTACTTTCTAGGATAAGATGCTCAGTTTATTTTTTTGTCTTTTTATCCATACCTAATGGGCTATATTTTCCGCCTTTCCATTGTCCCACAATTTTTGTAAAAGTAGATTTTTTTTTCTTCTTATTTAAGTACTACCTTCTGAAAATATTAATTTCATCTTGCAGCTGGTCAGGAAAGATTCAGAACGCTCACAAGTTCATACTATCGAGGAGCTCAAGGGGTTATAATGGGTAACCTTCTATATTTATTACTCTCAAGTCATTTTTCTAATTCCTTTTTCTTGTTTTAAAAGACAAGAAATTTAGATCTTAGTATCACATCCTCTCTTTTTTCCGTTGCTTAATTATGATCGAGAGGTTTTCATGGTATTACATGACCGAACAGAGTTCTCAGTATTATCAACTTTAAATTGTGTTATAGGATAGGCGGACTAGTGAATGATTGTAATCTTTTGCATTATAGCAAGAAGACCAAGAACTTCATATGCTAGCGGCATTGTTTTGCTTATTCTCAGTGAACTCACCTCATAAAGTTCGACAACTGATAACATTGTTGGGATGTGCTCGACGATCCGAGAAAGAAAAATAAGAAGAAAAAAGATCACAACACAAATATACAGGCATGTTTCAACCTCAAAGAATTTCTGATTACATGTATCAGTTATCCAGATCTGAGAGCCAAGAACTGACTAAGTCAACTTGTATTCGTTGTTACATGTGCTTGCAAAGTGCCTGCTAGGTTGGTAGGACTTGCAGCATTATAAAATCAAGAAGAAAAAAAAGCTGTGTAGAATAATGGCGATTGTTAATGTATTTACTAATTTTGTTTCTGCTACTTGTAATGATAGCATTATGCCATTGATAAAACTGTCCAAAGAGTAACTTAATATTTACTTGGACAAAAGAACAATAAAAAAGTCTGTTTTGCCGGTTCTTCTTTTCTTTGTAAAATTCTCCTCTAAAACCACACATATATGTATGTGATAATTATCCTTTCTATGTTGTTTTCAGAAGACCTTCTTACACTTAAACGGTGATCCTATGTATCTTGTATATGTAGATGATATGTCTAGTGCTATTATACATCACCTTACAAAAATTTAATGCTAAAATATTATTTCTGTTTTATTTGTAGTTTATGATGTAACCCGAAGGGACACATTCACGAATCTATCTGACATATGGGCAAAGGAAATTGATCTCTACTCAACTAATCAAGATTGCATTAAAATGCTTGTTGGAAACAAAGTCGACAAGGTATTTGTATGAATTCAATTTGCACGTAAAAGTGAAATCACTTTTGTTTTTATCATCTTAATGTTTATTTATAGGGTGTAATACAAGCCTTGATTACTTGATTTTTCCAGGAAAGTGAAAGGGCTGTGACAAAGAAAGAAGGAATCGACTTCGCTAGGGAATATGGATGTCTTTTTCTCGAGTGTAGTGCAAAAACTCAAACTAATGTAGAAAAATGCTTCGAGGAGCTCGTTTTAAAGGTATGCACCTTATTTCAGATGTATGCTAATACATGAACCTAGTCTTAACTTTCTAACATATGAGACCTACGTTATTGTAATGTGGGCGTGGATCTACCTTAATTACATTACCTTATAATTTATGGTGTAATTCATAAGATTTACCCGCGTCAAATTTAGGAAAATTAAAAGTAGTTCATTAATAGGGCAATATTTCTTCACAGGTTATTGATTGTAAAACATTCTTCACAGGTTTTCTTATAAAAGCTCTGCTTATTATATCTTTAAGTTATTAATAGGGCAAATATCTTTGGTTGCAGATATTGGATACACCAAGTCTTTTGGCTGACGGCTCAAAAGGTTTGAAGAAGAACATCTTTAGGGAAAACCCTCCACAAACGGCAGAAGCAACAAGTGGCTGTTGCTAATGGTGACTGTGTTGTTTACTGCATTTCGGAACACGCATACAGGAGATGCGTCGCTGATATCTGTTTTTAATCTAACAATATTATTTATGTATATTACATCCTCTTTGAGAACCTTGATCACAAATACTATAACCCCCATATTTGTAATTTCTCTAAACTCGTTTGTGTCAAATTTCTTCATTTGCTATTCTATGGTTATGACATATTTTTGTTGTTGCTGGAGCTCTGTCATTTCTGTTCCAATTCTGTTTATTCTCTGATGATACACTCCGTTTCTGACATCTTAAAGGCTTGGGCTTGGGCTTGGGCTCGGGCTCGGGCTCCAACCCATCCATAAACAAATTTATGATAAAATCATAAGATCAAGCTGAAAGTTTGCTACCAAAAGAAATGGGTGCCTGTAAAGCACCCATTTTTCATCTTCTTCTCCCCTCAAAACCAAAACCTCAAACTCCCAAAACCCTTAAACCCCTCTCTTCATCATCAACAACAACTAGGCGTTTGTTACTTTTCTCTCTGCCCATCTCCACAACTCTTTTTCTCCATCAACCCCTCTCTTCTTATGCTACTACTACTACTACATCATTTGACCCTGTTTCACCTGAAGAAAAAGATGCCAGTGTTTCTCTTTCTAAGAGAATACTGAAAGCGGTGGAGTTGCTCGATAAAGGGAGAGAGTTTCAAGCTCAGGGGGATTTTATTCAAGCTCTTAACTATTTTACTCAGGTACCCATTTCCTTAGTTTTTCATTTGGAGTATTTGAACATACAATGCAAAAATTTGTAATTGGTAAATAGAGTGTTTTGTAAGTTAATTGTTATAATTCAAGTATAGAAATTGTTGGTCATCTATATTGGTTTTGGTAAGCATGCTTAGTGGATAAGGTTTCGGTAGATTACAAATATATCAAGCTTAAGCGAGGGGTTCGTTAATGTGGCAAGTTTGACAAGAATCTGAAAATAAGAGTTTGTTGTGTGGTAGTTTATTTATTAGTTGGTTAGTAAGTTTTGAGAATTGGGGTGTGACTTATGCTAGCGAGTTTTCATTGGGTAATTAAAGTGTATTTGTTAGTGAATTCGAAGAAGCTGGAGGCCAAATGACATTAGTAGAGTGAGTTAGAATTTCGAAGATGTCCTATCTTTTTTTGGAAATCAAACTTACTCTATGATTTATAGATAAGGAGACCAAGGAAAAGGGATATATGTTATCTGACTATCAGGTTTTGTAACTTGAAACAAACCAGCTTTGAACTAGGTTGTTTGTTTCGTTGCCATAGGTGCTTCATCTGAAATTTCCTCAAAAAGATAGAATTATTATTCCTCTAGCAGAAATACGAAAGAAACCATTAGAATAGATAAAATGGGGGAATAAAACTCATATTTCTATCAGTGAAAGAAAGATATATGTTTCTCAAAGGAGTTTTGGCCCCTTGGGGTGGTGTGTTGCTGGACTTGTCTTATGTATTTTTCTGTTGACTTAGTGAAGACATTACATAGAGAACGTAAAGAAAAAGAACAAGGAGGGGATCAAAACTGATGCCATGTTTACCATCCAATGCAAGGAACTCTTTGAAGCGTAGTTTTGAAGCATGAAACCACACGCTTCAGCCTGGATTTGAAGCATAATTGAGATACAAATCAATACAATAAATACACATTTCTTTTCCATTTATGCATCATAATGTTGTAAACTTGTAGAGAACAAATCCCCATTACGGCTATAAGCTTGCCTGCTGGGCATATTAGTAAGTTTCTTGATTGGATAGATCTATTACTGTGCGACTTTATTATAAGTTAATTATGTAGAAGTAACTATAAACAATAAAAATGTAAGTAATTTTTTTTTACAGGCCAATAGTACGCCAAAAATTACATTTAGTACCTCATACTTCTATATACTATGGCTAGACCCTGATTTTAAAGTTGTATTTCATTTACTACCCTATTCTTTGAAAATGCTGAAATTAACATTTATTTAAGTTTTTTAAAACACTAAACCAATGTGTAACTGGAAACATTTTTGTTAGGTTTTCTTCTCCCCAAACTAAATTCTTTGTATCTCCCTCTCTTTGTATAATAATTACCCTAACTCTAAAAAGCACCCTTGAAACTCTGGTAGCTCGACTTCTTTGTTTCAAGAATTTCTCTCTATCGCCCCCCCCCCCCCCCCCCCCCCCCCCCCCCCCCCCCCGCGCTCGACGGCCGTCGTGTAATCCTTTCAGTTTGCATCTGTCGGAAGAACCTAATTGCCTTCTTACTTAAACCACTATGTTCATAAGCGGCAAATCATGGCATTGCATGACAACATACTTCGAGTGTCTATCTGATCACGTAAAGATTGAGGACTCTCAGCATCAATCCTTGCACTAAATAAACAATTTAATCAAATCATTAATAAGTGGGATATCTTGTATCTGAATGCTCACGCCTAGTTCAACTCCACACCATGAATCAACTTCCCCAATTCTAAAAAATTGAGTCCCACACAAGAATGAAGGGTGTTCACAAGGGTAATCATTGGTTGAGCTCCCGAACTCAATATATATCCTCCTAAAACCACCCAACCCCTCTTACAAAGTCCATTTTGAACATGAGCCGTAACCATTGCAATCCAAGAAACTATGTTCTTAATAATTATTCTCTTGAAAACCAACTCTGAACTCAAAGTCTCCCTACTTTGAGCGCACATCGTCACAATGACACCATTACCCAGCCCATTCTTAATTACAATGCAATGTGCTTGTTTTCCTTCCCTTACAGCAGATAGAACCACAAACTCCTGAACCACCGACGAAAATGAGTAGTTGTTATGCAATAACCCTAAAAAATGCATGTCCATACGGTGAAACGGTTTTTGTAGCAAGGATCATCATGACATACCTACGAATCAAAGTGTTCCAAAGGAGGAAGGCATCCCTTTGGGGATTCGTTGAACTTTATTAGCGTGGTTCATCGTCGGAGATACCGTGCCCGAAAGGGGTCGTTTGAAAACGCATCTATTCTGATTTGGGCATGAATGCATTTGAAGTCCTTTGTGAAAGAGGTGGAGCTCAAATAGTTGTAATGGTGGAAATAATGAAACTTGAGGAACATGGAGGATATTTATTTATTTACCTGCCGAAGGTTAAATTGAGAATTAAAAAGGGGCAAATTTGGTATTAAAGTTTTTTAGGGCACTAAATGAAATAAATATTTGAGACTAGGGTCCTTTAGTAGTTTATAGAAGTACGAGGTACTAAATGTAATTTCTGGAGTACTATAGCCCTCTGTGCAAAAAAAATCTCTAAAAATCTAAATGAGTGCAAAAACATGGAAGATAAAATGATGTGAACATCTCCTAGTGCACGTCGTCCACTCGTTGACGGTCTTCTTATTTTAGCTTATTAAGATTAAGGGATTAATTATTGGAGATGCTTTTATTTTAAAGTCTAATTAGATTCTAATTTGGAGAGGTAGGGGACTTTTGTAGGAGGATTAGGGTTGAGGCCTATATAAGGAGAGGGTGGTGTAAGTTTATTTCTTAGTTGTGATTGAATAAAGTTCAAGGTTTAGCCCTAATTTAGTTTTAGGTAAGCTTTCGCGTTGAAAGTTTACGTCATAAAATATAATAGAAGATGGTAGAAAGATAACAGAGGGTTTTGTGAACGGCTCATCTCTATTTTAGTATTCTTCCTTGTTGTCTTGCAAAGATAATCATGACTGTCTAGCCATTTTAGGAGCACTTTTGTGGTGTTGACTAACCTTCTGGTTTAGATGAGTCTCCTTGTTTTGGTGATAAATTATTGCTCTTATTTTCTACATGAACATGAACTATAGATTTTTGCTTGTATCTCCCGCTTGCTCCCCCCCCCCCCCCCCCCCCCCCCCCCCCCCCCCCCCCCTCTGCATACAAAGGTGTACCCGACCATAACATGTAGTAGGCCGCCAAAAGAGACAGGTAACAACTGGTGGGACTGTGCCAAGTACATAGACAAATATCTATAGTGTATAAATTGGCCAATTGATGGTTGTATGCATAAAATCCTGGGGGCGTAGGGAGTCCTGAAACATCATATATTGTGATCTATTTGGATATCAATGCTACAGGCTCTTGAGATATTACAAAGTATGCAAGACATATAATGCTTACATATTGGTCTCTTCCCTTATATCTTGAGTTTTTGTTTGTTATTTGATTTTTTTAGCTAAGTATCATACTGCATATTCTTTGTATATATTTATGGAAAATATATTTCTATTCCCAATATCAAAAAGCTCTTGATTCGCGGTATTGCAGAAAATTGTTAATCGTACTATATTAAGTTATGAATTTTTGCTTAGAAATATTCATTGAGTGCATTTCTTACATGTTCACATCACTTTAGGTCGTCAATGACTACAAAGAGTTTGCATTTTCCGACTATGCAAGAGTGGGGAGAGCAATTTCCTTGTACGAGGTTGGTGATAGAGAAGAAGCAATTGCAGAAATGGAGGATGTTTCCATATCTCTCAAGGGATATCCAGGTATTTAGCATGAAATTCTCATGTATGAGCTTTCATTTACACCGAGCCCAATTGAAAAGGAAATATAAAATCTCGTTCTTGATTAATTTGGTTTTTGTTGTTCTTTTCTGCAGAAGTACATGCAGCTCTAGCAGCTGCTTTATATGTGGACAAGCACGCTCCACTACTTGCTGAAAACCAGTTTACTATTGCTGCTTTACTTGATCCCCATTATACGGACCTCACTTATGTTAGAGAAAAGAAGCATTGGCCTCCAAGCTTGGTTAGTTCGTTGCAACACTTCATCACACTTTCTTGAGATTCACATTATAGCCTCTCTTCTCAAATAAAAGCATATCCTTTGAAATTATGTATCTGTAATCGCAACAATATACATGTTCCAGTTGCCTTATAATGTACAAAAATACTTTCATACAGAACTATCTAAGATAATGGATACTGTTTGGTGTTGAGAATATTATATTATTGTAAGAAATCTTTTTTAGTCTGGAATTGCATACACAGGGTAGGAAATTATTGTTGTTTTCTCCAGTGCACATTTCATTTGGATAAATTGCATGAGAATGAAATGTACTTTTAGACCTGGGCTTCCCAAGGAGATAGTCTCCTAGACTGTGATAATCTAATCCCAACAGTTATGAAATGTACTTGGTCGATTCTGGTAAGTACTAAAATGGTCAGTCTTCACAACGTTCTTAACTCGCTACTTCCCTAGTTATAAATAAGCACCAACGGCCTTAGTATTTGTTGTTGAAACAATGGCGTTATTTCAAACACATTTTGAGTGGCATATTTCGACAAAAATGTAAAAAAGGATGTCAATCTTCCATCAATGAGAGCATGTTACAGTGTTGCCCATGAAATGAAAATAAAGAATAGATTGTGCTAGAAGATTCACCCAAAGGGGAAACTGAGAATAAAAAAGAGAAAGCTAAAAACGTCTTGGGCCCGGCCCAATAAACCAAAACACGTTTATTTTACTTCCGTACGAGGCACGTACTCCTATTGAACCGCTGATTTTTAAGTATGTCCCCTCTTGGGTAAAATTTGACATCACTGATCCGTTCTTTGGTACCCCGGAGTTTCTATATAAATTTGGGCAGAGTTTGGGACAGGTGTTGGTTACGGAGTTGAATGCTGATAATCGGCGGGTTACGAAAAATGGGTACCGAACTAGGGTTATGATGGATATATATGGAGCATTCCCCTTGGCGGTTTGGGTAGAGCTAGCCAGTGGCCCACTTCTTCTTGCAACTATTTATGAAGGGACCTCCCTGAACTTATGTGGGTTATGCTACAAAATGGGTCACAGGGATTCGGCTTGTATTGCGATTATTGAAGAGGAAAGTTTGGGGGCTCTGGGGGGTTGTCAGCCCCATATCGGGACGCCTCGACTGAATCCGAGTCTATCACGGACAGAGACGGAGCGGGTTTCCCATAGGTCTCGTTCTAGGGAGGTAGCGGTGCCCGACTCCTTTGCCTCCTCGTCCTAGCCAGCACGGTAAAGGGAAAGGTACGGTGACTAGGGGGATTTTGAGGCAGCAATTCCAGGCCTCTCGTCAGGATGTCTCTGGTTGGATGATGACCCGGCAGACCCCCTGGACCAGCCCCCGTTTTTCTGGGTAATGATGATTTTCTTGATTTTACGACTCTTCCAGAGCTGGCTTTGGCAGGGACTTCGGGTGGTAATCCGATGCATTGGGTAGGGGAGGATGGTCGAGATACGCTTGCTAGTTTAGTTTGGGGGGGGGGGGGGGGGGGGGGGGTCAGACGGGGCATCTGGTGGTGGAGGAAGAGCGTCTTACGCTCCAGGTTGCGGTTGGTACAAATGAGGAGGAGGGGTGGGGTCCGGCGGAGGGTGAGCAATTATGGGGTACGAATATCGGTAACGTCGGGGTTGTTGATGGCTTTCTACAGGGGGATGGGCAGTTGCCTGGTCAGCAGGGGATTGGCATGTTCCACATTGGTAGTAGGTCGGGAGAGTTTCAGTCAGATCTGACAATCCCACATCCACTTCGGCCGGTTGCTAGTCCGGTCGGGACAATGAGTTCATCTACGAGAGGGCCGGCTTCTCAGGGGTCCCGTCATACACGACAGGTGACGGGACTTTATCTTGGTTACCTTCCGTCTTCGCCGCGGGTAGTCCGGCGACATGCGCGAGCTGATTTATGCCTTGCAGAGTCGCCTATTCCATTCCAGCTTCTTCAGGCCGGTACACGCATACTTTCTCATTCTCAGGTGCACAACTCCTCTTTCATATCCTTCTCGCAGATTTGTCGCACATATTACCTGTTTGACCGTCTTACTAGGGTTAGGGTGGCTCCACGGAGACCACCCGGGCCATTATGATTATTATTTCTTGAAATTGTTGGGGTTTGGGTCGATCGGCAGTAATTCAGCATCTCAAAGAACGTATACGATCCTCCAATGGGGATATTATGTTTTTAGCAGAAACCAAATGATCCTCTGCCGAAATGCAGGGTTTGGTTTGTACTCTCAACTATCCCAACTGGGTTGATGTACCGGCCTCTGGTGTTAAGGGTCGTTCTGGTGGTATATGTGTCATGTGGAAAGATAAAGTTGCTCTTGAGTTAGTTTTTTGTAATAAATATATTATTAATGTGTTGGTACAATTTGAGCCTTCTGATTCCCCATGGATGATTTCCCTCTTTTACGGTAGTCCTTACCAGCGGGATAGGAATGAGAGTTGGAAACTTGTGGAAACTACGGCAAACGGGTTCTCTGGGCCGTGGTTAATAATGGGGGATTTTAACACTATTTTTGAAAGTGTGGATAAATTAGGGGGGAAACCATTCTGTGCTTCTAAAAGTGTCTATGCCAAGACAGTTACCCAGCACGCTGGCCTTATTAATCATGGTTTTTTTGGCCATCCGTTTACGTGGAACAATAATCGCAGGGGTTGGGCCAATATCAAAGAACGTTTGGATTAGAGATGTTTATCTTTCCAACAACAAAGGTCTTTCATTTACCTGTCCTTGGTTTGGATCATACCCTGTTATGTCTTTATACGTATCCAAAATTTTCTAGACTAGGTAAGTGCTTTCGATTCCAGTCCATGTGGACTAGGAAACCTCAATTCCCCCGCCTGATTCAGGATCTCTGGCAGGTGACGGGACGAGGCTCCCCAGCCTATCTGGTCAAGAACAAATTGTTAAATACGAAAGCTGGCCTTCGCGTTTGGAACAAAAAAAAATAGTCACGTCCCTTCCAAAATGTTAGCGCTAAAAGAGGCGATCTCTAAAGTCCTGGCCCTTCCACTTTGTGAGGCGGCTCCTCAGCATTAGCAGTATCTGCCGGTGGGGGAGCTGGACGAGCTTTAGCTGAGGGGAGATGTTCTGGCGTCAAAAATCCCGTGTGACCTGGCTGTCTGATGGGGACCGAAATACTAAATTCTTTCATATGCAAACTCTCTATCTCAGTGTAAAAAGAACTCTATTGATTGGCTTAAAGATGAGACTGGCACTTGGACATGAGAGACGGTGGAAATCGAACAGATTTTCCTCCGTGATATGGCTCGTAATTATCATACCTCCAATCAGGTTGGTATTTCGAATTTCATTCAATACTTTAGCCCGTGTATCACGGTTGAGGCCAACCAGGCCCTTGTGCGGGAGGTCACCCATGAGAAAATCAAGGCCGCTCTTGATAGTATCGGTCCCCATAAAGCTTCGGGTTCGGATGGCTTTCCTGCGTTATTCTTTCAGACTTCCTGGGATGTTGTGGGGCCTGATATTTGTCGTTTGGTGACTACTTTCTTCGAATCTAGTTTTTTGCCCACTCATTTTAACGCTACAAACGTCGTGATGATTCCTAAAAATGGTGCTAAAGCTCATCCCCGAGATTTTCGGCCGATTAGTCTGTGCAATGTTGCATATAAGATCTTTTTAAGATTCTCTCCACTCGGCTTAAACCCCTATTGGACAGTTTTATTTCTCCCTTTCAAGGCGATTTCGTGAGTGGCCGTCAAATCTCGGATAATGTGTTGGTCGCTCACTAACTGATCCATACAATGAAGAGAAAAAATGGATGATCCGGCCTTATGGGTGTCAAGCTGGATATGTCAAAGGCTTACGATAGTATTGAATGGAGTACTTTGCTTCGTACCATGGAAGCTCTAGGTTTCAGTCCTAAATGGTGTCATTGGATTGAACAGTGCATCTCTACGGTTAGTTATTTGGTCCTTATTAACAGCTCTGCCTATGGTCTGATTACCCCTACGAGGGGCCTGTGGCAGGGCGATCCACTTTCCCTTTCCTCTTTATCATCTTAATGGAAGGTCTATGGCGTGCCTTGGGGGCGAAAGAGGCGGCGCATCATATTCATGGTATTAAAGCGTCCCGTAATCTTTGCGGATGATTGTCTCCTGTTCTACCGAGCCAATATTGTTGAAGCGCACGTACTGAAGAGTATCCTTGATGATTTTTGCGAGGCGAATGGTCAGTAACTAAATCTGGCTAAATCTGGGGGGTTTTTAAGCAAGAATTTCCAGTATCGGCATTGTCGTCTCATTGATCGCCTTCTCAAAGTTAAAATTATGCCTCCCGATGAGCATTACCTGGGGAGTAACCTTTTCTTTAATCGATCCAAAGCCGTGACGTTTCGACGGATTGAAAAATGTCTCTCCAACCGTCTGCAGTCGTGGAGGGGGAAACTTCTATCTCAGGCGGGTCGTATCGTTCTTATTAAATCTGTTACTTCTTCTATAACGTCGTACCAGATGTCTTGTTTCGCTTTATCTAAATCGACTTATAAAACTATAAATGGACCCAACGGGACTTCTGGTGGGGACACGAGAAAGATGCTCGGAAACCTTTGTATATGAAAAAATGGAGAGAAGTTTGTCATCCCAAAGGGGAAGGGGGGGGGGGGGTTGGGGATTCGGGATTCGGGAGGCGGGAGGCGGGAGGCGGGGATTACCAACACGGCCCATCTGTCCAAACTTGTCTGGCGCTTGCATCAGAAGCCGAATGACTTATGGGGTAAAGTCTTAAAATCCAAGTATTTTTTGGATTGTGATATTCTGCAGGCCCCGAAGAAAGTGGACTCCTCCTGGACGTGGTGTAGTGTCCAGTCTGCGATTTCAACGATTACTGATCATTCCTGCTGGCAAGTCCAGACGGGTATTCAGATTCAATTTTGGACGGATAACTAGGTCCATTCAAATGTGGGATGGAAACCGGTTCCTCAAGCTAATATTCCGTTGGAGGGTCAACCCCAATGGGTGAGCCATTTTATTGACCCGGTCCGGCGAATCTAGAGTCGAGAGGAATTATATGGGTGGTGCGATAATGTTTCGGCGGCCCTTATTTCCCATATTTTTATCCCTCAGGAGGGGGATACGGATGACCTAAAGTGGTGCCCTTCTAAAGATGGTAAATTCTCTATTAAATCAGCCTATCGTATTCTGATGTCGGACACTCAAATGGAGCCGGTGTCAGGACCCCCTCCATTTCTACTGAAATTTTGGAAAAATAAGGCTTCTCCTCGGGATCAACTTTTTGCCTGGAAATGTCTCCGAGATATGGTTCCATGTCGGGCTAAGATTGCGGTTCGGTTGGCCTTAACGGATGAATCTTGTCCGTTGTGTTTGGCCCCCTCGGAGACCTTACATCACTTCCTGTTGGATTGTTCTTTCACGCGAGCGATCTGGTTTGGAACAACGTTTGGAGGTCTGCTTCATATGTTTTCCAGTCTCTCCGTTCATGAATGGATTATGATGTGGATCTCTCCCCCCTCGGACTGGCCTATCGCCCAGGATATCTGGGCCTTTTCTCTTTATTGGTCCCTATGGAAGACGCGATATGCCTGGGTTTTTCAAAACATTAAGCCGGATCCGATCTGTGTATCACTGACAGTCAGCAATTTTTTTCTTCTAATAAACCATTTTTTCGACATGACCGCCTATCTATCAAGACTCCATGGGATCCTCCGGCTCTTGGTTGGGAAAAAATTAATGTTGATGCCTCTTTCTGTAACGGTAAACTGTTCAATTGTATTGGTTTAGTTATCCAGGATGCTCATAATGCTTTTGGTACACCCCGAGTCTCCTCCCGCCGGTTTGCCTCTAGTGAAGAAGGCGAGGTGCTAGCTAGCAGTCATGGATGGTGTTCTCTGGGCCAAAGCGAGAGGGGTTCCAAAGGTGGTTATTGAGACAGATGCTGAGGCGATCTACTCATTTTGTAAGAATGGTTTGTGCAGCGGTGTCATGGACTACTAAAGCAATCTTACAGGATTGTTTGGCACTTTTTCACATGTTTGTCGATATTCGTATTTGTTATGTTCCCCGTAGTGCTAATTTGGTCGTCCATACTTTAGCCGCTCGGCTCGGCCTTTGGGTGATAATTTTTTGTGGTCTTGGTGTGACTCCCCTCCTGGAAGATAACACCAGTTTTGTAATACATTTTACTACTAATCTAAGGTTTGCCAATAAAAAATAAAAAATAAAAAATAAAAAATGAAAAATGAAAATAAAGCGTTCAACATTGTCTAATAGCTAGAGCAAAAACAAAAGATGTGTCCTCTCCGTTGTTAATGAAAAACAACAATTAGTCTTTTGTAAACAGATTAGTAGGTCTATCTGTCCGTAGAAGAAAAACAGATCATCGATGGAAGTTGAATCAAGTCTGTCAACAACCAATCATCGTCATCATCCTCTCATCAAATCGCCCCTCGGACCCGTGGTGAGTGACAATGAACATTCAAACATGATGTTGCACTCGCGTAACCCAGATGCGCTCTTCAGCGGTGGCGGTATCAGGTCCGTATCTCTCTCGAATTGGATCTATATGTTTGAATCAAATTGTTGAACGATGTTTGTATTTGTTAGCTTCCTGACTGGCGACCGAAATGGAAGATTCAGCTATGGATATTGCAGTTTCAAGGGTAAAAGGGCATCCATGGAGGATTTCTATGAGACAAGAATATCAGAAGTTGATGGGCAGATGGTTGCTTTTTTTGGTGTTTTTGACGGTAACTAACCATCTTTTTTTCATCTCTTATCAAAATTATTTGTTATAATCAAAATATATTTCTCCACTCCAGGTCATGGAGGATCCAGAGCAGCACAATACCTTAAGAACAATCTTTTTAAGAATGTGAGCAGTCATCCAGATTTTATGAAAAATACCAAATCAGCTATTGGTCTGTCATCTGTGGTTGGTGATTTTTTGTGTTTCTTTTGCCCCTTTGTGTATTATTATTCAACCATAACATTGTCCTTCACTGCAGTTGAAGCATTTAAGCAAACAGACGTTAACTTCCTCAATGAAGAAAAAGGGCACCATAAAGACGCTGGCTCAACTGCATCAACAGCTGTTTTGCTTGGTCATCGACTACTTGTTGCCAATGTAGGTGATTCCAGAGTAGTTGCTTGTAGAGGTGGTTCAGGTTAGTTGCCTAAGGTTTATAATTATTTGATTACAAGAAATTTCTCTATGTAAAACACTGCTATGGATACACACCTTGGCTACATATTCACGGGGTTGGTTGAGAAAAAAATGTGTCTCACATTACACTTAATTACAATACATGTAAATAATCTTCCTCATGTCATGGATACTATGTTTTTTCTCTATATAGTTGAGACTTGAGAGATGTTGCGCTAAATTTCTTTAGTTTGAGTCTCGGATCTGTGTTTTCTCAACCAATTATTGCACATAGTTTAAAATTGTTGAGTAATAATGGCTGTACTTCTTGTTTCAGCTTTTCCACTGTCTATTGATCACAAGCCAGATAGGATTGATGAACGTGAAAGAATTGAACAAGCTGGAGGTTTTGTTCTTTGGGCAGGTATAGATAATTTTGTAGGTCTCTAAAGATAACTTATTCATCCAGAGGGGACGAAGAGTATTTTGATATTGATGGTTTCAAGTCATTCAAGATTCACAAACTATTATTATATATTTTACTATTTTAACCTTTGTTGCTAAAACCTGAAACAGTCGATAATCATTGTCTAGCTAAAAGGAAAAAAGAAAATGTTATAGGACCAATGGGAAAACAACAACATACATAGAACTATGTATTAAGTATTTTGTATCCTTGGAGATGAAAATGCATCCATGAAGTTTTTGATCATCATATTGCTGTCACTGAATTATCTTAAATCTCACGTGTATATACTAAACTTACATAGGCTAGGCGCATAAGTTGGTGACTATGAAACAGCCATCTATCCTTCATAATTGTATACATAATCTAGAAATTAGAATCAGCTAGTAGTATATTATTAATAATTAGAAATGCTTTAGTTTTGGTTATGTAGGAAGCAGTTAAGAAGGCAAAGTTAGTATCGTATGTTTCTCATTTATCAAAACAAAGTAGAAATTTTTATGTAATAATAAATATACGTCCTAACATTTATATAATGCTAGATGTACTATGTTTGACACCGTTGTTGCGTAGGTAACGTTTTTCATTTATGTAATGAAATGTGTTTTATCATTTATGTAATGAAAATGCATTTTTCATTTACGTAGGGAAATGCATTTTTCATTTGTGTAATAAAATGCCTGAAAGGTGTTTAGATGCGTAGCGTTTACAAAAAGAAGAATATCTCTTCTCTGTGATATAAAATCATGGATAAGATATCAAGCCATACAGGTTTGATATATAAAAAATTGGTGACTGGTGCATTATATGGGCTCTAATATCCGGTTGATACTTCCTTACATAGCGAAAGTGCATGATAATCGTAATATAGTATCACACATTAAATAACAAAGTATGCAATGTGCATTTGTGCTTTAAGTGAAGTTGAATTTGTAGGAACTTGGAGGGTTGGTGGTGTTCTCGCCGTGTCTCGTGCATTTGGAGACAAACTACTGAAGCAATATGTTGTACCGGACCCTGAAATTCAGGTAACTATGAGCTTCCCTTTTACAAAATCCTATATTGTTCCTGTTTGGCGATTGACATGTACTCTCAATTTATTTTATCAATTAGAAGATTTTGCTATACAGTCTCATTCCTAAATTGCTTCTACTTCAATATTCCTTTTTCTGTATTAGAATTGATAACTGATGTACCTCTTATTATTCACATTATTTTATTTTCTTATGCTTAGGAAGAAGAAATTGATGGTGTAGAGTTTCTAATTATTGCAAGCGATGGGCTTTGGAATGTGTTATCAAATAAGGTTAGGGCTAATTTTTCTTCGAGTGTATTTGTAGAAAAAAAAACGTATTATTTATTATGGTCCTCCATGATTTGTGTTTAGGAAGCTGTGGCCATAGTGCAGAGTATAGAAGATGCTGAAGCAGCATCAAGAAAACTTGTCCACGAAGCCTACGCTCGAGGGAGCTCTGACAATATCACTTGTGTGGTCGTTCGATTCGAGAGATCGTGAGTAATGCAACAGGTATGCTTTTACTGAATGATATTCGTGTTTTACAAAAATGTAAGGAAATTATAGATAATTTATCATGACTTATATATTCTTTACACCTCTGGTGTTTCGATCATACAGGTACTAGCACTTTTTGAAAGGATTGAAGAGAACATAGGGATATTGGTGTTGCTGTTGCAAATAAGTAAGAAGACGGGCAGAGAAATTATGATTGATTTAGATCTGGCGTTTCTGAGATATAATGACCCATATGTACCAGTGTAGTTTATGGTTCCTGTGTAGAAATCCCAAATTTGTTTGAATTGCCTTCTAGACACACACCGTATCATGCCGTATGGCCTATCATGTAAATCAAATTTGTTCGTGTTTGTAATGTATTTTTACCTTTCACTAAGGATAGTGTTTGAATTTTGTATTAAATTAAATTTGAATCTGAAAGTTGCTTAACAACAACAATCCAAATACCTTTTGTAGTTTTGCAGGTTTTGCTACAAATGATATGAGTAAACCTAACCTGAGTTTTTAGAACAGAATCTGTCGGAAAAAAAAAAATTGAGGTCGTTCCCCACAGTGTTGCCGTATCCTAGTATAAAATGACCAATCCAAATCAGATCCCAATATTTTAGGCTCAAAATCTTTGCTCCGCCTCCCCCTCAAACGGCTATTTTTGAAAACCCTAACAATTAGGGTTTTGTCTGACTTTGGTCGAAATCATCATTCAAGGTTAGTTTTCATTGTGATTTATGTTTCACCCATTGATTAGTTGTTGATTTGAGCTTAACCCATGTATCTATTAGTACTTAGTTCCTAGGATTTGTTCTTCATTTGGCTTTTAAATAGTGACTACTGTTTAAGTGTATCTATTAGGGTTAGTTTGTATGTGGATTTGAGCTTGACCCATTAAGTATTTGTTGATTTAAGCTTCACCCATGTATCTATTAGGGATATTTTCTAGGGTTTATTTGTTCTTCATTTGGACTTGAAGCAGTGACTGACTTATACTGTCAAGTGTATCTATAAGGGATAGTTTCTATGGTGATTTTAGCTTATTCTGTTGATTATAGGTTGATTTGAGCTTCACCCATGTATTTATCAGTGGTTAGTTTCTATGGTTTATTCTTCATTTAGCCTTTAAATAGTGACTAATGTTGAATGTATCTATTTAGGTTATTTGTTATGGTGATTTGGATGTTTGGGTTTATATAAGAAGACATAAATTTACAGGTGAAGAACAGTTGAACCATGGGTGTTAATGCTTATCCACAGGAAATCATTACCGAGATCCTCGCGAGGTTACCTGTAAAATCTGTTCTCCAATTCAGGTGCGTGCATAAGGCTTGGCTTGGTATAATAGACGATTATCGATTTGATAAGAAACACCTTAGCCTTGCTTTGAAAAAAATTGAACCCGCCAGCACCACTAGTAGTTTTGTCATTTTTGCGAGACCAGACAATATTTCATCATCTCCGAATGAGGCCTTCTTCATAATATCTGCTTCACCATCTCCGGATGAGGTCTTTTTCGCAGAAAACACTGATGGGGCTTTTGTTATCAAGCAGTTGGTTGCACTTGATACTTCAGTAAAGGATAAGTGTCTAGTGAATATATGTAATGGTGTTGGGCTTATGCTTTCTGGTAAAACTGAGTATTACCTCTGTAACTTTGCTACACGCAAGTATGTACAATTGCCAGAAGCAGAGTTCAAGTACAACACAATGTCTGAAGGGCCTCGTGTTGGAGTGGGTTTCAGTGTGTCCGGACAGGACTTTAAGGTGATACGCACTATTAGTCATCAGGTCGGAAGCATGGTTCAACAGATGGGAAACACAACTATTTATTGTTCTGGGGAGTCAGAAGAATATGTATCGAAGGTTATACACGCTTGGTAGCAATGATGAATGGAGAATGATGGGAAGTGTTCCCTATAGGTTTAATGATCCCGTGTACTTTAATGGATCATTTCATTGGGTCATAAAAGCCATTTACAATGGTAGCTGTCAAGAGCCCCCCAAGTTGCTCATTGTGTCGTTCAATTTGGATTCCGAAGACTTTGCAGATTACCCAATTATGAACTCGATCTACGTGGATTCAAGGATTGAAACCTTGGGAATGAGTTTCTATCACATGGGAGTGTTGGGTGGTTATCTTTCATTCATTGATTCTTCATCCAGGCTAAATCTTGACTTATGGGTCATGAAGGATTACAATGTAAAAGAATCTTGGACCAAACAGTACTCTATCAGACATTTTCCATATTACAATATACATGTCCATCTAGGTTTTCCATATAGCAACATTCATGTCGATCTCGTTTGTCTTAGTAAGAATGGTGAGATTATACTTAGACTTAGTAATACCTGTTTCTATTCTTACAACCCTGAAACTGGGGGCATTAGCAAACTTGACATCGTTGGGCTTTATAAATGTGGCTATGTTGAGGCACATCCATTCTCGGAGAGCCTTATTCTGCCCAAGTGAAAATGTGGCAATTGCAAGGAGTGAAGGCTTGAGGAAGATAGGAGTAAGCGAACAGTTCCTGTTTTGCTCTGGAGGAACAGTTATTTATTGTGTCACTAATGTTTAAGATTATGTTTCTCTGTGTCCTTGTTGTATATTTTTTCTTATTTAGAATTTGAAGAAAAACAGTGATTCTGAAAGTCCATGTCGTTATTGTATATCTTTCATGTTAATGAAAACTGCAATTCGACTCTATCTATTCATTAGTCTTTTGTACCAGATTTTGTTCCTTATAGATACTGGAAATATTTGCATGAAACATCCCAATTATACCCTGCAAAAATGTTTGATACAGATTCTAGTCTGGTGAATGTTCTATACTTGTCTTGGTGTTGCATTATGGTAACATCTGGTCATCTCTGATGGATTATCGTGCTTCTATCTGACATAACTAAACATTCGGAATTTTTGCATTCCTGAGCTGTCTCTTCTGTAGTGTGCATGCATCTTCACATTCCTTCATTTTGCTATTTTTTGAGTCGCCTTTCATTTTGCTATCAAGGAGTAAAATTCTAATCTAGGAAGCATTTTAAAAACTATTTTGTAAAATTCTCATTATAGATGTATATGTAGAAAATGAGGTGCACAATGAAAGATTTAAACGAGATGTCATAATTTACAGTCTGATAGTCTACAGAAATGTCAGAAAACATGTATGTTATGAATGTCATCCAGAACCATTTAACTTATTTTTACTTCTAATCGCTTCAAAACTATTTCAGTTTTCAAATCTACAACTAGAGCATGGCAGTCTCTTTCCCATCAATTGTAAATTGTAGTATTAAACTTAATGTGGTGACAATCAGTCAGTGTAGGTACATCATTAGAAATGGCACATCAATAATATATCTAGTTAGTAGATTTAAGGGTTTTGCACTTGATTACTTAATTTTCTGTCTTTGTATGAGCACGGGAGAGATTGTAGTTACAGTTTGTGAAGGTGTTGTTGATAACCATCGCCTTTCTACTATGTTCCAGTCAAAAATATATAACCTACCTCAGCTGTCTTCTTTCTTGAATGTTAAAATTCTGTAATTGCCTACTCTTGTATGATGATAAATTTGAAGGTTCCCCAATGCAGATTGCTCAATTCCGGTTTGTTTTCCATTTATAACTTACGATAAAAAAATTACTGAGGACATTCTGTGGTAAATAAGTTTTCAAATAAATTGAATGATCACCTAGTATTGTAGGAGAAGATGTGTGTGCTTGTTTCCTCTTCCTGGTCTCAATTTTTACATTTCCAGCATTAAATCACGGCATGCCAGTTTTTCCATCGGTTTTAAATCTATAGAATATTACAGATGTTAAGAGTTCAAACCACGGTTTCTTAGCCAGGCATTGTTTTGATCTCCTTATTTTCTTTCGTAACCATTTGTTTTTTTTCTTCGTTCGTTTGAGGAAAGGTGGTGTAATAGATAATGGACCCTCGCCCTTATAATATAATCTCCTGGAAAAATAAGTAGCAAGAGCAAGCCATTACTACTAGTACTACCACTGGACCAAACTTTGAATTTTTCCCTAACTAATTTTCTAGAGTTTTTTTCAACTTCGAAGAACCCTTGTTATGATTCGACGCCTATGCAGAAGGTCTCACACCCATTTTTAAAGGCGCTTAGAGCCTCTTCGTCTATAAACTTCCCCGCCCTAGCTCTAAAACCTTGAGAACCTATTCTTGTAGCTTTAGCAAGACACCCTACATTACCACTACCTTTACTCACGCTTTTTGCTATGTTCTTGCGAAAATAGGAAAATAAGACTAGCCTAGCTATGAATACTCAGAACTTGTCGCTAGGTCAAATGATGTCCCCCTAAAAAAAATAACTTCCCACTCTCTTTGAGTGTTTTTCATCTTTCACAATTTCTTAATTCCCAAACCTTAGATCATCATTCAAATTTTAAACGAAGTCTTCTACCAACTTCACAAAATTGCAAAGTTAATCATTCACCATGACACTATAATAAGTCTATAACTACCTTTGCTTTGGGAACCCTTTCTCAAAGAAATCTGAATCAAAAAAGTTGAGGCCGTTCCCCACAATGTTACGGTATCCTTGTATAAATAGGACAGTAGAGACCAATATTTGCTCCGCCTCCCCTCAAACGGCTATTTTTGGAAACCCTAGCATTTAGGGTTTTGTCTGACTTTGGCCAAAACATCATTCAAGGTTAGTTTTCATTGTGATTTGTGTTTCACCCATTGATTATTTGTTGATTTGAGCTTCACCCATGTATCTATTAGTGCTTAGTTCCTAGGGTTTATTCTTCATTTGGCCTTTAAATACTGACTTATACTACTGTTAAGTGTATCTATGAGGGAGGGTTAGTTTGTATGGTGATTTGAGCTTCACGCATTGATTATATGTTGATTTGAACTTTACCCATGTATTTATCAGATTATATTTGCAGGTGATATTTGGGTTTTATATATAAGACACAATAGATTTGTGATTATTTAATAAATGAGATTTACAGGTGAAGAATAGTTGAGCCATGGGTGTGAATGCTTATCCACAGGAAATCATTACTGAGATCCTCGCGAGATTACCTGTAAAATCTGTTCTCCGATTCAGGTGCGTACGTAAGTCTTGGCTTGGTATAATAGACGATTATCGATTTAGTAAGAAACACCTTAGCCTTGCTTTGAAAAAAACCGAACCCTCCAGCACCACTAGTAGTTGTATCATTCATGCGAGAAGAAAATGTGGTAACAATGCTTCATCATCTCGGGCTGAATATTTTTTCGAACTGTCTGCTTCACCATCTCCGGATGAGATCTTTTTCGCAGATTACACTGATGGGGCTGTTGTTATCAAGCATATGATTGCACTTGATGCTCCAGTTCGAGATAAGTGTCTAGTGGATATATGTAATGGTGTTGGGCTTATGCGTTCTGGTGATACTAAGTACTACCTCTGTAACTTTGCTACACGCAAGTATGTACAATTGCCAGAAGCACAGTACAAGTACATCACAACCTCCGAAGAGCCACGTGTTGGAGTGGATTTCAGTGTGTCCGGACAGAACTTTAAGGTGATACGCACTATTAGTCGTCAGGTCGGAAGCAAGGTTCGGAAGATGGGAAACACAACTATGTATTGTTATGGGCAGTCACAAAAATATGTATCGAAGGTTGAAATATACACGCTTGGTTGCAATGACGGATGGAAAACGATAGGAAGTGTTCCTTATAGGTTCATTAATGATCCCCTGTACTTTAAAGGATCATTTCATTGGGTCATAAAAGCCATTTACAATGGTAGCAATCAAGAGCCCTCCAAGTTGGTCATTGTGTCGTTCAATTTGGATTCCGAAGACTTTGCAGATTACCCAATTATGAACTCGATCTATCTTGAGTCAGGGATTGAATCCTTGGGGATGAGTTTCTATGACATGGGAGTGTTAGGTGGTTATCTTTCATTCATTGATTCTTCATCCAGGCTAAATCTTGACTTATGGGTCATGAAGGATTACAATGTAAAAGAATCTTGGACCAAACAGTTCTCTATCAGACATTTTCCATATAACAATATGCATGTCCATCTAGGCTTTCCATATAGCAACATTCATGTCGATCTCGTTTGTCTTAGTAAGAATGGCGAGATTGTACTAAGACTTAGTAATACCTGTTTCTATTCTTACAACCCTGAAACTGGAAGCATTAGCAAACTTGACATTGTTGGGCTTTATAACTGTAGCTATGTTGAGGCACATCCATTCTCGGAGAGCCTTATTCTGCCCAAGTGAAAAAAGGATGCATTTGCAAGGAGTGAAGGCAGAAGGAAGAACAAAGGAGTAAGCGAACAGTTCCTGTTTTGCTCTGAAGGAACAGTTCTTTATTGTGTCTCCCTTGCTTAATATTCTATTAAAGAGAGTAATTATGTTTCTTCCAGCCTTGCTGTATGTTGTTTTTTGTTTAGAATTTGGAGAAAAATAGTAATTTTGTGACTGTATGTCTTTATTGTATGCCTTTTTTGCTAATGAAAGCAGCAGTTCCACTTCATCAATTTTATCTGTTTTTGTGAACTGTGAAAATATCTTTTGTATCCTGCAAAATATCTGATACAGGTTCCAGTCTGTTGAAATTGCTATACTTATCTTGGTCATATATTATGGTAATTAACATCTGGTCCTCTGCGAAGGTTATCGTGCTTTTATTACTTGACATACCACGACATTGAATTTTCCTATCTTCTTTGTTTGGAGTTAGTCTTAGGGTTTTGGCATCTGCTTACAGTGGTCTGAATAGAAAGTAATTCTGTATTATTCAGGATTTTTGGCGTCTGCTTACAGTTGTACCTTGAGCTATCTCTATAGTACTGCATGTATCTGCAGATTCTGCACAATATTCCCTCATTCTGCTATGGAGGAAGTAATTTAGAAAGTTATCTGTAGCACCCACTGTACCTGAAGAAAATTAGATGCACACTGGATGAATTAAATGAGATATACCATATAATAATTCAAGATCTGATAGTCTACAGAAACGAATCAAATGATATCAGTAAAAACCCGGGCTTATACCTTTGTAATAAACGTTATCCAAACCTGACCAGCTTGTTGTAGGTATTAAACTGTGTGGTGACAACTCTCACTGGAGGTACATCATTAGACAATGCATATATCCATAAGGTCTCTGGTTACTGGATGTTAAGGGTTTTGCAGTTGTCTTCTAGATCTGAAACTGGGGTCTTATATTCAGTCTACACTTAACTTCTGGGGGTTCTCCTCCAAACTCTTGATTGTCTACTTCAATCTCTCCCTAATTTCATTACTTATAACAGCAAAGATAGAGTCTGCAGGTTTGTTTTTACCTCTGGAGAGGATATCATTCTGCTCATCCAAACATGGCTCATCATAAAACTGAAGCCACATATGAGAGTTCTGGACAGTAATTCTTTGTGACTGAGACAATACTTAGTTTACCAATACGTAATTTGTTCTTGATTATAAGGCCATGATCAAGAACAAATGACATGCATCAACAAAAATCATTCTAGAGCCTAGAGGGATTGATACGAAGTTCACTAAGTTCTGTGTGACGATCTCCTTAAGCCGAGTTAGCACCCGAGGGTGTTTCATTGTAAACTTACATATGCTTAATTTTGGCAGACCAAGATCCCTCAAAGCTTAATTTTTAGGTGCAATTACATTAGCATGAAGATCGAAACATATATAGAATCCAGTGTTGTCTTCTCAAGGTGAAGGCAGCATTGTTGTCCCTGTAAGCATTAACATATTGTTCCTTCCCCTTTCTTTCTGGGCTTATCCAAAATAGAGATATAATTAACTAGCTCTTGGGCTCACATAAGCTATAAGTTATAACCAATAATCAATGGTGACATCACCCTTATGAAACCACATTTGAGCCAAACTCTTATTTACTCCTACAAGTGTGTTTTGACTCATTTAGAGCTTGCTTGAAGTAGATGTTCTTAAATTGCATGAAATAACATGATTAGTTAGGCTTAAAAGCAACATACCGGTCTACAAATCCTTCTTAGTTTCTCCTTCTAAACCAATATTTATATCTTCATAATCATCATGTACCTAAGATCTGTCACTCAAAAAAAAAGTGGATGGGGATGGGATGAAGCTCATGTCAATGACATCTATTTGTGAAGTTGAGATATGGACCCAAGATGGAGCATGTCTTTGGTGTCATCATAACAAATATGTGTTTTGGTATGGAGTTGGCTTTTGCCACAATTAAGAACCGAGAGAGAGCAAGACAACTAAACAATTCAAGGCCCTTTTTCTTAATATATGTACAACTTGTGTGCATGAACTCCATTAGAATACACTAAATACTTCATTTTCTGATATGGGAGAGATGATGAAGAATGACATTGGTTGCTAGCTTCCTAAGCAAGATAGACTTGACCAAATACTTTTTTAAGTGTATATGTTGATCAACTGGGTCAAGATGAACAATTGGGATAATCCCCCGGAAAAATACAAGGCGTCAAGTACTGGAAAAGTAAAAGAGGTTGATTATGTTCTGGGGTTTCGGAGAAATATTTTCCTTAAGTCACTGTTTTAACTATTAATTAAAGACATTTTCATCGATGCAAATGCCCTTCACTTGAAAAGCTCATGCACCCCATGGCCTTGTGACTTATGAGTGAAAGTCGGAGGGGTGCACACTAAGCATGCTGTTGATCAGACGCAATATAAAAACAGTACTACTAAAAGTCGAAGCATGTCGCTATGCAGACATGAAAGACATACACGCAGCAGTCGGAGACTATTGTTCTCGGCCTGTGCAGAAACTAAAAAATAGTGCACATCTTACATGTTGGGTCTCAAACTATCTTCATATATTGTAATTTTTGGCATGTTGGTCTACGAAATGTTACTTAAATGTCCACAATGAGATATTGTAGTTACTTCTCTTTTACTCTTTATATATAATGAATAGCACTTACAACTCCTCAAAGAGTTGCTTCTTAGCATTCGTCCAGTAAGTATTTTTCCTGGCCTTGCACTTTCGTAGTCTTAAGGCCGGTAGTGAACTGAACAGTTGTATGTTTACTTCTTGAGGTAGAGGTTCGCACTTAAACAAGTGAAAGCTTACATCATACGTGACCTAATGCTGCCCTAAGCAATCACTCACTTGAAAAGGAAGGAAACTGTTGCTTGGCTTTGTGATACAATCAAACAACCAAAGACCATCAAAACATAGATGACAAAAGAGCCAAAAGGCAGAAATAATGCTCAAAATTATCTCAACAAAGTGCTTAAACACTATTTGGGCTCCACCACTCTCCATGTTTAAACCAAAAACCTAAACTCACATATGTGACTCTCAATATAATGAGAAACAAGAAGATGCAATTGTTACCAAACTATATATTATGTTAAGAAAATATCACATTTCCACAAATTGCTTACATTACCATAATATACATTTATCTACTTGGTAGACTTATTTCATCAAGATCGTCTAATGACAAGAAAACTTCGTCTAAACATGAAAGCTCTGTCCCGTCTTCATCGTCATTGCATGCCCCGCTTCCTTTAGAGCCACCATATTTCTCAAATATTCGACATAGGACCAACCTTCTTGGATCCTGAAAAGTTAAAAAATAGCTGAACAAAAAATCCCACAAAATATGTTTCAATGAAACATATATATCTTAATAAATTGACACTTGAATTAGAAATAACTTCATTGCTTACTATTTTAGGAGTTCCTCGAGATTTCGAAGGCCTAGTACTAGAAGATGAACTGAAGTTCAAAAGGCGAAATTCGTGCATGATCCAATTCGTTTCGACTCCATCACCGGTGTAGAACGCAAGATACTTCTTCATACCAACTTTCTTACTAGTACCACTTGCAGCAACAGATTCTTCACCCAATGGTATCCAATACCCATTGGCCGTAACTCTATCTTTCACCCTTCTGCTAAAAAAATACCATCCGTTTCCACCTGCCAACGCCTTATCTACACACACAATATTACAATATCCATTAGGCTAAAGTATAGACTACACAATGCGATAGAGTTACTTGAAGTTTATGAAATAGTCTTCCTATGCACCTTCAAGATCCCATGGATCATAGGGAGAGATATCAAGGTCGGGTATGTTATTGGGATGACGAATAGGTAAACATGCGGCCTTGCGATGAAGGAAGTGAACAACGAGTTCTTCATCATTCGGGTAGAATTGGAACCCTGGTGGAAGGTTGACGGCATTGCTATTATCTCCCATTGATCTCAAAAACGAAGTAGAACAACAATATCAGTTGGATGAGGAAGGGATGATAAGTTGGGTGAAGTTGAAGATTTGTTGTATGGGTTTTATAAGGTAATGGAGAGAGAGAAAAGGGGTTGACGTGAGTTTGAAGTATAGATTTTGGGTTGAAGTTGTGGGGGACTTTAAAGTTAGAAGGCGGCTTAAAAGTTTGTATAACGGGGGCCTGTTCATGTAGGAGGGAGATTGTATCCCTCTGCACGATCTTAATGATATAACACATGCATTATCACTGATGCAACCATCACCTCTATTATTGGGTTAGGTGCCTCTCCAGTATAATGTGAGTTTGCATTAATGGCCACGCTAGCTTCTCGTCTTATATACACATGGCATTCATATGCACAAGTTTTGCTGGAGATCATTGAACCCTAGTTTAACCATGCATGATGAAACCAACGAATAGGTTTATCCCATGTAGCATGACTAAGGTAAACTTTCATCAGATTGTTGTAGAAATTTGTTTTTTAAGGTACAAAAATAAATGCAGGTGTTTCTCACATCTTGGGGTGGAAGTAATAGTCACCATTACATCCCAAGATACATTTTCCAAAACTCCCTATGATTACATCAAGGTTCAAATTATAGAGTTTCTCATACTAATAACAAAGTTATCTGCTTAAAATGTCGTTTAATCGGAAAATATTAGAGTTTCTAAACTGACGGTTTTCTTTTTTCGAATTAATCATATAATTGGTCCAGTGTTATCTTAAGAATGTAAGAGCCGTAATCGACCTTCTTATGGCGATGTCAATTATAGTTGTGATTGAATTTAGAAGTGACTTCTCTCTTATCTCCAGCAAATTAGTCACTTTTCATTTTTAGATCATCTTTAATGTAGGGCATATTTCGCGTAGAATTCAACATCACAATGAGAGCAAATATAACATTTCCCTATCTTTTTAACTATGAAGGTCAAAATCGGATACTTTGTGATCATTTTCTTCATTTTAGCATATTTATCTTTTCATTTTGTGCGTTAGAAAGTGTCCTGGACTTTTTTTAATGAGACAGTTCAAGTGAAAATGACCCCTTATCTTGGCTTCAACCCCTATTTGACCGATCACAAAGCTTCGGGACGCTTTTAGAAGGGTTTGAGACAAACTTTAGCCTACCATTGGAGATCTTCTAAGCGTGCGTGCCCATAGTTTCAAGTACACCGATGGTGCATTGTGACATGGCACATGTTAAACTTACGAATTATGACAATTAAGCTATGATCAATGTAAATGTCCCCTAAACATATAAAGTTAAATTCAAATTTGGTGATTTTTGCACTAATATGCATGTCACCATTTCCAATTAGTACATCAGCATTACTCTCCAAGAGTGGGAGGAGACGTAGTGACGAAGTAGGACTCACTCACTCATTCACTTATAAAGAAAGCCACACCAAACCACACCTCAAATAAGTACGTACATCTTTTCTCAAACAAATTGGAGGTTCCCCCACTCTTGCAATCATTTTTTAACTCTCCCCCACATCTCCATTACTTACAAATTTTATCGGCTTTGAATCCCAGCCATTGGATTGTAATATACGTAAATGTAGGTGTATCTAATGGTCTAAAGTTTTTTGAATGATGTTGCTCTATCCAACCATCCTTATGGGGTCCTAATACTTTTATTGTAATGCAGTTCTAATAATTAGAGAAGGTTGAGAGAGGAGTAGTACCTTACAAGGACATACATATTTTTTTGAGTGTGTGCCACATGAAGGCATACACATTATTTACATCACAAACCACAAATGCTCAGCCTGATGTCATATGATGTAAGATATGTTACGACATATATGGGCCGAAACTTGAGTCGGATAAATCGTCCAACAATGGCCTAGTGAGAGATTCCGGTTCAGCTTTGATGTTTGAACTCAAGTTTTCTAGACGATTTTTTTTTAGGTTTTGGCTGTTTTTTCAGAGGAACTACTAAATCCTGCAGGACATCCCGACTTAAGAGTTCCTGCAGTACAATTTTGTAGAGATCAGGTCGAATAGGGGCTAACTTAGTAATATTGAAAATGACGTGAAGCAAGAATTGCTCATAATACACATGCAAAGCAGAAAAAAAAATACTTCACTGCTTTCACTCAATTGATTCAGGGATATCTAAATTAAATGTGATATATGTAATGTGTTGCCAGTACTGAGCGAATTATACAGAGATCATTTAACACAAATGTAGAGATTATGAAACTGTACATAAAGCGTATGCATGTACACCTTTCACATTAGAAACTAGTTAAAACACGAGTTCAAGTGGGTATGTACAATTTTTACAGGGAATGTATATGCTTCACTCTCTGAATTGCTTGTTTCACCTTTGCAGAAGGTTCTTCATACAAGATAGCAGGGTTATCAAATTGGGATGCCAAGCTTGGCTCACCAAGAAAAGCCCGGAATGAGTCTGCTACAGAATAGGAGAGAGATTTCAGATTATACCCACCTTCCAGAAAAAATACGCAGCGTCCCCCGCAAAGCTCTCTGGCTAGTTGCTTGATATTTGATGCTAGCATGTAGTATGTACTCGTAGTAAATTGCAGACCAGCTAGTGGATCCAACGCATGGGCATCATATCTGATGAAAAAAATATTTGTTAGGAAAAGTGAATTCTAAATAAAGATTAATAAAAACTAAAACTATGACTCGTAAGAAATTACTTTTCCACCAAGAAATATTCCCTCATTTTCTTTATGTACACGTCCCAATAAAGAAATTTTGGGTTGCGAGAATTTAAATATAGACAATCTAGAGATAGAAAATTTAGCTGGGTTGGATCAATCTAGAGAAAAAAACTGTAAAAGAGAAAATTTGGAGATAGAGAACTTAGATAGAATATATGGGATTAAGAGAATCTGGATAAAGAAAGAAAAAAAAAATTGGAATAAGAGAATTTAAAGAGTAAATTTGGCTCGAGAAATAAGATAGATCTATAAATTTTGGATTCAAAAAATCTAAAGAGAGAAGTTCTAACTAAAATAAATTTCAGAGATAAGACTAGAAAAAAATAAAATCTTATTTGGGTGAAAATCATGGAAGAGGAAATCCTAAGAAAATTCGATGGCACCAGAAACGTTGAAAAATCTTGTTTGCTGCCAAACTACCATAATTTACGTATTTTCTTTCATTTTCAGATGTCAAACTAAACATCATTAACAACAGTTTACTTTTTTCCTTTGTTTTCAATAAATCAAATACACCCTACATTTCTAATGGTTTTCCTGTGGAATTCCATAAATCATAAACTACTTCAACATACACATGCTTCATAAACTTTGACAAATTATTTGTAGCCATGATCTAGTTAATCTTTAGTTAAACATACCGGGAAATCAATATCTTCAGTATATTTGAAATGTTCGAGAACAAGAAACTTACCCCGCTGAAACAAGAATGATATCTGGCTTGAACTTTTGCGCACATGGTACAATGACTTCCTCAAATACAGATCTCATGGCAGCATCACCAGAGCCTCCTGGTAAAGGTAGATTTAATGTTGTTCCCTCTCCATTTCCTTGACCTATTGTATCTATCTTACCAGTTCCAGGGTAGCTTCCATCCTACAATCAAAATAGAGAATCTTGCAAGGTATATGTATTTTTCACGCAAGAATAAAAAGAAGAAGTTAAACATTAGGTATTATTTTCATATAAATTTAAGAGAAAGTAAACATCCATCTCTTATAAAACAGAGGTGTCAAAGCATGAAATGGTAAGTTCTGCTTGGTCAAGGTTGGGTAGGTGCTTTAGAAAGAAAGGTCCAAACTTTCGGAGTGGAAAGATAATTTCAATCATATAATGGGGACTAAAGTCTGAATATGTGGGGGAAAGAAACAGGTAAAGAAAGAAGATATCTTGGTGAGATAGCATAATCCTCAAAGCCTGAGTTTTCTTATTACACGTCCAACCTAGACTAAGAGTTCAAATTGTAAATATTAACTAGAAATGTCTGCGATTCATTTAAGAAGTAGACATGAAGAACTATGTAATCAATTGTCTCTTACTTGGTGAGTCGAGAGAAAGAATATGTCTGGATCCTCATAGAAAGCATCATTTGTTCCATTCCCATGATGCACATCAAAATCAATAATAAAAACCCGCTTTAGTCCATGAACACGCTGAACATGACGAGCGGCAATAGCCACATTCCCGAAGACACAAAATCCCATAGGACCCTTTGGAATCGCATGATGACCTGGAGGTCTTATCAAAGCAAATCCTACAGGTGGATTCTTACTGACTTTTGATGCTACTACCTGAAAGATCATATGGAATCTATTGGCATATATTTATTAGTACATAATCAAAATTTCTCATTTTACAATAATAAAAAGTAAATATATGTCTGATTTGAGCATCACCACTGCATCAACTAGTGAAATTCCTGCACCAGCTGCAATGAGCGACTCCTGGTATGTCTGCAGCATCAATAAGCATGGGTCAAGATCTTGAATGATTAGACCAATACATTGAAAACCCATACCATCAGAAATCATATTGGCATGTATGATCTAGGAGCATCTGGATCATTTTTAGACTTTTATATCTATTCGAAGAAACACCTGTCTGAGTGTTTTGTTCGAACAAAATTTTAGTTTGTTCGAATACACTATTTTATATTCGAACAGAGGCGCGATTCAGCTTATTATTTTAGGCGTTTAAGGGCATAATTGTCCTATTTTTGTAACTAGGAAACTTGTAACCCACATAAAGGAGCAAGGCTAGACAAGAGAAGATCATGTTAGATCGATCCAAGTTTTTGTAAATGAGACTTAGGGTTTGAGAGGAATTTAATTGAAATCAAGTATTTGAGCAATTGAAGCTCTAAAAGAGAATTCTTCCACCAATTTGTGTGTTCTTCGTATTATTCTTCAAATTAGGTTACTCTCGATTCAATTGTTTATTAAGTGGTATCAGATTTCCAGTAACGATTCTTGGAAGATTGTGGTTTATGGTCTCTACACGTGACCGACTCAAGCAAACGAAGGGGAACCTAATGAGTCCATTGAAGATTCACCGAACACCTAACTCGAAGAAGAAGGCAAATTTTGAGATGGGCGATTCTGAAGATCGACTCACGACTTTGGAAACGAAGGTTTCTGACAACGACTACTCTAGGGGAGTTGGTAGAGCAATTACGTCTCACGAACCTCACAAAAGCTTCCGCTTCGGTGAAACGGCGAGTACGCTCAAAGAAGAAAAGGGTTGTGGAGAAGCATAGAGACAGGGGTATCGAGGAGGTAAATAGTGATTCTAGTGATGACGAATCCGTCGAGGAGCGATCGGTTCTTAGTAAGTCAATGAATCATATGCGTAGTCTTCGTATTGATTTTAAAATTAAAATTCCGATATTCGACGGTTCAATCGATGCCGAGAAGTTGGATAATTGGTTAGATAGGTAAGAAACTTATTTTTTCGTTTATGAATACTCCAATGCTCAAAAAATATGTTTTTCTACATTGAAATACGCAAGTCCTGCACTCACGTGGTAGAAGTCCTATCGGAAACGTCACAAAGTAGGAAGTTTGAGTTGGAAGGACTTCAAGGTATTAGTGAGAAAACAATTTTATCCGATTGGGTATGAGCAAGAGAGATGGTTCAAATGGCATAATTTATGTCAAAATTCTGAGTAATCCATACAATAGTACACTACGGCGTTTCATAACCAAGCTTTGGTTTTGGACATCGATGTGGAAGAGTATGAGGTGTTCATAAAGTACACGGGGGGTTTTGTCGGAGTCCATTAGAAGGGAGTTGAAGCTTTTTACTGTGGCCAATATCGAAGACGCTACCGTGAAAGCAATTGCTATTGAAGGCAAGTACTTAAAGAGTGACAAAAAAGACGACAAGAACAGGTCGGGGTACAAGTCTAGTTGGAAAAACGAGCATATGGGAGAGTCCAAAGGAGAGGGGTCTTCGTCCTAGGAGAATTATTGCAGTCATTGTAAGGCGAGTGGGCATATTTCAGATAAATGTCAGAAACTTCACCCGGAGCTTAAACCGAAGGAGAAAAAGAGCAAGAAAGAGATATATGCACTAGCCGCAGCGGTTGTTGACCTCCCGGATTTAGATAAACCGAATCCTAAGCTTACACTTATGTTTCAGCAGACTATGGCTACCGAGGAGGAGAATCGGGAAGAACTTTTTCATATCAGTATTCAGGTGAAGCAGAGCTTAGTCGAGGCTATTGTTGATTCGGGTAGTCAAAAAAACTTGATTTTTGATGCGTTGGTGAAGAATATGGCTTTGAATACTACAGCTCATCCTAAGCTGTATGGTTTAGGGTGGATTCAGAAAGATGCAGATTTGATGATCATGAAGCAGTGTACATTCAAGTTTGCGATCACTGAAAGGTTTATTGACGAGATGACGTGTGAGGTGGTTCATTTAGATATGTGTCAGGTCATCTTGGGTAGCCCTTATCTTTGGGGCCGAGATGCGATTCATTACCGTAGAGCTCGCAAGTATCGTCTTGTGAAGGAGAAAAATGAGTTCCATATCAATGCTTGTAAGGAGCATGTCACCACGAATAATTTAGTAACGGCAACACAGGTGAAGCGGTTGGTTAATGCAGGCTGCAAGTTTGTGTTATTGGTACGACCGGTTCAAGAGGGTACGTCGGCTAGAGTGTTGTCTACAATGACAACGTCTCATAAGCAACAAACCGAAATAGGGAAGTTACAAGAGGAGGTTGTGGTACATTCTGATCGCAAACCGTTCAAGTTTTTAGCTACACAGTCCAAGCTACAGCAAGCTCGCCAGATGAAGTGGATGTTGTATCTCCAACAATTCCCCTTGATGATCAAGTATAAGAAGGGAGTGGACAACAAAAGGTTATCTCGACCCCCATTACCAACTACTTCCGCTATGTTGGTAGCTATGCAGATATAGCCTATTGTTCCGTCGGAGTACGTTGCAGGATATGATGATCTCAATGGGCGTAGTGTGTTTCACCGGAAGTTGCTGCAAGGCAAGACATGTAAGTATGAATTGGATTTGCCACCTTTCATGAAGATGTATTCGGTGATTAATGTTGAGCATTTGAAGCTGTTTGAGCCGTCTCTTTTAGATGAAGACTCTACAATCGACACTCGCCTACCGTCAGTGGATGACTTATGGATGGAAAGAGAAGATCCGTTGCAAGAGGATAGTATTCTAGAGAGGAAAGTTCATGTTACAAGACGAGGTAGTATTGAGTCGTTTCAAGTTGGGAAGAAAGGTCAACTACCTAGCAAGTCGAAGTAGTACAGCAAGGAAATGGGCATAGCCGCATTCCCACATCTCAAGTTCTAGATTGAGCAGGAGCTCAAGGCTCCTAAAGGGGGGAGCCATGATCCAGGAGGATCTGGGTCATTTTTAGACTTTTTTTAAAGTCTATTCGAACAGATTTGTAGTTTGTTCGAATACACTCCTTTTTGTTTTAATAGACTTTTATGTCTATTCGAAAAAACACCTGTCTGAGTGTTTTATTCGAACAGACTGACTTTTTGTCTGTTCGAATACACTATTTTTTGTTCTGTTCGAACAAGGCGCGATTCAGCTTATTGTTTTAGGCATTTAAGAGCATAATTGTCATATTTTTGTAACTAGAAAACTTGTAACCCTCATAAAGGGGCAAGGCTAGGCAAGAGAATATCATGTTAGATCGATCCAAGTTTTTGTAAGAGAGACTTAGGAGGAATTCAATTGAAATCAAGTATTTGAGCAATTGAAGCTCTAAAAGGGAATTCTTCCATCAATTTGTGTGTTTTTCGTATTATTCTTCAAATTAGGTTACTCTCGATTCGATTGTGGATTAATGTATCTCGGTTGGATAAAAGTGGAAGAACAATGATTCATGATATAGTAGTTCACGCAATGGTATTAATTGATATATTAAGATTATTTATTGAAGCATTAACCATATGGTGCCTCAAGTGATCTTTAAATTACAATTGATACCTTCAACTTCAAAAAACTACTAATAGACCCCAGTTCTGAAGTTTCATTTCAATTAGTACCCAATATCTTCAAAATCCCGACTTTGTCCCTAATTTTCTAATTGCAAAATTTTGTTGATTACTTGGGGCCGACTAAACAGGTTACTTCAAAGTTTCAGTTGTGGCTTCCGTCCATATTCCTCCTCTCTCCTCTCTTAGCATCTCTTCCATTTTCATTCAAGAGAGCATGAAAGCCTTAACCCACATCACAATCAACGAAATAAAATAATTCAAAAAACCCTAAATTGTTTCATAACTATTATGTTCAAAAACATCATTACATACAATGATTAGAATCGTCTCAAATAAACCCATGATTAGTGAGACATCACAAACTATAACACCATTAATGGGGCATAATAACCAAAGATAAGAAGGGTGCATGCTCTTCTGTTTGGAGAGGGAATCATAGGCACAAGCAAGCATGTTTCTCTTATTTTTTTATTGAAACTAGAGAGATGAAGGGACAAATTTTACTAAAGAGAACTACTTCAATGGATCTCATCTTTTACTTGTTGTAACAGGTTATAGTTAAATAACGTTAGGAGGATAAAAGGGCGAATTGGGAATTTTAGAATGTGAAGGTACTAAATGTAACCGAAGTTTAAATATAGGGTTTCTCAGTAATTTTCTGAACTTGAGGGTATCAAATGTGATTTTCGGGTCACTTAAGGCCTTGTCCGGTAAATGTTTCTTATTTATTTTGTTGCAAGTTATAATATATAATGGATATTTTTAAATAAAGTAAAAAGTAAAAAGGTAGCATAACCATATACTTCAGATTTTTTTGTTTTTGTTGATTTGTTGAAATAACATGTTTTTGTTGATTTTTATATAAAGTAAAAAGTAAAAAGGTAACATGATTCCTTAGTACTGATGTATTAAGGAAACGTCCTTATTTCGCTTAATCGATATAACAGTCTATTTTATATTTTTATCCTTGTAGGCTTGTATACATCATACAGCTAAAAGGATATATTCAAAAATCTCAAGATCAGTCTCAATTTATAATCCGAGCATGTAGAAAGCTTTTACAACCTGACAGTATCATCCAAATTGAGATATGATTATCGCATATAGTTTGTTTCGTAGTGCAATATAAAATTCCACTTGAGATCTGATATCATGCATAATTTGAGTGTCTAAGTAAAAGGAATGGTGCTTACAGTTGCAGTAGCATATGTTGGTCCAGATCCTTCAATTAAAATAAGACCTTCTCGAGAAGCCCTACTCATAGCCTGCATGTGTGACATAAGAATTTATTGGGAAAGGTTGACACTAAGACAAGATTTGTAGAAGTTCTAGTGTCAAACACAGGTACAAGCACTTAAATTGGAATGGCAAGAGAAAAACTACCTTCTCAAGACCATAAACATAAGCTTTTGCATGAACACTGGCAATATCCTCCACAGAAGCAGGTTTAAAGTTTTGAAGTTCAATGACCTCTGAGCCGCGGAACTAATATACGAAGAAAAAAGAAAAAAAGAAAAAAAACCCGATGATGTTTAATCCATGATTTATATTTAAACTTAAGAAATAATCATTTACACTTTCTTATAGGAAGAATAACTATTTTACTGAGTAATTTAATATTTACAATGTATATTTAGTATAGCTAACTTAAAGAATAGTGTTTATAAGTGGCACACAAAAAGTATAGGACATAATCCAAAATATAGGCAGTTTAGAAGGTATGTTTAGTTAAATACAGCTAAATTTTATGAACCAGATAAAGCTCAAAGATCCTTTATTATCAGTATTCGACTTTTCTAAAATTGATTAAGCATTATTATAATAAGAAAAAGAAAAAGTGTTGATTTACATTTACACCACAATTTGCAATATGATGATGGAATTGATCAATTAAACGACATGCTAAAGCACTTCTTCCTTTTTAATTGTTAGATATATTTTTGGCACCGCTGCAGTCTATACACTTTCCTTATCGCCACTATTTAATTCATCACATAATCTCTTCTATGTTTTGAATAAAGTTGAGATGCTAGTTCTATGCTTTATAGACCACAAAAAACATGTTCTTTTCAATTGAGAACGTTCTTTATCCTTTCCAAGTTCCAATTTATGCATTTTTGCATATCCGAACTAACCCGAATTTATCCGAACTGGACCCTAAGGTAATTATATCTTAGAAATAAAAACCTTCTGTTACAGATGCTCCAAAATGAATCACATCCCCTCTATCTGACACTTGAGTGTAATCGTAAATATTTTACGCCCTATACTTATGTCGTGTTTGTAAGACTTATTATGGCCCACATGAGTAGGGTCATTTAGTAATTATGGGTTTTTAATCATGATGATCCAAGTCCTAATAGGAAACTAATCCTATTGGTTAATGAGGTCAAGGTTTCCTATAACTCTCTACTTTGATGGAAAGTAATCCTGATTGAAATAGGAGACTAGGTCCTCTCTCTACCTATATAAGTGTGCCTAGCCCATCAACTAAAGCACAATCTCAAAGAGAAGGTTAAGGGAGAGAAAACCTAGTTGTCACCGCTCGCCGCCGCTGACGAACACAAAAGACATACCTCAATCAATCAAGCTATGGATCAAGGTATGTGATTATGTTTCCGTATTATTGTTAATCGTGATTATCGTATTAAGTCCTAGGTCCTTCTAGATCTAATTATTTATAGATTTTGTCATGTTTTACAGTGTTAACATAGTCTAGCTAGCCCATATGCTTAATAATGTCTCAAAACTCAAAACTTGTATAAGATAGTGCTAAAAGAGAGCGGTCATACCTTTGGGGTAAGTTCCATCTTTTCAAGAGCACTTATGATAGCAGGGACCCTAAAATGAGATTCTGGATGCGACTCCTATTAATCATAATGAATTCAACAGTCAAGATATTGATATATACATTCAAATTAAATAAGCAAATACGTGAAAATGTTAATGTGTCACTATGTTATCCACATGCATATTGCGAACAATGTAGGCATACCTGGTTATGACCCATGGCTGGTGACACACAATAAAGCACGCGCGCATCAAAAAATGATAGATACACATCATTGTCTACGCCCGTTGAACATGAAATAAAAGTTCCAGCCCTTTCTGAACAATATTTATTTTCAGATCTTAAACGCTTATAGAACCTCAACCTCCCATCTCGACGCCATATTGTATCTCGTAAACCAGTACTAAAATACTTTGGCAGTTTACACAGATGGTGACACATTGGAAACAAAACCTTCCCTGCTACTAAGTAATATGGCATAACCAAGTTAATTAATATCAAGGTCAGACAAATAATTTTTATTGTTCTTGATTTATAGAAAATAAAAAACTGAGAAATTTAATTTTACGGGGAAATTAATTTTCCGGGGGAGAAATTATCAAGGAAATTAAAAAAAAAAAAATGATGAGAGGGTTTGGTATGGTACCTGCAAAGGCTGGGTGACGATGGAGCTCCATTCACACGAGTCACAAACACACCTGTTGAAGATCAACTCGGGGACTGCTGAATAGTATGGCAGTTTTTGTTCAGGAATCTATGCCAAATCATTAGGAGTAAGTTTACTTTTGAAATGGCAAATAGTTCGGCAATTTTAGACTTTTTTTTAACACAGCATTCAACTACTAAGTCTTATCATAAAATTTTGTTGACATTTTTATGTAAGGAGCTGAGATATATGGTGTTTCTTATCAGCTTGACTAGAATATAATTTCAAAAATACAATGCGAGAGACTTTAGTGGCTGGATAGAGTCAATACATTCGACCCAGCTGTGTTTTTTACGATCCTGAAAATTAGAATTATGATGTGTTTTTAATTCTATCCATGGACTCTCTTTTTTTCTCAAGATGGCCACAGACTTCTTCGACTAGGCAGGATACCTTCTCCGAAACGGCAAAAAAAGAGCCTTCAATTCGACAGATGTAGCAAGGTATGGACCTCCTTACCTACTGCACTGGAAGGTAATCCTGCAAATAATTTAGGGAAACACCATAGACATGACGCCATACAACAAGCAATATTTAGCAAACAGCTTAGTTACTTTTTTTCAATCACACATTATATTACACTATAGCCTCATAGGGGACATCTGGCTATGCTCAACTCGCTCAATGGCGGCCATATGAAGAAACCAAGATAATGATAGGCATCAACTTGGTGGTTACATTCAAGAGGGGTTACAGAACCAAATAAGAGATAAAGACGCAACCATCGCCCACTAATAGATATCGAGATACATATCGAAAATGCATTTAATCACCTGCCATGTTTTCTAACCAATATTGGGAGAATAACCAGGTACATTATGGCCAGCTAGTCCTACCATGTTTTCTAACCCCTCACAAACCCAGATCCTTGTACCTAAGTATGGTTCAGATACATTTAACTATCTGACTCAATTTGTCTATTCTACTACGGTCGTAACGCAAGCGAAGAACAGTGTGGTACAAGTGTCCTGTAGCTGCTCTGCAATTTCCAAAGAGGCAAATCCCATCTGTCCTAAAACTTCCTGCCTAAAATGTAAGTTGTTTGGTTCAAAAAGTCCAACACTTACATAGCAGTGAGGGTTGTGGAATCTTCAACTATCTCAGAACATCACTATCTTGTGATTCCAACTCTGACCAGAGTATCACACTTCAATACCCTGAAGCAACTCAATCTGCACCACTTAACAGATGTTAAGATTGAACTCTGTCAGTCGTCAGGTTGTATCTTGAGTTGAGGTATATGGCAAAGTTCTCAAGATGTGATGGGGGAATATAAGGTGTGTTTAGGGTACTTATGGAGAATAGCTTTAGAGGCGAATGCAAACATAAACAAGAAAAGGTTCAGAGTTGAATCATTCAACTCCTTGGAGTATACATTTAAGTACAGAACATAAAAACTCCAAAAGATATTCCTAAAACTGAAGAAAGTAAGGGGTAAATTTTGGTTTTTTGTCATTAATTTTGTAACATACACTTTCCTTGTTTGACATGAAGTTAGCTGAGAAATTTTAATTAGCATCTCTGCAAATGAAAAATGGACAGAAATGGTAAAATTAATGCAATTAAACAAAGCACATGCAATTTTTGTTTGACAGATTTCATCCTACACTAAAGCCTATAAGCTTGCACATCTTCTTAGACTGCTTTGCTCTTCTTAATCTTCTTTCTTTCTTCTTTCCTTTCTCATCATTAAAGAAGGAAAAAAGGGGGTTCCTCTACAATGGCTCTACTCTTGAGTCTGGTAACACTATGTTGTTTCTTGGGATCGACACAAGGGCAACTGATTGAAGGTTTCTACTCCTCAACATGTCCAAATGCAGAGCAAATAGTCAGTTCTGTTGTTAGAGAAGCCGTCTCTTCTGACCGTAACATAGCTGCTGTTTTACTTAGGCTCCATTTCCATGACTGCTTTGTTCAGGTGATCTCCTCTTTTTGCCTTTCCCCCTCTCTGTATCCGTCTTTCCAAATCTCTTCATGCAAAAATAATGTGTTTGTTTATTAAAGGGATGTGATGGATCAATACTAATTGACGGATCAACCGCGGAGAAACATGCATTTGGTCATCAAGGAGTGGGTGGTTTTGAGATTATAGAAAGAGCGAAAACTCGGTTGGAAACTGTGTGTCAAGGAGTAGTTTCTTGTGCAGATATCATGGCAATGGCAGCTCGAGACGCTATAGCAGTGGTAAGATGAATTTTAATTATAATTTAGAATTCTGCTCTTTACTTCCTCTATCTTATTGAGTTGAAAGCATTTCTACTTCGTGGTAATGTAGAGCAATGGACCAGTTTATGCGGTTTCCACAGGTCGGAGAGATGGTCGGGTTTCGAATATCTCATTTGCATCCGATATGCCTGAAGTTGGAGAATCGATTCAGAGTTTTAAAGATAAATTCAGGCAAAAGGGACTATCAGAGAAAGACCTTGTGGTTCTCAATGGTACATACAAACTTCTTTCGTTTCATTTACAGATTTATCTTAGTTAATGCTGATTTATAGAATGAATACTAAGATGCATCTCTTAAATGAGGTGCAGAGATGCAGTATTATGTCTTGGTATTTGAAAATATAAACCTGAAAAACCTTTTCTCAAGACAGACAGTATAAAGAAGCAACTGGTGAAGGTGGGATACCCCTGATCTTAAGGTCGGCAAAAGTTTAGGGAGGACATAAGTTAATTGTAAAATCGGTGGCAGGCAAATGACAGATTTAAACCCAGTTAAAGCTAAGCCTGATTGAACAAAGAAATAAAGAGAAGAAATTGTCAAGCCAAGGAAACATATTGAATTTGGCATGGACACGATATTGGTAAGATTGCATAGCAACATTAGGAAAAGAAGGAACATTTAGTCTGGACTATGGAGTAGTAGCAGTGGGAAGAATCTTGGCTGTCAAAGGTTGACCTAAAAGGTGTAGAACTAGAGAAAGTGTCATACACCAGATGTTAGAGGTTTGAAAATGTTATAAGGTGTAGAATATTGCATTTTAATGGTTTCAAGTTGTTCATATAATTTTGCAGCGGCGCATACCATTGGAACAACTGCATGCTTCTTCATGACAGAACGATTATACAACTTCCGGGGGAGTGGGTCTGCTGATCCCACAATTAACCCAACATTCCTTCCAGAACTAAAAGCTAAGTGCCCGCAGAATGGAGATGTTAATGTTCGACTACCTATTGATCGTGGAAGTGAAAATAAATTTGATTCTCAAGTTTTGAAGAACATTAGAGACGGGTTTGCGGTTCTACAATCCGACGCAAGTCTTTACACGGATGAAGAAACAAAGAGGGTGATTGATTCCTACTTTGGCTTCCTAAGTACAATTATTGGACCATTTTTCGAGCGGGATTTTGTGGAATCAATGGTAAAAATGGGTAATATTGGTGTCAAAACAGGTAGTGAAGGAGAAATTAGACGAGTTTGTGGGGCTTTTAACTAAATTGTGGTGGATTCATATCATGTACATGAGTAGTTAAGTACGTATGTGTAAACCACCCCAACATTTTATTTGTATGAGTATAACTACCTAACTCTATGATAGGTTACATAGTTCACAAGTTTAACTTTTCAAAGAAAAATGTTCACAAGTTTGAATGAAATTCATTTAATGCTTGTTGGTATCACAAACACTGGGTGGACTTACTGGCTCTTTCTTCTTCTTTGTCATCAATTCAATTCGTAAGTTTTATCACGTGAATGTTCATGGCTAGAATAATCTGTTGGAGGGGTTTTTATTTTTTGGTCTCGTTTTTGCATATTAATATTGGAGACCTGCAGGGGCCTCAAGAACTATCCTGGCTTAAATTGGAATTTGTGGTTAGGTTTTCTCAGGCGGGTTAGTCGGGACAACTTGCAATATATTCTAACCCTGGATTACCCTTGGATACCAAAAATGTAAAATAAAAAGATAGAAAGACAGCATGTGATAGAAGGATCTAATGGTAGGATGGAACAGAAACAGCTCGATAGAAAGGAAAAGGAACTCGCATTTTAATAATATGAGCTACAATGTCGGTGGCATTTATAAGCCAAAAAATCCCTTGATATCAACCTATTTAATATTAATAAAACTTGAGAATAATTCATAAATGCTGCATATTTATCTTAAGAAAGTTGTATGGGCAATGGTCATTACAAAAAAGTTTAGATGGCTCGATTTTAATGGGTAATGTTTAATTTAAAAGTCTCAGATCATGTTAGAGGAATGAAATAAAAATAAAAATCATGTAACATGTTAGAGGAATAAAAAAAATATGTTAGAGGTCTAAAAAAGGAAGAAGAAAAAAAAAATTGAATTGGAAGATGGAACATACATGAGCTTCATTCAGGACCAGGTAGTAGAAACTCTGGCGATGTCATGTAGATCACCCTGATTAAACCATCAGGCAGTCCTCCAATCGATGATTTGAAAAACTGACCACTGGGTCAAACCTGCAAAGAAACCACAGCCTTAAGATGATTCTGTAGTATAGAATCTTACAATAAACAAAACCTCTTCTAAGAAATGAAAACACACTTCTCTTCTGCCCTGTCATCATAAAATTTCATTGAGATACTTACTGTGTGGCCTGTGGGTATGTTAAATGAAATAGAATTCTCTTACATGTATCTTGGTGACACTCTACAGTATACATTTGCTTTTTGTATTTTGAGCGACAAAAAATAAATCTTATCGCTAGAAACTAAAATATCAAAAATATCAATTTAACCAAATAATCATTGCTTGGGTAAGATCATAGATCAAAATATATCGAAACCAGTGTATTTATCGACCCCTCACCATTCTGATTTTATCATGGTATTTTGATTTTATCACGATATTTTCGTCAATCAATATTTTAATCTTTAAAGAAAAGAATCGGTTTATACCAAAGAATCTGTATTTATCGATGATATTTTTGGTATTTTGATGTTTAACACGATAAATTGTAATGTTGTTTAAAACGAGTGGAGATGTGAAGAAAATATAAGAAAGTATCTAAAAAAATGTTCAAGAAAGAGTGTAGGAGTCTCAAAAAATATGTGAGCTTGAAAAAAAAAAATTTTGTGAAGGAATATGAGATAATCATTATTTATTGAGATAACCATTATGTATTACAACTTGGTATGAGCAATTCAATTACAAATTTCAACTTGAAGTCTAATAATTGTCTCATAAAGTTATTGATAAACTAATGCATATACGAGTGACGCGGCTCCTCAAATTCATTATTTTCCAACTGTTGATTGACGTTAGAGACATTCCAGTAGGCAGCAATACTCCTCCCACGTCAAATGCTTAAAATAAAGATCCCAATTTCTTATGTGGTTATCGTACTCTTGTTGTAGCAAGTATGACATAATACCCAGATGAGGGTAACCGCTTACAGCGCTTACTCCATCTCTTTTTCTTTGTGTATAATTTAGTCTCGAAGATTTGGATAAAAGGTGGAGATAAGGCCATACCTATATGTTGTCTTTTTACTTTTTCTAGCTCTTAGAGCATATGCAACAATAAGGTCGGTTGCTTAAGTGGAGGCAACCGACCTTCTCCAAACGATCACCCAGCAGCAATGTCATACCTATATGTCTCTTTAGTTTTTCTAGCCCTTAAAGGCATCAACTATGCATGGTTATTACTTATAAGAGAATAATCATTTTCTCGACAATGTTTGTGTTTTAGTTTTTTGATCTTCAGATATGAGATCATCTCCTTTAAAGTCTTAAAATTGGTGGTCATACCTCTTTAAATTGGTGGTCATAAAATAAATCCAGGACTCTTTGGATTTTGAGAATGTTAAAAGTTAAAACCAATTATCTCTTAATACTATCAAATTATCGTGATATTTTTGTGATAAATTGATAAAATCATGATACATTAACGGTTTTATGCCAAAAAACTAGGCATTAGTGAACCACTGATAATATCACCAAAATACCGAACCGACAAAATAATAATAATATATTTATCTAAGTATAATGAATTTATCATGGATATTTTGATCTATGGGTAAGATGCATATTGCCTAGATGTTTGATATTTACGGATTATGAATTGTACTAGTTTCTTTCTTAAATTCAGAAGGAATTGTATTTGGTGAACCATGTGGAAGGAATTAAAAGGAACCCCGTGCATTTCATTCTAGTTCATACACTTCGGGAAGGTAATGGATTTTTTACAAATTTGGGAGTTGCGGGGCTATCAGAGGTATTTGAAGCACACACATGTTTCAACGGTACGCTTCGACACTTGCTATTTACGGATATAACTGGCCAAGGTCAGTGGAGATTACATTAGGATTTGTTATTAGTTCGGCAGAAAGGTTTCATGTCCTCTCCCTGTCTTGTATAAGTTATTTGCATAAATAAAAAGGTCGGGGTCGTCATATCCCCCGGTACTTTATATAAAAAAGTTGTATTATTTGAACCTGACTAGTAATTTCAAACAAGAAAAATCTGCTGAAGTGCTAATGGAGCTTGAACTTACCTCGTATGGCTCACAGATAAGTAATGCAAATGCACATTGAAGTTTAATAGGCTTCCCTCTATTACTGTCTTTTAGCAAATATATTTTCTTCACACTTTTGAAAGGATTCAGACCGCAGTTTCATGAATCTGACTCCACATATGAAATATTCTTCACGTCTCTAGATACATAAAGAAAAAAAAAAAAAACAACAACATAACATTGGTATTTGTTAGAAAACTAATAACGCGGAAACTAAATTAATATTGATTAATACTAAGATCTCTCAATTGAATAAAATAAAGGTCAAAGACCTAAGGTTTACAAGATTTACCCCAAACTCTACAATCTCTCTAAGGCTAAGCTTTTTCTCTCACTAAAACCAACATGCCAAATAAACTAAGTTTAGGCTCTCTTTTATATGAGAAAAGACCTACCACAAATAGAAACCCTAGCTAGACTCCAATCAGGAGACTTCTTCTAATTATAATACAATTAAAGTAAATAGCATAAACTAAATAAGAGGGTGCGCAAATGATGTACGAACGTACTATGCAACGTGACTTATCAGTATTTGTTGTCTGAATGTTGTTATTTGTTGTCTGAATGTTGTTATGATACATAACAAGTCATGTCACCTATCCCAAGGACAATGGACAGCGGTAAAGTACAAGGCATTTATCTTTCCAATGTTAATAGCATCTCCGTCTACGTGAGCAGCGGCATGAAACTGAATTTGGTACATCCAAGCGAAATTGAACTGCAACCACGTATTTTTTGAACCCCATTCTTCACCATCATTTCCCTCATTTTTTCTGCTTTCTCCCACCGATCAGAAGCAGCGTAGATATTTGACAACAGCACAAACTGTGCGTCATCAACCATACACTTGTGCGAATGAAAGGCATCAATCTCCTTCATCACCCGCTCGGCCATTTCTGTATTCAAGTGAACCTTACAAGCCCCAAGCAAAGTCCCCCAGATCACATCATTAGGTTTCATTGACATCCTCGTAATCAAATTGTAAGCCTCCTCCAACATTCCTGCTCTTCCTAAGAGGTCAACCATACATCCATAATGTTTAATTCCCACAATTAAACCATACTTTTCTGTCATTTTTGAAAAGATCTCTAATCCTTGCTTTAGAAATCCACTATGTGCACAAGCCGAAAGAACGGATAAAAACGTAATCCTATCTGGTTTTTGAAGTGCTTCCTCCATTTTTTCAAAAAGCTCCAGTGCTTCTTCACTTCTTCCATGAGCAGCAAGACCAGAGATCATTGAATTCCAACATACATTATTTTTACTAGTCATCTTATCAAAGATCCTTCTTGCATTGCCTATGTCCCCACATTTTGCATACATGTCAACTAATCCACTCGAAACAAACTGATTAAGTTTAATACCTTTACTTTTAATCAAATCATGGATTTCCTTACCAGAATCCAAAGAACCCAACTGTGCACAAGCCGACAACACACTAGTCACCGAGACCCCATCCGGCTCAAAACCCTCAATCTGCATTCTCCTAAAGGTTTCTAGAGCTTCCTCACAAAACCCATTTTGCGCGTACCCAGCAATCAATGCATTCCAATTCACCACATTCCGCACTAAAATTCTATCAAAGATACCCTTAGCATCCTTAACATCACCCTTTTTACAATACCCAGCTATCATCGACGACCACACAAAGAAATTTCTCTCAGGCATCTCCTCAAAAACTCGCCTAGCAGCCTCCATATCCCCATTCCTCACATAACCATCAACCATAACAGTCCAAACCACCACATTCTTCATCTCCCATGGAACTTCATCAAACAAACGCCTCGCAGACACAATATCCCCACTCCTCGCAAACCCATCAATCATTTGACCCCATGTAACCGACGTCCCCATCATCGGCATCCCTCCAAAAAGCATCAACGCAGAACCCATATCCCCAATCCTACAATACCCCTCCATCATTGCATTCCAAGAAACCACATTTCTCTCAGGCATTCCATCAAACAGTTTACGCGAATCAACTAAATCATCACATTTTGAGTAAAAACTAACTAAAGAGGTACCTATCATCACATTTGAAACAACCCCAGACTTGATTGACTCAGCATGGAGTGATTTTCCATGGTTGATGAGTGAGAGAGAAGCACAAGCTTTGAGGAAAAGAGGGATTATGTGATAATGGTGGATTCCTTCGCGTCGAAGTTGAGTGTAAGTGAGAATTGCATTTGTAGGAAGGTTTTGAGAGAGGTAAAATTTTATGAGTTGTAATGGAGATTGCATGAACTTCAAATATTTATTTATTTATTTTTACGCGGGAGTTATATGAAGTTCAGTCAAATGGGATTTAACACCAAATCATTCGGCATTTTCAAGTTTTTTTCCTTCTTTTTCTATTCTGTTTTTCTGCCTGGGGTGATCCAGGTTTTTAATTTATCACCATTCGCCTCACTAATCCCTGATGGCTGGGGCACCTGAGAACCCCACCAACCCATATGTCGGCTCAGTCGAATAAAGAAGTGGGGATGCTGGAGATGATGGACAGTAAAAGGGATGTCTTTTTAGTATGTTTTTCTAGTTGTTGATTAAGTAATAGTATTCAACAAATGACTAAAATGTTATTGTAGTACAATGAGGGATATACTTAGCAAGATTACGAGTGAGGCAATCGACATTATATTAGTGGACGACAGACTAATCAAAAAGTACTAAAATCACTTGAGTCATTCAGAAACTTGAGACTAATGAACATGATTGTCAAACTTTACACAATACTAAAGGCACAGAGGCTCAAGAGATATTCAAAATTCTTTCTTTGTTTCAGTCTTCTTCAATGGAGACTTTCAAGACTAATATACAGAGATGGTAATGACACAAAACTAATCTGCCTTCCCTTCTCTAATCAAACAAGAACACTGCAGCCGCGGCACATACTCTGTAGCTCTCTCGCAGTTATATAGTCAGCCACAATTTACTCAGATCGCAGGATAAATATGCAGGGAATTCTTTGGAGCTCACATCTAAACAAGCTGTACTGAGTTGTAATAATACTATAAAGCTGGACTCCAACGTGGTATTCACGACCTTCTCGAGTGACACCTGTCAGTAACCCACCTCAACCAGATAAATTAGAGCAACATCTGCAAGGCTGCAAGATATGGCAATTACACACGAGGTACTGGTCTATATAGTTATGTTTATCGTCTAAGGTGTTTCAGAGTATCCAAACTTACGTGTAAGTCCTGCCATTAGTAGGCTGGCTAAAACCCTGATGAAACATCACGATATATTTGCAGTACTATTGCAATATGTTCTAGTAATGATTGGATTGTGATACACTTTAAATCCAATAAGGCCACGTTAGTAAATATTGAATATTGTTGCCACTGTTTGTTTACCCTTTAGATATGGTCATAGGGACGTTGTATCTTCATATCTGAAGGCATTTGAGTTCAGTATATTTACAACTTTTTGTGAGACTACTACCTTAAATCACGAGGACCCTTGTATTAGTCTTTGTTGAGCAGAAAATTTTCTTAGATCGGAAAAAGAAACAGGGCTATCTTCTTCCATCTAATGTTATTTTAAGAAACAAAGGGGTTTTCTGCTTGATGGATTGATCCTGGAGAGACCAAGATCGACTCGAATGTTATCCTTCATCGAAGATTACGTCCCACTCTTCTAGGATCAATCTAACTGGATGTTAACAATGATGTTTGACCTAGTCCACCTACTTAGACCAAGTTATCCAATTACCTCTTCCTACTACTACTAATGTTGCCCTACTCTGCTCAACCCGGAACATGAGTCTGCTTGCAAGCACTACTATTACCACCCGTACATCAATTATTTGATCATGATGTAATGTTCATAGCCTACGGGCATATTTGCCCACCATAGAACTTTAATAGTGAAGTTTACCTAAGATTTGATAAGGACATTATCATAGTAGATAACTAGATATACTAGTAATAGGATTTTTTAATGCCGATGTAGATTAGTATTGCATATTAAAAAGAGGCTACAGAAAGACAATCATTAAGCCACTAAGGCATATTGGCTAATTACTGGATTGAGCCAATACATTAACTTCGAACCAAGTTAGCATCTTGGAGTACGCAGTCTTATCTGTCTTGGATCAATAACACTACTTCTGTTAGTTTATTTTATTTAATTCGGAATAGCTTCTGTATAGCTACTATGATTCCAAAGCTTGCACGTACATACAGAAATAAAAGGACATACATACCAGGAAAAGGGTCCATGATGAATGCTCAAAGAAAGTGATCTGCCATTAACAGTTGTGGTTTCTTGGTATCTTCTTCAATCTCGATAGAAACTTCCTCTTTAATTTCCTGGATCCTTTTATCCCAAATGCCATCTATTAGCTTCCAAGTTTCATCACTAATAATTTGAGTCTGCAAACCATATTTAAACACAAAGAAGTTAGCTAAAATAACACTAGCATCAAAAATATCATAACAAAATAGGATATTATGACTTTGATACCAACTGTATCCCTCCACCCACAAGTTTCCAACTTTTGACGAACTCCAAACACTAATCAATATCCTGATAGGATTATAATGAACGTTTTCTTCTTACCTCTAAAGGGCGTGGAGCACCATATGTTACAAACCCAACATTTCCTGGTGCAAAGGTGGCCCTCCCAGGAAGTGAAATTCCATGAATCCCCCATCTCCCGGCATAAGCAAGTGCCCCATATTCATCAACCGGATCCACGCGAGGCTGCAAAAATAAAATACACAGAATGAGGACAACCTTTTACTTGCAAAAATCAACCATATGAAATCTACATTGTATGTATGTGTGTGTGTGATACAAACAGGTTGGATACTGTAGTTCTATAGCGATCTGAAATAAAACTGTGGCATTAGTTCCATGAATAACAACTACAGTATCCAGCTATAGATAAGTCAATATAGTGATAAAAACAGATCTCTTTGATACACTTAGAATCCAATGGAATGAACTAAATACCTGAGGCGTTTTGGGAGAGCTTCTGTAAATCTTCCAAATTTCATTGGCCTCAATTTTACCTTCCTCAAGTAAAATATCTACATAATAAGAAAGAAAGAAAAATCACAGAAAGGAGTCTTTAAAAAGAGGAAAATAGTTTCATGTCACATGTTGTTAATCTAAAAAATGTGCCCATGTTGTTAACTTCCTATGACCAAAAACTTGCAAATCCACTTTCATGCTAATCATTCTAACAAGCAACTGGAAAATCTTATTCACTTAAAGGTACAATAGTAATTAAATAAAGGAATGTTTTGATATCGACTCGTTACTATATAACCGAAAAGATTTACAACACCTCACACACAAATACTTGTGGCATACCCGTTCAAGAAGTTGGAAATGTGAGTATTAAGATCATATTGTAATGGAAGTCAAAAGCCAACATATCCTCAAAACTGAGTGGATTGGGTAAGTCAAAGCTCTATTTGAGAAGTGTAAACCCATTTCCATCATATAATACGTAGAAGTTATGTTATCCCCAAACTAAACTCGACGAGTAAATAATCAAGATGACCTGTGATTGTCTCTACGGCTGAATGATACTCCATGAGTACAGCTGAACATGTGTCCACAGCAAAGCGCATGTATTCATCACGAAGCGCTTCCAGTTTTGCTGCAAGCTGTCATATGAAGAACTTTAAATATATAACCTGCATCTATTGCAATTACTACGAAATTCTGAAAGTAATAAACAATTTCACTTATTTTTCCTTTTGCCGGCTGAAAAGAAAATAATATAATGAAAAAATTAGTGGATTCAGTAACCTACATTTGGTACAAGATCACTTTGATTTCTATAGAAGGCTTTCCCAAATGCTGTCATCCCGGTTTGCAGAATCAAAAACTCTGCACGTTTTGAAGCTTCTGATGTAGCCTTTGCAGAAATCCAACACAAGTTGTCAACTCCGAACATCTCCTCCTCGATTACTCTCGCTGCATATATAAGTTGTTATTAAATCTAAGAAAATAAATATATATCATCAATATAAATAAAAGAATCAAGCATAACAATAACAAGAGATTAGGAACCATGGACAAATCTCCAGCTAAACTGTGAAAAGACTGTCCATATTATATTAGACATTTTTAACATGTTTATCACTCTGCCTTTTCACTTATTTTTTGCAGCAAATAATAATGATAGTAGAATTAATTGCAAAAGTAACCTTTCTTTAACTTTGCACATGTAATCCAAATATTTTATCAATGTTTCAAACATACAACTTAACTATTCTAATACCGCATCTTTGTTTATTAACGTATTATGAACAAACAAGGAACCAGTCTTGAGAGGGTGTTTTCTTACACACCTTTTTGCATAGGTACTTATTGGAGACCAAGGTGTCTTTATTTAGTAGATCTCCAGCATTTTGGTCCTAGAATTCAGTAAGTCAAAAATAAAATTCTTATGAAGTCTTTTTAGTTTAAAATTATTTATCTCAAAGGGTTCTTAGGAAGTGATCCATCGTTGGTCTCTTATCAACATGTCAATCTCAACAGATGACGACTTAATAAATGGACCATGGGGATATATTCTTTGGGCTTGCCCATTCTTAATTGAAATGGAGTTATTGTGTACCCCTATGACCCATGTAGCGATATAATAGGATTTAGGACTAATATTTTTTGCTTGGAAGTTAGGACTAATATGCCAAAACATGCCCCTTTTATGTAAGACGATATATATGGCAAAATACAAGTTGTAAACGTTTCGGTGATTCTAGAGACAAAAATTATTTCCAAAGAGACATTGCAAAGAACAAGATAAAATAGCAATGTGTAAGAATGTCGCAACCTTACGTACACATGTCCGTACTATAGACTGCACATAAAAGGGGTAACAATATAAATAACAATAGGTGTAAAAATGTCGCAACTTACGTGCACATGCCCGAACTATAGACTGCACATAGTCTGACTTCTTTGAAAATATTCTTCCTGAAATTTCAGCATACTGCATATTTGGTTTGCTATGAACAGAATGAATATCTGTCTACAACAAAAAGAACAATACTACATGTAAGACGACACTTAAAAGTATGGCAATAACAGACAACTCAAACACTTTCTTTCAGGATAAATTCAGGAAATGTGTTGGTTCTGAAGTCTACAGAGAGGTCTGTCGTTCAAATTTTTTTTTGGAGATTCTGCAATTTCACATATTTTTCGTATACACTCTACTCTGATGGTTCCATAATAATTGTACCATGTAAGCATATTAGTAAAATATAATTCTGTGTTATATGATTGTTCTGTCTTTTGCATTATGATGGCCTATGATTGTGAATGCTGCTAATCTCTACAAAGATGAAAAAATCAAAATTTAAATTTTTTATATTGTTACCTCTGTGAAAGGCCGGTGAGGATCTGGATAATAACATGCAAGAACAGCCACAGCTGCTTCTCGGTAGGCCAATCTCAACTGTAACTCCTCTGGAACTTCAGTACTATCCTCTTGACCTGTTTCAAATGTGCCCTTTTGCTGCAAAAATACATGGAGGAGACAATAAACGTTAATGAATGCCGCTGACATAATGTTTATATGCACGAAGAAAATTACAGAAATAACCCCTACCCGCTTCAAAGCCTCCAACAACTCTTCTCGTCCAATGTAATCCAAATCCTTTCTCGCAGTCAAGATTCCAGCTTCATTCCTGACATCCCACTTATATTATGTTGAGCGTCTTCCTACTGTAGAAAGATAACTGTGCGTCTATAGAGACGTGAAAACTGTGATATCTCATGGATGATTGTCGCAGGTGTCATTTGATAACATAATGGACCCAGCATGGTTATCTCGAGGATGACAAAAATACACGAGGTATTAGTGTTTTCATGTCTCATAGGGTCTTAAACTAATTTTCCTTCACTTGGAGATATAACAAATAAATAATTAAGTAATACTTACAGCACATTTTGCAACTCTGCTCCAGTGAAATCTACCGCAAGCTCAGCTATTTCTTCAAGTAGAGTACCTTTTTCCACTTCTGACTGGAAGAACTTATTCCTAGCATGCACCTAACATTTGTATCGCACAAACAATGAGAGTTCAGATCAACAAATTCATAATACAGACATCAGAACAATTAATTCGTAATACTGACTTCAGAAGCGCAAAACCAAGGGCCAAAAAGTTGAACATATAAATATATCGGCCAGCCAACATCTCAATATATCAATCACTTCAATGAATTGAACGTATGGGAGATATGAAATTTATCAGCCGATATATTTAACACGCAACATCAGTATGGATAAGTTGATTTTATTTTTATTTTTATTTTTTGCAAGGCAAGCCGGTTTTATATAGAGATCCGTAGCTCTGAGTTTCCAACCCCATGAGGTTTCCAACCCACGACCTCTCTCTAGGTAGAGAGGTACAACCACCACTGGGCCAAGAGCCCAATGGTATAAGTTGATTTTATTATTAATAAATAATAATAAAAAGATTAAAAATCAACTAATAAACTCCAATCACATCTTTTAATAGCAAACATGACCCACTGCTCAAGAAATTAATCTTTTCGAACAAAATTACCCTCTAAATCAATAAATAGCATTATAAGTAAATGATTTCACTAGATGATAATTTTTTCTCAACTAGAAACTGTTTCCTATAGCAATAGAACAATGAGCACATTTATGAAACCTGTTGAATATCTTTACCAATAACAAAGTGAGTGAAACTTTTTTGTCCATCTCTCAAAATTTAATAGAATAATTAGGTTTATTATTTGATGTCATTAATGTAACATATAAACTGTATCTATTGAATTTTATTATATTTAGGTCCACAAGTATACCAGCCTACGACTCATAAGTAAACAAACAAACAAACAAATCCTGAAGAAAAAAAAACATACCTCTAATATAGCCAATCTTCCGACCTTAGATGGCAATCCAACTCTTATAATCTTATCAAAACGACCTTTTCTCAAAAGAGCAGGATCAAGTATATCCAGTCTATTTGTTGCACCTATAACTAACACCTGACAAGCCCAAGTTTAATAATAACATACCAAAAATCTCACGAGTTAAAATAAAAGGAAAGGTAGTAGATTACACCTGTGAAGTTGAAATTTTGAATCCATCCATCTCAGTAAGTATCTGAAGCAGTCCCTGCTCTCTTTCTGCACCACCCTGTTATCAATGAATTTTAATCCTAATTAACAGCAGATCAACAGATGAAGAATGGAAGAGCAAACACATTAAATTGGTCTAGTTTACAGTTGGGAATTAACGTCTAACAATTATAAGCTAGAAAAATAACTAGCAAAAGTATGCCAGCAACTCGTTGTAAGAGATATGCAGCAACAATTTGAACTAGGCGTAGAAAGTTTTGACTAACAGCTCGGCAGATATACTAAGTAGATCAGCATTTCTTTTGCAGTTAAAATATATTTCTATTATTCATATGAACAAAATAATGTGTAGTTTTATATTAGTTAATGTCAGAGATAGATTTAGTATTAGTATAATGTTAAGGGTAGTATTTTTCTTTTCTATTGTAGCCTATAAGTAGTCAAGTTGCTTAGATTATAACCTAAACTAATTCAATCCAATGTAGTCTTTTGTGTTCTTTAGTTTTCTCTCATTTCTCTTTATCTTCTAAGATCTTTCAGAGTATTAGAGCCAAGTTGCATCTGCGATTTCTAGGTTTATCGCTGAATGAAGACGAATCTATAATGTTGTTGATTGATTTATTGGTTAGGGCTTGATTTCTAATCTGATTTGGGGATTTGATTTTAGGGATTTGTTGCTTCAAATCTTATTTATGATTTCGTGATTGAGACCTGATTTAGAAAAGTTGTGGTGTGAAATTGATTATGGTTAACATGAACCAAGAAGTTGATTGTGGGGTTCTTCATGGGAGTTTTGATTGGTGTTGCTGGTGGACTCTAAGTTGTTTGTTTGGCTTCAAGGGGGATTCAATCTGTATGCGACGCGATTCATTTTCAAAATTCAATCTAGTTTCTGAAGCTTGGAGTCTGCAACTAATTCAGTCCTTCAGAAATCGGTTAAGGTCTCTCTGATTTGGTTCTGAATCCGGTTCAAAATTTTGGTTTGTTGTTTTGTTTGCTATTAGAATGGTTGTTCGGAATATAAAATGATTATGTACCTGTTGTTCTAATTTGGTCAATAATCATTCTAATCTTAAGCTATAGGTATGTTTGGCAACTGATTTGCATCTTATTCGAGGGTTTGGATATAAATTTATTGGTCGCTTTTGTTGGAAAATAATCAACTACATGTGCTTTGTGATGCACACAACACACGGCTTTCTTCTGTTTAGGTCTGATACAATACAGTAGCAACAAACAAGGTATTGGAAAGATGCTTTAGTGATAATAAGGTACAGCCACAACTTTCAGTACACCATCACTCCTTATCTTGGACTGTTGAGAATCTTGAGGCAAAATCTGATATAGGGATTTGTTATTTACTATAAGCAAATCTGATTATGGATTTTGGGATTAAAATAGTTTGGAGCTGCTAGTATTTTCATTTTCTATTGTAGCCTATAAGTAGTGAAGTTGCATAGATTGTAACCTAAACTAATTTAATCCAATGTAGTCTTTTGTGTTCTTCAGTTTTCTCTCCCTTCTCTTTATCTTCTAAGATCTATCAAACGGGACAAAGAGACCATAAAATCTTTAGCAAAAATAAAATCGGCAATACAAATATTCATATGGTCTGATGGACAATAATAAACCAGAAAAAATGATAGAACATCTTACCCCTCCAACATCCGGTCCACCACGTTTGCTACCAATTGCATCAATCTCATCAATAAAAATAATTGACGGTGCGAAGGATCTGGCACTTGCGAAAAGATCCTTAACGCGAGAAGCAGCAACACCTACAAACATCTGCAAGAAAAAACATGTTTCTTAAATTTAGACTAGATTGACTACATGGAAGAGGAGACAACTTCAACATCAGTCCATCATTGAATAGGAAAGAGGATATAAGAAATTTAAACTTAATCTACATTATACTCGGGCATTTTAAAAATGAGAGATATCCCCTTTCTCCTGTGTTTTGAAAAAAGAACAGTATACCCCCCACCACCACCACCACTACATGTAGGGATGATGGAATATTTTTATTATAAGAATGGAGATATCTCCAAGCAGAGTTGAGGAAACTGTCATAACTTCTCACCTCTACGAAATCGGTGCCGCTTGCGGCAAAAAAAGGAACACCTGCTTCACCAGCTATGGCTTTGGCAAGCAATGTTTTACCGGTACCAGGAGGGCCATGAAGCATCACTCCTTTTGGGCAATAAATGCCTTTATTTTGGAATTCTTCTTCGTTCTTTAATATTCTAACTATTTCTTGGAGTTCCCTCTTTATGTACTCCTGTCCAGCAAAGTCATTAAATGTAATGCCAGTAGTTTCTTCTGCTGATATGAATTTTGCCCTGGTAAATACAAAGAATTAATCACAAAAGCAGATTTTTGAAGTAAGACATCTTTATTTAGTAAAAAAACAAAATAACACAAAATAGATGAAACATATAAAACAGAAAAACAACGAACCCAAAATGCAATGAATATGACATCCCATTCGAATACCAAACATTTCACACCAAATTGTACTCATGGCCTAGCTAAAACTTTGAAGAAGCGCTATAACACGTCAATGAACAAGGCTTCACAAGTGATTCTCACCTTGAAAGGAAGCCTAATTTTTTTACTTTCAGGATCAACAACATCCATAATGATAAGCCCCGAAGGGATATAGATCGGCATAGAAAATCTTATTGCTGGACATTCGATTTTCGTCAAGTACTAATGTGTAAATCGAATGGGGATGTAGATAGTGCAAACAGAATCTACATAACCATCGACAGCATTGGAAAAAACCGTCCACAGGACCAACATCACTGGAATATCTTCAAACTGTTATTAAGTAAAACTCTTTAGGGCAAAAAAAACTTGGTACAGAGGGATTAGAAAGAAGTTCCCCAATGCACTTCGGTTAAGTTATCGCATAACAAATACCCCACCGCCCTAATTTACGTGTATTGTTGAATGCTCCATTAGTTTGTGGTTGTGGTATTACAGCCGGTGTTGCTTTGTAGTGTTATTTTATACCGAATCAAGCACTAATGGACAAAGTTTATCATAAAATCGAAGAAAATGCGTGGACAGGAATCACAGAGATCGTTGATGCCCGTGAGTTGGAAAAAAAATTAACGAACAAAAAATGTAATCCCCCATAGGATAGGCATTGCTCTCTGTAAGGCATTCACATGTTTAATTCGTTCTAGTCTTCTCAACACTAACTTTCTGAATGATATTATGGCTCAAGCCCAATAAATTTTTAGCAAGTTAACAAGCAGACAAGATGTGTTGTGGCCAATAACACAACTGCTTTGTTGTAGCAAAAGCGGATAGCTCTAGCAACTAGTTAGCTATTGGTATACAGAAAAAATATGGTACACAGAAATTCTTTGCAAGTTAATAGGGCAAACAGGATGTGTTGTGGCCAATAACACAACTGCTTTGTTGTAGCAAAAGCAGATAGCTCTAGCACCTAGTTAGCTATTGGTACACATAAAATATATGGTAAGGAAATAATATATTTATTTGGATTTGGTACCAATTAAGTGTTCGCAGGTTGGTTTTACTCATTTTTCAATTACGCCTAATTCTTGCATTGAAGTATACATCCATATCAAACTAGCCTTAGCCCTGAACTAAAGGAATATATAATAGGGAATCAAGGGAACGAAACCTATCATTTGCAACTATGTATATCAAAAAATAAATGCAAACATATATATATCAACTCACCGACTCTTGCCTAAAGATCCAAGTGCGCCTAATGATCGAAGTCCACGACGCTTGAGGGGCTTCCTTGCTTTTGCTGGGGGAGTTCCCAGGTCACATGGTATTAATTTTGCGTAAATTGGCCTCGCCATACTGTCAATCCAAAGGTATAAACCAATAGAAAGAGCGAATCGCATGGACCATACAACGGCAATTGCAATAGTGGAGTAGAATTCTGCAGGCACTGTGTCCACATTAATAACGTCAACATTTACTAGTTGTTGATGCAATTTCTCCCAAACATCATTCCAGCCATCAATTGGCATCCGATCAACTATATGGCGCCGATAAACAACTTCCCCTTTAGGCTTTCCTTCTGATGTTTCTAGCAATTCATTTTTGTAATATGGTAGAATCACTGTACCAAAATCATAAGTCGAAATATTAATTAATTATCCAATCTAAATAGAAACAACTATGATTTATCCAATATAGTGCAAGATCAAAATGCCGGTTTCAACGCACTATCTTAAAACTCAATATTATTTAAAATTTTAAAATCAAAAGAGAATAACATACCCGATATTGTTTGACCAAAATTTGAATACTCCATAAACTGAACATTATTCGAGTTAAGAAGCTTCCAAAAATCACTATAACCAATCCTATGTGAATTCTCAGGATCCCACTCTGTTCCCTTCAACTTCCCTCGCATAGTCAACAACGCCCTACTCCAACATGAAGCCATCACAAGCTGCCTCTCCAACTGCATATTCGCCTTATTCTCAAATCGCTCCAACTTATCTACTCGCTCCTTCTCCGTGTCTCTAATTTTCTGACGCAAAGAAACCAAATTTAAGCATCAGTACAAGAAAAAACAAGAACCCCATTTCTAAACTAGCAATCCCACGTTATATAAACATACCCAGTATTCCAGTACTCAAATCAACATAAATAAATCTAATTGAGTAACTTGGGATGAAACTAGTAAAAGGGGAGCTTAATTGGCAAACCTCAAAGAGACGAAGGGACTCGGCATCATCGTCTGCTTCAGCATTTGAGACTACAATGGAGTTTGAGTCAGAAGATGAAGCTTTAATCCATGGAGTTGCTCGTTTGAAGGGGGAAATTGGAGGGAAAAAAGGTGAGTTTTTTAGTGAGATTGATGTTGGTGATGATGAGGGGAATGTAGGGAGAAGCGGGAATTGAGAGAGATTAGTTGGAATCATAGTTTGGGAAATCATTTTGTTTTCATGAGAGTTGTGATTTGTGAGAAGTGAGAAGAATTAAGAACAGGTGCAGGGTTTTATCCTTGTTTTGTTTTATAATACCAGGCGGGGAAAATGATTCAGATAGAGCTTCTCCAATAGCCCGGGTGTGGGTATGGGTGTGGGTGTGGTTGTGGGTTTTCTCACACCAAGCCTCCCCAATAGCGCTCTCAGTGAAACTCCACATGCTATTTCGAGTGTGGGAATCCTCACACTCTCGATTCCCACATTGTGGGTGGTGTGAGAGCATCGACTGTGCGTCGTCTGAAACAACACATAGTTGATGTGTTTAAATAATGACGTTTAAGATTTTTAAGCATACATTTTTCAAAACCGTTTACATGTGCAACAAATGAAATAATAAACTCTTCAAGTTATATCACCAGGGGTGCCTCTAGCTTTTATAAGGCCCTGTGCGAAAAATAAAAATTGGTCTTTTTTACTTGATTTTATTTTTAAAAAAAATCTTTTGTGGTACTCCTTTGTATAATAGGTTTGGTTTTGTCTACTCTTGGTCAAATTTGAATTGGATTGGGCTTAGTGTGATTTTTTTTCTTTTTCTTTCAAGCCTTGTGCCGTTACACACCCCCAGGGCCGCCCCTATACATCACCAATTATTTTAGTTGGTAACGTAATTCTTTGTTCTTGGTCTATCTCATTGGTTGTATGACCTCTTTGAATAATTGGTGATGTATGACCTATATACATCACCAATTATTTTAGTTGGTAGCGTAATTCTTTGTTCTTGGTCTATCTCATTGGTTGTATGACCTCTTTGAATACTCTGTTGTGTGTCATACGATATGTAAACAAATGCATGGACCCCACTCGTGTATAACCTACATATTGTAGGCAAACATACGTCTAACCACATCAAGATGTGACATTGCAAAAGAAAAAACTGCTTTGGATCCCCTTTACCTCAAAACAATGAGCTCAACGATATTTCCAATTGTTTTGAAGAAGTATGGGCATTTGTCTTGGTCTGTTACAACATTTTCCCCAAATGTTTTAAGCCTTATATAAATTTTACCTATCACAAACCTAAAGAAACATCGTTAGTCAAACACTTCATACTTAGCATCGAAGGAAATACACATAACCCTAAAACGAGTGTTATAAATGATGAAAATAATTGGTTAAACGACTAAACAGAGTGACATGTTGGCTTAACACTTACAAAAATGACATGCGTTCAATCTTAATAGACCGCCGCCCAAGAGTCTTTGAATTCGATTAGTTAGGGGTTTATTTTTATTCCCTTTGAAGTATTAACTTCTAACTATTGAATGAAAGATTTGTTGCTTAACCATTGGGCTCTTGGCACAGTGGTGGTTGTACCTCTCCACCTAGAGAGAGGTCGTGGGTTTGAAACCTCATGAGGTTGGAAACTCATTGTTATAGATCCCTATAAAATATCGGCCTGCCTTAAAAATAAAAAATAAAATAAAAATTGTTGCTCAATGAAAATTGACGTATAAAACTGTGGAACGAGGCAAATAAGAGAAAGTACAAATAAAATAATACTAATTAACTGCTAAATGGGCACTAGAATAAGCAATTTGACATCCCCCAAGACGAAGGCTATTATGAAGTGAAGTAGTGTTGAATGATGGTCTATGTGTTGGAGATGCTCCTAGCTAGAATCGCCGAACGCGGAGTTAACAAGTCCAAAGAAGTTTCGCAGCAACCCCGGGACTCCTCCTCTTTATATTTTAAACCCTCGCCAACCCTTCCCTTCTTCGCCCCCTTCAGCTCAAACTCTCTCCCCCACACATCTTCACACGATAACATATCTCTCGCGATCGCTCTCTCTTCAACGATTTCGGGTAACTTTCTCTCTCGATCATCATGTATCTATGTTTAATAGATCCGATTTAGTCAATTTCAATGCTTTGATTTCGATTTCTAGGGTTTTTATTTTATTTTATGAATTTGTGTTTATTTTGATTGATTAGATGTGATTGAAACAGAGTGCGTCAAATGTCTGTTGGAACCCTAAGCAACAAACATTGGTGGCTTTTATTGAGCGACTTTTGCTTCATGAATAGAGGACGATTGTGGTGTTCCCAACGAGTCTTGTTTCGGCACTGGACTTGATTGGTACTACTACTACTGGTATCTGTTTGATTGTGAAGATATGTGTAATTGAGTGTTAGAGGCGGTATTCCCATAGACGTAAATAGTAGTGATTTGGGTTGTAAGTAAAGGGTTTTTTGTGAAGTGATTGAATTTGGCATAATCGAGCTAGCAAGTATTTGAACAGATTTGAGGAGACCCCAAGTTAGTTAGTGAACTGGTTGTGCAATCGTAGTAGCCGAGTAAGTATTTGAACAGATTTGAGTTAGTTATTGAACTGGTTGTGCAATCGTAGTAGTCGAGTGAGTATTTGAACAGATTTGAGGAGACCCCGAGTTCGTTATTATACTGTTTGTCGGATTGTTGATACTATTTTAAGAATTGATGACGAGAGGAAGAGCAAGAGCATCCCTACCTCCGGGATTTAGGTTTCATCCTACTGATGTTGAGCTGATCATGTACTATCTTAAGAGAAGAATATTGGGAAAGCGGCTGCGTTTTGAAGCTCTGGCGGAGTTGGACTTGTACAAATTCACTCCCTGGGATCTTCCAGGTATTATTTGAAATATTTTTTTGATTTTGATTTTGTTATTTTGCCATACTTATGTATATGTTAGGTTACTGAATAGTACATGTTCTTAAATTGGTATGCTTCTTCTCCTTGTTTTGCAGAGAAGTCCCTTTTGCGGAGCAATGATCTTGAGTGGTACTTTTTTTGCCCTAGAGATAAGAAATATGCAAATGGTTCAAGGACAAATCGTGCCACCAAAGTTGGATACTGGAAGACGACTGGCAGAGATAGACCTATTTGTAATAAATCAAGGACCATTGGAATGAAAAAGACCCTGATCTTTCACGTAGGGCGAGCACCACGTGGAGATAGAACAAACTGGGTAATGCATGAGTATAGGATTGAGGACAAGGATTTGGTTGATGCAGGGATCTCACAGGTAATCAAATCATTCTATTTTTGTTATCTAGTCACAACAACTGTAACTTGTGCAGATATGTTGATTTAAGTGCTAGTTAATTGTGCTAGAACATGTTTTGGTATGAAAACTAGCGGAGCAGACTTAAATTTTGATCTATGGATGACCCCATATTTGGAGCAGACTTATTCTGCCATGAACCTATTCGAGGGTATATACATTTATAGGTCTAGTTGGTCACTGGTCAGGATTCAACGTTAGGTTGGGCTCCAAACTTCTGATATATTTAGGTGTTAAAATTGTGTTCAAAAGTGGACTTCACAAAAAGTATTAACTTAACAGATGATGAGTTCCAAATACATGGCGCAAGTTTTGTTGCTTGGTATTTCTTGTTTCATTTTTTTCTCACTGATTCGTGGGGGCCCCACGTCAGGATTTCACTTGAACATGGTGGTGGGAACATTAGTGACCCTATAGAAGCTAATACACTGATCAGGTTGTGACTTGTTCCGATCAGGAAATTTATATAGATACTTCTGCTTATCTTTGATTTCTCACTAATCTTCTCAAAACAAGTATTTGATGTATTGTCATATTTAGACTTAGGGGTTCATATATGAAAAGGACACAATCTATCCAAAGCAGTAGTTCGTCACAAGCCTGTTTTCCTCCCATTCACATTTATACAATCAATATAAGTAGTTAGCGTATGCCATACTTGAGATGAGCGCTGTTTCTAGGAAAGCAGATAGGAAATCTGGAAAAGTGAGAACTGAGAGACTACAAGGAAAACGACTCATTTCCATATCAAACTTACTATCTGCTACATTTGAAATAATGCAATTGGTGAACTTCTGATAGGAGCCTGTAAAGAACTCTTCCAAATTGATCTTGAGGCTAAATAGCACCAATTTCCTTTTTGCCTGCTTCTCCTTTGAAATTATTCTTAATCTAAGTCCATTTTGCCTCTCTCAGATTATGACTGAAGCAACAAAAAGCTGTTAAAGTTTCACCTCTCCACAATAAGAAACCTGTCCCTCCCACTAAGCAAAGCTTTTGTTCTCAACTCATGAGTGAATACCTGTATAACGTCAATCCATTCTCCATATAGATTTCCACGAAGAAGTGCCGTAGATCTGTAATTCATTATCTTAACCCCCCTCACTTCTATCAAGTGAGCAATGATCTGGGCATTATCATGGCACCATGCTTTTATATTTTAGTTATTTCATGAGCACTAGTCATAACTTGCTGTAATATATGCGAATCATAGCAAGATAAAGCTAATACTTCATTGGAGTTCAGAGGAAATCTAAGAAATGAGTACTGACTCAAATTGTTGTACTGTATTAAAGACTTTCCATAGTAATTAGATTCACTAATGTATATTATTGAGATTATGTGCCGGCTCTACTAAATTAAAGTGCAAAGTTTCATAATTATGGTACAACATTTTATTATATTAACTAAAACCTAAAAAAGTAGGAAAATGAAAGTATCGTGTTTTTTTGGATTTGCAAATCATCAAGAGATTGTCAATTAGTTTCGGTTACCAATTTTATTTGCGGATACATTATTATTGTTGTTGATCTGTGTTTTCATTACAGGATTCCTACGTGATTTGTAAAATCTTTGAGAAGAGTGGAGCTGGTCCAAAAAATGGTGAGCAACACGGTGCACCTTTTGAAGAGGAAGAGTGGGATGATGATGATGATGATGATGTGAACAGTTTCTTTGATTGCTTCCCTCTTGGTAACATTGGATTCTCGTCCGTTGGTTTACCTGATGGTGGTGTTTCTGTTGTACAACAGAGCACTGACAACAAAATCCTTGAGAATGTATGTGGGTCATTGGAGCCTATTCCTTGTCAAAACACTATCCCCGAAACCAGTATAGACCATCCATCTGTGGAAGAAGGTGATGATATTGAGTCTTTGTTGGCAATTTTGGGAGATGGAAATGGAGATGGAGATGCATTCTGTGTCAATGGCTATTCAAATAGCGAGGTAAACATATTTACTATTATGTAGGAAATGTAAAAGTTCAAGTTTTTAATAGTTTTTATTTTCCAAATTCAATCTATTAACCTATTTTCTTGTGTATTTTTTTTTTTCAGATTACAGGCTTATGTAATCCTGGAAGCTATGTTCACAGTCCTGCCGCCTATGATATTTTTAATGGTTTGGAGGACCTCAGCACCAAACCAGGGTTGAAGACTACTGACAACTTCACTCTATCCGACTTAGGAGGCGATTATGTTCTGGATCCAACATTAAGCAACAGGTGAGAACTGTTCATTACTTTAAAATTTTCAGCTCACTGCTTTACTTTGCATTTCACCATTTTATACATATATTTCTATGTGATGTACTTACTGTACTGCAATTATGAATCTACATCTCAACAGTCTTGGAGATGGATACTTACTGGATCACACACTCATTGGAGACGAGTCGTATTTGGAACTGGACGACCTTCAGCACCCAATGAATTTCCATGAGGACGCTAATGGTTCCGAACACATCTCGTATGACCTCTGGGAGCATTCTGCTGTCGATGGCAACTTTGCACCATTTCCAAATGTATGTCTGAATAATATTTGATTTTTTTTACTTGTCTGTTTTTATGATTATTTTCTTGTCACTGCAAAATTTTTTACATTATTTATCGGGTAATACTGGTTTTAAAATTGAACAGGCCAATGAATTTGGAGGAACTGCGATCACGCAAGCTAACCCTTTGTCTCTTTCAAGCGGACAAGCCATGGGAGAAAGTCCACACACTCCACAAATTCTAGCAAGAGGTAGCTTTTACTCTCTGCCATTCTGATGAGAGGAACTAGCATTCTCATTCTTTATGTTGATTGTTCAAGTCTATTTATGGGAACAACGAAGAAAAACAAGAGCAAAAGCTCAAAACCAAAAGGGTATTCCTTGTTATGTATTGTTGGTCTTTGGTACCCCACAATACTTCATTCAGAAGCTTGAGATTTCTTTTTTCTGCTTCTCTTGATCTACTAGCTTGTTCCCGTGTAGACTTTGCGATAAATGTATTAAGGTCCTCTGGTTTGCGCTGAAGCAGCCGCAGAGGGTTCATCAGGTTTTGCAATTATGCAATTATTTATTTATTGCAGAGACCATGTAAATGGTATAAGGTTCCAATTACTTCATTGCTTTGATGTTGTTCAATTCCAGGTAAGCAACACAGAGGTTTCTCCTATTCAAGACTACAATGCCTGTTGGATTCAATTCCCACTCGGCCTGCTTTTGCCGCAGAGTTGGTCCAAACTTGGACGGAATCCAAAGGCAGTAATAATAGTAGTCTATTTGCTTATGATGTTAAGGCCGAGGTCACTACTTTCAGATGTGAGTGCACTAAAGACGCTTTGTCAGGCAAACAGGAGGAGTTTTCTTGTCTGTGTTGTTACCGGCATAACTTGCGTAGAAAGGAGGTTGGTGGTCACGGGTTTACATTTTTGTTTACACTAGGTTTGATCATAGTGCTATTGTGGGTTTTCCTTCTTGCAATAGCTGCCAGACTAGGCTCTTACGCATGGAGATTGACTCTCATTTAGTAAATAATGTTTATAAGATACCTTCCTCTCATCTCCTGTTTAATTGACATGTACATTGCATGTACTATCACGACACACTAATACTGAAATATTAGTTCAGTAGAAAGTAATATATATATACTTGTTGTGTAAATGTGGCTTTGTTTGAAAAACAGTAAAACAAATGGATTTAGTCTGATGTACTTGACATACTAATTAGTATTAGTTATCTCCAAGGGGGATTAGGTGATATAAAATTTCACATTCCTTTTCAATAACCTGATAGTATATTTGAATTTGTCATTGATACAAATTCTATTAATCCCAACGCTAATTGCATGTTTTTAACCATGATAGACTGCCAGCAGCATCTCAATACCTTCTAAGTGGTGAATAGGAAACCATTCTTCAGCCTTAGACTGTCTTATAATGGGATTATTACCCTTGTTAATACGAGTATCTCTGATTCCAGGAGTCATTTGACTTCGGATTCCACTTCTTCTAGACTTCATATTTGATTTGTTTTCAGAAATATAACCTTTGGATTGGTGGACATTCTGAAAACTGCTCTTGTTTCTCTCATCTTAGATAGTATATAGTTGTTGTGATTGCAGTTCTGAGATCAACGATGCTGTTTAACTATCCATTTGAATTCTGCACTCCACCCTTAAGCTGATCTTGCAATATTGGAGAAAAGATGTACACCACCCTATGCTCTGCATCACAATTATTGCCCGTCTTGATCTATTATTTAACAGTGTAGGATTCATCGGAACATCTTTTTCATTCCAGGTAATGTAGATTAGTCACGGGATTATGGTTTGCTGGCTTAAAGGCATTTCATGCACTTTTTGGTGAACTCATAATATGTGGTTTGTTCCAAATTATTGTCTTCTTCTTCTTCTTCTTAGCCTGGCCAATCTTCTTCTTATCCGGTGGGAGAGAGTTCCATTTACTGGTACAATGCCTAACCTGCCAAAGCGTTTAGAGCAATTTCCTATCATTCTCCATTAAATTGTTTGAATGAGGCTATTTGGACCATGGGTTTGAGAGATGAGTGTGGCGGATGCACATATGGCGGCCCACCCTAAAATTGGAAAACTCTGATTTTAACAGGTGCTTATTTGTAACATTCTCTCTATAAAACTCATCTTTGCCCACTCTCATTCATTAAATTACTTAGTATATCAAGTATTTGCCCAGCCTTAATCAAGACCGACGTTAGGAGGTCTTCTTTACGTTAGATATGGTGAGCAAATGGCAATCTGACGTCAGCGTCTGTTGATTGGTCGTGTTCATTGTCAAAAATGCCCCTATAATTTTTAACTTCTGAAACATAGCATACAAGGTCAAAGTTGTAATCTTCCATTCATTTCTTCACACCTCTTTCTTTCTAAAACTGCGATCTCTCTCTTCTGCAAAGGTTAGGGTTTCGAGTCCCCTTCATACTGTTGTGCATTGTTGCTGATTGAGAGAGAGAGAGCGTCAAAATTGATGTGTTATCGAGTCTCTCATTAATTCAGTCGAACCCTAATCGATCTCCAAACCATTTCATGGTGATGGATGATTCAAACCAGTTGTAATGAATCCGTTATCTGCCTCTTCAGCTATTTCATGGTTTTCAGGCACAGTTAGGAGTCGATCTGGAAACCCTAAGATGATCAACAACAACAACAGCTCCAATGCTGTAGGAGGAGATGGAGTTGGATCTCTCCATCGGAAGAACCAATTCTATGGGGTTCTTTTCAAGTACGGTTCCAATTCAGCTTAGGTCTCAAATTTCTCTATTTCTAATCTTGCCCTAATTTGAATCATACTCCCTCCTCAATTATAACATTTGTTCTTGGATTCTAATTGTTTGCCTTAATTTCTAATATGGTCTCAGTTAATTAAAATGCTTAATGTCATAATTAGGCCAACTAAGCTTAAGTGAGTCATGTTGTTATTAAACTTTGGCGACATCAGTTTGTGACTTCCAATTAAGGTTAAGATTAGAGAGTAAGCTTAGAGTATCTTTGGCATTTTTAGGAGTTGGCGACCAGTTGTTAGCTACCGGGGAAGACTTTCTTGGGTTGTAGATGCACAGGGCCGCTGTGCATCCTTTTTATTAGAAAGGGACCACTAAAACTAGTATACCCACGCACGCGCAGAATTGGAATTAAGAGGCAAGCAAATTTGTGTTTGCCGTATAGGCTAAGACTTCGTCGTACGCCTTCATTTTGATAAGAACACCTGAACTGCTTTGTGAAAATGTAGTTAAGAATTAGTTTATAATTTTCTTTGTTGAAGGAATTAGGAAGCCTTAATGAGATATTTTTTTGTGACAATCAAATAAATAGATTGATCCCCAAAAATGATTCGATGATTGTGTATAACCTTACCTCAAAATCTATGTTGCTTCTATTGACCCAAAAACATCGGTCACATTCAAACTATTTTCTTGTGAAATTGAATGAGTTTCGAAACTAAAGAGGTGTAGTGCCGAAGGCACGCCTTTGTGGCTTTTGAAAAAACATCGCGTCGGTCTCCCTACCGTTTAGCGGTAAAACTAGTTTATTATTTTGAAGCAATTATAGTAACTCAACAATATCTACCTCATTTCAATCCGTCCTTCTCATTCAAATCTCTACTTTTCATGGATAATATTTAACTACTTATCTCCCCTTCTCTCTTCTCCATTTTTCTCTATCATGAAATGAGCCTCTCTCTAGTATCTTCTGATCATGGTTTTAAATAACCGTTATAACAGTTGTTATAACGCTATGTTATAACGGTAACACCTTGAGCCCGTCCCGTTCTAAAAAATAACACCTACGGACCGTTATTTTACGCCATAACGGTTGTTGTTACCGTTATAACGTGTTATTTTCAGTATTCTTTTTACATTTTTTACCAAAGTTATATACCGTTATAACGGTGTGGTGTTAAAACACTGTTATTTGTAAAATAACGGTCATTCTACTTGAAACTAATGCAAAATTTTAGAAAATAAATAACAATGTCGTAATGTTTACTACTTTAATGAGGGAGGTGCGAGCTAAGTACACCATATAACCTTAACATATAAATACATAATTATTATCACTATTTTTGAATTTTAAACAATTTGACTATCCTTACGTGTTATTTGGCTTTTGAAAATGTAACACTGTTATAACGGTAACGACCTCTGCCCATTACACCGTTATAACATACTATTTTAAACCTTGCTTCTGACTCACTGTTGTTCCTCATGGTTTAGAGTAGAATCTTGTTCAATATAAATTTTCTTAAGATTTGAGACTGTACCAAAGTCATGGGCTAATATTGGACATTGAATTATGAGATTGGGATTTTGTAAGGAGAAAAGTATCCTAACAAACATGTATACAAAATAAAAATTTGGGGACTATCACCTCGTAAACCTCCGCTATCCAATTGTTTCATTGCCCACCCTGACTTAAATTCCTGGATCCGCCAGTGATGACTAGATTCTGGTGTTATCACTTACCGTAATGTCATAACTTACCGAATGTCATCACTGAACTCCTTGATTCCTTTGATAGCTAGCTGACACGGACCAACTTAAACACAAACTTGGTAGTGCAGCATTCAAGGCACGTACCTCAAGTAAGCCTAATTATTTGTCTCTTTCAATCGTTTTTTTATCACAATATCACATAATATCAAGGCAACACAAACACTGTACAAATGGTCATTGAAAACTTCATTTCATTCATTTATCAACAACAATGACAAAGCTTTTATTCATTCTCGGATGTATCGGAGTCAAGTCCTCTACATATATAGCTACTAAGGAAATAAATAACAACTAAAAGGAAATATCAAAGTTGGAGACGAAGCGTACTCCACCTTTTGGCTAACCTAACATTTACATAAATAAACGAAACTTTATACAAGGCTTTATTACATCCTAAAGTTATTATTTACAAAATATGGGCTCAATCCGCTGAGGCGTCACACTAGCTCTTCTTTTTTAGGTTTGCAAACAAAATATATTCTCTTGCTATGATCTTGTTTACTCTGTAGAAAATTTCTGAAAATTTATTCAGTCTTCTCTATAGACATAGGGTTCTCTAATAATCTTAAAGCAAGCGAGGGCAATCCTAAGAGTTTTCCTACTCTTGATTTTCAAACCTGAATCTTCAGTTTTTTCTTCTTCTTCTGGATAGACTTTTCTACAGTAGCAGTAGTAGCCTTTAGTTACTTAGCTAATAGTGTTTGTAACAACTCTATTGAATAGATTAGATAATGAATGTCTATTATAAAATTGCTTGAACTCGGGCCTAGACGGATTGTTGAGGTTTGATTGATCTTGTGAAGGTGTTGGAATATAATTTTTTTTGCGTAAAATGCTATGTTGTAAAGATTATACACTGACCTTGTATCTTAAGGCGCATATGAAAACTCTCTGATCAACTGATTACTTATCGAAAAGTGCAGAAAATATGATATTAGTAAAATAGGATCCAAATTGCTGGCGGAAAACGCTTGCGAGTCAAGATGGAAAGCCTTGATGAAAAATAAAAGCAGAAACAAAAGAAGGATATTAGCCATGGATTTAATATCTAAAGAATGAATTTTCCGTGGCAGAAAACCATAGGTTTGCGGCGATCAAAGAAGCTAAGACTACAATAATAGTCCAGTAAGTTTACTTATATTATTTATCCTCCGTGGAATGTATAACTGTGATTTGGTTTTCTTGTAACTTAGCTTACAACGATATCGGTTGCCTGTAACGTTGAAGCATTTGTTTATAAAAGTTGCCTAGTATCATTCTCACCACATCACTAACACCAATATCAACAATGAGTTCTCTCTATTTCCCCCGTGAGATCATCAGTAATTTCCTCTCAAGGCTGCCAACTAAACACGTACTTCGATATTGGTGTCTGTAAACATTGGTCCGGCATTATAGTCGAGTCTTATTTTTCAAAATTGCAGCATAATGTTGCTATGAAAATCACCTCAATCTCTTGCAAAATTTTCGTCCTCCTTGAAGGATTTGCTACACGTCACAAAGATGTAACCCCCACGAGTTTATGGCTAAAGACATATGTAAGAGCCTTGTTGATAGTAGAAGACTGAAATTTGATTTAAATGACATGTCCTATTTTTGAGTGTGGGATACAAAAGTATTGGTTTCATAATGTTGGAATACGGCCATCTTGCTAATCCACCGTGGTTCTAAATACTAACATCTTTTTTTCCTTCGCTTTTACTTTTAATTCCATACTTTCCAAGTGAGTATGAAAAATTATTTAGATATGAATGTTTTGTTGCTTTCTCAATTAGTTTTCTTGATTATTTCTTAATGCATAACAGCATAAGACTCCTTGCAAAGAACTTCCATAATACAATCCCAATTATCAGTTGTGAATTTGTGATTATTGAGAGGATGTTTTTCTCAATTACGAATTATCTGTTAAGATCGATGGATCAAAGTAGTACCACGCCAGGTTTTGGCCATCAGTAGGCCTACATTAGGTGGTGAGTGGTAATTTTTTTTTGGGTAGCTAGAGCCTAGAGGTATCCGGGCCATCAGCCAGACCGTTAATTCCCGACTAGATCATAAACCGCACGAACCGGGCAAACTTGCATAAGACCTACGGGCTCATACCAACCTCAAACTCCACCAGTGGTGAGATTCGAACCCTTGACCTCGCCACCATCACCGCTACCACTAGAGCACAAGGTAGTTAGGTAGTTGGTAACCTTAACTTTATCAAGTCCAAAATTGGGGGATATATTCTTCTCCAGAATTGATATACAGTACAACTATGACCTAATAAGTTTGAAGAGGTCAAATAGTGATGAGATTGCAGCTAAGCCAACAATGATGAAGCTCTCTCTAGCTGTATCAACCAAGTCCATCCCATGCCCTATTTTCACTCCTAAGGAAATGGTTATTGTAGGGTTGAATAAAATGTGGTTACAGTTTTGCGTTTTCAGACAGAGGTCAGGAGAAAGAGAGAGAAGAGACCACGAAGAGAAGAGAAGAGAAGAGAGTTGTTGTTGTTGCAATCTTTCTTCTCTTCTAATTTTTCTTCTCTTGTTCTCGTTCTTTAACTCTTAACTTATTATTACGATGGCTCCGAGCACTATCCGTAAAGCTCTAGGTGCGGTCAAGGACCGAACAAGTATTAGCCTGGCAAAAGTAGGGAACAGCACCACTCTATCTGATCTTGACGTTGCAATCGTTAAAGCCACACGACATGAGGAATATCCCGCGGAGGACAGGCACATTAAGGAAATCCTAAGCCTAACGTGCTACTCAAAGACGTACATTAGTTCGTGTGTTAATTCGTTATCCAAACGTTTAAGCAAAACTAAGAATTGGACGGTAGCTCTTAAGACGCTTATTCTGATACATCGGTTACTTTTGGAGGGTGACCCTGCTTATGAACAAGAGATATTTTTTGCAACACGGCGTGGTACACGAATGTTGAATATGTCTGATTTTCGTGATATGTCGCAGTCTGGGTCGTGGGATTTTTCAGCTTTTGTACGGACTTTTTCACGGTATCTTGATGAGCAACTTGAGTTTAGGATGCATGGTCGACGTAGTAAGCGTATTGGAAGATCCCGCGGAGGAGTTGATGATGATGATGAGGATCCGGGTACTGTTGTTTCTCTTAGAACCACCCCGGTAAGAGAAATGAAAACGGAGAGGATCTTTTTAAGGACCCAACACTTGCAACAACTCCTCGAAAGATTTCTTGCATGTCGCCCCACAGGCAAGTACCAAACCCACATTGTCTAATTCACCGCTGGTTCTCGCATGGTTTAATCACATAAGTAAAATATGTATCAAAAGTTATATTTTTCGTATATTATCAGGGTTTTTGGTGGATTATAATTAGGGTTTTCATGTTTGTTATTTGCAGGAGTAGCGAAGAGCAACCGGGTGGTGATCGTCGCACTCTACCCCATTGTGAAGGAGAGCTTCCATATATACTATGACATAACTGAAATAATGGGTATCTTGATCGACCGATTCATGGAGCTAGAAATTCCCGATTGTGTTAAAGTTCATGATATTTTTACCCGTATCGGTAAACAGTTTGATGAGCTGGATACATTCTACAGCTGGTGTAAAACAGTAGGAATCGCAAGGTCTTCTGAATACCCAGAGATTGAGAAAATTGCGCCCAAAAAACTCGATGTCATGGAGGAGTTTATAAGAGATAAATCGGCTTTAGCCCAAAGCAAGAAACTTAAGAACCTTGAGTTAAGAAACCATGTTGTGCCCCACGAAGTGGTACGAGAAGAAGTTATCGAGCAGGACATGAATGAAATTAAGGCCTTACCACCACCTGAAGGATTCATCGTCGAAGAAGAGAAGGAGGAGATCAAGGAAGAAGAGAAGGAGAAAGAGGTAAAAAATATTGACACCCAAAACGCTAACTTCTTCGATTTACGTGAAGATTCAACTAGGGGTGAAGAACAAGGAGATAAATTGGCTTTAGCATTGTTCGATGGCGGTGCAACAACAACAACTACTACAAACTGGGAAGCGTTTACGATGTTAGACGATTCTGCAGACTGGGAAACGGCGTTAGTTCAATCCACAAGCAAGTTGAATAATCAGAAAACCGAGCTCGGGGGAGGCTTCGACATGTTCTTGCTAAATGGCATGTACCAACAACCTGGTCCCAACACCGGTGTTTCCGGTCCCACAGGTAGTTCTAGTAGTGTTGCCATTGGTTCCGCTGGTAAACCGGCGATGTTGGCTTTACCAGCACCGTCGGTGCCAAGTACTGGTGCCGCACCCGCAGTAGCGGGTGCTGACCCCTTCGTGGCATCACTACAAGTTGCCCCACCTGCGTATGTCCAAATGTCCGAGATGGAGAAGAAACAAAAGTTGTTGGTGGAGGAACAACTCATGTGGCAACAATATACAAGGGATGGAATGCAAGGGCATCTTGGTGTGCAACAAAATCCTTATGGGATGGGAGGTTACACCAAGAGCTATTGAAGGTTAGTTCTATAGGGTTCTTTGCTAGGGTTTTTGAATGGTACATAAGGGGGGAATTAAAGCTTAATTTCGACAGGTTTTTTGGTAGAGTGACTGTATAAGTCGAAGCATTTTAAAGAGTAAAATGTAGTAATTTACACTAATAAGTGTAATTTTTGTAAGAATATTTGGAAAAAAATCAATGTTATTATTTGTTATTTATTTGGTGGTGTAATACGCGTGTTTAGCATCAACCATAAGAACACTTCCACGCGGAGAAAGAACATTTATTTATACTGAAGATAGTTCACAGTTTGATTTTCAAGTACATATTGAGAAATCTCATTTTTAACGTGGGAAAGCGATTATTAAAGTTCTAAAGCTAAAACAAAGATTAGAAGGAAAAATCCATCTAAAATGGTGCAGACTTAATGACACTTGGTTTTTTCGATACTACAACAAAGGGTGAAAATTCTACTACTATTTCATCGTCAAAGTCAAGGTAGTCGAGATCATCGTCTGAATCTATCCTTGCATTTTCTTCTTGGGGTGCAGATTTCTTCACTGGCTCCAAACTCTTGATCTCAACATTATAATGAACGATTATATAAGGAATTAATTTCTTACAATGTTAAAGAGTAAAAATGTCATGTCGAGGGATCATGGATTTAAAATAGAACCTCAGCTAATAAATTTGGAGTTCTTCACAATAGAGAAAAACTTTAGTCCTTGACACTTACAAAGGAATACTGTCCTAAATTAATGCCTGCAGGTCACACTACTCAATTGTGAACATGCATCAGCTGCACAATTATTTTAATTTTCCAATTGTGTGCTATGATCCTATGAGTTACGTGACAAATAGTACCTTAGTTATTATCCCTTGTCAATTTACCCTTTTAACCGCCACCGGGGACTAAATTTATTTTCCAGTTAGGCGCATAGGGCGTGTTTCCTTCATTGCAAGACATGCAGGTCAACAAACACGATATCTATTTTGATCCAGTAAGCAAATATTACCTTAGTGAAAACGCTTAATGCTTCCTCTAGGCTTTTGGTCTCCAACACATACATGGCACCCTCCTGCATGTAATAAAACAACAAATATTAATCCCTTAAAACAAATGTAACTAAGTTTTTTTTTTTTGGAAAAAGAAGAAGAAGGCCAACCCTTGCATGTTTCATTTGTTGAGTTGTTAACGTTAATGGCTCACTTTCAATTGATGACTGTCTTTCCAGGACTCCAAAACTCACAATACTGTTCTCCATTTTCTGAAAATCACAAGTGAGAGAGAGAGAGAGAGAGGTTTGAAATAAGGGTCAATGATGATAGTAGTAGGAGAAGAGAGTAACGGCAACATGAGGGATGCATGATGGCAAAGTAATCGTGGCACAAATACAGTGAGTTTTATGCCATGTATGCTATCTCATCTTACAACTGGAACCTTCAGCCCTCACTTACAAAGTTGGCAAAACTAGTTCAAATCTAAATCCAAATCCAAATCCAAATCCAAATCCAAGTCAATAAAAAGTGACAAACCTCTCATTTGACATGGACTCAAGGTGCTATCATTTATTATTGTCTTGTTACACAAAAGGAAAAGGTCTACTTTAACACCAAATTTTTGATTCTATGTGGCACATGATTGCCATAGTTACAAATTAATCTTCCTACTTCAGCCATCAGCGGCTAACTTAGAGTATGACGAGCACCAGCAGGAGGGCAAAATAAAACCACTCTCCCTCTACCACGCGCAGGATGTCCCTCTCCAACAAGCTCAACAGTCGTTTCTTTTCAGGTTTTGCTTTCACACTGGTATATAATTTGTTGCTAAATATTTGGATCAAGTGTCTTCCTGGATGATATGGTCTTTGTTTTGTTGGAATAAGAACAGAGGTAGATGATAAACTATGATACAGAGAGGAGAGAACAGAAAGCTTAAGCAATTACTTTATTGATGCTAACTGAACTGAGTACTAAAGCTAATGACTCCACCAATATATAATGAAAAACAGTGCACCACAATCTCCTACTAACCAACAACTACTACAAAAGAATAAGACACAATAAGACCAGGACTTCTCCTAATATCTAGCTAACAACTCATGAACCAGTAAACCACTGACACCCCACTAACAAGTCAAATACTAATAGTGCATCAATTCTTATCACTCCCCCTTGATGCAAAACGGGAAAACACAAAGAGAAGACCTGAACTTCGCGAACTTCGGATACGAGAGTGCCTTTGTAAACCCATTTGCAACTTGGTCATTTGTTGAGCAATACTTCATCACAATCATGCCTTCCGCAACTGCATCTCTAATGAAATGATGTCTAATTTCAATGTGCTTTGTTCTTCCATGGAAAACTGGGTTTTTCGTCATTGAGATAGTCGCCATATTGTCGTAGTAGACTTATGTTGCTGTACCTTGAACTTGATGCAAGTCCTCCAAAATCCTTCACATCCAAATAGCTTGACAAGTTGCCGGCTTATACCATATCCCATAGTTGCTTGTTGCCCGAATGTAGCGGAGAATCTGCTTTGCTACTCCAAGATGATGTACTGAAGGATTGTGCATAAATCTTGTGACTAAGCTGACATGGAACATTATATCCGGACGAGAGTTAGTCAAGTATATTAAACCACCAATCATTCTTCGAAAATACATTTCATCGGCTCTCGCAGTTCCATCATCCATTGACAACTTCTCACTTGCTGAATATTCTCGCAGCTCCATCAAGTTCTTAGACTCCTCAATAGCAGTGACTACATGATCAAACTTTGAAGGGAGACTCCTTAAACCTTTTCTACAACTTTCTGATCAGATATTGTCTCGCCAAAAGTTTTCATTTGGTTAACAATAACAGAAAGTCTAGAAAAGAAATCTTGTAAGATTCGCTTCCTTTCATAAGGAGAGTCTCAAATTCCTTTCGAAAAGTCTGAAGTTTCACCATTGTTACCTTATTGTCCCCATGGAACTCTTGCTTCAAAATAGTCCATGCCTCCTTCGATTTAACAACAATTGAAATTCGCGGAAAGATCGACTCCGTCAGAGCTTGCTGCAGAACAAGTAGAGCCTTTGCATCCTTCTTACGAAGCTCCCTCACATCAGCTGTTGTTTCTGCATACCCATTCTCAACTAGATCCCAAAGATCTTGTGAAACAAAAAAAGTTTTCATTTTGATCCCCCAAAATTCATAGTTTTTCCCACTGAAAATAGGAACTAAAGAGTGGGATTGTGAGACATTAAGAACATTCATACCATTGGTCATTTTGGATTAAAAAAAAATGACTTTCGCCCGAAGATTTGCTACAACAACTAATCTCCAAACTTCACTGATACGTCCAACTCGGAACGAATTGGCTCTGACACCAAACTGTTGGAATAAAAATAGAGCAGATGATAAACTATGATACAGAGAGGAGAGAACAGAAAGCTGAAGCAATTACTTTATTGATGCTAAGTGAACTAAGTACTAAAGCTAATGACTCCACCAATATATAATGAAAAACAGGGACCACAATCTCCTACTAACCAGCAACTACTACAAAAGAATAGGACACAATAAGACCAGGACTTCTCCTAATATCTAGCTAACAACTAATGAACCAGTAAACCACTAACACCCCACTAACAAGTCAAATACTAACAGTGCATCAATTCTTATCATGTTTTTCTTCCAGCTTTGCTCTCACAGCTGGTAATGTGTTGCTGAATATTTTCTAGATATGTACTTGTGTCCTATATAAAGGACTCTCAGTTCATGTGATCCTTTACCGCCATATTCTCTGAATAGGTATTTTGTGTATGCTGTCTGCCAGTTTTATGGATTTTAATCATGATGCTTATACGCAGATTTAACTGAGAAGAAGTTTGCTTAATTTGATATATATTGTACTTATGTACTGGTATCCATTGATCAGTCTGCCTTTCTGTAACTCATGTGACAACAATATGTTGCGGATGGGATATTGCAGTGGCTTTAGAGTTAGAGATAGCATCTCTGGCTTTAAACACCCGTTTTCAAAACATAATATCACCCAATAATGAGAGTGAAAGGTTTGATCTCCTCGTTTTGATACTGATCAAGGTAGTTTACACTTCACAGTTTGAAATTTTAAGTACAAAACACTATTAATGAGAAATCCCATTTTATTAATGCGCGGACAGAATTAATTCGCACTTTTTCAATTTTCTTTTGGAAAACGCAACAATCATACAACTGTTGGAAGGAAATACATCTAGTCCCACCTAAATTGGTGCAGACTTTGTAACCCTTGGTTCTTCTTTTACAATGACAAAAGATGAAAACGCTGATTCCAGTTTATCGCCTACGTTGTTGGAGTTGTTGCTTTTATTGCCTGAGTCCAGTACTACCACAGTTTCTTTGTGGTAATGTGGGCATGTAACTTTTTTTCACTGGCGGCCCCTCCAAACGCTTTACTGTGACAGGTCCGAACCCTTCATTCAAATACAAATATACCATATTTTATTAGAAATTAATTAATTTTTGATAACTTCTAAAGGGTTTGAATGTTATGTCCCAAAAACACAACTAAATTTGGAGCATTTGCAATAGACGAACAATTTAATCCTTGGCGCTCAGGACAGAAGACTGCCATAAGCACCCTGTGTACCCCAGCCTGCCACTTTATAGTAATGAGAATAGCTAGGTAGGTATAACACAGCCTGGTGATCCATTATCGTTCAGGAAGAACATGCATGGGTTTAATAATTTAGTGTTCTTTTTCTTAAAATGATGTGCTATGATTTCCTTTACATTAAGTGCCTTGTTTTTTTTGGGGGGGGTGTTCGGCCACCCTCCTACGCATCACTAGGGACTGTATTTTTTATTTTCTTTTATTTTTTTCATTCAGGCGCTTAGGACAGGTTTTTCCCATTAGCGCCCGGGAAAGGTTTTCTCCAATACAAAACACCTCGGCAAAAGCGGTACAAATTTTTCCAGTAAGCAAATATATTACCTGAGTGAAAATCCTCAAGGCTTCCTCCCAAGTGTATTTCTCCATCACAGATATGGCTGCCTTTTGCACCCTAAAGAAATGTAATCTGAGTATATTGAGCTTGCATTACCAAATCAAATCTCATTATTTTAATAAATAAAATTATCAAAGTAATTAATTAAAAGAGGAAAATATGGTAAAATCATTATTAAAAAAAACAAAGCCATGCACCTTGGTAAGAAAAATAAAAAATAAAAAAATAAGAAAATCAAAATAAAGAAAACAGACCCTAGCAAGTTGCATTTGTTCCTTGGTAAGCGTTAATGGCTCAATAATTTCAGAGTTCATTTCATGTCGAGAAGCTGCAGTTCTCGTTTTCTCCACTTTTGTAAGAACAAAGAGAGACTGTGAGACTTGGTGAGAGTGTTGAGAGAGAGCGAAGGGGGTTGATATAGCAGGAGAAGAGTAACGGCAACCTGAGGGGGCATGTGGTGGCAACCTAATCGTGACACAAACACAGTAAGTTCTATGCCATGTATCTCATCTTACAATCTTTACCGAGTTGGCAATTAAAATTTTAACTTGTCATTACTTGAACCTAATGTCATTACAAATTAAAAGGCCACTCCAAATGTACAATGTTGGCCAAATTTAAGAAGATTTTTGAATCTCATAAACCATCCTTAGACCTCACACAGGGCCTCATAATTGCTAGGCTCGACCCGGCTAAGTAAATTGTTTACAAATACTTATTTTAGAAAGCCACTCCAAATACTCCCAACTTATTTTAGAAAGCGCTTACAAATATAAGTTGTAAGTAAATTGTTTGTGAAACACAAGTATAAAATTGAGTGATACCTTTTTCCTTTTATTGCTCTATCATACTCATTTTCGATGCCACCCATGCCTAAAAGAAAAATTAATCTTTCACGTCGTCTTAGCATGAAATACTTTTGAAGTCCACTACCTGCGTAAACATATATACAAAACATAATAAGTAACATGCTCCTTCTATTAATATAAACATCATTTTAAACTAATTTCCTCTTTTGATGTTTTTATTTACTTTTTTTTATTTGGTTTAAATTGAGTTGGTGATATGAAAAACAATGAGACTAAGCAAGGACACGTCATTTCAGATGCCTCTCAGAGTCTCAGGCCGGTGCTAGGGTTTTGGTAGCCTAAAGCCAGCCCTAATAGTGAGGCCCCCCAAATTTTGGAGACATGTTACAACTTATTACATAGTGAGGCCCATATATCCAAGATTAAAGTGATCAATTTTGGAGAGATGTCACAACTCAATCACATCAACTGCTGCTTCAAATTTTGGTGCCCTTCCAATTTTGGTCCCAGCGTCGGCCTGTAGAGTCTCAGTCGTGCGCCGTTTGAACAGTGTAGACGCAATATAGGATGTAAAAAAGAGAAGAGTCAGTGTGTTTTATGAGAAGAAGATTGAATGATTTGGAGACAAAGCTAGAAACTAAAAGAAAAGTGTAAACATGGGTGATTTAAGGGTTAATTTGAGTTGCTATGTGGGGGTAAAATAGGTATTACAAAAATTAGTCGGACCCTCATACCTCGTACCTCATACCTCATACCTGCCCACTTAACATTTACATCCTAGTTGAAGAAAAAGGGAGTCCATATTGGTCTGTCTTGAATATAAAAAGGGTTAATTTTGAAATAGTTATAATTTGGAAGTGGGTTGGTTACGACGCATGCAAGCTGACATGGTTGGTTCCATTTGCATATTTGAAAGGAGAGAGATAAATTATGAGGAATGAGGAATGTGTAAAAACTAATACAAAGAATAAGAGATTCGAGAATGACTAACTTTATTATTATTCGATTATTACAATGGAAGAAGACCTTCTCCTTATATAGTTACAATTACTTGGGCGCTAAGTAAGAATATCATATATTTAGAGAATTTTATATTTAGTATATATCCTATATTAGGTATATTCTATATTCAACATATATTCTATATTCAACACTCCATTTCAAGATGGAGCATAGATGTCAATCATGTTGTTAAATATTCGTCCACAAACTCCTTTTGAAAGAATATCTACAAGTTGATCTTCCGACTTCACGAATGGAAAAAATATACACCCTTTGTCAATATTTTCTCTGATAAATAACCGATCCACTTCAACATGTTTCATATGGTCATGTTGAATTGGATTGTGTGCAATCATAATCGCTGCTTTATTGTCATAGTATAGATCCCTTGATTTCATGAGTTTAAATCCAAGATCATTCAATATATTTCGTATCCATAGTAGTTCACATACTCCATGAGCCATACCCCAAAACTCAGATTCTACACTTGATCTGGCAACAACCTTTTGCTTCTTAACTCTAAATGTTACCAAATTCCCACATACAAATGTAAAATAGCCTGAGGTTGACCTCCTGTTCGTCATATCTCCTGCCCAATCTGTATCGGTGTATCTCATTACTTCCATATCACCACCTTTCCGGAATAAGAGACCTTTTCCCGGAGATTTCTTCAAGTACCTTAGTATTTGAAAGACTGCCTTCATATGTTCTTCACTTGGATTATGCATGAATTGACTTACGATACTAATGGCATATGCAATATCCGGTCGAGTATGGGAGAGATAAATTAGTCTTCCCACTAAGCGTTGGTACTTTCCTTTTTTACATGGAACTTGGTCGGAAAACATTCCCAAGTGATGATTCGCTTCAATCGGTGTATCTACCGGTTTGCAATCAAACATCTCAGTTTCTACAAGAAGGTCTAATATATACTTTCGTTGAGACATGAAAATACCTTGACTTGATCTTGTAACTTCAATGCCTAAGAAGTATTTTAGCTGTCCCAAATCCTTCATCTTAAATTCCCGTGACAAATAGTTTTTCAGTGTCTCCATTTCTACTGAGTCATTTCCAGTAACAACAATATCATCAACATAAACAATAAGAGCGGTAAGCCTTCCTGACTTATATTTTATAACCAAGGTATGATCAGAATTACTTTGTCTGTATCCAAATGCCTTCATGCTCTTCAAAAACCGTCCAAACCAAGCTCGTGGCGACTGTTTTAACCCGTACAATGCCTTCTTTAATTTGCATATTTTTTCTCCTTCAGAATTCGTGACTCCAGGTGGTAACTCCTTGTATACTTCTTCTTCTAAGTCTCCATTGAGAAATGCATTCTTCACGTCAAACTGTTGTAATGGCCAACCTTGATTGGATGCAAGAGAAATGAGTATACAAATAGTGTTTATCTTTGCCACTGGGGTGAAGGTCTCCTCATAATTCACACCATACGTCTGTGTATACCCTTTGGCAACTAGTCTGGCTTTATACCTATCAATACTTCCATCTGAATTCATCTTTACAGTAAAAATCCAACACTCAACAATACGATATTCGTGGGGTTTATCAACAAGTTCCCAAGTAGAATTCTTCTATAATGTATTCATCTCTTCATTCATGACTTTCTTCCATCGTGGATATGATAGTGTTTCCTACAAATTGTTAGGAATAAATACAGAGGATAATTGATTCATAGTGCATGTAAACGACTTAGCCAACCTATGGGTAGACACATAATCAGAAATTGGGTATTTGGCTTTAGAATTTATATATGGTTCATAAGTAGATTTTGGAATACCTTTAGTAGGTATTTCTGAACGTCTAGGTTAAAAATCATTAACAATGTTAGGATTAGGTAATACCTGAGGTTCGACATTCTACGACAGTTCTTCGGTAGATGGTGTTAGAATATTGGAGTCACGGGCAACTTCTTCTACTTCATCTTAATCTCCCCCTATCGTCTGATCCTCTCCATTCATATGAATTTCATCTTCAATACCCTGATCTCCCCCTGTCATCTTCTCTGCTTCACTTTCCTTTTTATTATCAGTTATGTTACTACGCCTGTTCAAATTACTCGTCAAATCCTCTAGTTCCTAAAACATATCCCTAATAATAAAGAACTTTCCTTCACCATCATTATGTTTCTCCCCCTGATGGGAAGATCCCACAAAATACGCCTCCAATTCTCAAAACGAAACATCTAAAGAGATATACATATTCTCCTCCATAGGATCATAACAACGATAACCCTTTTTAAAATCAACATATCCAAGAAACACACACTTTCAAGCTCAATGATTCAATTTTTCTCGTTGATATTTAGGTATATGAACAAAGACAACATATCCATAAACACGTGGTTCTAGGTTTGACATTGCAGGGATGGTGATAAGATCGTGAAGTTTTTGGAAGGGGGTCTGAAATTCAATTACCCTAGATGGTGTGCGGTTTATCAAGTAAGTAACAAATTTTAACGCTTCTTCATAATAATTTAATGGCATATTCATTCCAAAAAGAGATGCACGAACAACTTCTAACAGTTGTCTATTCATTCGTTCAGCTAACCCATTTTACTGTGGGTTATAAACATTAGAGGTTTGATGTCGAATACTGTTATTTGTCCAGAACTCTGACATGTCATTACAAGTAAATTCTCTTCCATTATCAGATTGATACACTTGCATCCTCCTTTGGAATTGGGTCAAAACCATTTGATAATTTTTTTTAAATACTTCAAAGACTTCACTTTTATGGGTAATTAGGGATACCCACATCATACGACTACACTCATCAATAAAAGTCACAAAATAACGAGCTCAAGACAATGAAGGAATATGTGCAGAACCCAATATATAAGAGTGAATAATACTAAAAGGTTCTAAACTTTTATTAAAAATTGAAGAGTATATAATAGAATGACTCTTAACGAGTTCACAAATATCACACTTAAACTCTAAAATACTACAATTCAAAAATAACGACGAAATTAATTTCTGAAGATACCCGAAGGAGAGATGACCCAGTCGCCGATGCCATAACCACACATTAGCTTTTGCTTCTTCAATTCCTCCGACTTTATTCACCTGATGAATTCTCTGCTCTCCACTATTAGTCAGGTCCATATAATAAAGATTCCTTTTCTAACACCACGACCAAAAACCTGTCGAGTCACTATGTCCTAAAAATACAAAATTGATGCCAAAACATCACGGTACATGTAAGTGCAACAGTGATCCTACTGACAGACAAGATATTGTACTCTAGAGTAGGAACAATAAATGCAGAGTTTAATGTCAGGGATTAAGATATGTCAGTGGAACCTTCTCCAATTACAGGAGTGAAACCACCATTTGCTGTGTATATAGAGGTTTGGGTTGAAGGTGTAATGGATGATAATATGCTAGAGTCGTTTACCATGTGATCTGATGCACCAATATCAATTAACCAAGTACTATTCAAAGAATTTACAACTAAAACACTACCTTTAGTTTTCATACCTGACTGGGCAACATTCACTGAAGGAAGACTTTTAGCAGCATCCTTCTTCACAACTATGTTTTTCTTTGGTCGCTTTGTAAAATCCTGGCATTCCGGATACCCAATGACTTCATAACACTTTTGTTTTGTGTGCCCCTTCTCTCCACAGTGGGTACATTCAAGATCAAGGCGGAGAGGTCGAGTCTCTCTATGAGAATTCTAGGAACCTTGAGACTATCCCTTTTTATAGTTGGGTGCCATAACTGAAGACTCAGTTAAAGGTGTTTAAGTTCCCATCATCTATTTGTGAGCTGACACCCTTCGTACTGTCTAATAAAACTGTTCCAAAGTAAGTGGTGGGTCTTTTCGAAGAATTTCACCATGCACTTGATCATACATACTATCTAATCCAGAGAGGAACATGTGAACCCCAAGACGTCCTACATATTTTTGTAGGAGGGCAATAGACACAATACTTCCTCCTTTCACCGTGTTGCGCTGGTCAATCTCTTGAAAAGTTACTGCTAATTCATCATAAAAAGTCGCAAAAGATCGACCAGTTTATTTTGTTGAGAAACACTTCCTATGTAACTCAAATATTTGAGTTTCATCAGATGTGTCGGTATACATAGCTTCAAGAGAGTCCCAAACTTCCTTCACAGTTTTCAAACAAACATACCTGTTCATTAGTGTTGTGGACATTGAATCACACAACCATCCCTTCACCTTATCGTTCTCCGAGCACCAATTTTCATACCCTTCACTCCCTTTTGTAGGCTTCATTTTAGTACCACTGATGTACCCCCACATCTTACGACCATTAATACGCATCTTCATGACCTCGACCAAATGGTGTAATTGTTCTCATTCAGGGTATTGCCAGTTGGGAAGGGTGCATCGATGTGGTTATGAACAATGTGAGGATTAGGGTTTGAGTTTGATGATACCATTGCTGTATCATCATTAGAACCCATTGGTCGAACTGCTACAGTGATTTTCTGGTATATGCTACAGTAACTTCGAAATGCTACAGTAACTTTGAACATTATTGCTACTGTGACCTCAAACTGTTACAGCTATAGTAACTTCGAACTTCGCAACAGAATTAAGCTTCGTGACAGCAATTCGTAGCAAAATTCAATTCAATTCAATTCGAAAGAACCATATTCAATTATCGAACCCGCTCTGATACCATGTAGAAACTAATACAGAGAATAAAATATTCGAGAAGGACTAACTTTATTATTATTCGATTATTACAATGGAAGAAGACATTCTTCTTATATAGTTACAATTACTTGGGCACTAAGTAAGAATATCATATATTTAAATAATTATATATTTAGTATATATCCTATATTAGGTATATTCTGCATTCAACATATATTCTATATTCAACAGAATGAAGAATGAGGAATTTTTCTAGATCACAATTGAACGGAGGGCTTGAAAATCGCGAAATCCCATAATAATAAAAATTAGATCTCTAAAATCAATATGAAATAAACAACAAAAACTGTAGAATTTAGCAGATACTACTGGTAACACTTTGAATGAGCCCTTCAGATTAGATTTGTAGAAACCTGAAGCAAAAAATAGAGCTGAGAAATCTTAATCATAATGTTTAATCATTTTGATTGAATTTGTGATATGAAAGGAGTTTCATAAACTGTTAGAATTTTTCAAAACTTGTACCTCATTTTAGGCCTTGAATCCATGACCTCTTGGTCATCTATTTTATGTGACTCCTATACTATAGCCTAAAGTTTAGTCCCACATTGTTTATATATAATAGAGGAACTAAAGATATAAGGTAGTGCTCATGTGACATGTGTGTAACATGTGACATAGAGAGAGTGTATAGGTGTGTGAGTGTGTTAGGGGATTTTATACCCTATATACACATGGACCTCTCTCAGGTGGCCCGGTAGGTCGGGCCGGCTCGGGTTTGGGCTCAGACTTGGGCTTGGGTTTGGGCAATTGGCTCTTTTGGCTTTGGAGGCCTTGGGGGCCCTTTGGGTTTGGGCTTGGCTCACCCTAATATTTTTAACAAAAGTTTCATTGGGCTTGACTCACTTTGTTTCCTTAGTCTTTGGCCTTCACATTCTTCTCTCCACCACTACACAGAAAAATATATCTTCCTCTCTGTGTTATCTCTCTCTCATAACGGTTTACTTGAGGTGCGAAAATTACTTTACGTAGACTTCCGGTACTGGAGCTCTACCGTATATGCTCGTTGTATCCTAGGAGAGATTATACCAATTACCAGTACCCGAGGTAGGTCAAAATACTTTTTAAGGAGAGTGTGACCCACGCCTCGGGCCATTATTATTCTGCTGTCTCTCTTTGTTACCGGTGCTGTTCAGTACATGCTATTAACTGCTGCCTATTTACCGGTGTTACTGCCACTATTTACCGGAGTACAAACTGCGCTACTGCAGCTATTTATTACCAGCGAATAGACCTGTTGCTACTGATTACAAAACAGTTCTTCCTTAATTGAGCTGAGTTTATCCTCTTGTTCAGTTCATATTGTTACTTATAACAACCAGTTCTGTTCATTGTTGTTTGCCAGAATCTGCCTGTTTATTGCTGCTGTATCCTACTACTGCAATCAGACCTGCGGTTGCTATTTATCGTTGTTGTTACGATAAGTTACTGCTGCCTATTTACAACTAAGTTGCTGTTGTTCATTGCTGGAGTACTTGCTCCTTTTACCGTTGCTGAAAAACCTTACTTCAATAACATCTTGCTGTTACAACTTTAAGAAGGGAATGTTATATTTACAAGTTCATAAGGATTACATTTTACAATTTAAAGAGTATTCTATTTCTTTAAGATGGCTCTTTCTTCTGAAGTGCTGAAGTTTGATTCCAACAAACCCTCCAAGTTTGATGGTCTTAACTTCAAGAGGTGGAAGAACAAAATGTTCTTCTATCTCACACTTAAGGAAGTAGCGTATGTTATGGAACAGGAATGCCTTGTTGAACCTCCTGTTCCCGTACCTGCAGTAGACCCTGATCTTATTCTAAACGAATATGATAAAACCTTAGAAACTATTTTAAACTGGACTGAGGCTAATTTCAATTGCCATAACTTCATTTTGAACGGTTTAGCGGACGAGCTGTACAATTACTATCTACAGTCCGAATCTGCACAAACCGTTTGGGATGCATTATAGAAGAAGTATGATACAGAAGAGGCAGGCACTAAAAAGTTTGCCGTAAGCCAATATCTCAAGTTCAATATGGTTGACGATAAGTCGATAATTTTCCAATCACATGAGTTGCAACGAATTGCACATAAGATCGTATCCGAAGGGATACCTCTTGATGAACAATTTTAGGTTGCCGTGATGATTGATAAATTACCGCCAAATTGGAAAGACTTTAAAAATATCCTGCGATACAAGTCAAAAGAATTAACTATAGAGAACTTGATTACCCGTCTGAGGGTTGAAGAAGAATCTAGAAAACAAGACCTAAAATAGGAAATCCTTTTGGTTCAAGCCAAAGGGAAGGTCCATCTGAAACCTAAGGAGAAACCTTTTAAGGCTAAGAATGGTGGTAATCGGAGCAACCGTCCTAACGATGGTAATCCGAATAATCGTCAAAATTATGGATACCAGAATCCTAATAGGGAATAAACCAACAAGCCCCACCATATAACAAAATAGGTTCTATTATGTGCTTTAACTGTAAAAAACTTGGACACATATCTAGAAATTGTCGGAACCGTAAACCTGTTGCTCAGGCTAACGTTACCGAAGAGCCCTTAGTGGCTATGATCATAGAGATCAACATGGTCCGTGGAACCGACGGGTGGTGGGCTGATTTGGGCGCTTTTAGACATGTATGCTATGAACGGAATTGGTTCAAGACCTACAAGGAGATTGAAGACCAGAAGGTGCTACTTGGGGATTCCCATTATACCAAAGTGTTAGGCACTAGAGATGTTGAACTTGTATTTACCTTTAGAAGGACAGTGACTCTAAATGATGTAATACACACTCCTAAAATGAGGAAAAATCTTGTTTTTAGCTATCTTCTCAACAAGGCAAGATTTTAACAGACCATTGGGTCTGATCAATACATTTTGACTTAGGGTAGGGTTTTTGTGGGAAAAAGTTTTGTTTGTAATGGAATGTTCAAGATGAGTATTGAAATGAATAAATTTGCTTCTGCTTACTTGTTGTATTCTTTTAATATTTGGCACTCTAGACTATGTCATGTTAACAAGAAGTTAGTACACAATATGAGTAAACTTGCCATGATCCCTAAAGTAGATTTAAATGATTTTGATAAATGTCAATCTTGTAGTCAAGCTAAGATTACTAAAACCTCACATAAAAGTGTTGTAAGAGAATCATAACTTTTAGACTTAGTACACTCTGACATTTGTGAAATGGACAGAATACTCACTCAAAATGGTAAAAGATATTTCATAACTTTTATAGATGATCATTCAAACTATACTCATGTTTGCCTAATGCGTCACAAAAGTGAAGTTATAGATATGTTTAGGACATATGTAATAGAGGTTAAAAATCAGTTTTATGGAAATATTAAAAGATTTCTTAGTGATAGAGGAACAGAGTATGATTCACATGAATTTTAAAACTTGTATGAATCCTTAGGGATTATACATGAAACTACTGCTCCTTATTCTCCAGAATCTAACGGTAAAGCTGAACGCAAAAATAGAACTTACACTGAGTCGATAGTTGCTATATTACTTAGTTCTGGATCACTTAAATCTTTATGGGGTGAAGCATTATTACCTGTTTGCCATATTTTAAACCGTATTCCTCATATTACATCTGAATTGTCACCTTATGAAATTTGGAGAAAAAGAAAACCTAATGTTAACTATTTTAAGGTTTGGGGTTGTTTAGCCTATGTTTGTAAACCTGATCCTAAACGGATAAAACTAGCTAGTAGAGCTTTAGAATGTGTTTTTATTGGTTATGCTATTAGCAGTAAAGCTTCAGGTTTCTTGATATTAAGGATAATGTTATCATTGAAGCACTTGATGCTAATTTCTATGAGGAGAAGTTTTCCTACTTACTGAGGGACATTAGGGGTAGTAGTGGGGGTTCTCAACCTTCTACGTCTTCGACCCCTAATGTACCTTAAGTAAAAGTTCATAGAGCTGTTGATTCTAATGATACAGACCCAGAACATTATAGAGGTAAACGTCTAAAGATTGCTAAGGATTATGGTAATGATTATGTTGTACATACCTTAGAATCTGACCCCAATACTATCAGGGAAGCGTTAACCTCAAGTGACGCTGATTTATGGCAAGAGGCCATTGATGATGAAATGGATTATCTTACGACAAATAAAACTTGGGATTTAGTTAACCTTCCTCCTAGTAGTCGTTCTATTGGGTGTAAATGGATATTAAAGAGAAAACTTAAACCAGATGGTACTATAGATAAATATAAGGTAAGACTTGTAGAAAAGGGATATGTGCAAAAGGAAAATATTGATTTCTTCGATACATATTCCCTAGTTACTCGTGTGACAACCATTAATATTTTATTGGCCGTTACTACCTTGCACGATTTGATTATTCACCAAATGGATATAAAAATTGTTTTTTTAAAATGAGAGCTTGAAGAGGAATTATATATGGATTAGCCTAAAGGATTTATGATATCTGGTGAGGAACACAAAGTCTACAAGCCGAATAAGACCTTAAACAGTCTAAAGCAAGCTCCAAAATAGTGGCACGACATGATCAACCAATTACTTCTTTCAAATGGTTTTAAGATTAACGTTGTTGATAAATGCCTATATTATAAAGTATCTAGTGAAAGTTGTATTATGATATGTCTATACGTTGATGATCTACTTATTTTTGGTTATACACTTGATATCATTTTAGAAACCAAAAACATGCTTAATAATAATTTTGATATGAATGGCCTAGGCGAGGCTAGTATAATTTTAGGCATTTAAAAGACCTCTTGTCTTATATTCCTTTATGGAGTAGGCCAATTCTGATCCACTCAGATAGTACTGTTGCGATAGCCAGAGTACGTAATAATTACTATAATGGTAAGAAGTTAATGATACGTTACAAACATAGTACAATGAGAGGTTATCTCATATCTAGTACTGCTTTAGTGGATTTTGTAAGATCCGAAAACAACTTGGCAGATCCTTTTACAATAGGACTGTCTCGTGATAAAGTTTAGAGTACATCCTCAGGGATGGGACTAAAGCCAATGATAGAATCACAAGTGGTGGGAACCCAACCTAAATGATTGGAGATCCTAAGAAATAGGTTCAATGGGAAAAACAAATCATTGTGATATAGAATCATGCAACTAGGAGTTTGTCACTCCAGAGTTAATCTCATTGTACATACTGTATATATGCATGATATCTTGCAGTGACTGTAAGGCTGAGTTTCTTAAACTTTTAATAAGTTGTATATCTCATTCTTGAGTGGAGTGTCTAGCTACAATAATACTCTTAATAGACTTACCAAGGTGATTGTGAAAGTGCGGCCGCTTCTAATGAGAATTAGGCTAAATTCCCTAAAGCCTTCACCTATACTGGGATTAAGCACATGGCCGAAAAGTGTTGGCATTTAGAATTTGTACCTGGTAGGGTTGTATGTAGTTTTCCTCACTGTATAAAAACGAATAATGAGTTCATGACTCTGATCAATTATTATTCTTATACGTTGAAGATTGTCTACTACGTAAAGGTTCAAGTCTAAGGACACCTTTATTTAAGTACATATTTATATATTGAAATCGTACTCTCGATTCTCTTCTCATTCATCTATCATTTTTTAAAAGTTTTTTAAAAGTGGGGGATTGTTAGAATTTTTCAAAACTTGTACCTCATTTTGAGCCTTGAACCCATGACCTCTTGGTCATCTATTTTATGTGACTCCTATACTATAGCCTAAAGTTTAGTCCCACATTATTTATAAACAATAAATGAACTAAACATATAAAGTAGTGCCTATGTGACATGTGTGTAACATGCGGCATAAAGAGAGTGTATAGGTATGTGAGTATGTGATGGGATATTATACCCTATACATACTTGGTCTCTCTTAGGCTGCCCGGTAGGCCGGGCTGGCTCGGGCTCAGACTTGGGCTTGGGATTGGGCAATTGGCTTTTTTAGCTCTGGAGGCCTTGGGGGCCCTTTGGGCTTGGGCTTAGCTCACCTTAATCTTTTTAGCAAAAGTTTCATTGGGCTTGGGCTTGGTTTGTTTCCTTAGTCTTTGGTCTTCATATTCTTCTCTCTCCCACTATAGGAGACCTAATCTTCAGGGACACGTCCCACATGATTTAAATAGAGAGAGTGCCGTTGGCAAACCTCTCTTTATAAATAAAACTCTTCACTACCTTTCTAAATATACAGAAAAACATCTCTTCTTCTCTGTGTTATCTATCTCTCATCACGGTTTACCTGAGGTGCAAAAATTACTTTACGTAGACTTCCGGTACTAAAACTCTATCGTATATGCTCGTTATATCCTAGGAGAGATCAGACCAATTACCTGTACCCGATATAGGTTGAAATACTCTTTAAAGAGAGTGTAACCCACTTCTCGAGCCATCACTGTTCTACTCTTTCTCTTTATTATAGGCATTGTTCATTACGTACTATTAACTGCTGCCTATTTACCAATGTTACTGCTACTATTTACCAGAGTACAAACTGTGCTGCTGTTGCTATTTATTATCGGAGAATAGACCTGTTGCTACTGATAACAAAATAGTTCTTCCTTGCACTGAGTTTATCCTTCTGTTCAGTTCATATTGCTGCTTATAACAATCAGTTCTGTTCATTGCTATTTGCCAGAATCTGCCTATTTGTTGTTGCTACATCCTACTACTACAATCAGACCTACGGTTACTGTTTATCGTTGTTGTTACGACAAGTTACTGTTGCCTGTTTACAACTGAGTTATTGTTGTTCATTACTGGAGAACTTGACTTGCCGCTGTTGTTCATTGCCGGAGTACTTGCTCCTTTTGCTGTTGCTGAAAAACCTTACTTCAATAACATCTTGTTGTTACAACTTCAAGAAGGGAAAACTATATTTACAGGTTCATAAGGATTACATTTTACATAAACTAAATGAGTAAAAACTACATGTAGTAATTGATAAATAAGCCATCTTGACGCTGATCTTCATCGCTACAAAGAAGAGAACACACCTATTAATTGAAGGATGAAAGTAATGTGGGGCTGCCTGTTGCCAAAGTCGTTTGAACGAGGTTGAGAGTCGTTCGAATGACCGTTTTACAACCCCCTAGAATTTTGGCCCATGAGTCCAAGTCATTCGAACGACTTGATATTTCGTTCGAACGACCAATGTCAAGTTCCCTGGAATTTTGGTCCATAAACATTTTTTGTTCGAACGACTCCTTATGTCGTTCGAACGAAATCTAGTAAATTAGTTTTTTTGATGGTTTTTGAACTTCTTGTTTACCTCGAGATTTAAGTGATTATAAAAGGTTTTTCATAGTATATAAAAGGAAACCTAAGTCCTTTGTGAGCCACCCTTTTGACAATCCTTTGGTGAGAACATTTGGGGGATTTTTTGTGTGAAAAATCCAAAAGTTGGGCTTTAGTGATTATAATTGGGACCTTGAATAAACTTTCTCTCTCTTAAAAGTGGACGTAGGGAATTTTCCGAACCACTATAATCTTGGTGTTGTATGTTTCTTTGTTTATGTTTGTTCATTGCTGACCCAAATCGACTTGGAATTTATGGCTTTCGGGCTTATGGCTTAACAATTGGTGTCAGAGCGAGGTCGATTCCTCGGTTGTGCGATTTTGAGGTAACTTAGGGTTTCTCAATTTCATTTGGTTTTGATTTGGTTAGTTCATGAAAATTGGGGGAAACATGGGAGCTAAAAATGAAGTTGAAGCTAGTTCTTCAACCCTGAAAATAAATACGACGGTGAAGTTCAACAATGCAAAAATTGAAGTTAAAAAATTCAATGGCACAAATAACTTCAGCATGTGGAGATGCAAAGTTATTGGTGCCCTAAGTCAACATGTCTTAGACGAGGTATTGGTGGACAAGCCGGATGAAATAGAGGAGAGTGTATGGCAGAAGATGAATAAGAGAGCTTGTGGACAAATTCGTTCTTGTCTTGCTCAAGATATTAAATACCTTGTGATGAATGAGACTTCCGCAAAAGAAATTTGACCGATATTAGAGGAGAAGTATTTGGTAAAGAGCATCCAAAATCGACTCCACTTGAAGAGGTGGCTTTATCGCTTCACTATGAGGCAAAGGATTAATATGTCTGAGCATTTAAATGACTTCACTAAGTTGTTGGTCGACTTAACGAATCTTGAAGAGATAGTTGGGGATGAAGATAAAGCTCTATTATTCTTGAACTCACTTTCGAAATAATTCAAATATTTCGTTACCATGATTACTTATGGTAAGAGTTATTTGAAGTACACGGATGTCTCTACGGCCATAGTTAACCACGAGTACCAGAGAAAAGAGAAAAGAGAGACCGAAAAGTCCACATCCGAAGTACTAATGATTCGGGGTAGAACCTCGGATAAGAAGAAGCCGTTTCGTAACAAATCTCGATTGAAATTGAGAGGTCGGGGGGGAAACCAAAACAATTTTATTAAGGACTAATGCGCGTTTTACAAGAAAACGGGACATTGGAATGTTGATTGTCTCGCGCTCAAGAAGAAGAAAGCGGGAAAATTGGGTTCTTATATGAATTTGATTCAGGACACGGAAACGGGAGGTAATGACTCTAACTACTCTTTTACTATAACTTCTAGTGCATGTATTATTGATACAAAGGAATGGATTTTAGATTCGGGTGCTACTTATCATATTTTTCCCAAAAAGGCATGTTTTTATAGATTGAAATTGCTAGACGATGAAGCGGTGGTGATGGGAAATGACAATTCATGTCGTATCATGGGGATAGGTACCATTCAACTAAAGTTACACAATGGGTTAGTTAAAGAGATTGATGAGGTTCGGATTATTCCGACAATGAGTAAGAACATTATCTCGACAGAGATACTTAAAGTGCAAGGCTGCAAGGTTGTGTATGAGAATGAGGTACAAAGGGTTCTTAAGGGAGCCATGGTGATATTGAAGGGTCACAGAAGAAGTAATAACTTGTACTATTTGGATGGCATAACTGTTATTAGTGAGGTTTTTACCGCGGGAAGAGAGGAGACCACTTCCAAAGATATGACATGGTTATGACATATGCAGTTGGCGCATGCAGGAGAAAATATTTGAGAGCTCTCGCCAGTGGTGGGCTTTTGAAAGGTGCCAAGATGTACAAATTGGGTTTTTGTGAACACTACATTTTGGGCAAGCAGACAAGAGTTAAGTTCGGCACCGCAATTCATAGTACTCGTGGAACTCTTGATTATGTTCACTCTGATGTTTGGGGTCCTCCAATAATGCATCACTAGGGGGAAGTATTACTTTGTGTCTTTTGTGGATGACTTTTCTAGGCGAGTTTGGGTGTATACTATGAAGAGGAAGGATGAAGTCCTAGAAATTTTTATAACATGGAAGAAGTTGATTGAGAGTTAGATCGATAAAAAGATCAAGTCGCTCTGTTCGGATAATGGTGGGGAGTACACTAGTGATCCATTTCTGCAATTATGCCAATATGAGGGGATTGTTCGGCACTTCACAGTTAGAGAGACACCGTAACAAAATGAGGTAGCCGAGCGCATGAACCGTACTTTACTGGAGAAGGTTCGATGTATGTTGTCCAATTCTGGGTTGTGATAGACACGTAATATTTACGTGTACAACTCCAAAATTTATATCTTCCTAGTCATTTATTAAATAAATGTGACACTAATAGTGTTTTTGTTTGTATTTACAGAAATCGGTCATATGATAAACAAGTTGTATATTTTTTCAGTTTTTAACGAAGCACAAGGGTGATGCACTCCAACAATAATTTTCATTTGAAGTTGTCAACCAAAGGCCCATGCATGGAAACCCATTGAAGAGAATTAGATATAAATACTATTCTCATGAGTTATAATATCTATGCATGATTTTAGGCATTGTTTAGGGGATTTTATATTAATGGTGATATTTAGTAACCCTTCCTATACTCTATAAATATGAGGGGAATTTCACCCATGAGGGATCATCTTGGAGAGTGTAGATATTTAGGTTCAATAAGCAATAAAGTTCTTGTTTTTTTTTTCTTGTCTTACGTTTATCGTAGTAATAGTAGTATGGCAATGATCCAAGGGATGAGTAGCTAATCTTCTTACCCAAGGCTAGAGGAAGCTCCACCCAATGTAGCCTTAGTGTAGATTGTGTAGCTTAGTTAGAGTAATTACTATCTCTTTATCCCAGAATATTGCATATTCGTATTCATTCATCCTATGCTTGACCATAGCTAGGGATTAAAAGGAATAATGAATCTATGTAACCATCTTGTTGGACCATAACTAGATAGGTTAGGAACATGGAGAAGATAACATAATCCATACCTATCAACCGGACTATGGTTGAGTAAGTTGGTTTATGGGTAGTTCCCAATTACTAAATCTCTTGTATCTTTTGATGTATTGCATATGCCCAACCAAGGATATGCGATGCGGAAACTCATAATTTACTTTAATTATTTATGCTATCTAAATGGTTACAAAGGGTAGAGTGGAATCGATGCCTTGGTTTCCACTCCAATTTATCTTGTAATTTGTTTCGTTATTCTTTTTATTTCAAAACCTATGCAAACTCGTTGTTATTGGATAAAACTAGTAGCTCGAAGTATAATTCGTACCACAAGTCTCTTGGGATACAACCCCACTTACCCTTGTACTTAACGGCACACCGTGCGCTTTCGGGTCTTTTAAGACGTCGGTTTATAATTGAACAAGTTTTTGGCGCCGCTGCCGGGGACTAAAGTGCGTTTTATTGAGATGCTATTTTAAGCCGATTTTTCCTTCTTTTATGTTATTTTTATTTTTTTATAGTAAGTTGTAGCATAGTAGTATAGTGGCCGGTAATAGCATATAGTGTTTTTATTATTATCGTTTCTTTTTTTGTTTCTCTAGTTTAGCTTTTAAAAAAGAAAAAAAAGAAAAAAAGAAGATTGCTTCGAGTTTTTGGCGCTACAGTAGCTGTGAAGTTTGTACCCTAATGTTTCACCATTTTTGATCTTCTATACTTCACAGTTAGGAAATACGTTTGCTACGAAAGTTTTAGATAATTCAAAACTCTTTCCTAATTGATATAGATCATATTTTTATGTCTTGTCATTTGTGAGTTACAGCGTTTTGAAAAATTAGTACAAAAATAGTCTCCGTTAAGAACGCCGTGTTCATTAATCACTTGTTTAGAGCGGCAGGGAAGCTAAATTCTAGAAAACTTCCTTCTTGAATTTCTTTTCTTTTTGAATTATCTTTCCAAATTGATATTATTTAATGTACTCTCTCAACCGAGCTGAAAGATATGCGCATTTGAAAATCAGGATATCATATACTGCAATAAACTTGGAAATTAAATTAATATTGTTGTCGCAAGTTCACTAATCTTTTTTCTCTTGTTTTGCAGGATAGTCACAAAGTTGGAAACGAGACGGACAATACGTAAAGCTAAAAGCATCATCAAATCCATCCTTCTTGTGCCCTCTAAGTGAAGACGCACTTCCTTCTTTCGCCCCCTAGGTGAAGGGGCGGCCGCAACTACACCGAAAAACACTTCTCGTAGGTTGGTACTCCTTAAAACTTGACATCTAGAAGGGGTACATATCCGTTCCGCCCTGGCACTAGGACATATAAAGTCGTTTGGACTGTGCAAATACACGCTGCTCTAATAAAAAATTTACTGTGGTTGGATTGACCTATTATTGTGTAATATTTCTTTTCATTCCAACATTAGTAAAGGTAAAAAATGTTAGAGACTTGCAGGATTTCATCACCCAAAAAGCTCTCCAACAAGTGGGACCACCCATAAGAGATACGAAGAAATTCGTATCACACGAAAATTGAACGTCCCGGACCTCAAATAACTTTTAATAAAAAAAGTAGCAAGATTCCCGCGGGATTTCATCACCCAACGAATAGGTGTACCGGACCAGGGTACAAACACGGGTTCATAGGATACGGCCCCAGCCTAGCACCGTGAAATACTGGTTGTAGGTTTGCGACGTTGCCGTTTCGAGTGCTGACGTACGATAAGGCGACTCGCTCGGGCGTGAGGACTGAACATCTACTTTAAGCTGGTACTAACATAGTGACGCAGGAGAGTATAGGAACCAAAGCCTTTTGCCATCCTACCCATTTTGAACATAGAAGAATATAGGGAAGACCTAATTATTACTTATAAAAAATGTTGATGTGCTAGAGTTTTGGCTTGATTGGTTATTTATTGCATTGGGTGTTACTTTTATTTTAAAATGTCATACATGCAAGAACATTAAAATCCTTACAGCTCACAGTTCAACATCTCGCAACAACCTCAAAATCATTTTCAATCATGGGATTTCCAAAATTCTCAATACGTGGAACCTTTCCAATCTTATTCATATATGTAGGCCGATCAGTTCATCCAGTCATCCAATCAGTTCCCACCCCGATCCACCCAAACCTTCCTTAGATGATACCCTTACTCTCTTCATGCAATAATCAGTACAATTTCAGCAACAAATGATGCAATTCCAACAACAGACATTGGTGAATCAAATTTCGGCGACCCAATCTATCTCTAGATTAGAGACTCAGATAACTCAGTTATCAACTACGTTGAGTGAAATAGAGCATGAAAAACTTCTAAGAAATGAAGAAGGACAATCCGAAGTTAAATCCCCTTGTGATTTAGAAATGGATGAATTCAAACGTAATCAAGGAATATTTTCTCCGTGGGGTGAATGGATACCATATTGTGAGACAGATTTAGAAGATAAATATTTTAAGGTCAGCGATCCTATGTCACAAGATCTTGAAGAAGCCCTCCAAATTTAACCATCGATGTCACCATCCATCATTTCATTTGTTAACCCAATAAATTGTTTCGAGGAAACTATGACCGAGACAGAATATTTTTCCCTCTCCTCTAATGATATTTCTGACGATGATGATGACGAGATAAAATATGAATATATGGAATCACCATCTCATTATACGATAATTTGTGAGGAATTTGTAGATGATGATATTTGTACCAAAGTTAAAAAATTAGAAATTGCCGAACCTGTTGCAGATGCTATCAACTTGTCATTTTCTTCTCAGTCTCCTTATGAGTTACCTCAGCCTTGCCTTGAGCCGCGTCCACCTGACACAAATTGCAATGTTGAAAACCAGTGGCTGGACAACTATCCTTTATAAGATATTCCAATATTATTGGGGGTTGATTCTGTTTTGGTTACTCATTCACCAACCTCACCTATACCTATGCCTACATCTCCAGTTCACGAGCCTAATGGGGGTACCATGACCATAAATGATTTTGAGGACTTGTACGGAGATAATTCTTGTTGTATTTATGTTAATGAATGTTTAAATTATTTTGAGGACTCGAATGATCCTGAGATTCGTGAAATGGTACAATCATTAGCATCTGAAAATATGTTTCAACTTGGCCATGTCCCTAAGCCAATGAATATCCACGTCAATGGTCAGGATGAGTCCCTTGAGATAAGTTGTGATTTTAGGCATATAAATTTTAAATGTTTATTAGAGTCAATTGTTCCCCGATTCCCACATCCACAAATATGTTCTATAGTTTTTCTTCTACTAAAGAAAACATCTTTTTGAAAAATTATAATTTTGGGGATGCCTCACGGGCTTGCTTTGTCAGAACCACCTATCACATTTTTTGTAATATCAACGATAGATGGGGGTTTTGAAAATTTTCAAAGAAAATATTTTTCCAGGAAAATCGAGTTTTGAATTTAGTACATTTTCGGGGATGAATACTTGTATACCAATCTTCTTATTTACCGTAACATGTAGTAATCATATGATTGTATTGAAAATTCTAAAGGAAAATATGTTCCCTGGGTATGTATTTGCTTTATCTTGGAGAAAATAGTTTTTATTGATTTGTCTAAGATTTTCAACTTGGAATCATCAAATGATTGGCAAAGTTTTTAGAAAAAATCTTTTTCATAGAGAATTAGTTTTGAACTCTCTCTGGTTTTTATAGAATATATATGCCCAATTAAGGGCTAATATTAAGGATCACCATTCATGTGTTATCTAGTTTTTGAAAGAGAATTTGTAACCAGGATAATACATCACCTTTTCAACTTCGTACACTTCCAGTCATATTGAAAATTTTAAGTTTGGGGGTACATTCGTCTGGCTGAAGACAGTAAACTTAGCGCTTCTTGGGAGGCAACCCATGACGCATTCAGGTGAGAAATTCCAGTTTTTATTCCTCCATTTTTTTATGCTCTTAAACATTGAGGGCAATGTTTTATTTAAGTTTGGGGGTAGGAAACCATTTCTTTAAATGTTTTTTGAAGAAAAGTAAAATAATGGCACTTTAACAATTTATGATATATTTTTGACGAATTTCCAAGCACTTAAACTGATTTTACCTTGACATAAATATTATGGAAAAGCCTAAATTTTAAAATTGTACCAAGTATACACTAGAATATTTTGGAATATCTTAACATAGATTTATTATCTTTTTATTAGCGACTAATTCAAGTTAACTTGGCATATTTTGAAATCGTGCACTTCACTATAGCTTTGTAATTAATACCTTCAATTGATTTTTGCTCAGTATAAGGGATATTTAACATTTATGTTAGGAATAGTTTGCTACAAGGGAGACAACTGCCTAAGAATAAGTTCATTCCTAAAAATAAATAATATGCCAAAATGTGTTCTAGAAACTTTCACTCTGCAAGGCTACTCGCATGATTAAGAGCTGAAAGAGGAAAAATTATCACCAATCGAGTTTTACCATGAACTATGTGAAAGGAGCATAAGAAAATGTTACTTGTGAGAATCCTGAGTCTAGGTCATGATAGGGCACCACACCCTGGCAACCTTCGCCAACTGGCAGGAATTGTCGACCGAAAGCTTCTTGTTACGGAGGCTTCACTATGAAACAAAATACTCAAAAGAAAAGGCTTACAAAAGAAAAGAAAAAAGAAAAATTCTAGGAAAACGAATTGACTAAGGCACTTGTCGAACTGACCGTTGAATTTATTCCAGTGAGAACTAAACTACCAAAACCTGAGTAAATTATTCTAGACAACGTATTAGGCGATAAAACTACTTTTATTGTATACTCAAATATAGCTAAAGAAAAGTACTTGAATATCTTTCTAATCTTGAGGTAGTACCTCTAGTTTCAGATAAGCTTAAAATATTCTTTGATATACTTAGGAAAATAACAAGTTTAAGGATTTTTTCATTGGTATATTTTTGTCACAACTAAGTAAGGATAAGTTTACAAGAAATGAGTCATATGTATTCTAGAATTGCTTAAAATGTCATTATTAACTTTTGTGGGTACAGTCACTATAAACCCTTATGAGACAACACTCGTCCACCAGGCTAAACCTGGGGGTTTAACGGCTTGCTGCATACACTAAATGTAACTTCGTGACGTGCGAAAATAGTTTTTGTTACTTTTTCTCGAGGACTAGCAAAATATAAGTTTGGGGGTATTTGATAGACACGTAATATTTACGTGTACAACTCCAAAATTTATATCTTCCTAGTCATTTATTAAATAAATGTGACACTAATAGTGTTTTTGTTTGTATTTACAGAAATCGGTCATATGATAAACAAGTTGTATATTTTTTCGGTTTTTAACGAAGCACAAGGGTGATGCACTCCAACAATAATTTTCATTTGAAGTTGTCAACCAAAGGCCCATGCATGGAAACCCATTGAAGAGAATTAGATATAAATACTATTCTCATGAGTTATAATATCTATGCATGATTTTAGGCATTGTTTAGGGGATTTTATATTAATGGTGATATTTAGTAACCCTTCCTATACTCTATAAATATGAGGGGAATTTCACCCATGAGGGATCATCTTGGAGAGTGTAGATATTTAGGTTCAATAAGCAATAAAGTTCTTGTTTTTTTTTTCTTGTCTTACGTTTATCGTAGTAATAGTAGTATGGCAATGATCCAAGGGATGAGTAGCTAATCTTCTTACCCAAGGCTAGAGGAAGCTCCACCCAATGTAGCCTTAGTGTAGATTGTGTAGCTTAGTTAGAGTAATTACTATCTCTTTAGCCCAGAATATTGCATATTCGTATTCATTCATCCTATGCTTGACCATAGCTAGGGATTAAAAGGAATAATGAATCTATGTAACCATCTTGTTGGACCATAACTAGATAGGTTAGGAACATGGAGAAGATAACATAATCTATACCTATCAACCGGACCATGGTTGAGTAAGTTGGTTTATGGGCAGTTCCCAATTACTAAATCTCTTGTATCTTTTGATGTATTGCATATGCCCAACCAAGGATATGCGATGCGGAAACTCATAATTTACTTTAATTATTTATGTTATCTAAATGGTTACAAAGGGTGGAGTGGAATCGATGCCTTGGTTTCCACTCCAATTTATCTTGTAATTTGTTTCGTTATTCTTTTTATTTCAAAACCTATGCAAACTCGTTGTTATTAGATAAAACTAGTAGCTCAAAGTATAATTCGCACCACAAGTCTCTTGGGATACGACCCCGCTTACCATTGTACTTAACGGTACACCGTGCGCTTGCGGGTCTTTTAAGACGTCGGTTTTTAATCGATCAGGTTGGCCAATGCATTTTGGGCTGAGGCTTTGAATTATGCATGCTATCTTATTAATAGGTTACCTTCGGCTGCAATTGGGGGTAAAATACCAATGGAGGCTTGGTCGGGAGAACCTACTACAGATTATGATACTCTTCGTATATTTAGGTGTTCGGCATACTATCATGTAAAGGATGGTAAGTTGGATCCGCGAGCAAGAAAGACCATTTTTCTGGGTAAGGAGAAGTGTGTGAAAGGTTACAAGTTGTGGGATACGAGAGATCATTATGAGTAGAGATATCACTTTTGATGAGGCTTCTATGTTGAAGTCACATGACTCTGGGGACGCAGAGGAGATGACCAGCGGGAAATTACAGCGGGTGGAGATTGATGTGTCTTCACATTGGCCAGAGAGTTCTGTACTTAGAGGGGGGCATCTACTGGTGTAGCAACGGGCGATGAACCATTAGTGCATGTTCGAAATGATACAGACACGGATGAAGGTGGAGTATTTGGTAGTACGGATGAGGTAATTTTGGTAGCGAAGTCAATCACAAAGAGTAAACCAAAGAGGGATGTAAGCAAACAAAGTTGGCTTACAAGGGATATGGTGCTTCCAAAAGTAAAGGCCATGGTAGCCTATGCACTTCCGGTCGTTGAAGAGGATGTTCCCTCCACCTATAAGGGGGCTATTTATGGTTTCAAGGCTAAACATTAGAGGGAGCGATGAAGGAAGAGATGTACTATCTTTTCAAAAATAGAACTTGAGAACTTTCGAAGTTGCCGAAAGGAAAGAAAGCGATCAGTTCTAAATGGGTTTACACTAAGATGCAGGGATCGCTTGATGATGAAATACGAATTAGTAGCCAAGGGCTATGCTCAAAGGGAAGGGATCGATTACAATGAGGTATTTCCTCCGGTAGTGAAAATATTCGTCCATACGAATCCTATTGACCATAATAACGCAATTCAATTTAGGGTTGCAACAACTCGATGTTAAGACGGCGTTCTTATATGGGAATTTGAAAGAAGATATCTATATGAATCAGTCGAGTGGGTTTACGGTTGTGAAGATGGAAGACTATGTGTGTAAGCTGAAAAGGTCGTTGTACGGTTTGAAGCAATCTCTAAGGCAATGGTACAAATGGTTTGATCAGTTTATGATTGGGCAGAAGTACAAGCAATATCATTATGACCATTGTGTCTACTTACGCAAGCTACGTAACAGGTCCTTTATTTACTTGCTTTTGTATGTGGATGATATGCTTATTGCATGTAAGCACAAAAGCGAGATTGATAAGCTGGAAAAAAATGGGTGAAGAATTTGAAATTAAGGATCTTGGTGATGCGAAAAAGATTCTTGGTATGGAGATTCATAGAGATAGAGAGAATGGAATTGTGCGTCTCTCTCAGACTTCGTATATAAGGAAGGTACTTCAGAGATTTGGCATTGATGGTAACACAAAATTTGTAAGTACTCCCCTTACTCCTCATTTAATGCTTAAGGCTTCTATGTCTCCAAACACTGATGAGGAACGTGATTATATGAGTCAAGTTCCTTATGCTAGTGTGGTTGGTATCTTGATGTATGCTATGGTTTGTACTTGGCCAGACATTTCACAGGCAGTTAGTATGGTTAGCTGATATATGCATGATCTGGGTAGAGATCATTGGCGAGTTGTGAAATGGATTCTACGGTATATCAAAGGTACTATGGATATCGGGTTGGAGCTTTGTAAACAGGATTTGACTGATCATTTATGTGTGGGCAATGTGGATTCTAACTACATGGGTGACTTAGAGAGACGGCGGTCTACTACCGGGTTTGTATTTACATTGGGTAGAGGGCCGGTTAGTTGGAGATCCACGCTACATTCAACGGTGGCACTGTCTACTACCGAGGTATCAGTATATGGCAGTGAGTGAAAGAATAAAGGAATCCATTTGGATGATAGGTCTTCTGCACGATTTGGGCATTAAGATAGATCATCTTGATGTCTACTGTGATAGTCAAAGTGTTATCTTCTTGGCCAAAGATCAGGTTCATCAACAACGCATAAAGTATATTGATGTGCGTTATCACTTTATCAGAGAAGTCCTGGAGGAGGGTGAGATTCTATTGAAGAAGATTTACACCAAAGATAACCCGGCGGATATGTTTACGAAAGTTATTTCGGGAATTAAGTTTAATCATTGTTTGGACTTAGTTCAAATTCTTCATGTTAATTGATTGAATGTTTTGTGAACTATGAGCAACTCGATCCACAACGGAACATAGGTAACCATTGATTTGGTGCAGCCGATTTTGTTTCCTTGGGACATTTGGTTTGCTTCGTGGTCTTTTGGAATGCTTGGTTTGTATTTGGTCTTTTTAAGGACGCTTGGTTTTGGTTAGTTTCCTTGGGCCATTTGTAAGTTTGGATCTTTGGGGACATTTGATGGTGGAGAGTGTTTGTTTGGGTCCGTTTGGTTGGTTTCTAAGTTCGGCTAAGATTTTGGCTTGTTTGGTTGGGGAAATTTTCACCGAGGTGGAGAATTGTGGGGCTGCCTGTTGCCAAAGTCGTTCGAACGAGGTTGAAAGTCATTCGAAAGACCGTTTTACAACCCCCTAGAATTTTGGCCCCGGAGCCAAGACATTCGAACGACTTGATATTTCGTTCGAACGACCAATGTCAAGTCCCCTGGAATTTTGGCCCATGGACATTTTTCATTCGAACGACTCCCTATGTCGTTCGAACGAAATCTGGTAAATTAGTTTTTTTGATGGTTTTCGAACCTCTTGTTTGCCTCGAGATTTGAGCGATTGTAAAAGATTTTCCCAAGTATATAAAGGGAAGCCTAAGTCTTTTGTGAGCCACCTTTTTGATAATCCTTTGGTGAGAACATTTGGGGGATTTCTTGAGTGAGAAATCCAAAACTTGGGCTTGAGTGATTGTAATTGGGACCTTGAATAAACTCTCTCTCTCTCTTGAAAGTGGACGTTGACAATTTACCGAACCACTATAATCTTGGTGTTGTGTGTTTCTTTGTTTGTTCATTGATAGCCCAAATCGACTTGGAGTTTATGGCTTCCGAGCTTGTGGCTCAAAAAGTAATAACACATTATATGATAGGGCAACGAAGTAATCGTGACAGAGTACATGAGTTTTTTGCCATCTATGTAATCTTATCTTTTAATCTTCAGCGCGTGGCAATTAAGTGAATCTTCGCTAGTAAAACTGATAAGATTAGATCCTAGTCCAATTCCAAATCCAGCCCAATTTATCCTCTTCATTTTACTTGGACCCAAGCTTTGTCTTGTTTAGGAAAAAAATGTCATCCCTGTAATAGCCTATTTTCGTATTGGACGAAGATAGTGTCTTACACCCTTTAAATATGGAATGTTAGCTAAGAACTGAAAGTAACTAACACAAGATTTAGTGTGGAAAACCCTTGAATGGGTTAAGAACCACGACCTCTCCTGAAGATTTTAGAAAGAGAGAGATGTTTATAGACTGCTAGCTATTACAAAGAGAGAGAGAGAGAGAGATGTAGAAAAGGTATCTTAGAAGGTCTGTTAGAGAAGCCTCCCAATATGTAGCTCTTTGGTCCTATTTATAGGTCTTATAATATGACCGTTGGTTACATTGATGAGGAACGTTACAATATCAGGTTTTGATGAGTCTTCATAATGGTCTACATAATGGTCGAGTAACGGCTTGAGTAACTTTTCTTCCTTGTAACCGCTCCATAATGTGTCATAAATGCGCTACGTGTTTGTTGATGAGGTCGAGTAAATGTGTGATGGTAGAATGCTTGAGGCCTGATCTTGAGTTTCAGAACTGACATTCTTAGTGCTCAGGTCTCAAGCATTCGACCATGTTCAAATATACTTTGGAAAAGATTTTTTAGTGCGAAACACTGTTCCATATCATGATGTTGAATCTGGTGGTGAATACAGTACGGCTTTCCTTGCATGGGTGGAATAGTATTGGCATTTCTGAAGATGGTGAATACAGTACGGCTTTCCTTGTATGGGTGGAATAGTATTGGCATTTCTGAAGAGCTCATCTTTTTGTAGCAGCGGGTATAAGTTCGCCAGAGTAGTTGTCAACTGTGGTATGCACGGAATTGACTTCTTTCGTCCTTGGCGTGCTAGATCGTCATAGAATTTGAAGCGTATCTTATCACCCGCATAGTCTTTACTGCTGTTGTGAGCACGCTCTTTGGGATGATCTTTGGTGGATAGAGTGATGCGTTGAGTTTTTGGTTCCTCAGCTGTCAGTCGTTCGAGGTCGATAAAGTTGTTGACCTTCTCAATCATATCATCTAACGTCAGTGACTTGCTGAGGATTAGGTTCTCCTTGATTCATCCATCCACGAGTAGAGCATTGGTGAAAGTGGAGATTGTGATTTTCTTAACGAGGTTGTCAATTCTTCGAGCTAACCCAAAAAATTTCCTGGTGAATGTCTCCAATTTTTCACTGGGTGCCTGCATGAGGCTGAACAAAGAGTAAAAACTCACCTCCTTGTCTTTATTGTGCGAATAATTCTTGACAAATAGTTTGCGAAGTTGCTCAAAAGTGAAGATAAATCCTTCATTGAGTGTGTAAAACCATCGTAGAGGTTCGCCTTTTAAACTGGTCGGAAAGAGACGGTAGAGGATGTGGTTAAACGCCGAATGCAGTCCCAAAGAATCCTAAAATTCTTGGACGTGCTCTACAGGATCTCCTCCCTTGTATTTCTGAATCTTTGGAGTGTGAAAACTGGTGGGTACTTCCTCGTCCAACAACTCTTGTGCGAGTGGACTCTTTTGTAATTTAGTATAACTATTTTTTCTAATGAGTATTTGAGCGTCTAGCAGCTCCTTGATGCGTTTGCCCACTTGCTCCGGAGTGAGATGTTGTCGAAACGTGACAGCTTGTCTAGTTGCTTGTCCTCCTGGTGGATTATGCTCTCATGTTGGTTCGCCCATGGGGTCATAGACCGAGATTTGAGATTTTCCTCTGTTTTGTTCCTCTTGTTGTTGCAGATCGATTATTGCTCCAGCGGGTAATTGTAGATTGATATGACCCTGAGGTAGAACTGGTTCTTGTGGAATTTGAGTAAGTGCTAGATTTTTGCTTCGATTTCCCAAACGATCATGGACTGATACTCTCGAGGTTGTAGGCAGAGAATTTCGTGGTCTCGGATTTACTATTAATTGATCTTGAAGTGCTCTGATTGTGCTCTGCATGCTGGTGAACTACTTCTCTAGTACTATATGTCATTCGGTTTCTGCTTGTATAGTAGTTTGCAGATCCGTTACTCCCTCAGCAGCGTCAGGCAGGACGTTGGGTGTTTCTAGATTTGCCATCCTTCAAAAAATGAATATGAAAACTGGATTGAAGAACGCTGAATGTATGCTTCGTTCCCATATATGGCGCAAAATATAATAGCCTATTTTTGTATTGGACGAAGATAGTGCCTTACACCCTTGAAATATGGAATGTTAGCTAGGAACTGAAAGTAACTAACACAAGTTTTAGCGTGGAAAACCCTTGAATGGGTATAAAACCACGACCTCTCCTGAGAATTTTAGAAAGAGAGAGATGTTTATAGACTGTTAGCTATTACAAAGAGAGAGAGATGTAAAAAAGGTATCTTAGAAGATCTGTCAGAGAAGCCTCCTAATCTGTAGCTCTCTTGTCCTATTTATAGGTCTTATAATATGACCGTTGGTTACATTGATGAGGAACGTTACAATATCTGGTTTTGACGAGTCTTCATAATGGTTGACTAACGGCTTAAGTAACTCTTCTTCCTTGTAACCGCTCCATAATGTATCATAAATGCGCCACGTATTTGTTGACGAGGTCGAGTAAATGCGTGATGGTCGAATGCTTGAGACCTGAGCTTGAGTTTCAGAACTGGCATTTACATCCAATCGGGCTGAAGGTCAAAATCTGGATTTAGATCGAGTATTGAAAATAAGTCCACTACATACGCCCCGTCTCAGCCAATAGCACGAGAAGCATCAGAGGTGAGTGGTGTTGGCAGAGACACATCTTTGATCTTTAAATATGTAGACTGTATGGTTGGATTGGTTGAACCAATAACCATCTGTTCGAATGTAAGAGAATGTATGATAATGTAGTAGAATGGATGATAATGTAGTAGAATGTATGATAGTATGTCTCGAGCACAGGTCGAATTGAGCGAATCAATAACCAACCGTGAGGAAAATTATTGAATGTTGAATAGCTGTATAGCGTGTCTCTGCCAGATCGAATTGATTAACTTAATAAGTGACCCTAGGGACAACGTGTATATTTGAAGAACTATGTTGTAGGTCTCAGTTAAAGGTCGAATTGAGCGCATTAATATGCGACCGTAATGAGATATATTGAATGTTGAATAGCTGTATAGCATGTCTCTTCCAGGTTGAATTGATTGACACAATAAGCGACCCTCGGGACAACGTGTATACGTGAAGAGCTATGTTGTAGGTCTTAGTTACAGGTCAAATTGAGCGTATCAATAAGTGACCGTAATGAGAAATATTGAATGTTGAATAGCTGTATAGCGTGTCTCTGCCAGGTCAAACTGATTGACTCAATAAGCGACCCTCCGGACAGCGTGTATACTTGAAGAACTATGTTGTTGGTCTCAGTTAAAGGTCGAATTGAGCGTATCAATACGCGACCGTAATAAGATATGTAGTTGAAATGTTTGAATGTAGGTTGGACTGGTTTGATCCAATAACCAACTTGTGGAATGCGTTATGTTTGGTCGAATTAGACGTACGAATAACCGACCTATAAGATGTTGGTCGAGCTCGCCCCGAGTATGAGTTAAGTTGTTTGACCTCGAGTCTTGAAGCTGAGTTTGAACATTGTGTCTAAAGATGACATCGGGCTCGAGTACTAATCGCCTCGAGTACCTCGACCTTGAGCGCCTTGATAATGTTGTTGGAAAGATCAGGCCCGCCCCGAGTATAAGTTTGAATAAGTTGTAATCATCTCAAGTACCTCGACCTCGAGCACTTTCATAATGTGGTTTGATGTTGTTTAAAAAGATGGGGTCGAGCATTGAGTCTGAATCTGAAGTTGGGCTCACCCCGAGTATGATTGAATGTGTTGGCCAAGCTTTGTGTCTGAATCTGAAATCGGGCTCGCCCCGAGTATGAGTATGAGTTACGTCGATTGACATTCAGTCTGTTGTGTCTAAAGCTGAGGACGAGCGTTGTGTCTGAATCTAAAGTCGGGCTCACCCCGTGTATGATTTACGTCGATTGATATTAAGTCTGTTGTGTCTGAAGCTGATGACGAGTGTTGTGTCTGAATCTGAAGTCGGGCTCACCCCGAGTATGATTTACGTCGATTAATATTAAGTCTGTGGTTGAGGTTGAACATTGTGTCTGAAGCTGAAATCGGGCTCGCCCCAAGTATAGCGAATAAGTTGTAATTGCCTCGAGTACCTTGACCTCGAGCGCCTTAATGATGTTGTTGAAAATATCGGGCTCGTTCCGAGTATAGCTTGAATAAGTTGCAATTGCCTCGAGTACCTCGACCTCGAGCGCTTTCATAATTTGGTTTGAATTTTTTGTTTGGCTTGAGATTGATATTAGTCTCTGTTGATTCTGTTGCTGTTGAAACTGAAGTAGTAGTTACTATTGCTGTGAACTTGACATATTAGTTGTAGTAGTAGCTGTTGGTCTTTGGCATCTGTTCGTCATTAGCATGGGACACCAAAACAAAAGTTCTAATGGCTCAATGGCATTGTGAAGTTCTTGTTGAGTATGAGCAATCTTATGAAGAGATTGAGATGTTGTTTGATGTTGCGATTGACACCACTGTTTGAGTTTGTGACTGGTTTCAACTTTCAAGTTCTAACTTTCCATCTTCAGTCTCCTGAAGTCCATGGGAGTAAAAGAAATTTGCAAATACAGGAGGCTACTGAAATTGTCATCCTTGCTACCGTTGGAGGATACTTGGCTAAAAAGGAACTTGGGTAAAAAGGAACTTGGTTGGGAAATGGTTCTGCCATAATATGATGGGCTGTCAGAGAGCCCTTGTTGCATGATAAGTTGGAGCACGGTATAAATCAAAGTATGCTTTACCCAAGTTGGCGAAACTTTATGATCAAAGTGGCAAAATTCCAATTGAACGGATCCAATATGCATCCAAAAGAACGTCGTAATCGCGAGAACTTGGATCAAACCGTATAGCAGGTATTTGAAGTTTCACTCATTTGTGGGTTGCCTCGAACTCAGTTGAGTTTTAACATGAACTCCCTGAACTCCGCATTAACTCCATGAACCACGATTGTGTTCTAAGCAGTAACAACGGTTACAATAGTCGAGCAAAGCCCTATTCAAAATTTTTAACTCGAATTGAAGATATGACGAGCTCGAGTTCGAATCGGATAATCGTCGAATAAAGCTCGATTCAATTAGTTCAAATTGTGAAACGAACTACTTTATACGTACGTCTCTTTCGAAGAGATTCCAGACCTCCCAAGCTTCAGAATCGTCCTGATTGAGTGAGTGATGGATAAATGCTTGAGGTTACGAATGGAGTTGATCATGTCGTCAACCTTGCTGCTGATATGCACAGAGTTTTATTGTTCGATTACAGGTCTTCAATCGAACAATCTCCAATTTCTCTGATTTTCCAATGTGAGCATCCGCTCCCGTAATTGAAAATCCCTGATCTGATTTCCTGTCGGAGGAGGATCTTGATGTGGTTGTTGGCTGAAAAAATAGGAGCAACTGTTGCCACAACAGATATTGTTCTTGAAACAGAGATTCTAGACCCCCATGTTTGATTAAGAGAGAGAGAGAGAGAGAGAGAGAGAGAAATCTGATTGTCTGTCAATGAGCTTGAGAAACCCACTGATTTGATTCATAAATTGATGGATAACTTGAAAAACCCAATCGATTTGCAAAACCCAAATCAATTTAGCAATAAGTGATCCAGAAGGGTCTCTCTCTGTAAGTACGTCAGATGCTACCTCGACAGCAAAAAGCTCTGTTTGAAACAAAAATGAGAGATTGCAAAATTGTACGATAAATGTAGCAGGATGGCTTCCTTACATCAATAAAATGAATATGAAAAAATGGATCGGAGAGGCTGAGTGTATACTTCGGTTCCCACAAACGGCGCCAAATGTAATAGCCTATTTTCGTATTGGACGAAAATAGTGCCTTCCACCCTTGAAATATGGAATGTTAGCTAAGAACTGAAAGTAACTAACACAAGATTTAGCGTGGAAAACCCTTGAATGGGTTAAAAACCACGACCTCTCCTGAAGATTTTAGAAAGAGAGATATTTATAGACTACTAGCTATTACAAAGAGAGAGAGATGTAGAAAAGGTCTCTTAGAAGGTCTATCGGAGAAGCTCCTAATCTGTAGCTCTCTGGTCCTATTTATAGGTCTTATAATATGACCATTGGTTACATTGATGAGGAACGTTACAATATCAGGTTTTGATGAGTCTTCATAATGGTCTACATAATGGTCGAGTAACGGCTTGAGTAACTCTTCTTCCTTGTAATTGTTCCATAATGTGTCATAAATGCACCACGTATTTGTTGATGAGGTCGAGTAAATGCTTGAGACCTGAGCTTGAGTTTCAAAATTGGCATTTATATCCAATCGGGCTGAAGGTCGAAATCTGGGTTTAGGTCGAGTATTGGAAATAAGTTCACTACAATCCCTAATTCAAAGGCCACTTTCATGAATCCAATTTGAGCACTAGGATTTTTTAGGCTGAGTATAAACTTACCAAACCGAACCGATCTGGTTGGTTTTTTGAAAAGGCTCAGTTTGGCTCTAAAATGTGTAAACCGAATTAGGTCGGTTCGGTTTTTGGTTTTTGGTTTTTGTTTTTGTAACCCGTAAAAACCGAATCGAACTGAGTTTTGACTTAACCACATGTTATAGTTTAACCTTTTGACCATGGTTAGTTTCTCTTGATTGTAGAGATTTTATCTCCTCATAAAGAGTAATAATTGTAGAGAGAGTGCGTGTGTGGTAATAATAGTAAAGAGAGAAATCTTTCTCTAGAATCTCAGCCTGCAGCGCAAATCTCAATTCAAAGTTCAAATAACAAGTACTCTGCATATCAGCCATCTTGGATCAAAGGGTATGGGTCTTTGCCTCCATTAGAGATATCTTCTTTGTGTTATCCTAGATCTTGTTAATGTCTCTGTTGTTAGAGTGGCAACCATATATATATATTTTCCCCTCTTTTGCAAGATGTGCTTCTATAGTTTAAAACCACTATGAAGCAAAATTTAATTTTTTAAGCTTTGAACCCGACCCAACCTGAACTGACATGAAAATTGGTTCGGTTTTGGTTTTCCATATACATTTTGCGGTTTGGTTCAGGTCGGGTTTGTTACCTAAATCGGTTTGGTTCGGTTTGGGTTCAAAATTTAAGAACCGAATAAGGTCGGTTCGGGTTCACTTAAGGCCGGAAACCGATCCGAACCTGCCCGTGCTCACCCTTTGGATTTTGTATAAAGAGGGCTTTCTTGCAATTAAAGGTAACTGCAAATATTAAACACCATCTTTGGAAATATATATAGAAACATTTGGGGCCTTGATGCCTCGATCTCAAATTAGGAGAAGTAACTTAGAACATCTTCAATAGGCCGTTATGGGATTAAAAATTATTAGAGTTAAATTAAAAACTAATATTATACTTAAGGATTGTCTAGTACTCTTACCTTTTATTAGATGTTATATAAAGCCATTGTGTAACCTAACTTACACAGCTAATAATAAGGTTGATGTTTACTTTTGTTCTTAAAATGATGACCATGATAGACTGTTGTAAGTCTACTCAAAAATCTAACTTAACAAATATAGTAAATGACAAGTAGGGTGTCAATCAACAGAGAGGTACATTGTTCTAGGGTAAACTAAAATCTATGGGAACATATTTTTTTAGTTGGAAATCTACGTTAAAACTGTCGATCCAAATTCGGATATTAATCCCTTAAAACAAATGTTACTAAGTTTTTTTTATCAAAAAGAAATAAAGAAAGCCCCTTGCATGTTTCATTTGTTGAGTTGTTAACGTTAATGGCTCACTTTCAATTGATGACTGTCTTTCAAGCTGAAAACTCAATGTTCTTCATTTTCTTAAAAACAAAAGAGAGATATAGAGACTTCGAAAGAGAGAGAGAGAATAAAGAAGCGTGGTTTGAAATAAGGCTCAATAATGGTAGTAGGAGATGAGGGAGGAAAGTAACAACATGAGGGATGCATGGTGGCAATGTAATCATGTCAAAAATATAGTGAGTTTATGCCATGTATGTTATCTCAATAATTTCATTTATAAAGTTTTTGATTCTATGTGGCACATGATAACCATAGTTACAAATTAAGCTTCATAACCTTCAGTGGCAAACTTAGAAGATCACGAACATCAGCAGGTGGGCATAAAAATATCACTCTTTCCCTACAAGTTGGATGCCCCTCTTCAACAAGCCCAACATTCGATTTTGCTTCCCAGGAGTTCGTGTGATAATGTTAGTCTCAGTATGACTGACAGATGTAACAAGTGTCTGAAATTCTCTTTGCTCGTAATTAATGTATTTCGAGAAACTAGGTCAGAACAATTCCTATCAATCAATAGTCTAAGGTTAAACAGAAACAATCAAAAGCACAGACTAGGAATTAAAAGACACAAACAAATGTTCACCCTGTGGAAACTCCTTACTCAGGAGAAAAACCACAGGTCGTTGTCGAGGATCACGACAGCCAAAAGTTTCACTAGTCAAAAAGAGTTATACTTAATTACACTTACAGATTTAATAACCTAGTCACAAGATTATTACTCCTCTGACTAAAGCTTCACGCTCCACCTTCTTCTTGTTCTCACAACAACACTTCTTGACCTCTCACCAAGAAACTTCTTATATTCTCGTAATAGCCCGTCTTGATCTCTCACCAAGAAATTTCTTATAGAATCGCTCTTGAACAAAATAATTGGGAAGTCTTTGAAACCCTAACTCAACATCAATCTTGTGATCAAAAGATGATTGATTGATCTTAAGTTCTTCACCCTCTCTGATAAAGTCTTTTGGAGCCCTTAAAAAGAAAAATTGCTTTCCCAAGAAAAAAGAGCCACTGAAAAAGAAACTAGGGGTTTTTTAAATAGTAGTTCTATTTCTCTCGATATTCGTTCGAACGAGACCAAAAGTCGTTCGAACGAATTACGACTAATTTGGACAAAAAACCTAGAAAGTTTACATATTGTTCAAACGAAAAGAAGTCTCGTTCGAACGACAATTGCATGTGGGCCAAATTCCAGGGGACTTGACAAGTCGTTCAAACGACATGAAAACTCGTTCGAACGATAATTGCATATGGGCCAAATTCCAGGGGACTTGACACTTCGTTCGAAAGACAAGAAAACTCGTTCGAACGACAAAATTGTCTATGGACCAAATTTCCAGGGGACTTGACTCTTCGTTCAAACGACAAGGAAATTCGTTTGAACGACAAAAAAAAGAAATGCTCCTTCCTTTTATCAGAGAGTAATACTTACCTTCTGTCATGTGATCTGTGTCTTCGACTGAGACAACCAAAATCTCCATAAGTACGAAATGAGACAAATAAAACCTTTCAATCTCCCCTTTTGGTTCATTTCGTGATAAATAAAAACTAAGACAACCACCAGCCCATCCTTGAACAGGTTCAATTTCTGGGCCTCTTCTATGGACAAAATCTTTTTACAAAATATCTGCACACTTCAGCAAACTCGGTTATAATAAATGTGATAGAAATAAAACTTAGAAAATATGCATATATACAAAAAGAAATAAATCACAAACGAATACATCCAAAGAAGCATATGCAAACCAGATAAGTAGACGCATCTCTCCATTGTCACGGAAGAAACAATCAAACAACTGTAGACCAAATATCTCAAGGAAAAGTAATTAGAGACAACGGATAATTATATAAGCAAAAGATAGTACTAGCGTACATGCAGAGTTAGAACAGAGATTCCTACCTCACAAAACGCTCAAAACATAAAAATCATACTAGTCTCAAAGACAAAATAGACTAAAGAAAACAAAATACACAGATGAACAGTCACAACTCTCCAGAATCAGATTTATAATCACCCTCTTCTGTCTCCTGACCTGAATGATGACTCTGAACTGCTATCTCAATAGACCCCAGTCGACTCTCTATAGTCACCAGACGTGTCTCCATAGTGCCCATCCTTGTCGACATCACCTGAATCATGTTCCCAATACTCTGAAGGGAAAACACTTCCTGAGGTGCCTGAGCAGCTGAGCTAGAAGTACTAATGTGCTGATCTGGAGGGGCTATCTTAGAAGGTAACACATGAGGAAGATGAGAGGAACTCTTATTGCAATTGCTCGAATCCAAACGGTCTGTCTTGGTATCTTCAGGTTCAGTTAAAGCCACCGCGTGGCCAGCATCAGAAAGGAGTGTTGTGATCAGTCTAGCAAACGGTAGTGAACTCCTGGTCGCTATTTTGGAGCTAGCCTCAAACATCTCCTTAATGATGATGTTAGGCAGATCAATCTCTATATCATTTTTGAAGGCATAAAGAAAAACCTTCATCCGCTCAGAAAGTTCATTCTTTTGGGACTGCGGGATGATATTCGTAATAGCAATGCTATGTACAAGATGAGACTCATTATCTAACATTCTGCGGGAAATAATACCCGATCCAGTATACAACCGACTCTGAGCCGTGATATCAATCACCATATCTCGACATTCAGGAAGAATAGGCTCTTCCTCATCCTCACCAGCAACAACCCCACCCATAGAATTAGCAACCGGCCAAGGATAGATTTTCGGTGGCCAAATACACCGTTGAAAAATGATATGCTGAGAAGGAGTGAAACCCAAAATATTATAGATTATCTACCTAGTAATCAGGTACTCAGAGCCATCAAGAGTTACTCGAAAAGAGCGACTGGACATGTTTCGGGTGGGCACAAGTGACATAGTAGCATAAAAGAGACGTACAATCCGCGGATAAAATTTTCCCGTAGGAGTCAGAATCTTAGACCAATGTCTAGCTCGAAAATTTCCAAACACCCGAGCAAAGTCTTCATTCACTGCAGAGATACTCTTTATGTCCACCATCTGCTCCCTCACAATTGGGCGATCTCTAAACCCCTTCTCAGTGGCCCGAAACTTAGGGTTTTCACCAACCCTCTGGCCATCAAGAATAACGGAATCGTCCACTCGTGACCTCTTGTTGTCGCCTCTTACCCTAGGTGCCATTTAGAGAAACAATAAAAAAAATGGAACCTCCAATATCAAACACCAAATTCAGTCTTCCAACCACCTGCAAGAAAGAACTACCTCTTCCCCACACTCAAACAACACAAGGGAGCAGGGGAACCCAAGATAATACACGCAACCACAGTACAATCCACCACCCTCAAACAAACCAAGTACCAAATTTTTCAAGTGCAATTTCTCAAATCACAACTCAATCCTTCCTAAGTACATTAGAACCACAAGCATAAAGATAATAAAATACTGATAGGAGAACAATTAAATCACAAACCAACCTTGAATTCGAGGAAGAACCGCACTGTGAAGAACCCTAGGTCAAGTCTGTCGACTGTTGAAATTCAAGATCCAAAATTGAAAACCCAAACTCTTAAATAGTGATGTTGGATAGTAGAGGAAAGATCAAGAGAGAGGAAATTTGAAGTTTCAACTGGAAATCAAGGTAGAGAGAGAGAGGAGCAAATTTTGAACGAGAGGAGTAATTTGGAATGAAAGAAAAAAAATGAAAATGACGCAGTGGTTTTATACAATCTGCTCAAGAGTCGTTCGAACGACTAAGATTGTTCGTTCGAAAGAGAATAGAATAACTGATCAAGAAAGTAAGACAAAAAAAAAGAACTAAGGCAAATACTCTCCCTAAAACATCGGGTTGCCACTGACACACACAGAAAACAACAACGATAGGACACAGACACACTCCCCCTCAAAACCTACAAAGTCAAATCTATAAGCACATAAAGTACATAATATAGAAAAAAAATTGAGATATAAACAAAATAATGCAAAAGAACTCGGTGTGTGTGTGTGTAGTCCAAACAAATAGCTGACAAATAAGCATAAGAAGAGCACTATATTGGACATATGAGTCAACTTAGGCCTCCCATGGTTGGTCACTCAAAATCACTGAAAATTTACTAGATATCGCTCTAAGGACATGAATATGAGTAAATGAAGTAAAAATTCATGATCCAAGAAAGCAGCGCTATTGTACTGAAGATCTCATAAAAGGACCATCAATTGTGTTTGGTGGTGTCAAGTTAAATACCATAGACTTTCAAACTATCATCTCCACTAAATTGATTGTAACAAGCTTAAGATCAACTAGGTCTTTTAAGGTAATCATGACGGCAAGGGTAGGCTAGTGAGGAAAAAGGTGTTTTGTGGCATTCTGAGGAAAAAATGTAACTTCCACATCCATTGTTAAAGTCAAAACTCCTCATTTGTTAAAATTAACACTCCTTCATTGTTGAAATCAAAACTCCTCCATTGTTGAAATCAAAACTCCTCCATTGTTTGAAATTAAAACTCCTCCATTGTTGAAATCAAAACTCTTCCATTGTTGTTCGTAACAACGCTACTCGTTTTAATTTTTTTTTTTTTAACAAGACAATCTCCCAACCATATGCAAATACACATTTTTCTTCAAATTTTCTCACTTTGAGTCCTCAGAACAAGGGTTAAAACAAGAATTTGGCGAATACAAAGAAAAGGCTAATTTTAGGCTCAAGGTGTAGCAAGTGGATACATGATTTAGGTTAAAATTTAAAAGGCCAAAATAGGTTCAACAATGAAAATGCCTAGAATCATGTCCTAAGACTTGTACAATTTCTTATTTCGCCTTGAATCAAGTAAAGAAAATGTTATAGTATTTTAACTTGAATTTTATGTCACCACCAACAATCGACTAATGCAGAAAATAATGAGATCAAGAACAAAAAGAGATTTTGCTGGAAAGAATTTATTTAATAGCACTCAACGCTAGAACAAAAGGTTAGATCCTCACATAATGTTAGGTAATGAAGTCTCTGCACATACCCTCAAGATTTCTACTTACACCTAGAGTCAGGGACAGTTGAACTTTATGACGAATAAGTGAATACCAAGAACTTAAGCTTTAAATGAGTATATAACATATAAAGAATTTCCATACATGAATATGCCACACAATTATAGACTTAGCTCAAAGGAATAATAGGGAAGATAGTACCTAACAATGTCCACAAGAACTACATCAACACCAGAAAGTCCTTAGAAATCTAGGAAATAGAACAAACACCAATAGCGCATCGAAGATTTTCAAAATTAATAACATCCAGGGGCTCGGTGAAGAGATCGGCAAGTTGATTCTCCGTACAGACATACTCCACAATAACAATTTTCTTCTCAAGAAGGTCTCGAATGAAGTGAAATCGAATGTCAATATGCTTGGTTCTCGAATGTTGTTCAGGATTTTTAGAAATGTTGATTGCACTTGTATTATCACAGTAAAGTGACATCACTCCCTGATTCACCCCATAGTCATGTAGCATTTGCTTCATCCAAACTAGTTGTGTACAACAACTTCCCGCCGCAATGTACTCTGCCTCTGCAGTAGATTGTGAAATGCAGTTCTGTTTTTTACTTTGCCATGCAATGAGATTGTTCCCAATGTAGTAACATCCCCCAGAAGTACTCTTTCTTTCATCAGAATTTCCAGCCCAATCAGCATTTGAGTATACAATAATATCTTATGTAGTGTCTCGAGTATACCACAAGCCAAACTCACAAGTCCCAGACACATATCGAACAATCCGTTTAACAACATGTAAATGGGACTCCTTAGGACTTGCCTGATAACGTGCGCATATGCAAACACTGAACACGATGTCTGGGCGACTAGCTGTAAGATACAACAGGCTTCCTATCATGCTCCTATACACCTTTTGATCTACATCAGTACCTGCAGAGTCCTTACTCAATTTTGTGGTAGTGCTCATTGGCGTCCGTGCATGTTTTGAAGAATCAAGACCAAACTTTTTGACGATATCTTTGGCATATTTAGATTGAGAAACAAAAATGCCATCTTCCCGTTGCTTGATTTGAAGACCTAAGAAGTAGGTCAATTCTCCAACCATGCTCATCCCGAATTCCCTTCCCATTAACTCACTGAATTCTTTGACACGAAAGTTCAACATTGAACCAAAAAAAATATCATCCACATAAGCCTGTACAATAAGAATTTCATCACCTTCCTGCTGAATAAATAATGTCTTATCAACTCCCCCTCGAATGAACCCCTTTCCAAGTAAACAGTTTGAGAGCCTATCATACTAAGCTCGAGGAGCTTGTTTTAGGCCATAAAGTGCTTTCTTCAAACGGTACACATACTCCGGATGATGGGGATCTTCAAATCCTTTTGGTTGAGCTACATATACCTCTTCCTCAAATAGCCCTTTTAAGAACGCACTTTTCACATCCATCTGATAAAGTTTAAATTTTTTATGACACGCAAACGCCAAAAGCATTCGAATAGATTCAAGTCTAGCAGTGAGAGCAAAAGTTTCTTCTATATCCACCCCTTTTATTTGGTTGTATCCCAGAGCTACTAACCTTGCCTTGTTCCGGACAACATCACCGTTCTCATTGAACTTGTTCTTGTAAATCCACTTAGTGCCAATAATATTAGTATTTGCCAGTCGTGATACTAAGTCCCGCACGTCTTGTCACTTGAGTTCATTAAGTTAATCTTGCATGGCGTTAATCCAATATTCATCAGATAAAACATCTTTGACGTTGGTTGGTTCAGTGATGGACGCATAACACACACTCTCCAATGTCTCATATACCGTAGAATAATGATACCCCACACATCTAGCGGACTCATGAAGTGTAGAACACTCATAATCATCAAGGTATCTTGGAACACCACAATTGCGAGGAGGATTAGTACGAACAATATCATTTGGTACTTCAATTTCCCTAGAAGATGTTGGAATAGTTTCAGCAGGAGGTTCTTCTCGAGTATCTTGTGTCACACTAGATGAGGGTGGTAGGGAATCTTCTTGAACATTACTATCCCCATCATCTGTTTGTCCAAGAACTGCCGAGTCATCAACTACCACATTAATCGATTCCATAACCATTTTGTGCTTCAAGTTGTATACACGATAAGCTCTACTGTTTATGGCATATCCCAGTAAAATACCTTCATCACATCGAGCATCAAATTTTCCTATGTTCTCCCGATCACAAGTAATATAACACTTACTTCCAAACACTCGAAGATATTTCAAGTTCGGCTTTTTACCAAACCAAGGTTTATAAGGCGTATTAAGTGTAAGAGAGCGCAGATAAGCCCTGTTGATTATGTGACAAGAGGTATGGATAGCTTCTTCCCAAAAGTGACTAGGGACATTCTTTCCATGAAGTAAAACTCGCCCCATTTCCTGTAGGACTCGGTTCTTACGTTCAGCTACTCCGTTCTGTTGTGGTGTGATTGGTGCTGAAAATTCATGTTTGATTCCATTCGCCTTACAGTACTCTATCATATCATTGTCCTTGAACTCACCTCCACGATCACTACGAATTCTGTCAATAGAACAATCCTTCTCATTCTGTATTCGCAGAGCTATGGCATAAAATTCTTCAAATGTGTCTGACTTCTGCCTTAACAGAGTGATCCACGTGAATCGTGAAAAATCATCAACCATAACCAAAATGTACTTCTTTCCTCCCAAAGTACTTACTCCCATAAGACCCATCAAGTCCATATGAATCAACTCCAAAACTCGTGTAGTAGCAATGTTGGTAGATTTTTTATGCTAACACTTGGTTTGCTTTCCAATTTGACATGGTCCATACACTGCATCGGTTAGCTTGCTTAGTTTCGGAACCCCTCGAAGTATTTCCTTACTCGTAATCTTTGCCAGATCACTAAAATTCACATGTTCTAACCGTTGGTGCCAAAGTTTCACATCGCTTATCTTAGCAACTTTACATGATATCTCCTTTTGCAATACAGTATAACAGTTGTCCGAAGTTCTATCCGTAGTTACAATGCATTTCCCGGTACTATCAAAGACACGACATGTTTTCTTGTCAAATGTTACTGTGTTGCCTGCATCACATAGGTGACTCACACTCAGAAGGTTTGTAGTGAGTCCCTTGACATAGAGTACATTATGGACTGCCGGGCATCCAATTCCTTTTATACTCCCCTTTCCCACAATCTTTCCACTCATTCCTCCTCTAAAAGTAACATCACCTCCTTGAACATCTGTAACATTATTCAGACGTGTAGCATCCCCTGTCATGTGTCGAGAGCATCCACTATCTACGTACCACTGTGTGGATTTAAAAGCATTTAGAGCCATTACTGCAATATTGGACCTTAATTGTGGTACAAGGTTCTTCTTCTGAACCCAGATAGATCTCACTTTCTTTCTTTCTTCTGTTGCTTGAGTCACATTCCTGAAACCATTGAATGACTTTTGGACAAAAAAAGAGTTAGCAAATGATTGGGCATATGATCGATGAGGTTTCTCTCTTTCCGGACGTAGATTATTTCTACCACGGAGTTGAGGAACATATCTACAATAGAGAACAAGATGACCCTTTCGACCACAAGCCTCACAATAAAATACATGAAAGACAAAAGACTGCTCAGTCTGCCAATGAGGAGCATCAATAATATTAGGTTTGGGCAAAAATGGAGTTGAAGTAGCTTTGACAAACTTAGTGACTTGAGATGAGGTAGACTTGGCGTTTTGCTCATCAAATCCTAATCCTCTTTTGTCAGATCTATTTTTGCTCATACTTAGTATTTTGTCAATATTTTTAGCTCCATGATAAAACACTTCGAGTTTCTGTTGAGTGGAGGTCAACTCAAGTCTAAGTTTCTCAATTTCTATTTCTCCCAATTTCACCTTTTCTACAGCAATTAGTCTGTTTTGTTCACATGTCTTAAGTTGACCACTGAGAGATTGTTTCTCATTCTTAAGTTTTTCAAGCTGAGAAACAAGTTGAGAGTACAACCCTTCAAGGCTCGGCTCTTCACAGTTAACACTTTCATAGTTATTATGATCATCTCCGTCAGTTTCAAGTGCAAACACATCAAAGTGATCACTTCCTGAGGAGATAACAGCAATGTGAGCTCTCAAACCATTTCCTCCTTCTTGGAAGGGATCAACATGGTCATTAGAGTCATCATCACTATCATCCCACGTAGCGGTAATGTTCATAGCTTTATGATTCCTGTTAGAGCTCTTAGTGGGACAACTGTGAGCATAGTAACCATACTTGTGACACCTATAGTATTCAACTTTATTGAGGTCTTGTTCTGAGTCATTATGAGTATGAGTACTTGAGCTAGTTTGTTTGCCATAAGACTTAGCACGGTCATGAGGACGAGACTTGTAACTCATATTTTGTCCTTGTTTATCAAATTGCCTCTTTTTCAAAAGTTTTCTAAATTGTTGACTTATAAGAGCAATCTGAGAGTCAGAGTCAAGTTCCTCATCATTGTTAGAAATACAGTAGTTTTCAACATATCTGGTTCCCTGAGAAGATGAAGAGTTGGAGGAAGACTTAAATGCCACACTCTTACACTTCTTAGGATTTTCCATTTCTATTTCGATTTCAAATGTACGTAATTTTCTAGCAAGTGTGTCAGGTTTCATTGTTTTAAGATTTTGTGCTTCCTCTATAGCATCATGTCTGGATCTAAAACTCTTAGGAAGAGATCTTAAGATTTTATGTACTATTTAAACATCAGTGTATCCAGTTCCTAAAGAAGAACTGTTGTTGATAATGTCACTAAGTCTGGCATAAAACTCACTAAAAAACTCATCCTCACTCATCCAGATATTCTCAAATTGAGATGTGAGCATTTGAAGTTTGCTTTCTTTAACAGTGTCATCACCTCCGTGAGTACGTATTAAGATGTCCCACTCTTCTTTCGAAGTGGAACATGCGGATATATGCCTATACTCACTATGGCTCAGTGCATTAAAGATAACATTAAGACCTTTAGAGTTATACCCAGATATTTCTTTTTCTTCCTTGGTCCATTGATTTCTAGGTTTAGGAATTTCTACAGCAGTTGCTGGTTCACCCCGCATAATAGTAGGGGGCGCCCATCCATCTTCAATGGCAATCCAGACATCCTCTCCCATGGATTGCAAGAACGTAACCATTCAAACCTTCCAGTAAGGAAAGTTCGTGCCATCAAAGAGTGGTGGACGGTTTATAGGACCTCCAAATTTTTCAGAATCCATTAAATCAAGCACGTACAAAAATAGGATCACCGCTCAGGATATAAAGCCTACAAACGATTCTGCTCTGATACCAATTGAAATTCTATTTGCTCGTAATTAATGTATTTCGAGAAACTAGGTCAGAACAATTCCTATCAATCAATAGTCTAAGGTTAGACAGAAATAATCAAAAGCACAGACTAGGAATTAAAGGACACAAGCAAATGTTCACCCTGTGGAAACTCCTTACTTAGGAGAAAAACTACAGGCTGTTGTCGAGGATCACGATAACCAAAAGTTTCACTAGTCAAAAAGAGTTATACTGAATTATACTTATAGATTTAATAACCTAGTCACAAAATTATTACTCTTCTGACTAAAGCTTCACGCTCCACCTTCTTCTTGTTCTCACAACAACTCATCTTGACCTCTCACCAAGAAACTTCTTCTATTCTCGCAATAGCCCGTCTTGATCTCTCACCAAGAAATTTCTTATAGAATCGCTCTTGAACAAAATAATTGGGAAGTCTTTGAAACCCTAACTCAACATCAATCTTGTGATCAAAGGATGATTGATTGATCTTAAGTTCTTCACCCTCTCTGATAAAGTCTTTTGGTGCCCTTAAAAAGAAAAATTGTTTTCCCAAGAAAAAAGAGCCACTGAAAAAGAAACTAGGGTTTCTTTAAATAGTAGTTCTATTTCTCTCGATATTCGTTCGAACGAGACCAAAAGTCGTTCGAACGAATTACGACTAATTTGGATAAAAACCCTTGAAAGTTTACATATCGTTTGAACGAAAAGAAATCTCGTTCGAACGTCAATTGCATGTGGGCCAAATTCCACGGGACTTGACAAGTCGTTCAAACGACATGAAAACTCGTTCGAACGACAATTGCATATGGGCCAAATTCCACGGGACTTGACACTTCGTTCGAACGACAAGAAAACTCGTTCTAACGACAAAATTGTCTATGGACCAAATTTCCAGGGGACTTGACTCTTCGCTCAAACGATAAAGAAATTCGTTTGAACGAAAAAAAAAGAAATGCTCCTTCCTTTTATCAAAGAGTAATACTTACCTTCTATCCTGTGATCTGTGTCTTCGACTGAGATAACCAGAAACTCCACAAGCACGAAATGAGACAAATAAAACCTTTCAGTATCATCCTTGTTATGGTAGATAAATCAGGTGTGATTGATCTAGGAGAATCTGAAGATCAAACCCCTTAAAAAGATGCCAACTCGTTCAAAGGAGCCTTGGAGCCGTTCAAATGAGATATGAGGAAAACAAGCTAATTCTGTTTGCCTCGTTGTATAGGCTTGAATTGGTATGTTGTTCAAACGATATTTGGAGTCATTCGAATGACTAGGTTCCTAGAAGACCAAACTTGACTGCCCCATTTTCTACGCTTAAATTGGCAAGTCGTTCAAACGATATTCGGAGCCGTTCGCACGACTGGGTTCCCAGAAGACCAATTACATTTGCCTCGATTTCTATACTTAATTAGGCTAGTCGTTCGAACGACCCATGGGTTCGTTTAAATGACTATCATGTTTCCTTCATTGTTTAGTGTGTTTAAGGGCATAATTGTCTTATTTTGTAACTAGAAAACTTGTAACCCTCATAAAGGGGCAATGCTAGGAAGATGAAATCAATCCAAGTTTTGTTATCTGAACTTAGAGTTTTGAAGAGGAATTCAATTGAAATTAAATCATTGAGCAATTTAAGATCTTATTAGAAAATTCTCCTGCCAAATTGGGTTCTTCATTAAATTATTCGATTCAGAAGTTCTCTAATTCAATTATGGATTAAGTGGTATCAGATTTTAAAGTAACGATTCTTAGGGGATTGTGGTTTATACACGTGACCGACTTAAGCAAACGAAGGAGATTCTTGTGAGTGCGTTGAAGATTCACCGAAAACCTAGCTCGAAGAAGAAGGCAAATTTTGAGATTGGTAATTCCGAAGATCGACTCACAAAGCTCGAAACGAAAGTTTATAGCCCAACTACTACTCTTGGGGAGTTGGTCGAGCAATTACATCTCGTAAACCTCACCAAAGCATCCGCTTCTACAAAATGACAAGAACGCATAAAGAAGAAAATAGTTGCGAAGGAGAAAAATGACTAGAGGAACGAGGAGAAAGATAGAGATTCTAGCAATGTCGAATTCATCGAGGAGAGACCGATTATTGGTAAGTCCATGAATCCTATGCGCAAACTTTGTATCAATTTTAAAATTGAAATTCCAGTATTCAACAGGTCAATTGATGCTGAGAAAGTGGATAACTGGTTAGATAGGTTAGAGACCTACTTTTCAGTTTACAAATATTTAAATGCTCAGAAAATATGTTATTTAACATTGCAATTCGCAAGTCATGCACTTACATAGTTGAAGTCCTATAAGAAACTTCACGAAGTAGGAAAATTGAGTTGGAAATAGTTCAAGGTGTTGGTGAGGAAACATTTTTATCCTATTGGGTATGAGGAAGATAGATGGTTCAAATGTCATCATTTGTGCCAAAAAGTATGGGCAATCCGTATATGATTTTACTACGGAGTTTTATAACCAAGCGTTGGTTTTGGACATCGATGTGGAGGAGTATGAAGTGTTCATGAAGTACCCAAGAGGGGGGGGGGGTGTTGTCAGAGTCCATTAGAAGAGAGTTAAAGCTTTTTACTGTAGAAAATATTGAAGACGCTACCGTGAAAGCAATTTCTATTGAAAGCAAGTACTTGAAGAGTGACAAGAAAGATGATAAGAGAAAGTTGGGGTACAAGTCTAGTTGGAAGAATGAGTACAAGGGGGAGTCCAAAAGAAATGGGTCTTCATCCAAGGGGAATTATTACAGTCATTGTAAGGCAAATGGGTACATTTTAGATAAATATTAAAAACTTTACCGGGAGCTTAGGCCGAAGAGCAAGAGAGAGAAACATGCACTAGCCACAAGGATTGTTGATCTTCTAAATTTAGATAAACCAAATCCTAAGCTTACTCTTATGTTTAAGCAAACTATGGCTACTGAGGAGATGGGTCGAGAAGAGCTTTTTCATCTCAGTATTCAGGTGAGGCAGAACTTCATAAAAGCCATCATTGATCCGGGTAGTCAGAAGAATTTGATCTTTGAGGCGGTAGTAAAGAAGATGGGTTTGGCTACTACGGATCATCCTGAGACGTATGGTTTGGGGTAGATTCAGAAAGACGCGAAGTTGAAGATCACAAAGCAATGTATGTTTAAGTTTGCGATTACTGAGTTGTTTATTAACGAGGTCACGTATGTGGTGGTTCCTTTAGATGAGAATCAAGTCATTTTAGGTAGCCCTTATCGTTGGGGCCGAGATATAATTTATTACCGTAGAGCTCGCAAGTATCGTCTTGTGAAGGAAGGAAAAAAGTTTTATATCAATGCTTGTAAGGAGTATGTTACCACAAATAATTTCGTACTGGCACCCTAGGTGAAGAGGTTGGTTAATGTGAGCGGCAAGTTTATGTTGTTGTTGGTGCGACTGGTTCAAGAGGGTCCGTTGGCTAAAGTATTGTCAACTATATATGATAATGTCTCTTAAGCAACAAACCGAAATGGGGAAGTTACAAGAGGAGTATAAAGACTTATTTCTGGGCATATAAGGGATACCGGGCAAGAGGGATGTAGAACATGATATCACATTGGTGAATGGTGAGCTACTACCCAACATTGGGTTGTATGGGCTTCTATAACCAAGTCTGATGAGGTCAAGAAATAGGTACAAGAGCTCCTCGAGCAAGGGGTTATTAATCCGAGTTGCTCACCTTGTGGTTCAACGGTGTTATTGGTACCAAAGAAGGATGAGTTTTGGAGAATGTGTGTGGATTATCAGGCACTGAACAAGATTATTGTAAAGAATTGTTATCCGTTTTAGTAGATTGACGAGCTTTTAGATGAGTTACAGAAGGCTCAGTTTTTAACCAAACTAGATCTTAAGTCGGGTTACCATCAAGTTAAAATCCAAGAAGAAGATACATGGAAGATGGCTTTCAAGACCAAACAAGCACTTTTTGAGTGGTTGGTGATAAATTTTAGGTTATGCAACGCTTCAACAACATTTATGCTGTTGATGAATGAGGTACTTCATGCTTTTATTGATGATTTCATGATTTTGCATTTAGATGATATCTTGATATATATCCAAACATGGGAGGAGTACCTCGTACATATACGCAAAGTGTTGGAAGCATTGAGATCGTAACAACTTTTTCTAAATGGGAAAAAGTGTGAGTTTGGGAAAAAGGAGCTAGTGTACTTGGGATTCATTATTGGTGGAGGTGAACTTAATGTCAGTCCAGAAAAGGTCTCGATCATTACTAATTGGCCTAGACCCCGCACAGTGATGGAAGTACAAAGTTTTATGGGTTATTGTCAGTATTTACAAAAGAAAATTCGACATTTTTCACAGATTACAACACCTTTGCATTCCTTGACAAAGGCCGATATAAAGTTTGTGTGGGAAGATTACCATAAGAAGACCTTTCAGTTACTGAAGCAGAAGATTATAGATGCAATAGTGTTAGCGTTGTCAAATTTTCAGTGGCCTTTTGAGGTCAAAACAGATGCATCAGACTATGCATTAGGGGAAATTTTATTGCAGGATCGGAAGTCGGTTGCCTACCATTCTGAGATATTTATAGGAGCAGCACACAGCTATCCTACCTATGATAAGGAGTTTTACACAGTATATCAATCAGTGAAACATTGACAGAGTTACTTATTGGGGAAGGAGGTTGTGGTATATTCTGATCAGAAACCATTATAGTTCTTTGTTGGGAAACCGAGGGGGCAAATTGCAGCGCGAAAGCACAATACGATTAACAAGAACTCGAAGAACTAACTCTAACCAAAGAGAATTCAAACGAAGGCAATAAAACACACATACACAAGGTTTAAATAGGTGGAAACCCTAAACAGGATCAAAACCACCCCCGACAAGCACGACGAATATATTATCACACTAAGGGTTAAACGAAGTTCTAGAGATCACTCAAACCTCACCTCTACCCTTACAGATAATCCCAATAAGAAACCCTAGAAAGAAAACCCAAGAAACCTCTCCAGAGCTAAACCTTAGATTTCTCCTTTTTCTCTTTCTAACTCTATCTCACAGTACAGAGGCCTTTAGCATACACTCTCTATTTATAGGCTTTCCATTAAGTCATCTCCGAAATACGCATCACGAGATAATCTATCTCTTTGGATCAAATCCCCTTCAAGACGAACTTAGAAACAATCAAACAGAGCCAAAGTCGTTGGAACGAGTCATGAGGTCGTCCGAACGACCATAACAATCCTCTAGAATTTTGGCCCAAGCGCTATTTTCGTTCGAACGACTTTCCCAATTTTTTGAGCCGTAATCCTAACATTCTTATCTACACAGTCTAAGCTACAACAAACTTTACATATAAAGTGAATGTCGTATCAACAACAATTTACCTTGATTATCAAGTATAAGAAGGGAGTGGCCAACAAAATGGCTGGCATGTTATCTCGACCCCCATTACCAACTATTTATGCTTTGTTTGTAGCTATGCAGATACAACCTATTGTTCCGTCTAAGTATGTTGCAGGGTATGATGACGACAAAAAGCTTAGTGTGATTTACTAGAAGTTACTGCAAGGCAAGACATGTGAGTATGAATTGAAGGATGGTTTGATTTACAGGGGCAGTCTACTATGTATTTCAGAGGGTAGAGACCGTTTGTATTGGATTAAAGATGTATATTATTCCGGGTGGCAGGTCATTTTGGGGTTGAGAAGACTCTTTTAAATATACGACGTTATGTCTATTGGCCGAAAATGCAGGTGAATTTTTCTCGTGTGGTTCATGGTTATGTTCTATGCAACACATCGAAGCTTTCTAATCGTAAGTTAGGATTACTTACCATTACCAGTTCCTAGCCGACCTTGGGAGAGCATTTCGATAAATTTTATGGGTGGTTTGCCCATGAATAAGTGTAAGAATGATCATTTGTTTGCGGTGGTAGATCGATTTAGCAAGATGATAGTTCTTATTCCATGCCAGAAGACGGTCACCGAGGAAGGAACAGCGTGATTATTTTTTAGAGACGTTTGAAGGTATTTCGGGAACTCTTCTTATATTATTTCTGATAGGGATAGCCACTTTTTATGGCATTTCTAGATATCATTATAGTAGATGATGGATACTAAGTTGATAAGAAGTACTGCATTTCATTCGCAGACTGATGGGCAAATATAGGTAGTTAATCGCGCTTTGGTTCATTTACTACGGTGATTCCATTATAAGCATCCTAAGACTTGGGATGAGAATTTACCGTATCTTCAATTTTCTTGAAACCGAATGATTCATGGTTCCACTTTTAAGTCTCAATTTGAAGTAGTCATGGTTACTTACCTCAAATCCCTTTTGATATAGCTTTTAGTCTTGGTGAAAAGACGGTATCTGGGAAAGATGAAGATGAACAAGTTAAAGCTCAGTATTTCATTGAGAGGATAAGAAAGGTTTATGAGGCGGTTGAAGTACAATTGGTGAAGACTCAATTGAAGTATTAAACTCACCACGACAAGTATCGGGTTGAGTGTACTTTTTAAGAGGGCGATTTAGTTTGGTTGCATTTGGGTAAGGAACAACAAAAGGGAGAAGGTAAGAAACTTTAGCCTATTCGTTATGGTCATATTATACGATACTCAAGAAAATTGGTGACAACACATTCCAATTGGATTTTCCACCATTGATGAAGATGTATTCGGTGATTAATGCCGAACATTTAAAGTTGTTTGAGCCGTCTCTTTTAGATGAAGACTTAATTACAATCGACACTCACCTACCGTTAGTTGATGACTTATGGATGGAAAGAGAAGATCCGTTGTAGGAGGATATATAGTATTCTAGAAAAGAAAGTACTTGCTATAAGACGGGGTAGTATCGAGTCGTTCCGAGTTGGGAAGAAAGTTTAACTACCTAACAAGTCGAAGTGGTATAACAAGGAAATGGGCATGGCCTCATTCCCTCATCTCCAATTCTAGCTTGAACAGGAGCTCAAGGCTCCTAAAAGGGGGAGCCATAATATAGGAGGATCTGAAGATCAAACCCCTAACAAAGATGTCAACTCGTTCGAACGAGCCTTGGAGCAGTTCAAACGTGATATGAAGAAAATAAGCAAATTTTGTCTTCCTCATTTTGTAGGCTTAAATTGGTATGTCTTTCGAATGACATTTGGAGTCATTCGAATGACCTGGGTTCTCAAAAGACCAATTGTGGTTGTCTTGTTTTCTAGGCTTAAATTGGTAAGTTGTTCGAACGACATTTGGAGTCGTTCGAATGAATGGGTTCCCAAAAGATTAATTATGTCAGCCTCAATTTCTAGGCTTAATTGAGCCAGTCGTTCAAACGACCCATAGGTTCGTTCGAACAACTATCGTGTTTCCTTCATTATTTAGTACGTTGAATGACATAATTGTCCTATTTTGTAACTATGAAACTTGCAACCCTTATAAAGAGGCAAGGTTAGGAAGATGAAATAAATCCAAGTTTTGTAATCTAGACTTAGGTTTGAAGAGGAATTCAATTGAAATCAAATCATTAAGCAATTGAAGCTCTTATTGGGAAATTTTCTCGCCAAATTATGTTCTTCATTAAATTATTTGATTAGGAAGTTCTCTAATTAATTCGATTGTGGATTAGCCATCCTCGATGATATGGTATTTACCACTATATATTTTGAATGGTATTCTGCTTAGAGTATATGCAGCAGCTATATGGATTAGCCTATGTGGCAACCCATAATCTACTTTCAGGTAGATTTTTTACTTTATTGATGCCCCATACTTCTGAATTGCTAGGCACCAAAAGCCAATTATATTACGACACTTGTCAAGATTTCTGTAGCTCTCGTGCCCCGCACTTCTGAACTGCTAGGCTTATATAAGCCCCAAATTAATTAATCTAAAACAGCTGCATGGCATCATTTTTCATGCCCCATACTTCTGAACTGCTAGGACTATTTAGACGTTGCATTTGAGACACGTGGACATATCTCGGCCGTCCTTTGTGCCGCGCAGTTAAGAACAAAGGGGCATAAAATTCAGAGTCCAAATTTGCCACCCTCTATAACGGAGGGTTGTGACAACTTGTGACAATCCTCTCTCCTATTGGAGCAATATTTAATGGTGAGAAGAATAATTTTGTTTTTAGCAAATACAAAAAAAAAAAAGATTTCCCAAGAGAAAATCGCTCACCTCCATTTATTTTTTCTGATTTCTCTTTGTCCCCTTTAGGTATCTTTCTCGTATTCCCCGCGGCAAAAAAATAACAGGATTAAGATGGGTGAAATTCTCTCTTCGTAAACATTGGTTTAAAGTGTTTGAATATTATCGCGTTTTCAGTACTTAAACTATCATGGTTGTGTTGTGAGTAACTTCATGATTTAATGTAATGTGCATCTTCAAAAAATAAATAAATAAACGAGTAGAAATTTAGATCTAATGCTCAACAGAGATAGGTCATCTAAAAAACTACATCGGCAATGGATGAAGTAAGTGTCATTGTTATTTGAATTTTATTGCTTTGAAATCTCTAAGCGAAAAATAATAAATAGTTTGTAAAGATTGCCGTAGTTTCTCCTCTGTACATCGCATATCTTGCTCGAGGGGACAAGATTATTTGGCATGGGTGCTGCCGTTAGGGTCATGTACCATTTGATTCATATCATTCTTGAGCATTTGTTTCATATGAATCTTTAGAAAATTTCTTAGTGTTGTATGTTCATGTTTGTTGCAAAAAGCTATATATAACTGAAGAACATGAGAAGCCAAACTAGCACAATGAGTACTTTAATGGCGCACTGTATTTCTCAAGTGATCAATTTTTCTTTTTGAATCCATTAATTAGAGATACATAGAGGAGAAAGGATGCAAATGAGGGAGATAGAGAAGGTAGAGAAAATATTGGAAAATATTAAATTTTGTATTTTTGAAAAAGGACACTCTTCTTTTAAGTGACGTTAAATATTGCTCCAATAAGAGAGAGAGTTGGCAAATCCAGACTCTAAAATTTACCTTGTTTTAGTCTTGAACTGCTGTGGGGTGGATTACGTTTGGGGTGGATTTGGGTGAATTCACCCACCCTACTGCTGTATATGCTCTTATGTTGTTTGCCAGTTTTTATGATTTTAATTATGGTGCTTATACGCAGATTTAACAGGGAAGAGACTTGCTTTGAGACATATTGTAGTTACGTACTGGTAATTATTGACCAGACTGCCTTGCGGTAACTTATGTGACAACAATATACTAGGGATGGGATATTGCAGTGGCAGAAGAGATAGAATCTCCAGCCTTTCAATACCCGTTTTCAAAACATAATCTCACCCAATAATGCGATGTGAGTGAAAGGTTTGAATTATCTCCCCATTTTCGTACTGATTAAAGTAGTTTATGTTAAGGGTGAACTTGAATTGATGGTCGTTCGAACGGACTATAAGTCGTTCGAACGAGATGTTTGCGTTTTAAGTTGGAAACCTGGTTTTGTCAAAATCGTTCGAACGAGATGTTTGTTTCTATGGCTAGAAATTTGGTTCCGTCGAAGTTCGAACGAGCTTAAAGTCGTTCGAACAAAAACCACGTAGGTTGGTTTTAGAAGTTCGTTTGGGACGTTGAGTTTGCCTCGAGATCTATTCTGTTTGTAATAAGTCTCCCAATATATAAGCGAGACTTAGGTTATTTGTTAACTATCTTTTGGTTGTAATCTCTATGAGTTTAATTCTAGAGAGCTAGGGTTTGAGAGACTCCATTAGAAAGCTTGAGGAAGCTGGAGAGATTGCTTGTAACCTATTTGATCATAGTGGATTGTTCGCTAGGAGTGGTTTTTTATCCATAAGGGTTTTCCTTCCTCCAGGTAAATCGTTATGTTTCGATTTTGTTTAATTTCTCAATTGACGTTTCCGTTTATCGTTCTTGGGCGAGGGATTGGGATTGGCTACCCTAATTCTTAAGAGTTTACACTTCACAGTTTGAACTTTCAAGTACAAACAATTATTAATGAGAAATCCCTTTTTCATTAATGCACACAAAAAATCTATTCACACTTTTTCAGTTTTCTTTTTGGAAAGTGAAACAATCAATCAAGAAGTGGAAGCAAATACATAGAGTCCAATTAAAGTGGTGCAGACTTTGTAATCCTTGGTTCTTCTTTTACTATGATAAGGGATGAAAACTCTGATCGCCGTCTGTAGTCGCTTTTACTGCCTGAATTTATTACCACAGTTTCTTTGTGGCAATGTTGGCATGCAACTGTTTTTACTGGCGGTGCCTCTAAACGCTTTACTGTGACTGGCTCCAAACCCTTCACTCAAATACAAATATACTATATTTTATTAGAAATTAATTCTTGATAACTTCTAAAAGGGTTCGAATGTTACGCCCCCAAACTAGTAAATTTGGAGCATTTGCAATAGACGAAAATTTTAGTCCTTGGTGCTTAGGACTGGAATATTAAGGCGCTTTGGTCAGGTTTCTCTCATAAGTGTCAAAGAAAGTTTTTCTCCAAAGCAAAACGCGTCAGCAAAAGCGGTATACATTTTTCCAGTAAGCAAATATATTGAGTACTCCAAATATATTACCTGAGTGAAAATCCTCGAGGCTTCCTCCCAAGTGTTATTCTCCATCACAGACATGGCTGCCATCTGCACCCTAAAGAAATGTAATTTGAGTACATTGAGCTTGCATTACCAAATCAAATCTCTTTATTTTAATAAATAAATTTATCAAAATAATTAATTAAAAGAGGAAAATATGGTAAAATCATTATTAGAAAAAAAAAAAGCCATGCACCTTGGTAAGAAAATAAAAATAAAGAAAACGGACCCTAGCAATTTGCATTTGTTCCTTAGTTAACATTAATGGCTCAATAATTTCAAAGTTCATTTCATGTCGAGAAGCTGCAGTTCTTGTGTTCTCCATTTTTGTAAAAACAAAGAGAGACTGTCTCGCAAAAACAAAAACAATAAAAAATACAAAGAGAGTGTTGAGAGAGAGAGAGAGAGAAGGGTTTATATAGGAGTAACGGCAACATGAGGGTGCACGGTGGCAACCTAATCGTGGCACAAATACAGTCAGTTTTATGCCATCTATGTTATCTCATCTAACAGCCTTGACCGAGTGACAATTAAAATTTAAACTTGTCATTATACTTGGGACGTAACCTTTTATCTTGATAAGGTAGGAAAAGTGTATCACAAATTAAAAGGCCACTCCAAATGTGATGTTGGTCAAATTTTAAAAGATTCTCAATAAACCATCCTTATAGCATCTTCAAGAAGGCTTGATTTTTTTATTTTTTTTTGCTCAATCCTTGAATTTTTCAAGCATTTGAGAGATCTCTTCCAACAAATAAGGTTCAATGCTTGAATTTCATTTAAGTCATCAGGCGCATAAAGGCTGTGAACTTCATAGTTCTAATTAAAAGAAACAATGGGGCGTATAAAGGTAATGCGCCTGACGAGCTCTTTTTTTAATTTTTTTTTCATGAGGCACGTAAGGTTTATGAGCCCAGCTTTTTAGGGTGCATAAGCGCTTATGCCCCTGAGAATGAAAATTTCCAGGCGCATAAATCTTCAAACTCCAACATTATTGAGGCAACTTCTGGAGGCCGAAAAGTGGAATAATCATACGTGGCATGTGTTTTTTCAAGTATTGAGGCTACTATTGATGATGCTCAGGGCTCATAATGGCTAGGGTCAACCCGGCTAGTAGAGCCTATAAAGAAGGGCAAATGGTGGTGTGGTTACGTTGGTGACTGAATTACGATCACTCCAAATATTCCCAACTTATTTTAGAGAGCGCTTACAAATATAAGTTGCAAGTAAATTGTTTGTGAAACACAAGTATAAAATTGAGTGATACCTTTTTCCTTTTATTGCTCTATCATACTCATTTTCGATGCCACCCATGCCTAAAAATGAAAAATTAATCTTTCACGTCGTCTTAGCATGAAATACTTTTGAAGTCCACTACCTGTGTAAACATATATACAAAACATAATAAGTAACATGCTCCTTCTATTAATATAAACATCATTTTAAACTAATTTCCTCTTTTGATGTTTTTATTTACTTTTATTTATTTGGTTTGAATTGAGTTGGTGATATGAAAAACAATGAGACTAAGCAAGGACACGTCATTTCAGATGCCTCTCAGAGTCTCAGGCCGGTGCTAGGGTTTTGGTAGCCTAAAGCCAGCCCTAATAGTGAGTCCCCCCAAATTTTGGGGGGGTGTTCGGACACCCTCCTACGCACCACTAGGGACTGTATTTTTTATTTTCTTTTATTTTTTTCATTCAGGCGCTTAGGACAGGTTTTTCCCATTAGCGCCCGGGAAAGGTTTTCTCCAATACAAAACACCTCGGCAAAAGCAGTACAAATTTTTCCAGTAAGCAAATATATTACCTGAGTGAAAATCCTCAAGGCTTCCTCCCAAGTGTATTTCTCCATCACAGATATGGCTGCCTTTTGCACCCTAAAGAAATGTAATCTGAGTATATTGAGCTTGCATTACCAAATCAAATCTCATTATTTTAATAAATAAAATTATCAAAGTAATTAATTAAAAGAGGAAAATATGGTAAAATCATTATTAAAAAAAACAAAGCCATGCACCTTGGTAAGAAAAATAAAAAATAAAAAAATAAGAAAATCAAAATAAAGAAAACAGACCCTAGCAAGTTGCATTTGTTCCTTGGTAAGCGTTAATGGCTCAATAATTTCAGAGTTCATTTCATGTCGAGAAGCTGCAGTTCTCGTTTTCTCCACTTTTGTAAGAACAAAGAGAGACTGTGAGGCTTGGTGAGAGTGTTGAGAGAGAGCGAAGGGGGTTGATATAGGAGGAGAAGAGTAACGGCAACCTGAGGGGGCATGTGGTGGCAACCTAATCGTGACACAAACACAGTAAGTTCTATGCCATGTATCTCATCTTACAATCTTTACCGAGTTGGCAATTAAAATTTTAACTTGTCATTACTTGAACCTAATGTCATTACAAATTAAAAGGCCACTCCAAATGTACAATGTTGGCCAAATTTAAGAAGATTTTTGAATCTCATAAACCATCCTTAGACCTCACACAGGGCCTCATAATTGCTAGGCTCGACCCGGCTAAGTAAATTGTTTACAAATACTTATTTAGAAAGCCACTCCAAATACTCCCAACTTATTTTAGAGAGCCTAAGCAAGGACGCAGAGTCTCAGTCGTGTGCCGTTTGAATAGTGTAGAGATACTTTTCCAAAAAATTTGAAAATAAGTAAAAAGATGGGAACTATTGTAAATTTACCATCACGTGAATAAAATTGGACTCAATTCAAGCTTTGGGACACATCATGTATGACAGTATGAGAATAAAGGATAGGTAGTTTTGGTAATATAGAGTAACTAGTATACCGCAATGTGGCGTGGACACCCATAAGTTTGTCGATTTCACTAAGAAAGTAGAGCAATCATCACACAAAATTTTAACTATGTAAATGTGCATTTCACTTTTGATTGCTTATGAACAGTTTGTTATCTTTTAAAAAAAAAAAAAAAAATGTTACAAAATTTGCCCCCATGATCAAGATCTATAAATTCTTAGATTTTTAGCCAACATACTAAGATCGGAGAAGCAAACTAGATATGGTTGAAGAATAGCTGATGTTAAGAACCAAGAACCGTCATCATCCGAAGATTTTAAGGAAATAATTACGTTGTTTGCATTAAAGAATAATGGTAAGCTTTTGGTGCATAACCAAGAGTTGTAATTCAAAGAGAGAGAGATAAAGAGGAATGTGTTAGGAGTTGGGTCCAGCCCAAGCTAGGAGCCCAACAGGGTTGGGTATAGGCCTTTAGGGTTATGGGGAGAGTATGAGATGGTTATGTAACCTATTCAATAGGGTTATCGCCTTTTGTATTACGTATAGTTTTACAATTCTCTAATATCAATAAGAATTCTCTCTCTTTCAATTGCTCTCCAAATATATAGAACTGATAATCTTTCGATAGTATTATATTTCATAACACGTTATCAGCACGTAAGAAGAGAAAGGAAAATTACTCTCCAATCAGTGTTTCAGGGAAACTTTGCAATCAGAGAGGTATTTTACAATTTTTTTGAATTTTGTTTCAATTTCTTCCTAATCTATGATGTATGATATCTTAATATAGATTAATAGCAATTTTTACGATTTTTTTTGGATTAAAAATAACCATTTTTTTGGTGATTTTAACCTTAGAAATAAGGCTGTTTTCAAACCAAAATTAATTTCTATGTGGACATCGGATGGAGGCAATACTACTTTGGTTAGAAAGCCCATCCCGAGAGCTTTCCAACGATATATGGCACGTCTCAGGGAGATGTCCCAATCGCTGAAAAACTCATGATGAAACTAGGCAGTTTCACGGTAAAAAACGGCGTGATGACGTCAGCAATTTTTTTATTTTTTAATAATTATTTGTTGATGATGTCATCCTTATCCATTGCTGACGTCAGCAGTGACACATGTCAAGGACATGTGGCATGTTGACATGACATGGCACGTGCGTGGCACGTGGCAGTCATTGGGGGTGACACATGGCAGTCGCCGGACTGTCACTGGCCGATCACCGGACCGGCCACCGGAACAATGACCGAAGTGACATGTGACAGACACGTGTGAGGATCGTGTGTACGTGTGGCACGTGCGATAGACACGCTTGGGGCACCTGGCAGACCGTTGACCGGGCCAACCCGGTCCAGGCGTTGACCCAGACCAAATCAGACTGGTCCAGGACCGGTTCAGACACTAAATTGGCCATTTAAAGCCCAATTCTTGGTCAAATTTCATATTGAATGGACCTACCCTATAGGGGACCCATTTTTTATTTTCTTATGAAAAACAAATTTTAATTTTTTTTGGGAACAAGTGCCTTGTATAGGAAAATTAACTCACTTATATCAGATATAAGCAATTGGATTAATACCTATTTAAGTATCTTACGATAGCTAATAGGATATTAATGGTATTCCCTTAGGATACTAATTATCATGATCAGAGGATCAAAGATAACACGAAACCAAGACTAATTTAGGATACGACTAGGAATCATATCTAAATTAAAATTAATTGTCAAAGACAAATAATTATAGCTCAATTAGAAATTAACTTAGTTTTATTTCTAAAAACTTGATGTCTGAGGAACCAATTTTTCATATCTAAGTGTAATTAGATGTTACATGATAATATTTAGAGGTATATAGGCACTGATAACAACCTATAGTACCTTAAAATGTTAGTTCAAAGACAGGCATAATTAACCTATCTTGTGAACCCAACAGACTTCGGGGTGGGACCACTTGCCAGCTAAACATCTAATACCCCTCATATTTGTAGCAAATAGATAATTTGGCTATAATATACAGACCTTTATAGAACTTTAAGGCTTAGAACACCCTAGTTTTTTTTGCAACATCTACTAGTTTTGAATAGTTATCTTGGCTAAGACTCTATCAAAATATACTTTAAGGTTAAGATCACCATTTTACGAGGTAAAATTAAGATTTGACGCTTAATAGGATATGAGCAAGGTTCACCTATAAGTAATAATTGAAAATCACTGACTTGTATAATATGAATTGTCTTTAGTAATGATTAGAAATTATCTACTTAAATAAGATTTCATAAGGAACACACACATCTGCGGGTTTCAAATATCAATCTTAGCTAAGATTCTATTAAAACGCACATCTAAGATTAAGATATTCATTTTTTCGGGGTAAAATTTGAGATTTAATTATTAGATAAGAATTTCATGAGTTTTAAAATATGAACAAGGTTAAAGTATAATATGATTAGGAATCTTTTATTTGTCATTATTCTAAGTACTATAATTAGTCTTTAATGTATTTGATATGTCTATCAAAAATTGTCACTAATTCAATATACATTTTGCATTACAGATGTCTGCCAGCCCACGTTACGATTACAAACCATTGCGGCTTAATGGTTCCAACTACCTATCTTGGTGTACGGACATAAAACTCCATCTGTAGACAATGAAAGTCTCAAAGTCGATTGTTGCAGATAACACCGTCTCTGAACCACTCAGGACACATGCCATATTGGCTATGCGAGCCCACCTTCAGCCAGAGCTGAGGTTTGAGCGTATCTATTACAGAGATCCATATGAGTTATGGATAAGCTTAGAAGAACGTTTTGGTCTACAACAGGCCCTAACGAACTATAAAAACCGTAACCGCTGGAACAATTTGAGGCTATGTGACTTCAAGACTGTAGTTGCCTATAACTCAGCACTACAGAAGATTGTTTTAGCCAGGAGGCTCAATAACAATTATGTCTTCGTGAAAGAGGTTTTGTAAAAGACTATTTCCACATTTCCACATTCACGGGCTACTCTCAAGGACTAGTATGCAAAAATAGAATTTAGTGGTCCTGAAGATCTGATCCAACTCTTGCTCGCTGTGAAACAAGATGGCACATTTGTTTTTGGGAAAAACAAGAGGTTTCCCCCTAGGAGGAAGAAACCAGTTGCACGGAAGATCTTATCTCATGGCAAAGACAACCATGAACGGGGTTCTGGAAGTAGGAATGCGACTGAAGGCCAGAATCGGGGATTCTTGGGCCCTCATAATTACAACAAGTTTTAAAAGGTTGGTCAACCACAGGCACCAAAGAAGATCAAGAAGCTAGATTTTGAAACACCTTGCTTGAAATGTGGGGCAGCTGGACACCGGGTACGCGACATCAAGGCACTGTGGGTTCCTAGAGTCAAAGTCCAGGCTAACCACATTATCGATGACATAACTTCTATCACTATGAAGTTAGCAGCGTCAAACTTCTTCAGTGACACTGATGCCGTCATGGATCAACATACGGAGTAATCTGTAATAATATCTCAGTAGACATGTGATGTCATATTAGAGAGAGCATTAGTAGTTTCTTTTCTAGTACAGACTTGATTTACTTTTTTTTATCAGTATTTTTGATTTTGTTGGGAACATATCATTTATATTTTAATAAAGTGCTCGTGACATACATTAGATTTTCAATTTGTTCTAAATTATGATTATTCAAACTTATTTCTTAAGAAGTAGTTAAATTCTATGTATGATAGTTGATCTACTATATACAACCCACCTATAGATCTATATACTCATTGAGCATGACTGATAATCAGATGAGTGACGACATATGTCTAAGAGACATTAGTACCACGCACTCAATTATTTTAAGATATTAATATATTTCTTGTCTAACCTTATGTATCAGGGATGGCATGAATATCATTGGTACGGCCAGCATGATAGAACGTTATTACTCTTTAACGGTACGATTCATGGTATCTAGTCTACTTTATAAACTAGTAAATCCAGCTAGATTTTACTGAGTTTAGGGATATATATGATAATACTTATCATGTAATAACTATCCTATAAAATCGTAGACAAGGTTTTGTGCATTAACTCCATGTATAAAGGTTAGAATATGCTATTGGAGCAGTTTCCAATACACTCCTCAGGGCTCGGATAACAAGGAGGATTATCGGGATTATATCTCAACTTTCCTTAAAAGGAAAGAAGATGAAGAGAGTGTACGTGTAACAATTGCTTTCTATGAAAGTCTATTATTTATTCCTAGTACGACCAAGGTGGAGTGGGATCTCCAACCTTTGCTCCAGACGCATCCATGGAGACACATGTGGACCTTTCCATTTACATAGTGGCCCACTTGAATATATATGGTCAAAATAGACACATCTAAGAGATGGTCTTACGTTTACATATTATTAAAATCTAGGAATGCAATGTTAGCACGACTTCTCACTTAGATCATTTGATCTCAGACTCATTTTCTGGATTAACCGATCAAAGTTGATCGATGCGACTTGACGGGGGCCTAGGAGTTGGACTTAGAGGCTCTTGATGATTATTTTACTGCTAAATGGGATAGATGATTAAGCATCGTGAGTACCCCATACCAGACCCAACTCAGGATTGACGAAGAACCTAATCAAGTGATTTAGGATGATCGCTAGGCCACTATTATTACGATCACAGCTTCCAGCTAGTGTGTGGGATATGCATTCTTGCTCCCACAATACTGATTAGGGTTTGTCCCTTAGCAAATCAGTAAATTATTTTTTCCCAAAAGCGACTTGTAACTTGGTCGGAGCCCGGTGTCGCCCATTGGCGAACATTTGGGCGTTCTATACAGAAGTCAATCACACCACAATGTATAAAGATGGGACCCTCAACATCGGCATGGTATTATATGGTTTGTGATTCACATTTATCACTGGATATTTGGAACCCACTGGCGACGTATATACTGCAGGGCAGATAATTGTTACTTTGATGAAATAATATTCCTATCATTAGAGGGAGATATGACAGTCAATGATGAGGATGTTTCCATGAAGTCTTGGAAAATACCATCCTTGTCTCATCTAGATCCATATACATAAGTTAGGTGACAATAAGGTTAAACGGATTACAAACCTTCAATAAGTTATAAATGAATTACCTGATATATTCATAGACACTATTGAAGTACCGTAAGTATATGTACCTACAAGTAATACACCTACACAGCATAACGTTCCTGGGGAACTAGTACTAGAAATGAATCTAAGGCTCGCACTTAGTATGGAGCACCATTGGAAGAAAGTATTCAGAGCTGAGGAGCTGCAGAATATGGGACAAATATGACTAATGGTGCAGTCAGTTCAACGATGATGGATGATAGACACGTAATATTTACGTGTACAACTCCTAAATTTATATCTACCTAGTCATTTATTAAATAAATGTGACACTAATAGTGTTTTTGTTTATATTTACAGAAATCGGTCACATAATAAACAAGTCGTACATTTTTTTGGTTTTTAACGAAGAACAAGGGTGATGCACTCCAACAATGACTCTCATTTGAAGTTGTCAACCAAAAGCCCATGCATGGATGCCCATTGAAGAGAATTAAATATAAATATTATTCTCATGAGTTGTAATATCTATGCATGATTTTAAGCATTGTTTATGGGATTTTATATTAATGGTGATATTTAGTAACCCTTCCTATACTCTATAAATAGGAGGGGAATGCCACCCATGAGAGATGATCTTGGAGAGTGTAAATATCAAGGTTCAATAAGCAATAAAGTTCTTATTCTTCTCTTTTTCTTGTTTTTTTACTTTTATCGTAGTAATAGTAGTATGGCAATGATCAAAGGGATGACTAGCCAATCTTCTTAGCCAAGGCTAGAGGAAGCTCCACCCAATGTAGCCTTAATATAGATTGTGTAGCTTAGTTAGAGTAATTACTTTCTCTTTATCCTGGAATATTGCATATTCGTATTCCTTCATTCTAGGTTTGACCATAGCTAGGATTAGGAGGAATAAGGAATATAAGTAACCATCTTATTTGACCATAACAAGATAGGTTAGGAACATGGAGAAGAGAACATAATCCATGCTTATCAACCGGACCATGGTTGAATAAGTTGGTTTATGGGTAGTTCCCAATCAATAATTATTTTATCTCATGATGTATTGCATATGCCCGACCAAGGATATGCGATACGGGAATTCATGAATACTCTAACTAGGTACACTATCTCAAGGTTACAATGGATGGAGTGGAATCACGCCTTGGTTTCCTCTTCAATCGTATTAACACATTTTCTAGTTTGTGTTTTATTTTAATTTTTTTACTTATAAAAACCCATTCTTATTGGATAAAATTAGTAGCTCGAAACATAATTCGTACCACAAGTCTCTTGGGATATGACCTCGCTTACCCTTGTACTTAACGGTACATAGTGCGCTTGCGGGTCTTTTAAGACGTCAGTTTATAATCGATCAATAGAACCACCCATCAACGAGGCAATAATAGCTACGTGATCAGTTGATGTATTAAAAGACTAGTATGGGGTGACACATACGCGTATGATGATAAGAAGATATTGGTCTATTAAAAGTCTATAATTGCACAACGTAGGATCGTTCGATAGATATTTGTCGACAAGGTATTCATATTCGATGTTGTACTCGCCATCATGGATGAGAATTCAAAACCACTTATTGTAAATAACTGTGTGTTGTTGTACATTGGCCAAGGTGGGCATCTGGAATCCAAGCTGAGCTTAGCTTGCTAGCATAATGCAAAGTGATACAATTGAGCATGTTGGTTATAAATGGGAAAGGTATAGAAACATGATTAACTTTCAGAGATAATTTGGTCAAGGCAAAACTAGTTGCTTAAGAAATCTTTAAGAGATCTGGCATCAATTACAGTGTGACCTATTACCCGGTTATGGACGCTATAACGTTTCGGTACTAATCAGTCTGTCAAGTTGTCGAGGACAAGCTAGACATACATTTGATGTAAATACCGTGTATTTATATGGGAAACTAGATACGGATATCTACATAAAGCTACCTGGGAAGGTATAAGCTTCTGGAAGCAACTAAGCCTGATACATGAGGTGTGTACTAGGGATGGCATTGGGGCGGATTTGGGGCGGGGGAGCTAATCCCATCCCCATCCTCGCTTAGATTTCAACCCCCCATCCCCGCCCCGATACCCGTTTAAGTTAAACGGGGATCCCCTAATCTGCCCCACCTTACAAAACCTAATCCCAGACCCACCCCATCCCCGCCCCATTTAACTAAAAAAAAATTAGGGGACCAGGTCAGCAAATACTTATGGATCACCACCTTACAAAGTACAACAATAGAACATCAAACAACACATTATGTAAGGCATTATGCAAGGCATTGCTGATACAACAACACTTTCAGAAAGTACTATGCATAAACCCAAACCATATTTGTATGTAAATTAAAAGCTCAAAACAGCATTTGTACTAATACCGTATCCCAAATTTGTATGTAAACTAGAAATGATACCGTATCCCAATTTGTAGTTTGATAGGCTTATTGTCAATAGTGATCATCCTTGCACCGAATTCGACACCGATGGTTAAGTCGTGAACAGGCTGAAAATGTTTGTCAGTGAACTGCAGAAAGAGATATGATTTTCCAACTCCTGTAAATTAGAATTGAGATGCTGATAATGAGGAGGGATTTGGATTGTAAACAATCTAATTATAATGATGATGATCCGAATGAATCTCCAATGAAATTGAGATGCTCATAATGCCCAACTTCATACTTCTATCTGTAGTGTGCTTTTTCTCACTCTTGTAGTCGAACCAAGTCTTTATCTATCTCTCTCTCTCCTCTTCCATTGGAGTTTAGAGTTAAAGTTGAAGAGAAAACTCTTGCTTTGCTTAAGATCAATTCCAACCATGTACTCTTTTCCCCTTCTCTCAAGATTTATCCTCTCATAATTTTACTCATACATGGAGCTTCAGTTGAATTGGTGAGAATAATTCCTTAATTTTACTGTTTCATTTCTCAATTGGTGAGAAGAATTGGTATTGGGTACTTGGCTTTGGGTTGGGGAAAGACAGTAGACATGTTGAGATTTAAGAGTTATTAGGGTTTGTTTTATTTATAAATTTATATATATAAGGGTATAGTTGTAAATATGAAGAGGTATTATATGGGGCGGGCGGGGCGGATAACGGATTTTTTTTCATCAACCCCAAATCCTCCCCGATACCTGACGAATTTATACAAGCTCAGCCCATACCCGCCCCCATACCCAATATAGTCATCCCAAATCCTCTCCAAACGGGGCCGGGCGGATCCTCGGTGGGACAGGGAAAATTGCCATCCCTAGTGTGGACGTAATAAAATTAGAAAAGTTATTGCTGACTTTAAGCATTTAGGGCCCATGAGACATAGTAAGGTGACTGAGTATTTGAAGGTCAGGGACTTTGCAAATATCATTATCTGTCTATGCGCTTTTATTTATAACACAGAAACTAGCTTCAGTGTCATCATAACAATGTACTAAATGATTTGGATATCATTAGAACTTCAGGGGAGATTGCGAGAGCCGTTGAATACCTTGGGAAGGAATTCAAAATACAAGACCTTGGGAAATCAAGTAGTGTCTCGATTTGCAGATCGAATATCTTGGTAGTGGCATACTCGTACACCAAGCAATATATATTGGAAGAGTTATCTAATACGTCGATATGGATGTAGCACACGGTGCTAAGCCGTTTATTGCGCGCCCATCACTTGGGTGTAGACAACATCTTTCACCATCCTAATGGGGGGAGAAACTTTTAAGGCTTTGACACCATAACTAGGAGGTGTTTTGCTATAGGTAGTGAACTGTTTAGCTTGCCATAGTTCTGTTCCTATCCAAAGGCACTAGATTGAGATCAGGCACATTATGAGATATCTGATCGGTATGAAAGACTGGGATCTGTTCTACTCGAAATGGTAAACGTAAAAGTATAGAGTACACCAATACAAAATACTTCTCAAACCTACATACAGGTCATTATCAAATAGATGCGTTTATGTATGGGGATACATAAAGATTCTTAGAGATCGATGAAGCAAACGGTGGTAGTTACACCTTAAACTATGAAGATTCTTGCACTTCATGAAGCTGGTAGAGAATGATGGTTGCGCTCCAAGATACATCTCATCAACCGAAGTTATGGCATATTCTATCCAAGATAAAGCATTGACTATGTATGAAGACAATTCAGCTTACATCATTCAAGTCAATGGCGATTTATCAATAGCGACAAAACGAAACACATTTCATAGAAGCCATTCCAACCTTATAAATTATAAAAGGCGAATGAGATTGACGTTATTGAAGATATTTTAGAAGACATCTTTGCAAACCTATTCACGAAGACCCTTGCACTACTTACGTTCAAGCAGCTAGTACATCGAATCGACATGCAGAAGTCTTATTTATTAATATGTTAGTGAGATACATATCATGGAGATAGATCTTAGGGAGATCGACATCAGGGGGTGTAGTTCTAGCCTGACATGGACACATGCGTGCAGTACTTTTTTTCTTGATAGTACAGCTTTTATCCTATGAGGTTTTACTAACTGGAGGTCTTGATGAGACAATGTATACGCGTCCACAACCCATACAGGGTATAGGATTGTACTCTTTCCCTATACACCTTTTTTCCCAATGGAGTTTTTGCTAGGCAGAGGTTTTGATGAGGCAAGTCGTCCTAGTATGGAACACCCCAAGGGGGAGTGTTAGGAGTTGGGTCTAGTCCAAGCTAGGAGCCCAACAGGGTTGGGGTGTCCTACAAGACTCCTAACAAAGCCCATAGGCCTTTAGGGTTATGGGGAAAGTTTGAGATGATTAGGTAACCTATTCAATAGGGTTATCTCCTTTTGTATCATGTACAGTTTTACAGTTCTCTAATATCAATAAGAATTCTCTCTCTCTCAATTGCTCTCCAAATATATAGAATTGATAATCCTTCGATAGTATTATATTTCCTAACAAAATAGAATTTATTGGGAGATAAGACATGCAATATAGGATGTGGGAAACAAAAGAGTGAGTGCGTTTATTGAGGAGAGGAAAAGTTTCATGAGGAGAAGATAGAGTTAGTTGGAGAGAAATTGGGGAAGATAGAAATGTAAATATGGGTGATTTAAGGGTTAATTTGAGTTGTTTAGTGGGGGTAAAATATGTATTAAAAGAAACTTCAGTCAAACACTCATAACTAGCCAAATAACATTTACATCTAAGGTGGTGTTTATTTTTGCCACTAATTAGACAAAATCACTAATTAGTGAAAAAATTTCTTATGGATGTGTGTTTTGGTATTTGTTTTTTTCAACTAATTAGTGATTTTGTCTAATTATTGGCAAAAAAAAGTTAATCCAAGGCCCCCCCTCCCCCTGACTGGATTTACTTTTCATTGTGTTATCTTAGTGGTAGTTGTCCATTGAGATTTAATAGTATATATATGAGTTTAGTAAATTATTACTAGAGAATATGTTTTTATTTTGAATAGATAACAATGGCAATTTTGAACAACATTCACTAAGTGAGAGAAAAAAAAGAACACTGCTGCCACTGATTCATTTATAATCAAATTAGTTATTCAGTTAGCTTCACACCCATTCAAATATTAAGTTAGGTTAAGACATTTTAAGTTTAAAAAAAAACAAAAACAAACGGCCCTAAGTTAAAATTAAAGAGGCCTCCCTATTGGTATCTCTGAAAAATTAAAAGGGTTAATTTTGAAATAGTTAAAATTTGGAAGTGGGTTGAATACAGCGCATGCATGTGCCTGATTGAAGGAGAGAGGTCAAATATATAATAAGGAATTTTTCTAGACCAAATTAATGTTATGTACAACCAAATTTCTTGGAAACCATAAAAGTAACAACGATGTTCAATTTTTTTCCTTCCGGAGAAGTAGTATTTTTACCTACAAAAGCAATCATTTAGGAACCCTTATTACTTCAAAAAATATATATCATAAATAACTAAATTGTGTGATCATTTAGCAATAATATAATTGTTGGAAAAAAAAACCTTGTGGTTTTATCCTTAGTTTGAATGGTTGATATCTAAGTGATTTATTTTGTACCACATTGGGTATGTAGGTTACACAACTCTAGATTATAAGTAAGAGTTTACTTATGAGTTGTAATGTGTGTGATTTGAATTGTCTCCAACAGACACATCATGAGGTGTGTCTTAAGGTATGACCCTTGGTGAAGAGTCGTGTCTTAAGGTGTGACCCTTGGTGGTGAAGAGTCATGTCTTAAGGTGTGACCCTTGGTGAAGAGTCGTAACTTGAGGAGTCACCTTTAGTAAAGAGGCACTAACTTGAGGTGTGACCTTTGGTAAAGAGGCACTAACTTGAGGTGTGACCCTTGGTGAAGAGTCACCTATACTCTATATAACCCAACTTCGTTTTCATTTTTTAATAATAAGTTTTTCAGAGTTTTTTTAGTCATTTTCAAGAGAGAAAACAGACGCAATCAAGGTTCGTTTAGCAGAGAGATAGAAGTGTTTTCTTTTTTCTGCGACTGATCATTATATCCTGGGAGACAGGGGCCGATTATATCCTGCAAAGCACTGTGGTAGGGGCGAATCTGTCTTAAGGAGATAGTGTGCATGCACTAGACTCGATCATATCCCGATAAGTGTTTTGATCTCTTTCTAATCTCCTTAACTTATTTTTGATAGTGCCAATTTTTGAACACAGGCTAACAACAATAATTAACATAGTCAAAACCAAATAATTTCAGTCGTGTAGAGAATATGATAAAATATTGAACATCTGATAGAAAGAGTACTTGGGCTATTCCATCGAACAAGGCATTCATGGAGGGCTTGAAAATGGTGGACCTACACAATAATAATAATAAGATATTTAAAATCAATACGAAATAAACCTCATAAATTGTAGAATTTACCTTCTAAAGCAGATACTACTGGGTAATACTTTGAATGAGTCTTTCAGATTAGATTGCATGTAAATTACTCCAATTGGTAGAAACCTGTAAGAGCATATGCAACAGTCGAAGGGTGGATTAACCCAAATCTACCCCATTTGTAAATTCACCTCAAATCCACCCACATCAGTTCACTTCCCAAATCAAGGTAGATTGAACCCAACGCAGTTCTGAACTGCGCAGGACAACTAACAGTTAATATATGGCCACGTGTCTCCATCTGGAGTATCCAAATCCCACGCGCAGTTCTAAACTGCATGGTACTCCATGCATGAAATGCCTTCAAATAATCATTTTGTTTCAAACACTCTTCTACATATTTCCCAAACTTAACATTTACCCAACCCCAACTTTTAACACAAGTTTCCCAAACCCAACTTTTAACACACGTTAACGGCCACAATGTCGGGACCTACTCATTCAATTCCCAAAACTAGACGTAGGCAAAGTGATGAAGTTAAACGAAAGGGTAAAGAATTGGTTACGCATATTTGGCCGTTATACCTCACGCCGAATAATAATCCCAACCCAACCCTCGAGGAGTTGCAGCGAGTGGATATCCTCCCAGAAAACTGGGTCCACATTTCTATTGGATCAGAGGAATTGCCAGTAAGTTTTTTGAGTAAAATTTATGTGTTATTAACCTTATTTGTCAAATGTTCGACGAAATGTCCGAATGAGAATTTAATATGTTAATGTGTTGTTTTTGCAGAACCGAGATGAAATCATATGTAGGGGATTGCTGAATAAGGTCCAAAAGTGGTACCAATGAATTGCCAGGTACCCCACGTTGAAGATCTTGGTCGACAATATGGGTTTTGAAATTTTTTTGACGATTAAGGCAGGAAACTTGGATAACCGCTTAATCCATGCTCTCGCGGAACAGTGGTGGCCTTCTACCCATACTTTTCATTTCCTTGCGGGGAACTTGGAATTACGCTGTTGGGCTTCGTAAAGCTAACGGGCATAAGTTTTGGGGGTGGTTTCGAACTCCTGTATGGCAATAAGTACTCCAAGTTCGACGAAGCACAAATATTGTTCCTCGGAATCACTCAGACCGATATTAGGTACGTTAACATTACACTAGCTTATTTGAAAACCTGGAAAGACCCTTTAAATCCTCGAACCAACAATAACATACAAGACATGGACCTCGTATATGCTCGGACATTTATTGCATACACGATGGGTAATATCTTCTTCTCAAATACAAATACATCTCTACCGGCCTGTTATCTTACAGCTTTGACAGACCAATATTTTCTAGATGCGTCGGGCTTCGACTAGGGTACTCCAATCATGGCACATTTGTATTGGGGACTAGACGAAGTTTTAATCCTAAAGAGTGGGAAGGGGAAGAGCTCAATCATAGGCTTTTATGCTCTATTAGAGCTTTAGTTCTTCGAGTATTGTCGCGTTGGAATGTACCTGGTCAAGGTGAACAATTTCAACCATGTTTATCCTCATATGAGTATGTGGAGAGATGAAAGGGCTAGTTCAGGGGCTAAGATCCATTCATTCATTTGATGTGATCAGAGAAATGATAAAATGGGAAGGACGTAACCAACATTGATTGGCAACCATGGAGTAGACAATCAATCCGTCCAGTGGTAAGATCTGCCACAGAGCTTAGTCATAGAAGGATTCCATTAGTTTCAGTCCCATATGTGAATGGTACACTTTGGTATTTAGGAGACCAGTGTATGCGTCAGAACACTGGGGTTGATAGTGTTTCATATGACCCCCCACAAGAGATTATGGAATTCCCACGGTACGATCGAGCACTTTATCAGGGACTGAGAGATTTTGACTTCTATGATGGACACGATTACATCGTTGCTCACGTGGATTACATGACATTTTAGAAAGCCGTTCATCCAAATCCTAATATCGATTATAGTTTAGTGAAAAGGGCCTAAAATATATGGATGGTTGGGTGTGATCTAGTGAGGCCCGATGTTGTTTTGCCACATACTTCGAGTTTAGCCACATCTTCTCAGATGCAAAACTATGGTGTTGAGGCATACGACAAGGAAGTGGGAGATCTAGAATGGTTCATAGAGATGGGAGGAAGCAGTGATTCATGTAGGCGTGCACCGATCCCGGTCATGCAGGTACCCGTGTCCACCAAGATACAGTGTGGATGAGTTCTGGACTCAAAACCAAGGAATGCGGTATGCGGCTTATGAAGATATGAGGAAATTATATCAACAAAATGAGGAGTTAGCAGAATAACTGCGCCAGTCACAGGATATTAACCGAGTCACGGGAGATAGACTAGCTGAGATCTTCATCAGCTACCAGACACAGCCGGATGTGCAATGTACTTCTGACGAGAGTTACTCCCGTACCAGACGCGGCCGCTAGACGAAGAAAAGCCATCCGACTTAGGCTATGTTTTATTATATTTTGTCAGACTATCGAGTTTATATTTTATTTTGTTTAAACTATTTACCAGTATATTATGTTTTGTTTAGACTATCAAGTTTATGTTGAATTGATTATGCATTATGTTTAAACTTGTGTTTGCTTGAAATTATACATTTCTTCAAGTGTTTGAAAGAAATTTTGTGGCAAGAGGACCTAAAAAAATAAGTGTTTGAATGAAATACTAGGCTTTTTCAAGTGTTTAATGAAATGCCTAATCAAAGTCTTTGAAAAATAAAACTAAGTATGGAGAGATACACACACAATAGATGGCATATCAGGTATTTGAGGAAATGCCTCAAAGAAAAAAAAAACTAAGTATGGAGAATAGAACCAAAGGTCAAAGCTACAGTCTCTTGCCGCGCATTTTTAAACTGCGTGGCAAGCTTTCTCAAACACGTGGCTTAATCTTGTCCCTTAAAATGAGATACGTGGCTTAATCTGGTTAGAGGAAGTTTGCCATGCAGTTCAGAACTACGCGGCAAGAGCCTGTAACTTTTGCCTTGTTTTTTTTTCTCTCCACACTTGAGTTTTTTTAGGTTAGTTTCTTTGAGGCATTTCCTCAAACACATTCCCTTGCCCTATATTAAGAGTGCATCGGTTCATACTTAGTCTATTAGTTTATTTGTGAGCTCAGAAATATAGGGAATTTATTTAAACTCATGAAAACACCAAGCTATATTTTAGTAAAAACTTGTCTTTTGTGTATCTCAACGGCCAATTTTTTTGGACACTTGTTCACCAAGTAGCTCAACGGCTATATTTTTGTCAAAACTTGTCTTCTGTATATCTTAACGGTCGGTATTTTTTAAAACTTGTTCACTAAGTAGCTCAATGGCTATATTTTTGTCAAAACTTGTTTTTTGTATAGCGGCTATATTTTTTGGGAAACTTCTTCACCAAGTAGCTCAACGGCTATATTTTAGTAAAAACTTGTCTTTTGTGTAACGGCTATATTTTTTGGGAAACTTCTTCACCAAGTAGCTCAATGACTATATTATTTTATCTATAAATGTTATTCATTTTCTACACTATCTTCCCTTAATCTTCTACACTCTCCTTCCTCCTTAGCTTACAAGAAAAGCCACCATATCATCTTCAAGCTTCTAATCTAATTCTCAAAACCATTCTCAATCCTCAAATACGAACCAACAAGGGAACGTATTTCCGACGCAATTCGGCGCATATGATTTGTCGTATATGATTCGTCGCAAATGCCTAACCTTTCCCAATATCGTGATCACCATGTTCGACAACTATTTCCACCATAGGACAATCAATTTTTATCACAAACCCAAGGATATTACCCTCATTACCAAAACTAAGGATATTACCCTCAATTTGATCCTTATACGGGTTCGTTCTCTCAACCGGGAAATCCATATTTGTCATCTCACGCCGGTGGAAGTTCGAGTACCACGCCGATGAGAGGAATTCGGGTTTAAATTATTTAAACCTCAATACATCACCGATTGTCTCTCCGGTCATCTCTTTGGTCATCTCTCTGGTCATTTCTAAGGTACTCAATCAGGTTCTCAGGAGAAATACTACGCGTAAAAAGGCAAAGCCTAAAAGAAAGACAACACTGACACCTATTGCAGTTGAGGATGGAGTTAAGGTTGAGGATGAAGTTGATGACAACAAAGAAAGATATACGAACTCCAAATATTAGTCGTCCGATGACTTCGTCAATCTCGCATGCGCTTGGTCTCAAGTCTCTCAAAACCTCGCTATGACGAACAACCAAAAAGTTTTTACATTTTGGTTCAAGGTGCGTGACCAATTCAACTTATTCTATAATAACCAATCGATGTGGCGATCATGCAACGGTGTCAATTGCGCGTATAAGGGGCAGCTCAATAAGGAATATTCGATTTTTAGAGGCATCATTCAAGACCTCGAAAGCTGATATTTTACCGGCATTGGAACGGGCGACGTCGTAAATATTTTTTTTCTCATTCCATTAATTGTGTTCCACAATTAATACTCATTAGAATTTCGAACTTGATTTCTAGGAACGTATGGCATACGAGACATTCGAAAAACTACAAAAAAAAACCATTTATATTGGGGGAGGCTTACAAAGTTTTGGAACATTGCCCAAAATGGTCACAAATTAAGAACATCGGGAACCCCGGCCGCAACGTTGCTAGGAAATCAGATTTTAACGATAGCCCGAGTACTTCTGGCACCGATCCCTCTACACCTACTTCCAATACTCCAAATATGGTTATTCCAGATGATTCTATTAACTTGGATGCACCACTATATGCTTATGGGGAAGAAGAATCGGGCAACCAAAAAAATACAAGGCAAAAGAAACGGCAAAGTCAAGTATAGGTTTTTGGGGAAAACAAATATTTAAGGTGACGATAAACATGATTAAGGCATGGAATGGGAGAGACGAGTAGAAGAAAGAGGAAAGGGAAGCTAGAGCTAGAGCACGAGAAAAACAAAAGTTGGCTAGAGACCATCAAAGTTGTGCATATGGTTAAGGTGATAATAGCGAACCCAAGTCACCTACTAACGACACAAAGACGTTGGATGAAGAAGCAAATTAAATAATATTCAAAAAAGTTAAAGGAGCAGTGTCCAAGTGATGACAACGTTTCTAGTGATGAAGATTGATGCAATCCATGACGTTAATATAAGTTTTTAAGTTCTATGTAATTTTATTATTTTAATAAAATTGTTATTTATGTTAAGTAAGAGGCAAAACGAACTTCAAAAAGTCACTCAAAATATATTATAAGTTCAACATAAAACTACAAACTTCGAAACTAAATACATTTCAACTTCAACATAAAACTACAAACTTTGAAACAAAATGCATTACTCCACTCCTTTTTTATTCCACAAATGCGTGACAAGTTCATTCCATAATTGGAAATGAGCACCTTCACTTCTAATTTCATGAATCTTCTCAATGTACTGTGCCATCGTGGTGATCGCGTATCTTGGATTTAAGTCCTTCTTCCAATTGTTTACCGAATCTCTAAACTCAGGATCAATGTCTACTTGTTGGACGTAAGTATGACATTCATCTTCGACGATCATGTTGTACATGATTATACATGCATACATAACATTTGTTAAATCATGTGGCTTCCAAAATTGCGCACCGTGCGCCAATATTTGGAACCTAGCTTGTAATACCCCAAATGCACGTTCTACGCCTTTCCAGCATGCTTCTTACATCTTTGCAAAATACCTTTCGGCATTGTTGGACAGATTTTTATGGTTTGAACAATTGTTTGCCATTTTGGATGTATTCCATCCGCTAAATAATACCCCATAGTGTGCGGGGCCGCGCCTATATTGTAATTACATGGCGACGCAACTCTATTAGACAAGTTGTTAAAAAACCACCTTGATGCAAGACGTTCATGTCATTGTTAGAATCGGGCACCCTAAAGAATGCGTACCATATCCAAAGATCTTGCGATGCAACCGCTTCCTAAATTACTGTCGGGATTTTCTTATACCCAGTATATTGTCCTGCCCACCCGGTAAGACAATTCTTCAATTTCCAATACATATAATCTAAATTACCTAACATCCCCGGGAAGCCTCGCGATCTATTCACTTCTAACAAGTGTAATGTATTGATTTCATGAGGAGATTTAAGGTATTGAGCTTTGAATAGTGTTATAATTATTTTACAAAATTCTTTCAAACTCAAAATTACACGTAGATTCCCCAATCTGATCGTATTCATCTTGGGCGTCTGCGCTCGTACCGCAACATAACATGCGGAGTGTGCACGTTATCTTTTGATGCGAGGATAAGCCCATTATCTTAGCAGCATTTTCTTTTTGAATAAAATATGAGTTTATAGAAATAACATGATCATGAATACGTTGATATACACACCTTCGCTCATATGGAATCGATGACAAAATAGAATACCGGTAAAGACTGGGTTGGCACCAAAATAATCCCGATTAAGGCTAAACTCGCCCAATTTATGATCACGACCTTTCTGCTTGTCAATCCTTCCTCTTTTACTACCGCCCCGCCTTCGTGGTGATGTCATATCTTGCTCTTTTTCTTCCACTTCTCCCATCTCAATCATAATCTTGCTATACTCGTGCATCATCTTAATTTTACATTTGAAGAGCTCTTCACTTCTGGACGATGATGATGACAAGGATGAGAGTGATGGATCAGACATGATTAGGTCCTCCAAAATTAGGTTAGACATGATTGGGTAAAATTGATAACAAGAAAATTGAATAGAGTTTAGAAGATAAATGGTTTTTAAGAGAAAAGAGTCGAGTGCAAAAGAGTAAGAGAATAGAGTGTACAAGATGAATGGTTTTATAGATGAGCAAAACTAGCCGCTGAGCTTCTTGTCAAACAAGTTTGGTAAATAAACTAGCCGTTAAGCTTCTTGTCAAACAAGTTTGGCCAACAAACTAGCTGTTGAGATGCTTGCTAAAAAATATAGCCGCTGAGATGCTTGAACAATTATGCCCAAAACTATAGGCCTTCTGATCACTAAAAAATAAAACCAAGTATGGAGAGGGGAAGCTTATAAATTTGTATCCAGGCTCTTGCCGCGCAGTTCAGAACTGCATGGCATGAACTAGTCATTAGCCAAGTTGAATCCTAACCGTCACGTGTTTCCATCAGAAGTGTACACTCTACGTGTAGTTCAGCACTGCACGGCATGGGAGCCACTGGAAGCTTGACAAGTATCATCATCCTATTGGCTCATGGACTACGCGCAGTTCAAAATGACGCGGGATCGATCCACCAAAAATTCACCCAGTGGGTGGAGAGACCACCCTCAAGGTGAGTTGTGTTTGGCCCGTAGGCAAACCGACCTAGCTACTGCAAGGTGAATTTGGGCAAAAGATGATAGATTCACAAATTCACCTCGCCACGTCAGAATCTACCTAGCTGCTGTAGGTGCTCTAATAGAAAACATAATCAAGAAATCTTAATCAAAGTGTTTAATCATTTCAATTGTATTTGTAATATGAAAGGAGTTTCATAAACTAACTGAGTAAAGAAAATTGCACGTATTAATTGATAAATTAGCCATCTTAACGCTGATCTCCATCGCTACCAAGAAGAGAACACACCTATACATTGAAGGATGAAAATGACAACAATATTAGATGGCAGGGCGACGAAGTATTCGTGGCATAATACAATAAGTTTTTTTGCCAAATATGCATGTAATCTCATCTTTAAATCTTCACCACGTGGCAATTAAGTGAATCTCCTCTAGTAAAATTGATAAGATTAGGTCCTAGTCCAATTCCACATTCAGCCCAATTAAGCCCCTCTATTTTACTTGGACCCAATCTTTGCTATCTTGTTTAGGGAAAAAATGTCATCACAAATTCAAAGGCCACTTCCATATTGGCCAAATTTGAGCACATAGATTTTATATCAAAGAGGTCTTTCAAGCGATTAAAGGTAATGTAGATACTATACTCCATATTTTAAAAATATATGTAGAAGCATCTGAGCAGGGTCGGTCCAAGTACACATCCCACACACAAACAAGCATATCAAGAAAAAATATAGCATCACAACTTGTATATTTTCGCAATGCACAAGCATAACAAATATATACAAAAAAGACATAGCATCACGACATGTATATTTTCACAATAACAACATAACAAACATATCAAGATAAAAGACATAACATCACAACTTTAAATAGTTCCAACATCAACTTAAAATAGTTCCAACATCCACTACAATAACACCAACAACATAAATAGTTTCAACATCAACTTCAAGAAAGGAAAAGACCTACTTCTTGATCTTCATCTCTTTGAATTCCTTCAAAAGATTTTTGATTATGGTAGTAGTTCTTTCTGCAACTAGAAGCTCCACGATGAGTTTTTTTCCCATCTCCTCTTGCAATTAGACTACCATCTAATAGTTATTGTACATATGCTTTCCCAGTAAGATATGAGGTACATAGTTTTTGCCTAACTCTTTCTAATGTCCCTCACTGCATCTCTCTCTCTCTCATCGCCTCTCTCTTTTATTGCCTCTCTCTTCACCCAAGCCACACCAAAACCTCACTGCCACTGCCACCATCACCAAGACCCCACCACCACCACTACTACTGACACCAACACCCAAACCTACCACCACCACCACCCAAACCCATCACCACCACCACCACCACAAAACCTCACCACTGTCACTGCCACCGAAACCCACCATCACCACCAGGGCCAGCCTAGGCGAGATCCAAAAATAAGGCCTCCCGCTGGGGAAAAAAATTGGTAGCAACTATTTTCTTGTATAAAAATTATGAATAAGGTGAGCACTTGAACCTTTAATCTTTAGATGAGGTGAAGCACTTTAAACCAACAAAGCAACTTTATTTTATGCTATTTTTGGGGCCCCTTTTTTATATAGTACTAAAACATTTGGAGGCCCCGAATTTACAATAAAAATCGGGGGCCCTAAGCGGCCGCCTCTTACGCCTATATCCCCACCAATACTACCCAAAACCATCACCACCACCACAAAAACCCAAATTCATACAAATATACAAAAACAACAACACACAAAAGTAGAATCAAAAAAACAAAAAAATTGAAATTCACACCTCGAGTGTCGACAGTGCCAAATCGAGAGTGAAAGAAGGAGCTTGAATATGCGTTAAATCGTAAGAGAGAGAGAGAGAGAGAGACACACACACACACACACACTCGAATCGATGAATTTGGTGGTGATTTTGGGTTTTTTTTTCCGAGCCCTAGGTTGGTTTTCGTGGGAGGAGAGAAGACTGAAAAAAAATCAATTTTGGGAGGGAAGAAATGTTTTAGGTTTGTGACTAGGGTTAATAATTTCCTCAATAGTTGGGGGTAGTTTCAATAGAAAACCACCAAAAGGTGGCTTATGAGCCATCTAGAGGGAGGCCTTAATTTTGGTTGGAACCAAAGGAAAAAAAACCCATAAATATTCTGTCGAGCCAGACATTTTTTGAGCATCTAAACCTCTTAATCGAACTAGAGTAAAAAACAAACACTCCCTAACTTACACATCCAATAATAAGATTGATGTTTGGGCAAGGATTCGCCTATACTTAATTTAACTACACTCCTGCTACACTCAAAAGTAGCCATACACCTGTCTCTCACATGAGAAAAAATATAATATAACGTGGGAAGAAATTCAAATTGTGACCTCTCTCCTCTGTTGTACTATGCCCTCTCAAATTAGTCTCTCTCCCTTAACTCTAACACTCTTTCTCTCTCTCTCAACCACAATAAAAGGTGAGTGATCACCGGCTAAAGCACCTTTAGTGATGAATCCATCTAAAATTGTCTGCCCTCTCAAATCAGTCTCTCCCACTCTTTCCTTTTCTCTCTTTCTTCCAAACCCTTTCTCGGATCTACGTTTGATAATAGATCGAAGTTGAGCTCAAACTTCCAAATTGGAGGTTGATTATTGGGGAATTGCGCTCTGCTGGTTGGTAGGATCTCATTTTTGCAGTAATTTTCAGAATGATTGGTGACCTTGAAGAATGCATTCAAGAATAAATACGAACAGATTACTAGGGTGTAACTTTTGTCGGCAATTAATATCGAATTATTGTGTTAATCAACAATTTTGTTAGTGTTTTCTTAGTATGAAATGCATCTACCAACAACTCATTTGTCGATGCCCATTAATATCGACAATATGATGGCAGGCAGTAATGTAGATCACCATGTTTTCGATAATATAAATATGTGCTTTTATATCGATGACTGCAAATGACGACACATTATTATCGATTGCTTTAAAAATATACTCAGTACTCGACAATAAATTATCGATTTATGCATTGAACGACAATTTATGAAGTGCAAAAATTGTCGATTTATGCATTAATCGACAATTTATAAAGTGCAAAAATTGTCGATCACTATGTTTTCGATAATATAACTGTTGTTTAATTAATTGAGTTGGTAATGAAGTCTAATTATGACATGTATATATTTCAGGGAATGAGAAGCATGGAATGAAGAGTAGGAGGAAGACTACATGGAAGACGAGTTGTGTAATGAAATATCATAATGCATACTTAATGTAATATTATCTAATTAATTGTTATGGCTTATTAATGGAACCCTTATGTTTTTTAGCTGTGTTACCTTTGTAAAAAAAATGCATCTAATTCCTTATTTGATGGCTACTATGCCGTGGATATAGATTGATATAGTATGTGTAATTGTCCACTCAGATTAGGCATCGATAATCTTCATATGCTTGCAATATAAATCAATTGATATACGAATTGTCGATTCAATGGTAGTCAACAATTTCTAGATTAATAGTCACTCCACAGTTTAAATATTGCAGCCAAGCAATTGCCAATTAGAGTACTACTCAGAATTTTCTAATGCATATCAAGAATAAATATTACCTATTAAATTGTCGTGTAGATGTATACTCGAAAATAAATAGGTGAGGCTACACATCGAAATAATCGGTGGTATACACTACCATAATTGTCGACTAGTGGACATTTCGAGAATTTAATATGTTCGGCAAGTATAGCTAAATTATAATCTATAAGGCAAACACCAAAAAACTGATTTTAGAAGCAACAATATGGGTGGCAGGAAAGATATAACACAACCAAGAGTATTTAATCACAAAAGCCATTATTTTGTACATAAATACTATTACATTAGATCATTCGAATGGATGGCAACACGTTCTTCGTTAATAAGCCATAACAATTAATTAGATAATATTATATTGAGGATGCATTATGATACACAACTCTTCTTCCACGTGGTCTTCCTCCTGCTCTTCATTCCCTGCTCCTCATTCCCTGAAATATACATATGTCACAATTAGACTTCATTACCAACTCAATCAATTAATCGACAGTTATATTATCGAAAACATGGTGATCGGCCAAAATTATCGATAAATGCATAAATCGATAATTTTGATACTTCATAAATTGTCGATCAATGCATAAATCGACAATTTTGGCACATCATAAATTGTCGATCAATGCATAAATTGGCAATTTAGTGTCGAGTACCGAGTATATTTTTAAAGCAATCGACAATAATGTATCATCATTTGCAGTCATCGATATAAAAGCACATAGTTATATTATCGAAAATATAGTAATCGATATTACTGTCTGTTATCAAATTGTCGATATTAATAGGCATCGACAAATGAGTTGTTGGTGGATGCCTTTCATACTAAAAAAACACTAACAAAATTGTCAATTAACACAATAATTTGATATTAATTACCAACAAAAGTTACACCCTACTAACCTGTTCACATTTGTTCTTGAAAGCATTCTTCTAGGTCACCAATCGTTCTGAAAATTACTGCAATAACGAGATCTTACCAACCAACAAAGTGCAATTCCCCAACAATCAACCTCCAATTAGGAAGTTTGAACTCAACTTCGATCTATTGTCAAACGTAGATCCGAGAAAAAGTTTTGAAGAAAGAGAAAAAAAGAAAAAGTGGGAGAGACTAATTTGAGAGGGCAAACGATTTGAGATGGATTCACCACTAACGGAGCTTTAGCCGGTGATCACTTACCTTTTATTGTGGTTGAGTGAGAGTGAGAGAGAGAGAGTGAGAGAGCTAGAGTTGAGGGAGAGAGACTAATTTGAGAGGGCAGAGTACAACAGAGGGAGAGGTCACAATTTAAATTTCTTCCCACATCATATGATTTTTTCTCCCAAGTGAGAGACAGGTGTATGGCTACTTTTGAGTGTAGTCAAAAGGGAGTGTAGGCGAATCCTCTCCTTTGATGTTTACTTCTCTTACTTAAAATGTAAACCTCATATGGTATCAAATCCGAAATGAATTGTCAACATAAAATCTAACTAAGATATTTTAGAAAGATTAGTCTCTAACTAGTTGTTTTAAGAATTTTTATTCTTCACAAGACTGTTCAGTAAGGTTTGATAATTATTATTTAAACCAATTAAAATTTTAAATTTATTTCTTCTTCGACTAGGGTTTTGTTGCAATTTATGTTGTTGCAAATTAGTTCTTCTGCACTTTTAGATCTTTTGGTAATGATTTAAACTTATGCAAAATTTTATTTTGGGGTTGCCATTTACTTTTGAAATAGATCTCCATATGTGAATTTCCGCTTCAGGGATTTTCATAACTCATAAATCAACGATATGATTTTCTTATTTATGATTAAATATGTGATTTGTGTTAGGTGTATTAGATATTAATTTTCTATATTTATATTGCCACTTTGAATTATTATGTGTTGCGAACGGGGGTATCAAGCTACCTAATCAGCTCGCGGGGATCGACCTGACCAGTCAGGGCACAAAGGTGAAGGGGGCAGTACCCCTTCTGTGGGTTCGGGGGCAACGCCCCCGAAAGGTAGACAAAATTGTGTATTTGAGTTGTGACTGTTAGAAGTTATTTAAATTGGGTCGTGACTATTAGATCAATTAAGTTGTGTCTTTTCGAAGAGGCACAACCAATAGGCACGATTGATCTATATATTGAGAACTCCTATCCAACCCAACATGCACAACAAATTATATATATATGGCATCATCTGTTCCAGTTTTCATAGTGTTCTTTGGTTGGATCGAGACGCTCACATCTCGAACCCAACAACCACAATTGCATCCTGGGAGAGAAGTTTTATTTTCATCCCACTGTGTTCTCGCGGTTTATACCAGAAGGGAGAAAACATCTCTTAAAAGACAACGATTCATCGTGCCTTGGAGTTTTCGTCCCAATCGATCTTTGTTAAGTTTCCATATTTCCTAACAAGGTATTGTTGCAAAATTAGTACTCATATTGTTGGATTTTTTGTTTATTCACTTATACTTTTGCATTTGCTGAGAATCCAATGGTTATTTCTCATTTAGCTGTTAGTTTGCATATATTCGAATGAACCCCAAGCTCAAACCAATGGCACCATTAGGAAAATAGAATTATTGAATGTTTAGTTTATATTAGACTCTTTCATGTGTCAATCCCCAGCTAAGCCACTTCAACCAAATTTAAAATAGCAATTACATATCTCAAGCTGGTCCAGAAGGATTCCATAAAAACAAAGTTCTCCTCTTCTTTAGGAAGCCCTCTTGTTTTGGGAAGTAGGACTAATACTTTAATTATTATTTCTAGGAAGTCCACTTCATAAGGAATTGCTTGAGGAATATACTCCTTGTTGGAGTATAATTCTATTATAGAAGTAGGGTATAGACCAATTGTAATATGAGTAGGAATCTAATTTCACTCTATAAATAGGCATTGTAACCCTAAAATGAACAATCAAGCCTTTATATATTGTAATCGATTTTGAGCAATAAAAAAAACCATAGAGGAAGATTTCTTCAAATTGATTTGCATTTTATTTCTTCTTTCAATTATTGTTCTTTCTATAGATTGTGGATTATAAACATATCAAATTCAAAAAAATACCTTATTTAAGAAAGAACATTAAGAGGCTAATGGACAAACATACCGTTGCATCACTTGATCACACGTAACACACTAGATCTCGTTGATCATAATATTCAAAATTATAGTACAATACTTTCGTTAGGCATTAGCTATAAAAGAATGAGTTTAAACCCTTGATCTCTTGGTATTTTGTTTCCAAAAATCCTTTTATAAAAACTATTTGTCTTTTAGCCAATTTGACTTGTGGTAAGTTATTAGAAGCCAACCCAATTTTATCTTTAAGTTTTATCCCCATATTGGTAAAAATCTGGGGTGAAACTAAAAATATAAGCTACTGAGCGCATGATATACATGTGTGGCCTAAGGGAAGTGTTGAGGTGTGTTTGGGGTGTCGGTGTGCCTGACGGACTTGAGCTCGGTTTAGGCAATTGGTTCTAGAGGCCGAGGGGCCCTTTTGGCTTGGGCTGGGCCCTTATTTTTTTGGGGTTAAATGTCATTTGGTCTTGGCTCACTGATTGCTCGTTGTAACTTGGAGGAGGTCATACTAACGTAAATTTGAGTCGCGGAAGCAAGAAATCAGATTGATAAACGTTAACCTAATAAGAATTAAGGTTTTTACTAACACTAAAATACAAAAGTAACTTTAAACCAAAACTAAACAAAAGCTTAAACTGAAGCCTAAACTGAATTTACTTTAATCATCAACTTCAACCACTCTATAAAATAGAGGACCTAGCCTCCCTTTTATAGATATAAGGGAGTGTAAACCCTAATTAAGAATATTTTAGAAACTGGGAAAAGTATCATCTTAACTTTGTGTTGGTTAATTAGAAACTCCCTAAAACCTACTAAGCATCTCTAACAGAAAGGCTTGGATCAAAAGAACATAAATATAAATATTCCGTTGACATGTGAGAAACGATCATGAGAGATGATTCACATCAAACCCTCAATCTTCGAAATATCACAAAACTCAAAACTTTTTGATGCGGCCTACCCATCTTCAAACTTTGAATTCTACCACAAAATATACCGTAACCCAGGTCATACCCAAAAGCGGGGATACCATGTTTTTACTAACATTCTTACGCCGATCGATGCCAAAAACTGAAGAAAACATTGTGATTCGCTTCTCAAAATTTGTGAGAAAACGTTCCCAAAATGGGTCAACGAACTCTTTATGAATAACATCATCTGAATATTCATCAAATATTGGGGGTTTGTCCCAATAATTGTCTGGGAAAAATTCATAATCTTGTGTGAAAGTATGATTCCTAAGAGCCTGGTTGGACATGTATGAGGTTTTTTTCACTTGTAAATCATCGATGATTACGCCGTTTAGGGATTTCAAACCGGCAGCCTTTTTGATCCCAATTTATGTCGGTTTTGTAACTTTGACAACTTCGGGATAGTCGTCGTAAATAGGCATCAAAGTCTCCGTTGGTGGCGAATTCGTGGTCATTACGTGTTGGGTAGGGATTCAGAGAGTACTTGAAACAATTGGCTCCATAAACTGGTCGAACCGGTCGAACTTGTTAGACCATTCGTCGATCACTTCGAGCATTTTAGACAATTCGTTGATCACTTTGAGCTTTTTGGACAATTCATCGTATCCACTGACTTTATTGTTCAAATTGGCAACTTGTCGTGCGAGTTGAGTATTTGTTAGTGGCGCCATAGGGTACGAACCTCCATAAAATACTGTAGCAGTTACAAAATCACTGTAGTAGTCACATAAATCACTGTAGCAGTTGCTGAAACTACTGTAGCAATTACCCGAAATCACTGTAGCAATTGCATAAATCACTGTATCAGTTGGTGTAAAAAAATCTCACAGAATCTTGCTAGCTTTGGTACCAATTTAACCTAAATCTGAGTCGCGGAAGCAAGAATTCGAATTGGTAAACGTTAACCTAATTAAAATTAAGGTTTTTACTAACACTAAAACACAAAACTAACTTTAAATCAAAACTGAAGAAAGCTTAAACTAAAACCTAAACTGAATTTACTTTAAATCATCAACTTTAACCACTCCATAAAATAGAGAACCTAGCCTCCCTTTTATAAACATAAGGGGGTAAAAACCCCAATTAAGAATATTCTAGGAACTGGGAAAAATATCATCTTAACATTGTATTTGTTAATTAGAAACTCCTTAAAACCTACTAAGTATCTCTAGCAGAAATGCTTGAATCAAAAGAACATAAATATAAATAATCCGTTGACATGTGAGAAACGATCATGAAAGATGATTCACATCACATACACTTCAGTACTTCACTAACAGTACTCGAGGTGGATCGAAATATTCCTTAAAAAGAGTGTGATCCACGCTTCGAGCTTGTTAATATGTTGATGTTTATTCTAGACTTGTGGGTACTTAATACTTAGTTTCGACATACAGAATGTAGTTTACACTTCACGGTAGAACTTTCAAGTACAAAAAACTATATAATATATTAATGAAGAGTCTCATTTTATTAATTTGCAAAAAAAGTTTATTCACATTTTTTCCTTTTGGAAAGTGAAACAATCAAGCAAGAAGTGGAAGCAAATACATATATAAATCTACCTAAAGTGGTATAGACTTTGTAACCCTTGGTTCTTCTGTTACTATAACAAAAGATTAAAACTCTTATTCTTGTTCATCGTTAATATCATTAAAATCGTCATAGTAGTCGCTTTCATCACCTGAATCAACTATCACAGTTTCTTTAATTGGCAATATTGGCATACAACTCTTTTTCCTGGCTCTTGTTTAGGTTCTGGCTTCGAAAGCTTTACTGCAATTGGCTCAAGACCCAAGACCCCTTAATTTAAAAATAAATAACAGCTAAATAAATGATTATATATCCAACAAATATACCATATTTTTTGAGGACCCGTAGACACCCTTTTGGAATACCGCTCTAAACACCCCATTTTTTGGAATACATAAAGATGTTTTAAGAAGTTTCATCCGTATGGATGTAATTTCCTTATCATTTAGATCATACCTGTAAATTATTAGGACATTTCAATATTTCAACATTATAAAACATAACATCAAAATTTAGATAAAATCGGCAGCTAAAAACTTGAACAATGCAATATAATTCAAATATCATTTTAATGGTAATAAAAATGTTAGAATGACTTGATTTTTCGTAAGGACGCTTTAAATCATAAGGAGATCACATCCATATGGGTAAAACTTCTTAAAGCTTATTTAGGTATTTTAAAATATGGGGTGTCCAGGAGGGTATTCCAAAAGAGGTGTCTAGGAGGCGCTCCTATATATATATAATCTTTATAACTTTTCAAGGGTTGAATGTTTAGTGTCCTAGCAGGGATTATTAAGAAAAATCAAACCCTAACAACTAAATTTGGAGAATTTGCAATAGACAAAAGTTTAGTCCTTGACGCTTAAGATGGAATACTACTGATGAGCGCGTAATTATGACATTTTTAATATACCCGAACATGTATTTTAGTCGTCAATTATATTTAATTTTGGGTACATATGTACGTTTGTTTGATTGCAGCTATTGGAGATGGATATTTCAAACCAAGCTCTTAAAGTCAAGTAAAAGATTCTCCAGCAATTCATAGCACAAAAAGTCAAAAACACAATATATTTGGTCTCAAGATTGAAGAAATATATGCACAAATATTTTTAGAGAATAAGATCAAAGAATATATTACATCCAAGATCCTTAAAAATATTTTATATTGAAGATATATGCAAGAGTTTCCATGAAGAAAAATCTCTACACCACTTAAGGGAATTATATGCAATAATCTTAGGTGATTGGTTGTAAAATTAGAAGATATTATTTATGAAAATATTTTTTATAATTTAATGTATAGTTTCTAAATTTGGGTTCCTTCTCCTATAAAAGGAACCCTCCCCCCATTGTAATTGGGCATCTCATATTGAAACAAGTTTAGAATAAATAATTAAAGTCTTAGTTTTATTTAATTGTCCATTCTCTTCTCTTTAGTTTAATTTTTGTTAATGTATTCATTAGTTGTTAATGCGATGAAGTCCGAGATGAGCGGCTATTCTCCTAGCTAAGGCTAGGATGAGGCTTCTTCTTGGATGAGCAATAGTTAGTATTAATTAGGTTCTAATTAGTTTTCTCTTAGTACTTCATGATTGATAATTTAGTGCATCATATCGAAGGCTTGACCATAGCTTCGGTTTGGTGTACGATAACTTTGGATACAAACAAGTGCTATTAACCGTAGACTTGATTTGGAGATCTAAATAAGAGAAAACACTAGAGAAATCACTCAAACCTAGTCATGGTTGAGTTGATAATTCTCTAAGATACTCTTCACCATCACTTAAATGTATAACCACTAAATACTTGACCATAGATTTAGTGGTTTATTTTACAACATCGTATGTGTCTTAACACGAACATATGATGGATGGAGATATTATGATCTAGTGGAATATTGATTAGTGCTTTAAAAGGTAGAGGCCAATTCCGAACCTTAGCTTTCTCTCATTAAGTTTTATAATTAGTCTTTATTTATTGTTATTAGATTTATCTCTTATAAAATCGTAATTCGGCCTAGAAAGTTTTTTTTTCTCAAACCTCCTTGTGAATTCGATCCCACTCATCCGTGTTACAATTCGACAATCATACTTTGAGCGGGTATTTTGCTAGAGGTCCCTAAAAACCTCTTATCAACTACCATGAGCACCTTATGTTAATAGGGTAAATTTGATATATGCCCTGATGTTTTATGGCATATTTGACTTACATCCCACATTTGCAGTTTGATTGCAGTCAACTACAATTGACCTGTATTTGAATTATGGAAATATATTCATTGCCGAAAGTACCCTTAAGAGGAATACGTGATCTTTTGTTCAAACTTAAAAATAAATAAAAAATGTGTCAATCATCCATTGGTTAAAAGTTGAATAATCCAATGTTCGTTTAAGATGTCAGTATCTCGAGGAGTTTTTAAAGTTATTCATTATTTGTTATTTTAATTCCAAAAGGGTAGTTTTGTCTTTCAAATAATTTGAGTTAAGTTGACTAAATTCGGAGCTGGTCAACTGCATGCAAGCTAAAAATATGGGGTCTAACTCAAATATTTTACAAACTATGGGGTGTAAGTCAAATAATGTCATAAAACATCAAGGTATATATTAAAGGATTTTTTTACTACAGTCCCACCTACAAACTGAATATTTTCCTTTAGTCCCCAAGTTATTTAAATATGCAATTTTAGTCCCAAAATTGCCTCTGACCATAGGTCAAACTCTGTTGAACTCAAATTTTGACATGAACTGACTAAACTACCCTCACACGAGTTGCACGTGATTTTCTCTAACAGGTAAACAAGTTGTTTTCAAGTTATCTCTTCACCAAATTTTTGTCAAACGGTCATCTCCTTCCGAAATCCCTTTAATTTTTCTAAGTTTTGATGTTGGTCATCTCCTTCCCAAATACCTCCATTAAAGCTCTCTCTTATTTTTTAGTTTTGGTGTTGGTTTGTTTCTATGCATATGAGAGGTGGTGGTGATGGTGGTGGTGGTGGTGGTGGTGGTGGTGGTGATATGAAGGTAAAATCAATTTATATCTCTCTGTCTCTCTCATTAATCAAGTATTTTATGTGAATTTTAAGAAATCACCATTAAAGCTTAAAGGTAAGAAATAGGGACTAAAGAATAATTGCAAGGATATAAATTGGGACTAAATACTAACTTCTTGATGATTTATGATTTTTGTTGTAGGATGATTTATGTCCTATCTGCGATCAAGTTTTTCATGGTATTGGGGATTGTTCATGGTAATATAGTATATGCAAGAAGCCAAATTGCAGTGAAATAATGTAATTCAATGTTTTTAAATCAATAGAGAACCTTGGTAGAAAGTACTTAAAATGTTAATTCCCTACCTGTGGTGTTTTCTAATGGTTGAGTGAGGCCATTGGGCAATCTTTAAAGTCACCAAGTATGAGTAGCCACTCTTTCAAAAGTGGTCGCTTTGGTCGTAAGGAAACTGGGCATTGGTAGAGAGAATGTCCTTGGAGGACTATAGTTTACCCTAAAAATGGTTGTAAATTTATGAAATTGTGTAAATCTACTACTCAGAGAAGCAAGGGTATGAAATTTTTAGTTTATGAAAATATTGAATGTAAGCACTTTATGTGGCTAAAGGACTATATGCATGAAGAAGGAAAGAAGAATGTAAAATTTGAGAATATGATTAATTTGAATGTCAAGGTGAATGTGACTATGGGATTGGATGAATTTTGCAAAGAGTTTAAAGGCAAATCCTCAATGGGATGAGATTGGGAGTTTCTTGTGATATAAGTTATGTGCAATTCTTCTTATACAAATTTGTTATGTTTATAATCCATTAGTGATCCTGTGTGCGCACTCTACACATACTTAACATAACCCGAAACCTTCCCCCCTAACCATTTTCCCCCCAACTACCAACTTTGGGAAACCATAATCTTATTTAGTGTTCATTCTCTTTTCAAGAACCCCTTAAATGTTTTTTTCTTTATAAAACCAAGATTTTCCCCATACCTTCTTCAAAACTACAAGTATTTCTTCTCTTCTCTTCTTTTTAAAACCTCAAAAATACCTCTTTTCTCTACAACTGAGAGTGACTCTTCTTTTAAAGAAGAGTACATTGGATTTGCTATATGCTATGATTCATCTTCTAACAGTGAGGCTAGCTGAATTGAGGAGGAGAGTGAGTATGGGTGGACAGAAGAAGAAGAAGAAGAGGAAGAAGAAGAGACAGATGAGGAAGAAAAAAAAAGTGACAAATGAGGAAGAAGAAGAAGAAGAAGAAGAAGAAGAAGAAGAAGAAATAAAAGAAGAAGATATAAAAGAAGAAGATATTAAAGAAAATGGAGCAGAAGAAAAAGAAGAGGGTTTTGTTTGTATCTGTGGGTATTGTTTTTAGTTGTAGGTTCTCTTTTGGGATGTGGTAATGTTTATATTTTTGTTTGGAATCCCTTGGTATTTCTCCCTATTTTCTTTCAGCTTTTGTGAATTAATGAAACTGTAATTTCCTTTCTATCTAACATCTTATATCAGACCAGTTTGAATAGCAATAATTTTATATTGTGGAACTGCAATTTATTTGAAACTATCTTTTTTTTGTATTGTGGAACTGCCTTTTTTTTTTGCCATTTCCCTTTTTTGTATTGTGGTAATTTCAGACCAGTATGAATACCTACACATTTCAAACCATTATGACCTTCTGCACATTTTAGACCAGTGTGAGTACCTTTTGCAAATTTCAGACCAGTATGACTGTATGAGTACCTATAAATTTTTAGAGGTGTAATAGACAAACAACAATAAACAAGCACAGAGATGTAATATAGTACATGTTAAGTTACAAAATAGACAAACAAGAAACATTCATGAAAAAAATTGTAAAAAAAAATAGACAAACAACGAACATTTTCAGTCTAACAAAAAAATAGAGATGTAATAGAGTACCTGCAAAAAAAACTGTAAAAAAAATTGTAAAAAAAAATAGAGATGTAATAAAGTACCTGTTAAATTTTCAGTCTAACAAATAGACAAACAATAACAAACAACAAACATTCATGAAAAAAAACTTTAAAAACATTTACCATTAAGTTACAAAATGTACTTGTTAACATGCAGTCAAATCCCAATACTGATATCAAAATTGTGATCACTAGATCACTACATAGCCAAACAAATGTACTTGTTAACATGCAGTTAAATATTTCCAAATTAAGTTATACTTTCCAATTTCTGCCAGGAGATTGATAGCCTTTCTTGTAAGGGTTAGAGCTTGGGGATTGAGCTTGTTGTGTTGATGCTCTAGTTTACCTTGGGGTTTGAGATTGCCATGTTAATGCCCAAGTTTTCCTTTGAGTTTGAGTAGCTTGAGACTACCTTTGGGCTTGACTTTCTTGACTCTGCCTTGGGACTTAAGTAGCTTGAGACTGCCTTTGGGCCTGACTTGCTTGACTCTTCCTTGGGGCTTGAGTAGCTTGAGACTGCTTTTGGGCTTGACTTGCTTGACTTTGTATTGGGGCTTGAGTAGCTTGAGACTACCTTTAGGCTTGACTTGCTCTAGTTTGCCTTGGGGTATTAGTAGCTTGAGTTTGCCTTTGAGTTTTCCTTGATTGACTTTGCCTTAGGCCTTGAGTAGCTTGAGTTTGGCTTTGAGTTTGCCTTGATTATGTTTGCCTTGGGGCTTAAACTTACTGTGTTGATGCCCTAGTTTTCCTTGGGGCTTGACTTGCTTGAGTTGGCCTTGGGGATTCAGTATCTTGAGTTTATCTTGCACCCCTAGAAGATCTCCCACCACCACCGCCTATACCACCACTTCCCCTCCCTCTTATATTTGGTGTTGCAGGTGGCTAGCCAATACTGCTCATATGTATTGACGTGCTAACATTTGTATCTACCCTCTTAGGTGCTCTTGCCACTCTTGGCTTTGGTGTTGCTGGTGCACCCTTACAAGTTTTCTTGTTGTGACCATGGCCCCCATATTTTTCACATCTCTTCTATCTCTTTTCTTCATCTGGATTAGGGATTCTTTGTTCTCTAGGCCTCCCAACTCCTCTCACCAATGGGGGAGGTAAAAAATGGTTTTCTTAGTTTGTAGGTTGCATATAATACAAAAATAAGCATACATATGAAATATTAACTCAGATACACTTGTGTTCAAATACAAACTTTCTCCCATAATTCTGATCCATCAACTACAAGATATATATCATTTTTATATGTTTGGACATATGAAGCAACTTTGTGAAAACAAGAAACATAGCTGTTAGCCATCCATACAAATTAGCTTTTAAAAAATTAGAGACACAATTTTGTAAACATTTAGATAATTAACAAAAAATACTTTTACTTACTTAACCCATGGCCACCCATAAGGGAGTATAACACTAACAACATGCACACATGGTAGTCCAAAAAGTTTCCATTCATGGTTGTCGCATTCATGTGTGTTGGTGTTAACTCTTCATCTTTGGCCATTTATCCCAATTGCAAGAAAAGATCCTGATATGATTCCTTGCACCTGATATTGATAATAACATTTTATCATCTTATCAATGTGAGTTTGTGCTTTAGGGACCAACACCAAACCTGCAAAAAAGATATACATATAGTCTCATAGTAGTTCATGAAAAGAAAAAGAGATCTCAAATAATAACAAAAGGTCTTGTTTAGCTTACCTACTTCCCACTCTTTTTCCTTGAGTCTCCTGTCATACATGAGTTTCATCAACATTATATTTAGTTTTTCTAGTAACTTGTGGATTGGCATGTTCCTAATCTTCAAAATCTACATGTTAAAAGACTAATTAAAGTTGATTGTGATGTGTTCACACTTGGCAGAGAAATCGAAGTAGGACTTAGTCTAGTGTTTAAATGGCTCCTTAACTAACTAGTCATGAGCAACAACTAGGTTATTCAGTTTGAGTTGGTCCATGTGTTCATTATTTTTAGATTGCTTAAGTGCATTTGCTGCACTCCACACTAACCACTCTATTTGGGTCCCTCTGTAAAACTTCTTCATATTCATGTACATACGTCTAAAGTAGAATCAACAATTTACATGAGGAAAATGGTTAGTCACAACATCAATGAGTCCCTTCTGTCTATCTGATATGAATGTTAGCTTTTGATTATATAGAATGAGATAGGGCTGAAGAACCTCAAAGAAGTTGGTCTAAGTTTCTTTATATTCTGATCTGCATAAGTAAACTACAATAGGGAATAGGCCATTATTACCATAGAAGGCAATTACAGATAGACAAACCCCCTCCCCCCCCCCTCTCATATTTACCCTTTAGAAAATAACCATCCAAACCAAGTACAGGTCTACACCCACTTAACCATCCATCGAACTTGCCTTAAACATCACCAATAAACTTTTCCACTGGTTACTTTGAAGATCTTTACTATATTTGGCTAAACTGTCAGGGTTAGCCAATAAGACTTGTCTTATAAATTCAGGTTACAGAATATAACCCTCATCATATGATCCAACTATCATCTCCGTGCATATAGTCCAAGCATTCCATGAAGAATAATATGAAATATCAACACCATACCTTCTTGAAATTAGTTCCTTCACACCTGCTGGTCTAGTGGTTCTCACTGCTCTAATTATTTCTTCAACTTCATTTGCCACCCACTGAGCATTTGCATTTTTGTTAGATTGGCCACTCCTGCCAGGAAATGTGTGAATGAGATTATAACTGGCCCTCATACTGAAAGTGGTACCATCTGGGTTAACCCTAACATAGAATATCCATTGACAGTTGAATGTTTCAACCTCAGTACAAATGTATCTTACCCTCATATAGTCATTCTTTTTTTGTTGGAATTGGTACTTGTTCATAATGGCCCATTGCCCTAAAAATGCTCTGCAAGCATCAACTGTGGGCCACTCCATGCCAATAACCATCTCTAACCCAGGATTATGCACAGGTAATGTAGTATGATGCACTTCAACTTCTTTTATTACAAAAATGGTATCACATTCTTTGGTCATATCTCTAAACTCATCATCACATCTGTCGGTTTGACCGTCATTACCATCAACTAATGAGTGATTTAAGCAATACCTTTCCTCTGCATCTAGGCTATCTGGGCTAGTGTCTGCCCATCTATTCTAAGCATCAACTTCATCAACTTCTTATACATTATTTGAAGTATCTCCCCTCAATCCAACTTCACCCTCAGATTTAATATTAGTTAGGTTTATCATCACTGAAGTCCATATGTGGCAAATCATCAAGTTCTTCCTCGGGTAGTTCACTTGCCCTTGGTTTCTTAACTTTTTTAGTGCTCTCTTCACCACTTTGTAAACTATTCTCTTTTCTCTTTGGCTTTGGTACAACTTTTTATTGTTTGAGTCGCAACTACCTTTTGTCTACCCCATGCAATAGTCTCATATTGAAGTGGATCAAACTGTGTACTCTTATGCTATAGTGGATCAAACTGTGTAGTTCAACCTCAACTTGGGAAGAAAGACATATTGGTGGTCTTTCATCATCTTCCATCATAATTGTATTTGGCTGTTCAATTAAAGGTGAGGGCTCAACTTCTATAGACACTGCATATACATAGAAATGTGTATCCCATATACTATCCACATCACTACAATGCCACATCTTATACAAACTTGTATCATCACAAACATCTACTATCTCACCTGCACACAGTGTCTTCACCACTATCCCAGAACCAGGTGAGATAGCTTCATTTATCCCAATAATATCAGACATTATATACTTCAACGGACCTTGATAGTAAAACTGATCTACATCTATATTTTCAAATATATACATGTCCTCATCAATGTATAGACAATGTGTGTACCCTGTCTCCCCAAGTTCAGACCATCTACTTCCCCAATAAATAATGACATATTTTAGGTTATTCATGTCGTTATAGCATACCCCAAACACTATATAATTAAGACAAATATCATGGTAACATACCCAAAACACTTAATTTAAAAACACCACTTGTAAAAACCCAATTTTTTTAATATACCCTAATTTTAAAATAACAGAAAACCAAAACCCTAATTTTCTAATCCAAATCACCTTTAAAAGGCTCTGATTTTATAATCCAAACTCTAATTCTTAACATAAATCTTCTAACTTTCAAAATAAAAAAACCAATGCAACAGATATTAGAGAGAGATTTACAAATTTTAGTTATTTAGAAAGAAAGAGAAGGAAAGAGTGAGACTTACATTGTGATTATGAGAGAGATGAGAGATTCAAAGGCTTGGCGAGATCAGGTATTAGATTGCTACACTCTAGTTTTCCCAAATTTTTATAGTTGTAGAAGATACAAAATTTTCCTCTAAGAATAATTTTTTGGTTAGACAAAGTTTTGTTGAAGAGATGACCGGAAGACAACTTGTTTATCTGTTAGTGAAAATCACGTACAACTCGTATAAGGGTGGTTTAGTCAGTTCATGTCAAAATTTGAGTACAACAGAGGCTGACCTATGGTTAGAGGCCATTTGGGGACCAAAACTGCATATTTAAAACACTTGGGGACTAAATGCAAATATTCAGTTTGTAGGTGGGACTGTAGTCAAAAAATCCTATCTATCAAATTCACCAAATGTTAATACCTAATTATGACACGTTTGCCCTAGCCTGCAATTTCTAGCGATTAGATTAGCTAGTTAGGTACAACACGACCTTGATAAGAATATTGAGTTTTCTCCGGTGATTCATTATTATTTAGGAATGGACATGTATCGATTGAATAACTATTGGAGTGTCTTTACCATCCTACCCACCACCAAGGACTACATGTTTTTTTCTTCTTCCATTAAGGCGCTTAGGCCGGGCTTCTCTCCTAAGAAAGTTTTACTCCATCATAAAATTAATACTTTGGCAAAAGTGATATAATTATTTTTTTTGAAAGTAAATATTACCTTAGTGAAAATCTTGAGAGCTTCCTCCTGAGTGTTGTTCTCCATCACATGTGTGGCGGCCATCTACAGAGGTGTATATGTCCTTGTATTTCTTCACCAACATGAGAACACAGATTGAAAAAAAATGAAAAAAAATCATACAAGAGTTATCAAGTTTCTTTTTAAAAAGAAAATAAGAAAAGGTTTTTCAGAACAAATATGACAATTTATAAAAATTTCCACAAATTTTTATAGTTGTCATATTAATTTAGGCTCGGGAATCCCTCCACATATCCGGGAATTCAGTTATTTTCTTCAATCTAACGGTTGGCAACGGCTAGATTGAAGAAGATTCCCAGAAATCCCTAATTTGTGGATAAATTCTCGGGATACCAAGCTGTAATGGCGTATTTTCCGGAAGGGAAACTTCGCCAATACTTTAGTAAGGAGGTTACAATTCTAAGCTATAACACAATAGATTTTAGGTGGAAACTCAGTAAAACTAGAGAAAAACCATGACCTCGAGGAGGGTTTGAGGGTAAAATTCAATATGTGTTAGTTATTACAATTACTGAATAAAAGAATAAATGTAGATAGTAAAAAATAACAGAGTTTTGGGTCCCTTATTACATGTGTTCTACCTGTATTTATAATGGATACGGGCAGTTACAAATAATAGGTCTCCTATTTTAATGGGTTGTGGATGAACTTTAGGGATCTCCTACAACGGTTCAATTTGACCAAGATGTAACGGTTACTGTAGAGGGTCGAGACCTGTAGGCGTGCACTTGACATCTTCTTAAATGATCGCATACCTTCGATATGGTTGAACTAGCTTTTCCTTGCCGAATCTGGGGAATATGCTACTACAATCACCACATTCTCGATACAATTACTTGTTGTTGTATCGAAAATAAATTTTGAACTTCGTATCAGGAACTGTTAGATGTTGTAGTGTGTTCTCAAACTTTGGTGTACAAACTGCGGGATAGGTTTTAAACTCTGTGGTCATTTCTAATATCCTGTTGTTTGTATCTAACAATGGTTTGATCAGTGTGGGTAGAGTTCCATTGCTCAGTAATGGCAGTTTATTTGGCTGTTGGGATTTTAGAAATCGAGGTTGGAAGACTATAAATAGAGAGATATGGGTATTTTATTTGCCCTACAACATGGTGAAGACGTGAGCTCAGATCCTTCATGAGGAATTTGTAAGGCGTGAAGAAGCCAAGTATTGGGAGTTGAGGACACGATACTTTGGTCGATTGTCTCTTTCTTCGTGGAATCCCATACCTATTGAGCCATCATATGAAGGAATGACGGAGTTGGAGGTGGAGCGTGTTGAATTGGATTTCTTCTTTCTCTGTCAGTATTATTATGTGCTTCTGATGGTGGTGGTGCGTAATAATAGTCTTCGCGAGTTAGCCTACGCGACGGTGGATAATAAAGATGCTTCGGCAGGCAGAGTTAATTGTGGGGGTCCTTCCGGTGGTTGTTGTAGGTATAGACCATTTAGGTAAAAATAACTACTTTCATAGTGTAATGACATAGAATTGTTTTATCTTTGTGTTGTTTTATTTGACTGTGTTGCTGTAACTTGTTGACCATTGTGGTATAAAGTTTCTGATGTTGATAATAAGGAGACTTGAATTTTGATATTTTCTTCAATGTATATGGTAATAGTCTTGTCGAATATGATTTGAATGTTTGAATTTTGAATTGTGGTTATAACTGTCCCGTAAAAATAGGAGGAAGATAAAAAAAGAAAATATGATATGAGGACTATGGTTGTAGGTGTGCGATGAATAATGGCTAGGTGTATTCCTGTAGGTGATGTATTGAGGTATAAGGAATTAGATGTATACTCTCTTTTTATGAATATTAGGACTGCATTGGTAAAGATGGATAAAACAGAGAAGGTAGAGATGTCTTTAGGTGGTTTAGAACAGCAGTGTAAGAGTTTGTCTTTGAGAAGGTAAAGTGTGAAATACTTCAAGAAAAGACGTGTGAGGCATTTGGATAGGAGAGTAGTCAAAGGGTCATGAAGGGGTGCGATGAACAGTCGCGTAGGGTCTATAAATACCCCTGTGGGTGGTGACTGTTCACACTCCATTATGTCTAAAAAAATCTATTTTTTCTGATTCTTTATGTATGTTTCTTGTTCCTATTTCCACCATTGGTACTGAGGAGATTTTGGTTCTTATAAGAGATCAAAACTCGTAGAGGAGAAGGATTTAGAAGCTTCACAACAACAAGGTCGATATTTTTAATTTTATGAATTTGTCTTTGATTCCATTTTGTTTATGTTTGTATTGTAATTTGGTTGAAACCCATTGTATATATGACCTGTAGGAATGATTTGTTTAAAGGAATTTGAGTAATTGTGAGGATTTATTGGAGAAATAATAAAAAAACACGTTTTTAGGGTTTTTCTGTATGTCTATTTTTGTGGGATGAAATTGGGGATGTTATGAGGTATGGAAGGTGTCATATATGATTTAGGAGTATGGGGATTTGATGGGTTTATTTTGATTTGGAGTGAGGTGAAGAGAGGTTGAATTCTTTGACACCATGAGTATTATGGTGTGAGTTCTGACATTATTTTAGAGTGAGTTTGTTTGTGAGGGATAGATGATTGTGGGGAAAATATACGGTTGAATTATACGCTGTATTTTACCATAATTTACGCCGAAGAAAAAGGGGAGTTGAAAAGTTTGGATTTGTCTAACTTTTGGCGAGAATATGGAATGTCTTCTATAAGCTTTGTTTGAACAAACTTCGAGATAATTGAGAGAGATATTGATATGGTCTTGAATGAAATGAGATTGATGGTTGGATTTGGGAAAAATTGGTCTTTATGGTTTTGAGAACAGATAAATGATGTCGAATAAGAGTAGATAGAATGATTTTATAGAAGAATGGTAGTTACCAATAGTATGTAGATTAATCAGATAGGAACATTTAATTGTATAAGATATGGTATCTTACTAACCTAAATAAGGAATTTTATTTTAGGGTTTGAAATAAATGTCTGAACCAGTGTAAACTGCTAACTATCCTGATGTTGACGTAGAATAAATTTTTACAAACCTTGTCGATGTAGAACCAATAATAATTAATGTAACTACCTGTGTACAGGAATTAGGTAGGAACTACAGGTTGGGGGAGATGAGTATGGACATGGCTCAAGAGAACCAAGCGAGGTCGAAAAAAGAGGTGGTCGAGGTTTTTGATGAAGAAAGAATAGAAACAGACTTAGAACACGAGCCACAGCCCAATGATTGAGAAGAATGCACTGGTGGGGGTGGAGAAAGAGGAGAGGAAGAGGAAAAGATGGATTTTGTGGAGGAGTGCTATGGAGATGTCAAGGAAACAAAGGAAATCTTGGCATTTAAGAAGATGTATGGCATTCCTGATAATATTAGGTCAAAGAAGTACCTGGGGGAAATGACCGAGCAAGAGATTCCCCTGGTGGGCATCCTAGTCCATCCTGAAAAAATAAAGAAGGGGTTAAAGTTACCCCTTCGACCTGACCAAAAGAAGTTCTTAAACTTCTATGATGTTGCTCCCGGCCAGTTCAATCCAAATGTTTACGACCATTTTAGAGTGGTGGCAGTGTTAAATGGTCGATTGGAAGATAAAAGAGAGCAGGTGATTGCGGTGGATGACTTGTATGTGTATTATACACTAAAGCATAATCCTCAGAAAGTGGACTACAAATATTTAGCTAGGTTTCTCAAGAGGCCTCTATTTTACGAGATGGTCGACTTGGGGGCAATACTTTTCTGATTGCTTACTCATTTCGAGGAACTATGAGTTCGATTTAAAAGACCCAGGGGAGCCTCTGAAGAGGAAGAGTTTCCATCTAGGTTAGTTTGGAATATATTTTATGTATTGTTGGTATAATTTGTTGTTTAAAAGTATTGATGTCTAATGAGGTACTAATTAAAGTTATATTTTGTTGCAACTGCAAAGGAAGTTGATAGGAACTCGAAGGTTGCAGAGAAACTCTACAACTTGAGAACCAATTACTTCGGGCGGATTGACTCTTTAGTTACTGATCAAGGGGAGGTCAAAGAGTTAATTATTTCAAGAAGTGGGATTAAAGAGATCATGAACTAAAGGATCCGAAGTTCCACTGATCGACAAAAAAATGTCGGCCAGAAATAAGAGGGGTGTTGAATCAAATCTTCCCCTCGACAACCCTTTTCTTAGTGGGTACACTACGGACTCTGTCGTGGTAAAGAGATGGAGGCCCTATTGAGTGGGTCCTTTGGCAAGAAGAGAAAGAGAGTTGCCAGTTCTTCTGCTGCCCTTACACAACCATCGAAGAGGTTGATTTGACAAGCTCCAGTTGAGATTTTGGAGAAGGTTGAAATGGCTAGATCGGGGACTTCCAGTGCACCGAAGTTGACTACTCTTGTACAACAGAAGGCTGGCGCTGGAAGAAAAGTTCTCCCAGTAAGCTAAAGACCAAGGCTATTGGGAATCTTAGGGATTCCAAGGAGGAGACCCAGCAGACTATTTAGTCCTATGATACTGGAATAACTACTCTTGAAGAAGAGTTTGCTGACTGCTTAGTTGGAGTAAAGAGTATATCGTCCTTCTTCATCGAAGGTCACAGGGCGATGAATAAGGTTAGAAATTTGCATGCCTTATTTCGACTAATGAAGTTACTTCCATAATCGAGAACTCATATTATTATTATTATGCAGATCAAGAAGTTGTTGGTCGATGGGAAGCCTCGACTTCTCGGTGCTGAAGCTTTGGTGAACCGACTCCTTGTTTACAAAAACATCAATATGGAGCTCGTCAAGGAAAAGGATGAACTGGCCCAGGAGAAGGAAATCCTGGAAGCTAAGCTCGAGAAGCTAAAGCTGGGAGCAATAAGTTGAAGGAGACTACCATTCGTGAGGCGAAGAAGGCTTAGGAGATGGAGAAGAAGAAAGAGGTCAAGAAGATAAGAGGGAACCTTGCAAAGGAGAGAGAAGAGGCAATGGCCCTACAAAAGTCCAACTTTGAGGATGATGTTTGGGAACATATCATATCTGTACGCAGAAGCCAAAGCAGAAGCAGATCGAATTAACATCGACTCTCTCAAGCATATAAAGGCTAATTTTTATGGGGAGTTTGATTTAATGGAGGAGAGAAGATTATTACAAATGCTTGGCTATAGTAGTTGGGGTTACCTTTGTTGACTCTGATGCCGAAGAGGAGGAGGTTCTCGACGTCCAAGAAGTGACCCCTGCCTTGGTCAATGGTATAAAGCAGATGGGAGGGGAGCATCTCGATGAGCTAACTCCGGGTCTTCCAGTGAAGGTGACAACTCCAATAATCTTCCCAAAAAAGTAGATAGGATTATTATCATCGTATTTCTTTCTCATTTCTTTTGTGTCTAAGTTGGTGAATAATTTTTGTACAAGTGGTCAATGGGACCTGAGAATATTTTTGGGAATTTGATATGAGTTAAATTTGATAAGTTTGATAATTATGGATATTAATGGTTAGGTATTTGATCGTAATGAATATTTTGTTAAATAACTTGGTGAATGGTTGAATGTGTGTATAACAAAATATTGATAATGTAGGTGAATGAAGCGGAGGGATGGTAGTCGATAGCTGAATGTTAGAAGAAGTTAATTATACTAAGTTTGTCAAGTATTAACTGTTTAGATAGATTCCTCTGTGGGATATCTGTTTGACTGATAAGATAATTCAAATTAGTTGTCGATGTAGTAAGGATGGATAATATGTTAAGTGCTTACTTCAATATGATTGATAGTAGAACATACTATTCGTTATATGCTTCGAAATATTGTCCATAACAAGTTTATCTGAATGGATAGATATGATAGCCATATTAGGTCTTTCTTGACTGCGAAGGATTGCCAGATGTTTATCCTCTATGGGATATCTGGTTTTGACAAGACAGAACATGTCATGATTTTGTCAAATGTAGTAATGATTTCAAACATTTGCTCCTTTAATTGGATGTATGTTTGTCGAAGAAGTGAAACAGGAAATTTGACATTCATTATTAAGCTTTGCCAAAAGAAAGAAGGTAAAATAGATGATGTATGAATGGAAAGAAAACATCTTTATTGATCTAAAAATAAATAGTGTATACAATCAATCTGTGAAACATCTTCAGATAGGTTGTGTTCTATGGGAACTCAAGTTGTGCTTCATTTTTTGTTATCAGCCAGTAAGTGCCACTGTCAGTCTTATCACTTATAATGTAAGGGCCTTCCCAAGTCTCTGCTAATTTTCCAAAAAAAATTGGTCGAGTACTATCTTGTACTTCGACGAATTCAAGATAGTACTCGACCAATTTTTCTTATTATATGCCTTTCGAAGGGTGTCATGGTTTCGCCCCAAGTTTGCAATGGCATGATCTCAAGTTTCTTTAATACAATTGAGATTACAGAGAAGCCCAAGTTCATTTTTTTCATCCGTGACTTGTCGTCTAGCAGTTGGGAGGTCGAGGTCCGATGGGATTACAACTTCAGTTCCAAAGGCCATCATAACTGGTGTACAGCTTGTGGACGCTTGAGGTATGGTCCTATATACCCATAAAACATTAAGTAGTTCTTTGGTCTATCTGCCCTTATTATCATCGAGGCGCTTGCGCAAGCTGGACTTGATGCTTTTATTGATAGTTTCGGCTTAGCCATTTCCCTGAGTATAGTAGGGTATTAAAGTAGTTAATTGGATTTTGTGCTTGTGAAGGAAGTTGAGGACTTTGCTGCTGATGAACTGTTTCCCATTATCTAATCTTATCATTTGTGGACAACCGAATCTGGTGATGATGTGCTCCCAGAGGAATTTGATTACTTCATTTTCATTAGTGTGACCAAGTGATACAGTTTCGACCCATTTGGTGAAGTAGTCTGTAACTATAAGAACAAACTTTTTGTTGCCTGATGCAGGGTGAAATGGACCAATGATATCGATGGTCCATCTTTTGAATGGCCAAAGGACATTACTGACATGCAAGTCAAGGGTTGGACTTTTGATGTCTTGGGCGTGGATTTGGTATTTGTAGCATTTTCTGACAAAATCTTCACAGTCTTGCCACATCTTCGGCCAGTATAACCCTTGTGTAAATGCTCTTTGTGCTAGTGATCGACCTGAGACATGTGTGGCACAGATTCCCTCGTGAAGTTCCTTGATTTTGATTTGGGCTTGTCTTTGTGAAATACATTAGATAAGGGGACCTCCACTAGTAATATGGTATATTACTCCACCCTGGACCTTGAATCGTGGACATTTTGCTAAGAGAGAGCGAGCTTCTTCTTTATTTTCGGGGAGGGTAATAGAATTAAAATATGTAAGAAATGGCTTTCTCCAATCCTCAGGATCTTCATCTTCGGTAACTTGGATTTGCATGGAATAACTTGTATCGAGACTGGAATGTTCTATTACTTCGATGTCCAAAGTCCTCTTTTCATTGTCTTTTACCATAGCTGCAAGGTATGCAAGGGCATCAGCATGGCAGATTTTTGCTCTGGGAAAGCAAAAAATTATGGTTGTCTTAAATTTATTCATTTTTTCTTCGACCAGCGTAGCATAATCAACCATTTTGCCTGATGTTTTGAATGTCTTGTTGTAGTAGTTGACCACTAGTAAGGAATCCACATAAATAACAATTTCTTATGCTCCAAGTGTTAATGCGAGCTTCAGGCCATGGAGGATAGCTTCATACTCCGTTTCATTATTTGTTGCATAGAACTTGAGTTTGATAGTTTTTTCAATTTTGTGATTGGACGGTGTAACAAGGACAATTGAAATCCCTGATCCTCTTGGTCCAGCAGATCCATCTATAAAGAGTCTTCAACCGGTAATCTACGACCATGCATCTTGTTCTACAGTGAAGTCATTGGCTAATACCTCTTCAAGTTCCTCCCATTTGGGGTCTTCTATGGGAAAGTCTGCCATTGCTTGTCCTTTAACTGATATTTGTGGTTCGAAGAAAATGTCATATTCTCCTAGGAAAATAGATCATTGTTGGATCCTTCTGAACTTTTCCTATTTTGAAAGTACTAGTTTGAGAAGAAATTTGGTGATGACTTTGACGAGGTGTGCCTGGAAGTAAGGTTGAAGTTTTTGGGAAGTATACACAAGAGCTATAAGTTATTTTTCAGTGATGGTGTATCCTTTTTTTTGTAGGCATGAGAGTTTTGATGATGTTTTCCACTTCGTTGTCTTCTCGAATAAGAACATAATTGATTGAGTCATCAGTTGTCGAGAAATACATTGTTAATGTTTCGCCTTCAATAGGAGGACGCCCCAAGTTTCTTTTTAGATCTTGAAAAACTAATTCACATTCTGGAGTCCAGACGATTTCCTTGGGTTATTTCTTTGTCATAGGAGATGGGTTTCCCCGAAGAAGGAGGTAAAGAAGTTTGCATCGATCAGAGGACTTCGAGATGAATCTATGTAGAGCGGCAACCTTACCAGTAAGTTTTTAGACATCTTTTTTGGTTCGAGGTGATGGCATGGCAATAAGTGTTTTGATTTGTACTGGATCAATTTCGATACCACTCTTACTAACTAGATGGCCCAAGAATTTTCCAGATGCAACCCCAAATTGTCATTTTTCAGGATTTAACTTCATGCGGTACGTTCGAAGGATGTCGAAGATGGTTTGCAGATTGTTGTAATGATCCTCTCATTTTAGGCTCTTGCAGATCATGTCATTGATATACACTTCCATGATTTTACCCAAGTGATCTTTAAACATTCCTGTGACAAGCCGCTGGTACGTGGCTCCTACATTTTTTAAGCCAAAGGGTATGACTGTGTAACAGTAAAGGCCCATTTCGGTTACAAATGTAGTCTTTTTTTATCTTCTTCGGCGAAAGGAACTTGGTTATATCCTGAAGTTGCATCCATCATTGAAAGGAGTTTGTGTCCTGCTACGGAGTCGAGGTGAGGAATCAAAGGAAGTGAAAAGTTATCTTTAGGTGTAAACTTATTAGGTTTAGTGAAGTCAACACACACTCGGATTTTTCCATTCTTCTTCGAGACAGCTACGATGTTTGAGACCCACTTTGGATACTTAGCTTCTCGAATGAACCCAACACGAAGTAACTTGTCTATTTCTTCGTTAACTGCCTCTTAGAGCCTAAGGGCTAGGTTAAGACGCTTCTGCACTATAGCTTTGCTGTCAAGTATAGGGTTTAACTTGTGGCATGCAATAGAAGGAACGATTCCTGACATCTCTTAAAAAGACCATGTAAAGACATCGACATTCTTCTTTAAGAATTGAAGAAGGGTTTCCCTTTCTTCTGATGATAGTGTAGATCCAATAAAAGTGTTTATCCCCAATCCATCAAGCTCTACAGATTCAACTGCTTCAGTGTCATGTTGCTCAAGCGTTAGAGGTAGTTCGTGCTGTAATTGTTATACTTTCAAGAGTTTTGATGCGTGAAAGTTTGTGGTGGTATTTTCACACATTCGTAACACAACTTGACTCCCTTTAATTTCATAGACACCATGATTTTTTGGGAAACGTAATGAAAGATCATATGTTAAAGGTACTACTTTGATGGAGTGGAGCCAACTTTGCCCTAATATTCCCATGCATTTGGATTCAGTATCGATGATAACGAATTTGACGAAGGTAGTCTTTGGTCTTGCTTGAACAGGCAAAGTGATATCTCCTAAGGCTGATTCTCTTGAACCATTAAATCCTGTTATGGTTGTTGTTGAAGCTTTGTCTGAATCTTTGAGCCCTAGAAATTCAATCGCTCTTTTGAACAGTTTATCAACCGCACTTCTAGTGTCCACAAGGAATGTATGCAGATAGTCCTGTCTTACTTTGAACATGACTACCAATGGTTCATCATGAGGGTATTTGACATGACTGGTGTCGCAGTCTTCAAAAGAAATATGATATGGGCATTTGGCCTTGCTGAAACTGGGTAGAAGTTTGGCAAATTTCTTAGTCGAGGTCATCTTGCTGCAGGATGTGATTCTATCATCTTTCTTTCATTTCTTACCTTTTTTAATTTCTATCATATAAAGATGTCGAGCCTGACCTTGGCCTTATTCTTGTTCAACTTTTTTTCTTTTTGTTTCTTCTTCAAGAAACTTTTAAACATCGAGTACGTACTAGTGGAGCCTCCCTGCTTGGACAATACGGTGAAAAATTCGTATGAGGGAGTAACAGTTGTCAGTTTCATGGCTATGAATATTATGATACTGGCATAAAGATTTATTTGGGACATCGGGAATCTCTTGGGATTCTCGAAAGAGTTCATCCCCCCTTAGTATCGGTAAGATAGTTGATAGGGTAGTTGTCATAGGAGGCAAGACTGGGATAGATTCATCTTGTTTCCCATCTTTTCGTTTGACATTGTCGTTATGACGCCCACATTGATTGGCAGTAACATTGCTTAATGGTTTTGAGTGTGGCGGTGAGAAAATATCATTTGAATGGATAACAGAAGAACTCTTTATCTTATCTTTCTTGGATCGTTCGAGTTCAATATAGTTATTAACCACATCGATCATCTTTGTGACAGTTTTAAGTTTGTGAAGTATAAGTTCTTCGCGAACTTTAGAATCGATGTGGAGAGCAGAGGTGAATGCCGGTACAACAATCTTGGGATTTGAATTCCTAATTTTCCTTGTTTCTTGTAGGAAATGCTTGTAAAAATTTGCCAAAGTTTCCTTCACACCTTGTTCAAAAAGGAAAAGGGAATTAGCCGTTATCTCGCGTTCTTTAACATATGCGTAATTCGACTCAAAAAGTCGTTGTAATTGGGTGAAGCTAGTAATCGAACCTTCGGGAATGGTGTGGAACTACCTTAAAGGCTCTTCCTTGAAGCTCATGTTAAAGTTAAATAGTCAGTACAATATATGATCAAGCTTGGAGTATAGGCCGACGGCTGCTTTAAAGTGATGGATATGGGTGAGTGGGCCGGTGAGGCCTACATATTGGTAAGACTTCGGCATGTGGAAGTTGTCTGGAATTGGCATGACTTTGAGATGAGGGGAAATTGGGTTAGTCTCAATCCTATCCAAAGTGGATCTTCGACTAGGATTATCTGAATGTATGGCTTGAATCCTATTGTTCAAGGTAGTTAAGGTAATAAATTGTTGGAGAGCGTTTGGTTAAGCTCCCGCTTGTGGATCAAAATCTTTTTGTCCTTCTGGGCCCAACCGTTCTCTAACTGGTCATCTTGGCGGTGGCGGTGGGGTCTGATGACGTGTTCGTCGACTTCCTTGAGTCGTTGATGCTGATGATATGAGGCCGAAATGTCTAGATGCTCTATCTGGGTTCCTTGATCGAGATCTTGAAGTTCGGTTTCGATCTTCCCTTGGTATGTTTTCCCTCTGGGAAGCCCATGACCGATGATCACTTCGGGCTTGAAGAGGTGATCTTGTCGACCAGTGAGTCGATCTTGTTGCCTTCGTAAACTTTTCATTTCTTTCTGATGAGTTCGGCTCTGTACATTCTAGGGCCTTTCTCCTCTCGTCTCTTTCGACTTGGAGGGGGCTTAAGCGTAAATCTTTTAATCTTCGAGTCGCTGGTTTCTGTCAGATTCCATCTGCTTCTGAATCTCGATTACTGAATTGTGCAAATTAACGGTTTCTGGTTGGACGGTGACTAGAACGTCATCATTGTTCCTCTGGGTACTGGAGGTACTTCTGAGGTTCATGTTTGTCATGGAAATAATTGTACTGAACGAGATTTGGTAAATAAAAAGTAGAAACTTCCCACAAACGGCGTCAATTGTAATGGTGTGTTTTCCAGAAGGGAAACGTTGCCAATACTTCAGTAAGGAGGTTGCAATTTTAAGTTATAATACAATAAATTTTACGTGGAAAGTCAGTAAAACCTAAAAAAAAACCACGACCTCGAGAAGGGTTTGAGGGTGAAATTAAATATGTGCTAGTTATTACAATTGTTGAATGAAAGAATGGATGCAGATAGTGAAAAATAACAAAGTTTTGGGTCCCTTTTTACATATACTCTGCCTGTATTTATAATAGATACGGGCGGTTACAAATAATTGGTCTCCTATTTTAATGAGTTGTAGGCGAACTTCACGGATCTCCTGTAACGGCTCTATTTGACCAAGTATAACGGTTACTGTAGAGGATCGAGATCTGTAGGCGTGCACTTGACATCTTCTCGAATGATCACATACCTTCGACATGGTTGTACTAGTTTCTCCTTGTCGAATCTGGGCAATATGCTACTACCCAAGCAGAACCTTAAACATCTCAAAACGTGGTCTAAAATCATCTTTGAAAATCTATAGGTGAAAATCTATAGGTGAAAATCTATAGCACTTGTTGAACTTCTTCAACTGGTATCTTTTCCACCTTTTTCGTTCAAGACCTAAACGTAAACAAAAGATATGAAAACAAAAATGCAATGAGACCAACTTTTTAGTAGATCTAGTGTCAAGTCACAAAGAAACATTAAAAGTAACAGTGAAAAATGTGAAGCTTTACCTCCTCTCTTGATACAACTCGTGAACCCGATCCAATGCGGCAAGACTCTTGTTCCAAAGAAAATTCTCTACAAAAATGCCATCTTTGATGTCCTTTTTGGTATGTTTCTTAAAGCTCTTTTCATTTAGACTAACAACATCATTATTGTCAAGGATCTCCGTGTGACCTATACGCAACATATATAATCATAATAACAAAAGTTAGTTGCTTAACAAATTTAAAATGTTAAACATAAACATACAAAAAAGTGGTAGTGGGTGGATGAATTACTACACCACCACTCCATATACTTGACATAAAAAAAAATCCGACGAGTGTGGATTTTTGTAAAACCGCACTTTGTTTGAAACATTGCCTGGTCTAGATGTTGTTTTAAATAAAGCCTACAAAGCTGGATTACATGTAAATATATTGTGAGACAAAACTATAAAATTGAGTCGTACCTTTCTTTTTCACCACTCTATCACACTCATTTTTTCGATACCACCCATGACTAAAAAATGTTTTTCACGTCGTCCTACCATGAACAACCTTCAAAGTCCACTACATGCGTTAACACAAAGAAGGAATAAATCACACGTTATGCTACTATACAATTGCAAAAAGAAGCAAGCTTAAATCTTATACCCTTTCATATATAAATACTACTATACAGGGCACGCGCATTGTGCATTTAAAAGCCTCTTAATCGAAATATATATCCTACAATAAAATTAAAATTTTGCAAAATAAAGAAATGAGGATCTTGAATGTTTGAAAGAACATAGATATTTAAAGAAAGGCTAAAATTATAGATAATAAGAACATTTTCTGAATTGCATGAGATTTATGGACAAATTTCTTCAAAACCATAATAACATTGATGTCCAACTTCCGTACACAATATGAATCAAACCCCACTAAATGATTCCAAAAACAAATATACTCTACATCTAAATGGGGATGAATATCTTAATGATAAAATTTACCTTGAAACACATAAACTACTTATAAATCTTGGAATGAATATTTCAGATTCGATCTAAACGAAGCAATGTTATTTGCGTACTCATCAACCACCAATGAATCCTGGTTGTCACTAACAATCAAAACAAAACATAATCAGTCAATTAAGATTATAATCTAAAATAGAAAAATAACTAAGAACACTAGCAATAAGTTAAAATTTCATACTTAAAGCAAGTAGTTTTGATAATGGCTTGTATTTCAAACTGATTAGAATACAAAGAAATTTCTCCAAGTAGAAGAAATCTGAAACAGAAACAGAACCGAGAAATTTCAATCAGAGTGCTTAATCATTTCTACTGCTTTTGTTATTGAGAAAGAGTACATGTACTACTTGATACATTAGCGATCCTGATACTGATCTTCATCCCTACGAAATGGAGATCAAGCTTAAATAGAATGAAAAGAGTAACGACAACATGAGGGGGCAGGGTGGCAAAGCAATCGTTGCAGGATACAGTAAGTCTTTTGTCATCTATCTTATCTTATCTTTAAAACTTCACCGCGTGGCAATTAATGAAATCTTTGCCAGTGATAAGATTACTTCCAAATCTTATTTCAAATCCAATCGAATTCAACTCAACCTTTTCATTTCAATGAATCAATTGGACCCAACTTTTGCTATCTTGTTTAGTGAAGAAAAATGTTAGATGATAGACAAGCTAACAGAATTCACAATATACCATAAGTTTAGAGAATCAAATAGAGGAGCAGACAGCAGACTGGTTGTCTGTAACTAGTAATGGTGAAGTTCTTTTTAGCCCCTAGCTCCTTTCCCCCTGATTTGTGTATAATTTTAAAGGAGGATGTTAGGGGCAAAGAGAACCCTAGGTTGCAATTCTTTCCATCTTTGAGTAATATTTGGTCCATGGGGAACCTATCCCCAGCTTGCTTAGCGGAATAAAAAATATATATCGTCACAGATTCGAGACTGCCAAGCAAGAAATTGAGTAAGAAAACGAAAACACACAACAATTTACCCGAGGAAGGAAGTGAAAAACCCTTTCGGATAAAAAACCACTCTCCGCATGAACAAGCCACTAATAAAAGATCAAAGGTTACAATCACTCACTCTCAAGCTTTCACAAAAGCTTTAATGGAGTTCTCACAAACCCTAGAATTCTCAATCTAGAACTTCACTCTCATGCACATAAGAAAAACCTCAGTATCCCCTACATAGTGGGAAGGACACTACATGAGTATATGGGACGAAATACGTATCATGAGGCAAGTTTACGGTGACCCGAACATTAAATATTCGAAGACTAATGATTACCTGAAATCTCACATGAGTCGTCAACTGGAAATCTAACCAAAATACCTTTTGAAAGTTAGTACATGTTCCATCCTTGATTCTGATGATTGCTAGACGAGTTACTGAATCAAGACTGTACGTTGAACTCTTTAGGCTGTCGAAAGGAATTTGGTCTATCCAAAGACAATAGTTTAACTAGTGATAAACAACCGATTAACAAGATTTGGCAAGGTAACCACTACTTATGGACAGGAAAACTCAGTTCAATGACCCAAATAGAATGATAAAATTAAGGACGATACATGCATGGAGCAACAACCAAATTAGTCTAAAGAGAATGAAGGCAAAATCATTTTAGGAACATATATATCATTGTACAAATCTAAACTCAGTCACTTAATGCTACATTGCAAACATTCTAGCTTTATGTACAAGATTGAGGAAAATTCTTATCACTCTTTTTTTCTTGCTAGGTAAGCAGGATTTTATATATATAAGAAAATAAAATAGTACAAGGGTGACTAGTGGTTACAAAAGTGGAAGAAGAAAGAAAAGGAGCTAATGCATCATTGATAATATGTGGAAACGTATCACTGATTAAATCAAGATGGAAGACCTGACCAACGGAGAAGATTAGCTTAAATGTCTGCCTACACAAAGACTAACATTGCTAACTCAAAAGGGGGTAGTGACTACATCCCTTAGCATCGTAGTAAGGGATATGGACATCTTCTTTTATCTTCACGGCATTCTTTACTGGCTCCAAAACCTAAACAGTATTATAAGACACGCTACTATTAATTTCAAGTAAGCTTGTATATAGTTCAAAGTTCAAACCAGTAAGGAGTATAATCATACAAGTGACAACCGAGCTTAGGTTGTAGGTAAAAAAAAATCGAAATAAATTATATAGAGAAAATAATATAGATCGAGCATCAAGCCACGAATAAACATTAGAAGAGAGAGAAATGTAAAGCTTTACCTCCTCTCTCAATACAACTCGTGAACCCATATAAGGCTTCATCCGGCCATGCCGCAACTCTCTTGTTCCACAGCAAATTATCGAGAAAAAACAAAATCCAAAATGCCATCTTCGATGTCCTTTTTGGTCGTTCCGGTGTAGGAGGGAGTAGGAGGAAGAAGGAACTTCTTTCTAATTCTTATGGAAATTATTGCCACATTTGATCTCGATTTCGCGTACTTCTATAATAATAAAAAGGCGACGTGACTAATTAGACAAACGATGTTAATTAAAAATAATAATTCTACATATGACTCAATAGATAATAGACAATTAAAAAGTTATAATGCTTATTATAACTCTTTTCATTTAGATTGGAAGCTGGTAGCGCCAAAACAACATCTTCATTGTAAAGGATCTTTCTATGACCTATAATAAGCAAGATATATAATCATAATAACAAAAGTGATCAGTTGCTTAAGAAATTTAAAATGTTAACTTAAACGTACAAACACGACGTAATGGAGATGTTCCCACATTTTATTTTGCCTTGGTGCTGCTTTTTTTTTAATTGGGCGTTAACAAAGAGACAACGTATAAAATAATCGATATTAGGATTACTTATAAAAACATTATCTTTAAAGTGATTTTTTCCCATCATACAAAAATGTTTAGGTACATAAAATTACTCTTAGGATACATCTTTGAACCTTCGAGAGGAAGTAAGAACTAGAGTCTAAGAGCATCTTTAACCCAAAAAAAAATGTGGTGGTGCGGGTGTGGATGGATGAATTACCACACAACCACACAATATACTCAATAGTTTGTTTGTTTGTTTTTCACCAAGTGAGGATTGTTTTTAAACCGCGCTATGTTTGAAACATCGCCTGGTCTAGATGTTGTTTTAAAGAGCGTCTACATAGATGAATTACATGTACAAATATTGTGAGACCACTAAAAAATTAATTGAGTGTACCTTTCTTTTCCACTGCTTTGTCATACTCATTTTCGATGCCACCCATGCCTAAATTTTATTTTCACAGTAGTCGTTCTACCATGAAATATATACCTTCAAAGTCCACTACCTGTGTAAACATATATATATACAAGAAGGCATAAGTAACACGTTCCTTCTGCTAATGGTAGTTAAAATTTCAAAATATAATGATCGATCTCTTAAGTAGGAAATTGGTACTCTACTGATTATTTGCTTTAATTTGAGTTTGTGGTGTGAAATAAAAACAAATGTGAGAAGGGGAGTGATAAAACACGCTGTTCGTAGCTTCAAACGGTGCATACACTTGCACCCATGAAAAGAGGTTTTCTCTTGGAATTAGAGGTAAATCTAAATATTCGGCACCTTCTTATTGCAAGTACAACAACTTGCACCCATGAAAGAGCCATGTAAATATCATCATATATAGATTTACTACCATTGAGATCATCCTTGCAAATTACTAGCTTCTTCGGACAGTCCTACCAGGCTACAACTTTAAAATCTATAGTAAATATGATCATCTTTAAGTGAGTTCTAATGTAGAAAAAATCCAATCCATCCAAAATGAAGCCTAAGCTTAAGCCCAACCCACTATGACCATTTCAAAAATCGAATTGACAAATCTTTAATTAGTTAGTGTAGGCTTCCCCAGCTAAGCCACTTCTACCAAATTCAAAACAATAATTACATTGTTACAACCAAAATAAAATCCCAAGTGCGGAAAGAACATTAAGAAACCAAGATTGTGGATTTTATTTTTCCTGTAGAGATATATCATCATATATTTGGAATGTTAAGTTTTACATCTCAAACTATAAGATCATAGGACTACCCCTCTCCCTCTTATTGCTAATTGGTTTTGAGATGGAACCTCCATGTCAGATGTCAAACTCAATTTTCTTTAGGAATATAATATTGCACGAATCCAAAAATCGGTTATTCAATCCTAAGTTGCAAGCAATTCTAAACTCCTATATACAAAATTATCGGACTAGAAGCAAACTTCACATCACTGAGATTAAATCCCAGAGAGAAGACTAACATTACCAACTCAAAAAGGGGCCGAAACTACATCCCTTAACTCCATCAAAGATAGAAGTCTTCTTCGTTCTTCAAGCTCTTCTTTTTCCATTCCTTCCTCCATTATAGTATATTCATTCATCTTTACTACACTCTTCACTGGCTCCAAACCCTAAACAAATTATAAGAGACACAACCATTAGTTTCATGTGAAGTTTAAAGATAAAATTTGGCAAAACCCCCGTAATTTCTTAGCATATTCGCAAATGACCCCTTGATTCTTCACTTATTCAATCTCAACCATTTTCAATAGATTATGCAAGTCAAGGTCAAATGACCAACTGTTGACTTTTACAAACTCCAATATACCCTTTCAAAAACTTGAATTATTTGTTTATTTTTAGCTTTACACCCCTCTGTTAGTTATCTCTTTCAACTTTACACCCCCTTTAGACATTAATGGTGTTTTATGTTTTTAATTCTAAACAGAGGTAAAATTGCAAAATAAACCAAATGGAATTAGAGATACCTCCATTGGATCTTCTTGATGCGAACTGCCTATTTTATCTTTTATTGATTTTTAAGTGAAAATGGTAGGTATGTATTTTTTAAAAATTGACTACAGTTTTTGTTAGTCAATTGACTTTGACTAGCGTAATTTGTTGAAAATTGACTAAGATTGAATAAGTAAGGAACCAAGGGGTCATTCACGAATATACCAATAAACAGGGGGTTTTATCAAATTTGCTCAAGTTTAAACTAGTCTAACTTAAAAACATAATTACCTCAGTGAAGATGCTGAGAGCTTCTTCTATAGTCCTATTTTTCACTACGTACCTGGCTGCTTCCTGCATTTAACCAAAACAACATATATGATAAGGGGTTCATGATGCAAACTAGCTATAAACACACAACATCAAATAATAAACATTAGCAAAATATGTTCCAACATATTAAACAACCTGGCCCTCACCCTTGCAAACTCGATCTGCTCGATGTTAAGTGTTCTAGGTTCTGTTTCAATGGATGATTTCCTCTCTAGTTGAACTCCTGCCATTTTTCTATCCTTCAAACACAAACACTATTAAGAGTTTTAAGACTCAAACGAGAGAGAACAAGGAACACTAGCTATGTTGGCAACACAAGTCCTAATATAGGACTCAAATGAGGACTCACCCTGGGTGAGGTTGAATAATAATTTGACACGTGGCAGAGATGCATTTGCTGATGTGGAAGTACTGTATGGTGTCACCAGACACGTGGCAGGATATGAGGTATAGTTTAATTCTGTGGTCACATAATGTATAGTAAACTGACATGTAGAAGTTTTGGATTTTGTACATTCTGTTGTGGCAGATTTGGTTGAAAATGCACTTCATGGTATCTTCTTTTTACAGAAATGCCACTGGGCCTAACATAACAAATTATAAATGTTATGGGACTTATTCTATGGGTTTCGTTAATTACATAAGCCCATGAAATAAATCTATTAACTTTTATGGACTTCATTTGTGAAAACAAATGTCTATGGATCCGCTCCCTCTAGAAATTATTTGCTTGGAAAGCCAAGAGGTCTTGGGATCAATTCTCGTCTCAAAGCAACTTTTAACTTTAAAAGGAAGAGGTTTTCTTTCTTATGATCGTAGACCCTCCATCTGAAAAACATAATACGGGTGTTTTGGTCGCCTCTGCAGCCAATGATCTCGTAGCAACTCAATGGCTAAAACATAGGGGTAGTCGTCTTTAGCTAAGACATTTATGAGAAAATTTAAGAAATTAAGATAGATTAGGGTCCTTCAACTTTGTCATCAAATCATTAAACAAGAAGGCTAATTACTAGCCAAGTCTAGGGGTCTACAAGAAAATATCTCATCATATAGATATGAATTATAAGCCCCTAAATCCAGAAAAAGAGGGACCTACTTCTAATTACACCAAATCTGAAACAACAGGCAATGAGAAAAGATTCCTTCTCTTTGTGATAAAACCATGTTATAAGTTGACAGCAGTGACACATCATTAAACGGGTGTTAACTCCAATCTCTAACGGTGCCATCACGTGATACTCACATGCAAACATACATACACATACATGTATGATGCCACATGCTTGGAGGACAGAAGGATGTTTATCCAGGTTAGGGTTTTTTTGTACAACAGTAGGCTGTCGTCATATTACCTTTTTATTAATACCAACATACACTTACCAAACTACCCTGATGATAACGAACAAAGTTATAGCTTTAGAGGGTTAAAAGGGTAATCTAAGTTGTTTCAAAAAGAGGAGGACACGTGGTCTATCTGTATCAGTGCTCAAGGGGACACGTGTTAGAATCACACAAGAAGCTTTAGTGGGCCCCACAGATTTTGTTATTGGTTTCTGGTTATTAAATTACTACCGGAGTATCAAGAAGAGAGGATTGTTGGAGCGGATTAAAACCCGATTGGGTAGATCCAGAAATATATCAAATATTAGGGCCCACTTACCTATAAGTGTTAGGCCCACCTTGTAGTTGACCTACAACAGCCATTGATTTGTATTGAGATAAAATTTGGACTAATTCGAGAAATTAGTTCACATTATTGCCCTTTTACATATTGTCGTGAGGGTAGTTTAGGGAAGTAATGTTAGGACCCCGGGTTATCTGTGCGACATTTGTTGGTTTGGGTTAGCCTCTTCTAAAGTAGTAAGATGATTATGTCTGTAATTCATGAGTATGGCAAATGGTGTTTTCGCCCTAACTCACATGCCCGTTAGTTGGAAAGTCAATAACTGAGTGTGTCCTATTTATTCTTTCTCGCACGTAATAAATTTCATTCAAGCTAAACTGTCATAACAAAATCTAAGGGTTAGCAACTGTTGGATCAAACATAAATACTTTGAATTGCATATCTATCCTTGAATACGAAGCATATTATAATTACCAGGTTTAAGTTATATTGAAACAATAAATAATAACCCATCTTAAAAAAAACTAAATTTGAGGAGAATAGAGATCTATCATCTATACAGTTTCCAAACACCTATAAAAATAACAACTCAATATTTAGAAAACTGAATAAAAATTCAAAATTACAATTTAGTGATGGGTCGTGGCTATGCATATGTGATGTATGGGGATAAGAAGAAGAAGAAGAATTGACTTAACTTGGACAGAGAAAAGGTAAAGAAAGGAGAATAAAACGAAATTCAATCTGATTGAATACAGTTTTGACGTCCGCAAGGACACACACACACTCTCTCTATCTCTCTCTTAACAAACGAAGAAGAAACAACAACAACAACAGAAAAGAAAAAGAAAATAAAATTCTAAGAAAATAAAAACTCCGACAACGAAGAAGAAGAAGAAGAACAAGTCTTTTTAGATTCAGAGAAGATTCTTCCAAGAAAATAATTCCCCTAGAAAATTTATTTTCCTTACTCAAACCCAGCTCAACCAAACCCCTTCAGAGATCTCTTCTCTTCTCTTCTCTTCCACCATTAAAGCTCTGGATTGACTTTCTGAGACTCTGGGGTAAGTTCTTCTTCTCTCTCTCAATTACACAACCCCTTCTTTAGGGTTTTGGTAAACCCCTTTGTTCTATCTTACCCCTCTTTGATCTTGATTGGCTTGAGTCAATCAACTTTGGTAGGAAGATTGGATTTTTAAGCTTGGGGTTTGATTGTTTGAAGTTATTTAGGTGAATTTCACAAGTTTCCGAGTTGAGTGTGTGTGATTGAGACGACATTTTGGAGAATGTTATGGGTTTTAATCGATCTAGGGATTTGTGAAGTGTGTAGAGTTAGTTGTGGGATTGGAGAATGGGGTGGGTGAAGTTGTTTTGAGGTTTGAGTGATGGGTTTTTGATTTTGTGATCTGGGGGTGTCGAAATTTATGATTTTTGTGGTTTTAGTGAGTGTTTAGTAGGTTTTGATTTGTAAAAATGGTGCCTTCGGGTCCTCCGACGCCAGTTGGTGGTACCCAGTCTGTTACACCTTCGCTTTTGCGATCAAATTCCAACATTTTGGGTACTCAAGGGGGTGGTGGGGGTGGGGTTTCTTCGCAGTCTTCGTTTCCGTCAATTGTTTCGCCCCGGAATGTTCAGTACAATAATAACAACATCAACTTGCTTGGAAACATTGGAAATGTTTCGTCCCTCCTAAATCAGTCATTTGGGAATGGTGGGTCAAACTCTGGGATATCTAGTCGTGGTGGGATTGATACATTAGGGGCTGTGGCTGGGGCTGGTAATGAATCAGATCCACTTTCTAGCGTGGGTAATGGAATGGGTTTCAATCACAATTCATCCATGTCGTTCGCACAGACAAATGTGGCAAACCCTAATTCTGGCCAAGGTCAAAATCATGGTCAGGGGCAGCAATTCCCTAATCATTCCAATAACCAGCTTATACAAGATCAACAGCAGCTCGAACCACAAAGTTTTCAACAGTTCTCTATTCCCCAACAACAACAGCAGCAACAACACCAATATCAGCAAATTCGAAGTGGGATAGCTAGTGGTGGCAATGTAAAGTTGGAGCCACAGATGAGTAATGATCACAATGGGGTTAATCAGCAGCAACAGTTACAATCTATGAGGAGTTTGGGCCAGGTTAAATTGGAGCAACAACAGCAAATTCAGACTTTGAGAGGTTTAGGGCAAGTGAAAATGGAACCTCAACATTCAGACCAGTCTTTGTTTCTTCATCAACAACAGCAACAACAACAATATCTCTTGTCAAGACAACAATCTTCGCAAGCTGCCCAAATAAGTATTTTGCAACAGCAACGTCTGCTTCATCTACAACAGCAGCAGCAGCAGCAGCAGCAACAACAACAACTACTGAAAGCACTTCCTCAGCAACGGTCCCAACTACAACAACAGCTTCAACAACAGAATCTTCCGGTGAGAAGTGCGGTGAAACCTGCATATGAACCTGGGACGTGTGGTAGGCGCTTGACACACTACATGTATCATCAACAACACAGACCAGCCGTAAGATATTCTCTTTGTGAAACTTATTTTTTCAGTATTATGTACATGTTTATGATTGAGGGATGATCTTTCATGCAGGATAATAATATTGAGTTTTGGAGGAAATTCGTTGCTGAGTACTTTGCTCCTCATGCCAAGAAGAGGTGGTGTGTTTCTCTTTATGGCAGTGGACGACAAACAACTGGCGTTTTCCCTCAGGTCAGTTGCGAGATATGATCCGTAGAATCTATAACAAGCAAAAAAATCCATATCAAGGCCAATTGGTCTTAAGAATCACATCATTTTTGCTGTGATCTCCCATGGTGCAATGGACTGTCTGTCCAACGAATGCAGTAATACATCAATACTAAAAAAAGTTAGTTGTTAATTTTGCAGGATGGATGGCACTGTGAAATATGCAATCGTAAGCCTGGCCGAGGTTTCGGTATGTTATACTTTTTCTGTCATTTGGTTTAGTTTTTCTTTTCTTGTATTCTTTTGTTTATTTTTGATTGATACTTATATTCAAATTTAACATTTGTGCTTTCAGAAGCGACTGTTGAGGTTTTACCGAGACTGTGCAAAATCAAGTATGATAGTGGCGTGTTAGAAGAACTCTTATATGTTGATTTGCCCCGTGAGTATCAGAATTCTTCAGGTCAAATTATCCTGGATTATTCAAAAGCAATACAGGAAAGTGTCTTTGAACAACTACGCGTAGTTCGAGATGGTCAACTTCGTATAGTTTTTACCCCGGATCTTAAGGTTAGATGTTAACTGAAACTTTTGTGTATGAGAACCCTTTTTTTATGGGCATTATTAACCGAAATACATTCTTTTGTTAGATATTTTCCTGGGAGTTTTGTGCTCGGCGCCATGAGGAGCTCATTCCTCGAAGATTAATAATACCTCAGGTACTCATATATCTATCCATTTAGTAAGACAAGTTGGCAAGTTTACTATTTCATCTAGAGTTGTCAGTTGTGGAATACAAAGCACATCATGGACTATTAATGTCGATGATTGTGGATCACCGAGTGGTTGACATATTACTATGCAGGTTAGTCAGCTTGGGACAGCAGCTCAAAAGTACCAGACTTCTACTCAAAATGCGTCCTCCAGCTTGTCCTCTCAGGAGTTGCAAAATAACTGTAACATGTAAGGTTTCTTTGCTATCCTTTGGAGTGGTTATGGTTGACTGTTTGACTAATAGAAACAGCCATCGAATTTCTAATCTTTATTTGCCAGTCATGCAAGTTAGTTGCTTTTAATGGCATCTCCCTGAGACCTGAGTATATGCTGTCGAGCGAAGAATAGCTTCTTTTGATTTATCTTTAAGAGGCTGATTGACACAATGAAAAACTACTTTTGATTAAGCTTAGTCAGGCCGGATGCAAATAAAACAGTGTTATGAGAAATTTTTGTATGGGTTTTAGATATAGCCTAAAATTTGGCTACCAACTATTGTCTGTTTAATGTCTACTCAACAGTGCCCAGTATTCCCGAAAGTTGTGTTTTCTTGAAATACTTGGTTATTGAATCTGATAGATCATGCCTCGTGGGTCGTCTACCCACGAGGCCACGCACCTTCTACTTTATCTTTATATTGATGTTAGGATCCCTTTTAGTTTTCAGTTCTCTTGTTAGAGTTTGGAGTAAAACTATAGAAACTCTAGAATTTGTAATTGAGAGATTTAGTTTATTTTAGAGTGTGATTTAGCTTCCGCAACAACGTAATTTTTAACAAATTAGTACCAGAGCTATGAGCGATCCTAGGTTTGCCTTCTATGTTCGTGCGATTCCTGAGATAACAAGATTGGAGGCCGGAGTTGCGACGGAGATTCGACGAAATTCGATGATGAAACACCCCGAAGAACCGACGGAGAGAGAGGTTCACCGTGCGATTGATCTAGTAGGTGGGAAAGACATAGACATGTCGGAGAGTTTTTGGTCAAAAGACAACGAGGAGGTTGACTTTGATGCGAGGGGTTCACATGATCAACGATTCTAATCGTCAAGAAGCCCAACCCCAATCCAAATCCCTTGCCAAAAATTTCACGAACAATTGGAGAAGAGCAAAATTGATTGTCTTTGATGAAGGAGAGGTTGCCGGTGACTAGGGTGGCCTACAGTCGAGAGAGAGAGAGGAACCTAACACAAAGGAGATCAAAGAAACTCGCGAGTTGTTCGAACGAGAACTACATCGTTCAAACGAGTCAGTAGACTGGACGCCAAGAGTTTTGTCTTCGAAAATTGGCAAAATTTTGGGGGTCGTTCGAACGACTTACTTAGGGGTTCGTTCGAACAAGTCGACGACAAAATTTATCACAACACCGACAGATTTTCAGACCAAAAACGCGAAGTGAGAGGGGTCGGAAACCCATGATCTTGACGCGGATATAGTAAGCGCGCCTTATGATGCCGATCCGACGTTAACCGGGGAAGGTCGACACCGATTAGTGGAGGATGTTAGTTTTGGGGGGGACTCGCGGGTTCCTATTAGATCAGTAATGAATTCAGAAGGCACGGGGGTGATGCCCAAAAAGGGGATCATGGTAGATCTTTTACCACACCAGCGAGTAAGACAAGACAGGGAGCGTCGCGAAGAGCACTCACATTATGTGGGTCAATGACTAAGAGTGACACTAATAGTTCAGGGGCCAATGAGTATTGGAAGAAGCATGCACTATTCCGAACACGAGTAGAGGCTTAAGGAAAGGGATTGTAGACGATTGTAGACGGGGGGGGGGGGGGGGGGGGTCAATAGATAATCTCATCTCTGAGAACGTAACGAATAAATTATGTCTCAACTTAGTGCCTCACCCCAAGGTGACCACGTTGAGTTGGATACAGAATGATGGCCAGCAAGGGGAGAAATATCAGTGTTATACTCACACGTGTGAAAATTAAGATGGGGGAATACGAAGAATCCATCTTATGTATTGTTATCAAGATGGATGTTTGTCACTTACTTTTGGGTAGGCCTTGACAATGGGAAAGGAACGCAATACACATCGAACGACCAACATGTCTTCATGTGGAAGGGCATAAGGCAGAGATAGGTTGGTCTACCGCTAGATGAGGCGCCAGTACGTAAGACGAGCAGTTTCCTAGCAAAGGGACGTAGACAGGGGATTGTTTATGCGTTAGTTTACGCGATGTTTACCACCCCTACCCCGTACCTGACGAGTTACAACCGCTTATTGATCGATTTCCAGATGTCTGCTAGGAGCCAGATTCACCAGAATTACCGCCGCTACGAGATATTCAGCATAGCATTGATTTGATTCTGGGGGTGCCACTGCACAATTTGCCCCACTATCGCATGGCCCCAACAGAATATGTAGAGTTACAGAGACAGGGTGTAGAGTTATGTGCCAAAGGAGTTTTGAGGGAGAGTATGTGACGACCTACCGAACGCCGGCCAAATCCACCTGAGCGTTTTGAGTTCTGTCCAAGTATATATGTTCTCTATATCCTAATATAGCTGCACGCCAAGTTTCGTCGAAATCGGATTCAGTTAAGGGGGCGAAAAGGGCCAGTACGCTTCGTCTCATGTTTTAAAGTTTCCTTTTGGAATTTGACTATTTACTTAGTAGCTATATTAAGGAGGAACCTTGGTCCAATCCTCCCCATGACTAAAAGAGCTTTAATGCTTGGTCATCAAGGACCCCGGCTCATGGGCTATCTACAAGGGATAGTCATGAGTTCTCTTAGGCCTAGGGAAGGCTAGGGGACATTGCCTCGCAATGCGGGCCGGTTTTCCAAAGAGGGCTTTATATGGCGCCGCTATGCCCCGCGGGCTATCCGAGATGCACCACCCCTTACAGATGGACAATATAATTAGTCCAGGCTCGTCGCCCCTTCATATATGAGTCCCTTATCTGGAAACCGGCATATTGAGCTACCCTGATCCGCTACAGGACAGGTGTGCTTTCCGTACCTCGTGCGCGTCATGAGAGATTACGCTGTAGGGATTATTGAGGGAACCTTCAGCGTTGTTGCCTATACCGAATACACATTCGATGACCCCTCACGAGTATCCAGGATTATCCGGATGTCGCTCTAGCATCCGTGGGTTGTATGCCACTGGCGCGCCGTGCCCGTGAAGATGGTTGGTACACGACGACGGCTCGTGCGTGTACGCCGCACGGTCCCTTATTCCGCTGTGCTCCGGGCTTTGTTGAGACAGGCCCGGGTTGGGCCGTGACAGAGTATGTCACCAGTAGCAGTCCCAGCACTATTAGTCCCCAAAAAGGACGGGAGCTACTGTATATGTGTTGATTGTCGGGCGGTTAACAAGATTACGGTGAAGTACAGATTTCCCATTTCTAGATTGGATGATATTATCGATGATCTCTATGGCGCTCTGTTCTTCTCCAGTTAGATCTTAAAAGCGGGTACCACCAGATTTACATGCGACCAGGGGATGAGTGAAAGGCGGCTTTTAAAACCAAAGACGGTGTCTATGAGTGGTTAGTGATGCCTTTCCCGCTATCTAATGCACCATCCACATTCATGCGATTGATGACTGAGGTATTACATGACTGTATTGCATAGAGGTTTGCAGTTGTATACTTTGATGATATCCTTATCCACAACTGCATCAAGGAGGAGTATCTCATTCATGTGGAGAGATTTCTAAAGGCCTTACGTCAACACTGGTTATTTCTTCAGTTAAAGAAGTATTTTTTTCTAGTGGATGCAGATGCAGTGCAATTTTTGGGTACGTTATCTCGTCAGAGGGGATCAAGGTGGTGAGGAAAAGGTGGATACGATCAGGAACTGGCCAGTCCCTACCACGACGATATATGTACGGATTTTTCATGGGTTGGCTACGTTCTACAGGCGATTCATAGATGGGTTCAGCAGTATTATGACACTGATCACTTCCCTCATGGGGAATGTGCCTTTTGAGTGGACTTCTAAGGTTGACGAGGCATTTCGATTGATTAAACAGAAGCTTACCACAACTCCTGTTCTTGCATTACCAAATTTTTTTAAGTCGGTTTTCGAGGTTACTACAAACACATGTAAGACTGGGATTGGTGCTACGCTTTCAGAATCCGGGAGGCCGATGGCTTATTTCAGTGAGAAGTTATCTGGAACACAGTTGAACTATAGTACGTATGATATTGAGTTGCTAGAGGTGGTGCGGTCTTTACGGCATTGGCGACATTATTTGGTTTACCAGGAGTTTGTTATCCACTCGGATCATGACGCGCTACGACACATGCATAGTTAGCAGAGGATGTCGACAGACAGGCAAGCCAAGTGGTCCAATTACCTCCAGAGTTCAACTTTCACATTCAGTACATCAAGGGTAAAGGAAATGGGTTTGTTGACAAGATCAGCAGGACAACTCATCTTTTGGTCACACTACGTTCTCCCGTGTTTGGGTTTTTTGAGTTACGTACCTTGTGTACCCTTCTGATGTGTATTTTGGGCTTATTTACAAGTCATGTGGGCAACACCAGGAGGAAGGAACTATTCAGGAGGAGTATTTATTTAAGGGTACAACCCTTTATGTCCCGATTTCTTCCATGAGGGAACGATTGATTACAGATATCCATGTTGGGTCTTAGAGGACATTTCGGGGTGATCAAGACCATGGCCCTTATGCGAGAGAGGTAATTCTGGGACACTATGTGCAGGGATGTTAATGCTTTTATTAGGCGATGTTATTCTTGTGTGACAGCTAAAGGGAGGGAGCAGAACACTGACCTTTACACACCTTTTTCGATTCCTTTTAGCCCTTGGAGAGATGTTTTGATGGACTTCTTCACAGGATTACTAAAGACACGGGGGTTCGACTATGTTTTCGTGATTGTTGGACGATTTTCTAAAATGATGCATTTTATACCCTCCACTAAAACGAAAGATACCGCTCATGTGGCTCGATTATTCTTTAAGGAGGTGGTGCGTTTACATGGGGTTCTGCAGTCGATTACTTTCTATAGGGATCGACGGTTTACGGGGCATTTCTAGAGGACATTATGGAGACTTCTACGCTGTAATCTTCGTTTTTTCACAGTTTTTCAACCTCAGACTAACAGACAAAGGTTATAGCTGGAGTTTGGGTGATCTACTACGGTGTATTACAGGGAATAGGCCTATGGAATGAGATTTTGCACTTTCACAGGCCGAGTTTGCTTTCAATAGTTTTGTCAACAGTTCGACAGGACTATCTCCTTTCAGATCGTGACGGGTTATTCCCCAGATATTGCGTTGGATTTAACACTTATTCCCCAGTTAGTACCTACTACTTCTGACAGTGTTGCAGAGTTTGTTGAGTCCATTCGAGCGATACATGAGGGAGGTTTGACGTCATTTAGCAGATGTTTACGCAGGAGTAAAGGAGAGGGTGGATCGGTATAGGCGAGAGGTTATTTTTTCACCTGGAGACATGGTTATGCTTTATAGAGAAGGGACGTTGCACGGGAATGACGTCTAAACTTCTCTTGTGTAATTCAGGACCGTATCGCATCATTCGGCGCTATGGGGAAAATGCTTATGAGCTAGACATTTTTGGAGCGCGCTTTCATGTTGTCAATGCCAAACTTTTGACTCAGTTCTATGGTGACATTCCATCACATCCAGTGACACCTGTACTGGACGTTGCGTTGACTAGTGAGATTGATGAAATATTGGATAGCCGTTTAGATGCAGTAGGATATGTTGAATTTTTGGGTTGGTCGTACAGAGGAGGAGGATTTATGGATTTCAGGGGAGTATTTCGCACGGATAGATCCGACATTTTACAATGATTATATGCGGCTACAAAATTCGCGGTCGAATTCTTCTTAGGAAGGGAGAGTTGATAGATCATGCCTCGTGGGTCGTCTACCCACGAGGCCACGTTCTGTCTACTTTATCTTTATATTGATGTTAGGAGCCTTTTAGCTTTCAATTCTCTTGTTAGATGGGTAAAACTCTAGAAACCCTAGAATTTGCAATTAAGCGATTTAGTTTATTTTAGAGTGTGATTTAGCTTTCGAAACGACGGAGTTTTTAACATAATCTGACTAAAAAAACTTAATTTTTTCCAATTTTAAGTGAGTGCATTACCAAGCTGACTTGGCTCATTCTAGAAGACAATAGGCAGTAGTGACTTTTGGAAGGAGATAGTAGTCATGAGCGCTTTTTAGTGTATATGTCTATGAATATGTAGTGGTGATCTCCAAAAAGTATGTATACCATTCTTATTTTCTTTCCCATTTCACACGACGTGTTCTCTACTTCTTTAATTAAAATCTGTGAAAAGATAACCCACCTATTTGTTTGATGTTATTCTTCAAGTTGTGGCTAATTGTGTTGAGTTTTCGTAGAGTTTTGGTTTATAGTACTGATTTCATGCAATTTGCTTCAGGTTTGTTACATCAGCTCGTCAATTGGCCAAGGCATTAGAGGTGCCGTTAGTGAATGATTTAGGATATACTAAAAGATATGTACGGTGCCTTCAGGTACTTTCTTATGACATCGTAATCAATGTCCAATAGTAGTTTTGGTATGGTAATTGACCTCTGGTGAGGATGGTCTCAGCAAGTTCATACTCTCCAAGAAATAAGCCCATTCTTAAAATTCTAAGCTTCGATTGACCGCATTAAAGCTTTTCAGATATACTTGAAAATGGCAATTTCATCATTAACGTCGAGCCGGCATTCAGTAATCTATCAGTTTAAGGGTTGGGCGATTTATGGCGAAGACACTGGATTCGCCAACAGATAAATCAACATTTACTAGGGTTTCAAGTTTTAAAATGGGCTTATTTTTGGTAATGAGGCTCTCGACCTGTTCACACAATACAAGGGCCCTGTTCCAGTAAGAGTGGACATAAGTCTGTTTAGAACTAACACATAAACTGCACTAGGTAGTCACTGATAAACTTCGGCCTCAAGTGCGGCTAGGTCTACATTTTCGGAAGTAATCATTTATCAAAAGATTAACGGTTTCTTAATATGTGTGATTTCTTTTTCTTTTTTTCTTCATGGATAAATGCAGATATCAGAGGTGGTTAATAGTATGAAAGATCTGATTGATTATAGCCGAGAAACAGGGACTGGACCTATGGGTATGTTCTTTTATATGTTAGCTATGAATTTGCTCTTGTTTTGCCATCCTTTTTCGTTGATTCTCTTTTATTTTTTTTGGTGATTACTTTTATTCAGTGTCTTTCTATTTCTTGTATAGTCTAGTGGGATCTGACTGCCCCCCCCCCCCCCCCCCCCCCCCTTCTATTTAATTCGCTTTCTCAGTCGATTTCCAGGCGCAGTAGTCATACTATGACCTATTTTTGAGCCAGCACAATAGATATTATAAGATAGTTTGTTTTAGCAATCTCTTACTAGTACCTGGTTGTTTTCTGGATCATTTCTTAAGAGAAACTCTTCTAGTCATGCAAAAGTATTAAGAGGCAAATTTATTTATTAGAATCACGTGAAGAAGACTTTCTAATGTGGAAAATGGACACAACCCAAGGGCATTATAATAAAGTACAACAGGTACACTTGCAGAGTCCAAGGGTTGTATATTAACTCTCTCTTTCTCAGATGTTATGGTGCACGATTTGGGATTTAGTTGCAAAAATTGAATAAAATAAAGTGGAAATAGAAGTATAATGACTCAGGGCTCTGTACTCAGTTTTTGAACAAAGCAATGTTGTAGTGGAGATTGGAGAATGGTTATCACTGTAGAATATGCTATGGAATCGTTGCATTGGAGCGTCAGATATCGAGGTTCTCATACAGATGTGGAGTTCCGAGAGGTCTCCGGGAGGGATCTGATACCTCAATGAAACAATTAGCTTCCAATTAGACAAGAGAAACGTTCAGTGACTTTGGGAGGATGTATAGTGTGGGTTGTAGCCTTATGTTGAAGCTCCCGGGTTGATACTCAGGTTCCCAAAAATCAATATATAGTTTAAGGGGTGTCCCCTTTGTTGTTTATGATGGGGGTATGAGATCCTGAAGTTTTGGCTTCATCAAGCCGTCTACTAGAGTTTTGAGTCAGCTAGTTGACAGAATGCGGTGATGGAGGTGAATGGCAGCTTAAGAAAACCAAGGATTTTTTTGTTTAGCTCATCACCTATCCCTACCATCATTATTGGCGCGGGACACCTCCGGTACCTTTTAAAAGCTCGAATTTGACTTGTATCACAGTGTTTTACAGAATCGTTACAAAACTTAACTGCTCGAAGTAGGGTTATTGTAAACTAGTGCTATGTGTAATTGCGCTTAAGAATTAAGATAAACTTAACCATGAGTCGACTGGTCATCAACTGATTCATTCTTCTATAGAAATTGAGGTTTGGATTATTTTCTTCTAGTAGGGAAAATTCCTTTGGTGATGTTGAGGAGTCTACCGAGTTGATGGAAGAGTTTACTCATGAGGAGATATTATGCTAGAAGAGTAGAGGACACTAGTCGTTATATCCATACTAGGTTATTTCGGTCCATATGGTTTAAGCCTAACAAGAGGGCCCTCACTGATGGGCACTGAACAGTAACATATATTTAGAATGTGAAGGCTTTCCATTCTTTTGAAATGTAACTATCGATGTTTTATGGTAGCCTGGTAGGTTAGTTTTCCGTGCTTATTTTTTGGTTGGAATCGACTTATCTTAGGGGATTGGGACTTTGATTTCCTGGTCTCTCTTTTTCACCAAGGAGGTTCTGAACTGTGAGGTAATAATTGTAGCGTTGTGGTTTCTATGCTTCATCCTGTTTATAGGGAGACCTTTAAATTTTGGGGTGTAATACCTTGAGGAGGTCTGCTGGAAAGGTGCATAACCCAGATGTAATTTGGTCTTAACTGGGTTGGGATTGTGTATGGATAGAAGATTGATAAGGTGAGATTGCACTCTATTCAGTATCAGGGTATATGGAGATAAAACCTCATCCTTGCATGGGTGCGAGGTGATTACTTAGGGATAATATCAGTTGTAGAGTTGGCTGTTGAAGATCTGTATCAGAGCCGAGAACAGTTTATTACTAAAGGTGGGGGAACTTTAATACCCCGTGGGGTGTATACTGGGCACTTTACCTAGTGGAGGTGATGGTTGCAGGTGGTACTTTACGTCTATAATGGCCAAGTCCCATGTCGGTTAGGATCCCATTCAAAATGTATCATAAGGTGGGATTGCACTGTACTAAGCACAAAGGCCTTTTGAGGCAACCCCAGTATCTCCCTCCCTGGCAGTGGTTAATTGGGGACAGTATTGATGGTGTGGGTAGGATGTGGTTTAAGTTGCCATTTCCAACGGAAAAGTAGAGTGCGCCACTGTTTTAATATGTTTTCCAGAAGTCGAGAAAATCCCTGAAAATTTTATAGCAAACTAGTTTTTTCCCTGGCCTAGCCCTTGGGAAAATACTACAGCAAATATTTTCCCGCTTCAGTTTTGTCAATTTCCCCTCATTTTGCGAGTTCTCTGGAAATAAAACCTCTTCATTTAGTGAAACAAAACGTTTTCCATAGCTTTCAAAAGTAACCTGTGGCAAGTAAAGCTCTATTTTACCAATCCTATTCCAAAATCTCCTAGGTATAATACATACATATTATGGTTTATCAAACCATAATACTTGATTAAACACATCCTACTCCACTTTCTTCGTCTGCACTGGAATCTGCTTATTAGGATCCTCTAAAATGATTTCATTCTTACGGATTATAAGTTCATTAATTTGCAGGTCCTTAGTTTTGGACCTAGCACATTCTCAAACCACTCAAATCTGGTTACAGAACACGTCTAGTTGTTATCCCTAGTTGCCTGCAATTCCGCAGACTTTTTGTTGTAATTGAGATTATAGATGTTTTGGGTCTTGTATTGTTAGTTAGAGGAGCTGTGTTCATACTCTGGTGTTTAAAATCAATTTCACTTTGTTATGCATATGAGTAATTAAGATATCTGGCCAAGCTCTCTGACTTACATGATTTGTATGGATATCCTTCTACAAGTTATTTTCAAAGCCGTCCCTTCAAAAGCTGACTGATTTGGCACAAATATTAGAGATAGAAATCATATGTTGACCATGTGTGTTTCGTCAGGAGTAAATACTTTCACACCTTCCTACCATAAGTACCTGCACCCTTAGCTCCACGAGTACCAATGAATAAAGAGTTGTGCATGTATAAATTTTGCAAAAGGGTATCAAATTCTTACTGTGGATAATTTTCAGTGCCTGTGCTTATGGCATTATTAGCCTTATTGAGGTCTTTGTCAAGCATTTGCTTTCTTTTTTTCTCCTAGCCCGACTTTGGAGTTGTAAACGATAGTACCTATTGCTCATAGGCCAAGTAGGAAATTTAGACAAATGACTAGTCCATCGTCCTCTAAAGTACCCTTTATATATCTTTGTTCCATCCATTGTTTTAGAGTGTAAAGTTTTTAAGGAAAACACCCTACTGAAATCTTAAGAATCCTATTCAAAAGGAAATAATCTCTTAAACCATCTTAATGTAGGCTCTATGGCGTGATGTCATCTTTTGTATGTTATAATAACCCAAGCCGCAGGCACATGATACACGTTTGGATGCACATATATGTATGTAAATGCAGTCTTTATCATCCATACAAAGCATGCAAGTTTATAGAGTTGTTAATGGTTTTTTTGTTTCTCTTACAGCAAGCTTGATCAATTTTCCTCGAAGAACAAACACCACAACTGGGCTTCATACACAGAATCAGCAACCAGAGGAACAACAGCAGCAACCAGTTGCTCAGAACCCAAACAATGACCAGAGTTCTGTCCAGGTGAATTCCATGCAAATGCAAATTGCTGCTAGCAATGGCCTCCCAAGTGTAAATAACTCACTCAACACTGCATCTACGTCCACTGCCGCAAGTACTATTGTTGGACTTCTCCATCAAAACTCCATGAATTCCAGGCAAGAAAATGCCATGAACAGTTCAACCAATAGTCCCTACGGTGGAAATGGAATTCAAATTCCGTCTGCCGGTTCATCCAGTTCGCTTCCCCAGCCCCAGCCCAACCCATCTTCCCCATTTTCATCACCAACCCCATCAATGTCAAACAATCCTGCTGTTACCCATATGAATTCTGCAAATTCCCCTGCAAATATTTCCACTCAACAGCCTACACAATCTAATGAGGCTGATCCAAATGATTCACAGAGTTCAGTTCAACAAATCTTACAAGATTTGATGATGAATGGAGTTGGTTCTATGGGGAATGATATGAAAAGCATAAATGGGTTAAGTAATGGAATAGCAAACAATAACTCCGGTTTGAGTGGGTTTGGAAGCATGGGCATGGGCGGAATTGGTTCATCTGCTACTGCTAGTGGAATTAGAGCGGCCATGGGGAATAATTCGATGACTTTGAATGGGAGAAGTGGAATCTCCTCAATGTCTCAGGACTTGAGCATGAACAACCATCAGCAACAAGATTTGGGGAACAGGTTATTAAGTGGACTTGGAGCAGTAAATGGGTTCAATAATCTCCCTTTCGATTGGAAAACGTCTCCGTAGAAAGTTTTCAATCGACAGTGATTTGTTTCTGTTCATATTGGAAGTTTTCTTTGGCAGTGGAGATGGCCGAAAAGGTTTTGGCTTCACACTTGTGTATACACTGGGATAGACCCCACTTGTCGATACCGGTTTCAGGTCGAGGTTTTTCCTTCCAGTTGTGTACTAAATTTAGAAGAAAAAGATGAGAAAAGTAACGTATAAGCATATCATCTAGGTATTTTACCATTGAAATGCTATCAAAGCTTCTTCGTTTTCGCTGTTAACTTTTCGTCTTCCAGTTTCTATGGGAGTCCCTTAAAAGCTTATCCCTCGTTGACACTCCCAAAACGGGAAGTTGGGGTAAGGCAGCATCAGGTCTCGTGGATCTCGTATGGATATGTATTCTATTGATATGTGGGTGAACTATAAACTAACATGTTAGATCAGTTGTTTCTCTTTCATCCTCTGTAACTGAAGAACAGCCTTATTAATAGCATAAATGCATTGGGTTTTGCCCTAATTTTTTCTAGGTCTGATTTGAATTCTTGGAATACAGCGCGACATGATATTGGTACTGGCTAATGAATTGTATTGAGTAGTTTTATGCCACAGTTTTATTGCATCTGAGGCGTGGTTGCTACATTATATCTTACTCGGATAATTGCGCAATTGATTGTGATTGCATAGCATTTCTATTTAGCAATCATAATCCATCTTTCCAACTCTAATAATCATAATCCCTTCTACTTAAAGTTATTCAACTTGGGAAAAAATCCTTACAAAGAAAATCGATAACTTAATTTATGTAATATTATTTGGCTTATCCAGTATAGTTTGAGAGAACACCTAAAAGCCACAATTATTTATCCTCTGGTACAAGTTTGGACCAATTAATTGTAGATCCCTTTGTGAGTTGGAGCATATAATAAGTTCTACAAGAACGTATCTGCATTCTGCACAATCCGAATAATTTTCTTTTCTAGAAACTGTTCTTTTGCCGTCACATTGCTATTCAAAAAAGAAGTAACCGAAAATCAACTATCAACGCTTGTACTTCAAAGACTGTCATAAACTTCAAAAATTATCAGCATATAACACATAAAAGTTCTGAAAAAAGCTTCAAAGAAGTATCATGTCTGAGCCTGAAATTTCAAGATAATCAAATAAAAATGCTGCAAATGGCTTGTATACATACTATGGTCATCATAAAAAATGAAAAATGAAATGATGCAGGTTACATTTTAACAATCAGTGAAGAATGTAATAGGGTCAATTTAATCTCTCAAAATACTCCAATCTCAGATGTCACTCACCGAGCAATACATATACATCCAATAATTATACAGAAATCGCTTACATTTTAACAATCAGTAAAGAATGCAATAGAATCAATTTACTTTCTCAAAATACTGAAATCTCATCTGTAGATTTATGGGGGGCGGTAAAAATGTCAATCACTAAGCATCACTAAGCAACTCTTTCAAATCAAGATTGCTTACGCCTCTGCATGTGATTTTGATGCTGTTGGCAAAGAACTGTAACCGTTATTTGAAAAGAATAGGTATACACAGAAACATGTGAATGTTTTCATCTACAATGTCGACCCGAGCTTTAAATTTTTCAGTTACTCTGAATTCTTAGGCATTCTCGAGAAAATGATCTACCAGTTTTTGTAGTGGAAAGTGGCAGCTAAAACTGGACACTCCTCTTAGCACGTTTCCTAGAATTCATAAGTTCGACTAATGAGGGCAAGGGTCGAGGCACTGGAACATTCATTGACCTATAGAGCTTCCTTAAGCATTCATCCAATCTCTTGGGTGATTCTACAACACAAGAATGCGAAAAACTTCTTACTGCTTCAATTTTTTTCTCCTCCCCCTCATCTGGATTCAAAGAAAGCTCCTGAGAAGCCAACTCCGGTTCTTCACTTCTAGTGGGTGAAACGGGAGGCTCATCAATTTTAGTGGGAACGATAATTCTTTCTGGTTCGTGCAAAAACTTATCGCCTTCGAGACCAAATCTCGCTCTTCCAAATAATGTGATGGGTGGTCTCTTGCTTGGAGACAAATTCAAAGATAGTTCTACAACACTGGTAGAAAGGACTTTCCGTGGAGATTTGATTTCTGAAGAAGTTTGTGCGGGTATTTCAAGATTTATGGATGCAACATCTGGAAGAGAAGAATCTATGGGTGACGTGGAGCCCACTTCCACGGTAATGTCTAGTAGCTTCCACAGTGGATCATCTGAAGTAACTTGAGTTTTTGTAAGACAATGATTCTTAACATAATTAAGCTCCATAGCACGGCAACCTGGAGTTGTTGAGACAACATTCTTGGGCTGTAAAAGTTGCAAGGCCCACTCCAGTTCTTCTTGCGATGAGTGAATCGAGTAACAAACATGCCAAACACCAAACGAATCTTTCTCTGCCTCCCGACATTTAGGTTTTCTATCATCACAAGCATACCATTGTGCCGATGGACGGATAAAGAGAGGCTCTGCCTTTGAATTAATTCGTGCTTCTGTGAGCTTTGCCTGTGCTCTTTCAAGGAATTTCGGAAATCCAAACACTTGGAAGCGAGAAGTGGGGTCTTCACATAGTATATCCGGAGCTGTGAGAGAAAGAACTCGGAAACACTCTACACTAGTAATCTTATCAACATATATTTTGGGCCCAAATATTCGTGATACTTCCATGAGTATTTCTTCCTGGCCGAGTAGATCGCATGTCAGGTATACCAAGGGGGCATCTGGGTGCTTCCATATGCAATTGATTACCTGATTCACCAATATAAGCTTGTTACTAAATAAAAAGGTTTAGCCCAATCCATGGTTCAGAAAATCTAGAACATAAATCCAAAGTTACTATAAGATATATGAGATTCCTAATTCAAATATAATCTTTTATATTGGCCTAAATATAAATAAATAAATAAATAAAATCGTGAAAAATCGATATGTAATAATATATTAAAAACATTACAGTTGAAAAATATGATCCAAGAACAAAGCTCGCTGCTCGTAAATCCACAATATATTTCTAGCCTTTTTAACTTGGTCTAATAAATAGTAAAACAGAATACATTAAAGAAACCATTTTTAAAGAAACTCTTTCCAATTTACTATATTAACAGTTAAAGAAACCATTTTTAAAAGCAATAGATTGTTTGTAGTCACCTCTATGCCATGGAGGTGGATCTCTTACTATTTCTTCTAGACATGTGTAACTTTTACCTATTTCTACTTGCCATTATTAGTGCCCCTAAAAGGGTAATCCGTTCAGTTTTGAGGTGTGTTTTTTTAGACCACCAAATTTCTTCTCTATATTTTTCTCGACATACTTTTCACTATATTTTCTTCTTCTTTTTCGTGCTTTCTTTATCCAAATTTCTTTCTTCATAATGTCTCCCCCCATACATTCTCTCCAGTTCTTTCTCAAGGGATATGTAAATTTTCAATATTTTCACGAGTGTTGTAGGGAACAGAACAAAGTTAGTATGAGTTGGAAAAATAGGATTTTTTTTCCCACTATTTGGAGATTAACCTTTCAATTTATGAAACTTAATGTTTCTTATCCAAATTGGAGGTCTTTTGTGAATATGGATTTAGCAAGAACATATTTATGGTCATTTCTCCTCATTAAGTCTTTGTAAAATTTACTTAGAAGATTAAGGGTGTAAGAGTACCTGTCGGATTGCTGAATACTTGCTCGGAAATCTAACAGAAGAATTCCCAAACGTGCAGTCTAGGAACACATAATCAAGACGGCTCTTGGGTTCCCTTCCTTTCTTGCCAATATATTTCTCCGGTAAATTTTGCAAACATTCAGGGGTGAGCCTGCAGTCTCCAGTATGTAAGATATTACCAAAGTTGCCTTCAAACAAGAACATCACGGCTCCTGAAGTTAAAACAAGACATTAACACATGGAATTATCTGTCATAGCAATGTGTACATTAACAAGAAAACTCATCTTCCTAAATATCAGAAAGAAACTGAACAATCCCATTGATTTCTCTTCGTAAGAGTGCTCAAAAAACATGGTACGGATGGATATTGAGTAAGCATCGAGGTATTACAGGGCATGAGCTTCAATCTTCCAAAAGTTTATAGAAGTATAAAATCATAGAAATTATTGGAGAACTACCCAAACATGAAATACTATGTATGCTATTTCATATTTATTCCATTTCATTGTTTTCGACTGAATGCTCTCACTATTTTCAACCAAAACTAAGAATAACCAACCAAAAGCGGAATGCAAATACATTTCAATAGAAAGGGAACGAACGGGTTCTGCAAGTCCAAATCTCGAAAGCCTGAGTAATTTTCGTCATAGTGCATAATTGACATGTTTCATAGAAAAAAAAATCGAGGTCCAACTCGTGCATTTCTAGGCATGCTACTAAGAATATATGTGAAACATGATTATGGCAAAATAATGGCATTGCTTTCGAGCAAATAAGAAATATATGTACTTCTATGGGTGGTATTATATCTTCTACTATAAGAGGTAAATAATAAAATCACATCACCCCAGTCAACAAATACTTAAAACGGAGAGTTAGTACACCTAAAAACACCACTCTAGCACCAATTATATCCCCACTTTGCGGCATCCACCCAAATGTTTTGGAATTTAAAGACTAGAGAACATCATTTACGAAAAGCTTTATAGGAGACTAACTCTTTACCAATTTAGTTCAGTCCCACTAACAGCACGCGACAATCCCACACCGGTGTGATTCGCCCATTCAATGTCTAGATTTCGCTCATACCCTTACCTATACTGTACATATCTATCTCCCTCTTTCACTATAATTGATGTGGCATGTGCCTATGGATCGTTGACCACAACCAACTCTTGATCTCTATTCTAGCTTATGTTTCTATTTACTCTGTTGAAGTTATTCTAGAGTTTAGTTTTAGTCAGTTTCCTAATTAGATAGGTATGAGAGTTATTGTAGTAGTGATCCTAGGGAAACCTAGGTTATAAGGAAGAGGGCGGTGTAATCTTTTTGTTAGTTGTTATTTGTTAATGAAAGTTTGAAGTTATCTTTAGTAGAAACCCAAGTTTCTTAGCTTTAGAAGTAAAACACGTGATTGTTCTTACGAATTAAGCTTCCGCGTTCGTAGATTCACTTAATAATAATTAAGTGCTATACTTGTATAACAAAATTCAAATAATTTTTTGACTTAAATAGCTTAAATTTCACATAATTATTATTCAATCACCAAAAACCACAATATCACATTTCCAACAAAATCCCACTAATCCAAATCAATAAAAAAGATCACAAACCAATACAACATTAAACCAAAATAAAAAATTACCAGGGCAGTGATTGGCGTCAAATGCAGTAACAGAGAAACTCCCATCAGGGTCATCAACAACCATTGATTCCCCAACTTCAATACAAACAAACGAAGAAGACCCAATCTGCAAAACCAAAAACCCAAATCCAAATTCACAAATCTACTAAATGGGTGTTCTTTAAAAAGTGCAAAAACTACGAAAGAACGAAACTTTACGAGAAAAAACTCGAACCTGAGGGAATTGGTGAAGGAGGAGGGTCATAGTGAAATGGGTTGAGTAAATCGGGTAAGAGAAATGGAGAGAGATACCAACAGAGTGGTCTTTATGTGCGTGAGTGAGGAAATGGTGTCTCTTGTTGTTTGATGAAGGACTCCATGTGTCTACTGAGAAGGGGAGACCTTTGGGCATCTCTATCGGCATTGTTTCTCTCTCTCCAGAGGTTTATATGAAGATCTCTTACAGCTTCCGCGGGAAGGAGGAAATATGTTGTTTTGGGAGAACAACAGCAATATAGTGTCGGTTTCATTACAACTGCTTTATGATTTGGCATTTTTCTAAGAAAGGACACTTAACTTGGCACTGTTGAATTTTGATAGTTATTCTATCAAAGAAATAAATATTATGAATTGTATATATTGCGGCATTTAGCGTAGAATACTGTAATAATTACATGTGATACAAACTGAATGGTACATATAGATGTGCAGTAGGAGTAGCTGCAGATGATAGACAAACTCTGATGATGATGCATTGCAGAACAAGGAGGGCACTGGCATTCACCCGCTGATGATGCATTGATTTGTCCTTCAGAGATAGCATTTTACATTCTTTCGTAATCAAGCCTGTCAGACTGCAAATGGTACATGCCAGAAAAAGAAAAAAACATGTGAAATGCTCATCTATAGAAATCATTAGGCTATAAAAACTCATTACTTCAGCTGTGTTCGTCTTGTTAATTGAAATATAGAAGTTTAAAATCATCTTGATGAGCATGTCTGTTGGAAGCCAAGCTGGTGCAGTTGGGATTCCAACCCAAGCAGTCTGAAAACCACGTAAGGTACGTAAGTTAAGCAGCTAACGACAATTGTACCTCGGTATTAGCCAAAACGCACATTAATAGATGTCTAATGCAATTTGCTTGGCCTGCTTTGGAGCATGTTAGAGAAAACAATTACCTCAATGTTAGTGGAAAACTTATAGATAAATAATTGTATAAACTAATACAAATAATAAGAGATTGGAGAAGGACCAACTTTATTATTATTCGATGATTACAATAGAAAAGATCTTCTCCTTATATAGTTACAATTACTTAGGCGATAAGTAAGAATATATATATTTAGAGAATTTTATATTTATTATATATCCTATATTAGGTATATTATATATACAACATATATTTTATATTCAACACTCCCCCTCAAGATGGAGCATAGATGTCAATCATGCCCAGCTTGTCAATCATGTCATTAAATATTCGTTTACATACTCTTTTCGTAAGAATATCTGCAAGTTGATCTTCTGACTTCACGAATGGAAAAGATATACATCCTTTGTCAATATTTTCTCTGATAAAGAACCAATCTACTTCAACATGTTTCATACGGTCATGTTGAATTGGATTGTGTGCAATCATAATCGTTGATTTATTGTCACAGTGTAGATCCATTGCTTTCATGAGTTTAAATTCGAGATCCTTCAATATATTTCGTATCCATAGTAGTTCACATACTCCATGAGCCATACCCCGAAACTCAGATTTTGTACTTGATCTAGCAACAACCTTTTGCTTTTTAGCTCTAAATGTCACCAAATTCTCACATACAAACGTAAAATAGCCTGAGGTTGACCTTTTGGTCGTCATATCTCCTACCCAATCTGCATCGGTGTATCCCATTACTTTCATATCACCACCTTTCCGGAATAAGAAACATTTTCCCAGAGATTTCTTCAAGTACCTTAGTATTCGAATGTTCTTCACTTGGATTATGCATGAATTGACTTACGACGCTAATAACATATGTAATATCCGGTCGAGTATGGGAAAGATAAATTAGTATTCCCGCTAAGAATTGGTACCTTACTTTGTCACATGGAACTTGGTCGGAAAATATTCCCAAGTGATGATTCGCTTCAATCGGTGTATCTACCGGTTTGCAATCAAACATCACAGTTTCTGCAAGAAGGTCTAATATATACTTTCGTTGAGACATGAAAATACCTTGACTTGAACTTGCAACTTCAATGACTAAGAAGTATTTTAACTGTCTCAAATCCTTCATCTCAAATTTCCCTGCCTCCATTTCTACTAAGTCATTTCCAGTAACAACCATATCATCAACATATACAATAAGAGCGGTAAGCTTTCCTGACTTCCATTTTATAAACAAGGTATGATCAGAATTACTTTATCTATATCCAAATGCCTTCATGTTCTTCAAAAACTGTCCAAACCAAGCTCGTGGCGACTATTTTAACCCGTACAATGTCTTCTTTAATTTGCATACTTTTCCTCCTTCAGAATTCGTGACTCCAGGTGGTAACTCTATTAATACTTCTTCTTTTAAGTCTCCATTGAGAAATGCATTTTTCACGTCAAACTGTTGTAATGAGCAACCTTGATTGGCTGTAAGAGAAATGAGTACACGAAGTGATTATCTTTGCCACTGGGGTGAAGGTCTCCTCGTAATCCACACCATACGTCTGCGTATACCCTTTGGCAACTAGTCTGGCTTTATACCTATCAATACTTCCATCTGAATTCATTTTTACAGTAAAGATCCAACGACACCCAACAATACGATATCTGTGGGGTCTATCAACAAGTTCCCAAGTAGAATTCTTCTAAAATACATTCATCTCTTCGTTCATGGCTTTCTTCCATCGTAGATCTGATAGTGGTTTTTGCAAATTACTAAGAATCGATATAGAGGATAATTGATTCATAGTGCATGTAAACGACTTAGCCAACCTATGGGTGGGCACATAATCAAAAATTGGGTATTTGGCTTTAGAATTGATATCTGGTTCATAAGTAGATTTTGGAATACATTTAGTAGGCCTTTCTGAACGTCTAGGTTGAATATCATTAACAGTGTTAAGGTTAGGTAATACCTGAGGTTCGACATTCTGCGGCAGTACTTCGGTAGATGGTGTTATAATGCTAGAGTCATAGGCAACTTCTATTATTTCAGCTTGATCTCCCTCTGTCGTCTGATCCTCTCCATTCATATGAAGTTCATCTTCAATACCCTGATCTCCTCCTGTCATCTGCTCTGCTTCACTTTCCTTTTTATCATCAGTTAGGTTACTACGCCTGTTCAAATTACTCGTCAAATCCTCCAGTTCCTGAAACATATTCCCAATAATAGGGAACTTTCCTTTACCATCATTATGTTTCTCCCCTGAAGGGAAGATCCCACAAAATATGCCTCCAATTCTCAAAATGAAACATCCAAAGAGATATACACTTCCCCTCCACAGGATCATAACAACGATAACCCTTTTTAAAATCAACATATCCAAGAAACACACACTTTCGAGCACAATGATCCAATTTTCCTCGCTGATGTTTAGGTATATGAACAAAGACAACACATCCAAAAATACGTGGTTCTAGGTTTGGCATTGCAGGGATGGTGATAAGATCATGAAGTTTTTGGAAGGGTGTCTGAAATTCAATGACTCTAGATGGTGTGCGGTTTATCAAGTAAACAACAGATTTTAACGCTTCTCCCCAATAATTCAATGGCATATTCATTCCAAAAAGAGATGCAAGAACAACTTCTAACAGTTGTCTATTCATTCGTTCAGCTAACCCATTTTGTTGTGGGGTATAAACATTAGAGGTTTGATGTCAAATGTCGTTATTTGTCAAGAACTCCGACATGTCATTACTAGTAAATTATTCTCCATTATCAGATTGATACACTTGTATCCTCCTTTGGAATTGGGTCAAAACCGTCTGATAAATTTTTTTAAATACTTCAAAGACTTCACTTTTATGGGTAATTAGATATACCCACATCATACGAGTACACTCATCAATAAAAGTCACAAAATAACAAACTCTAGACAATAAAGGAATACGTGCAGGACCCCATACATCAGAGTAAATAATACTCAAAGGTTCTGAACTTTTATTGAAACTTGGAGAGTATGTAATACGATGACTCTTAGCGAGTTCTCAAATATTACACTTAAACTCTGAAATACTACAATTCGAAAATAACGACGAATTTAATTTTTGAAGATACCCGAAGGAGAGATGACCCAGTCGCCGATGCCATAACCACACATTAGTTTTTGCTTCTTCAATTCCTCTAACTTTATTCACCTGATGATTTCTCTGATCTCCACTATTAGTCAGGTCCAAATAATAGAGATTACCTTTTCTAATACTACTACCAAGAACCTGCCGAGTCACTATGTCCTAAAAAATACAAAATTGAGGCCAAAACGTCACGGTACATGTAAGTGCAACAGTGATCCACTGGCAGACAAAATATTGTACTCTAGAGCATGAACAATAAGGACAGAGTTTAATGTCAGGGATTCAAATATGTCAGTGGAACCTTATCCAATTACAGGAGATTAACCACCATTTGTTGTATATATAGAGGTTTGGGTTGAAGGTCTAATGGATGATAATATGCTAGAGTTGTTTACCATGTTATCTGATACACCAGTATTAATTAACCAAGTACTATTCAAAGAATTTACAACTAAAACACTACCTTTAGTTTTCATATCTGACTAGGCAACATTCACTGAAAGAGGATTAGGGTTTGAGTTTGATGATACCATTGTTGTATCATCATTGGAACCCATTGGTCGAACTGCTACAATGATTTTTTGGTATCTGCTACAGTAACTTCGAACTGTTACAGTGATTTTATGGTATCTGCTACAGTAACTTCAAACTGCTACATTAATTTCGAATACTGCTGCTATAGTGATTTTTTTGTACCTGCTACAGTACTTCAGACTGTTACAACTACATTAACTTCGGACTGCTACAGTAACCTCGAACTGTTGCAGCTACAGTAACTTCAAACTTCACAACATAATTAAGCTTCGTGACAGCAATTCACAGCGGAATTTATTCAATTCAATTCCAAAGAACCAAGTTCAATTATCGAACCCGCTCTGATACCATGTAGAAACTAATACAAAGAATAAGAGATTTGAGAAAGACTAACTTTATTATTATTCGATGATTACAATGGAAGAAGACCTTCTCCTTATATAGTTACAATTACTTGGGCGTTAAGTAAGAATATCCTATATTTAGAGAATTCTATATTTAGTATATATCCTATATTAGGTATATTCTATATTCAACAATTATTATACCACTAGGAAATGTAATATGGCGTGGAGGTTTATACATGGCACGCTTCAGACTGACGAGAGGACTAGAAAAATATGGTGTATATTTTGTATCTAGATGCTCTTTGTGCCAGAAAGGTCATGACTCGATTTATCATTGCTTTTGGCAGTATTCACTAGCTCAATCTATGTGGCAGTACCTTTTTAATGTGTTTGGGTTGAGCTTGAATGATTGGAATATCGAAGCTTTGTTTGATCTTGGGAAAACATCTACATCAAGGAGCTCTGGCTCAATGCTACTCTTACTTGCCTACACTATATATTGTCTATAAGGAACAAGGTTAGAAGAAGGCAAAAGCTATATTAAGACCTGAGTTTCCTACCTTGGAAGCTATAAAAAGATCAGTTTTACAGTCAATTGGAGAAAGAGGCCGCCTTAAGGTCTAAAGCTTGTCTACATTAGTTGTGGCTAACAGGCCAAGAAAACTACCTTGCGTCAAGACTTGCGCATGACTGTTGCCTTGGTATGAGGAAGTGAAGATCAATTATGACGGGTGTTTTTTAGAGAATCCTGGTATTGGTGGTTTGATTGTGTTTTTAGAAATCATGAAAGGGTATACTAAAGGGGGAATATAGGAGTAACAACTGCATTCATTGCCGAGTGTGAGGCTAATGTAGAAGCCCTTTATAAGGCTCATCTATAGGGTTGATCCAAGATTCAGATAGATCTGACTCTGTACCAATTATTCAGGCTTTTATGAGTGTCAATGGTCCTTGGAAACTTTTTTAACAATAGGGATTTCTATTTTCTAATGCGCAAGTTTGTATATCTCCAGTTAGTCAAGCTGATATTGTTGCTTAGATAGCCAAAAAAAAAACCATGTGAGCAGAGCCAAACCCTTCTGCTGGGACACTAGAGTGTGAGTTGGGTTTATTTGAGCCGACAAGGTAGGTCGTAGACACCAGCCCACACTCAACTGTTGGAGATGCTCTAAGGTAATTGGTACAATTCGTACGCATACACCTTTAATTTAGTGTAAGCTCTAAACCTAGTTGAAGCAATGCTCATGATCAATTTGTCATACCAAAACCATATATAAACTTCACAAGCACCAAATATATCTACACCCAGGGGGGAGCCAGGATCAGGGGTGGCAATGGGTCGGGTTTGGGGCGGGTGGAGCAATACCATCCCCATACCCGCCAAATTACCCTACCCCCAAACCCGCCCCAATACCATTTAACTTAAATGAGGAATACCCAAACCCGCCCCGTTTAAATTTGCCTATACCAAACCCGCCCTAGCACCCGTTTAACACCCGTTTAAAAATCATAAATCACCTGTACAAAAAAAAAAACGAGTTGCTAGGAATAAGTTTGAGATAATTCTTCATTTAATCTTCAATAGAATGAGAAAAAATGAGATGAGGATTAGAGACAATTTAACCCTCACTTGAGCCAATTGAGGATCAAAGGCAATTTAACCCTCACTTCTGCATTGAGCCATAATTGAAAACATGTCTTCAGAATAAGGTTGAAATGAAGCCAGCTAGTTTCGATAGGCCTGTATAAGAAGAAGAGAAGCTGATGGACATATGGAGGCTGAAATGAAGTTATGAAGGCAGAATTGTAGGAGAGGAGGAAGAAACATGTCTTTTATCTTCAGAGTTCAGAAATTATAATTATGTTTAACTTGTACGTAAGGGTTTCACATCATATCATGTATAAATGGGTCGGGTGATGGGGCCCCATTTATTTAAGCCTTAAACCAGACCCGCCCCATTAAATAAATGGGTTTTTTTTTAAAACCAAACCCGCCCCATACCCGCTATAGTCGTACCAAACCCGCCTCATTAAGGGCGGGGACCTGGTGGGGCGGGTTAAATTGCCAGCCCTAGCCAGGATTTGAGGTTTTGGTGGGGGGAGTTTAGCGGATTGGGTTTAAGGATTATTTTGGCAGAAAAAAATTTGGGGTACTAAATAAAAATTCAACATCATGTCAAACTAAAACTTGATTTTGGTTCATAATTGGATTTTTTTTTATTATCAAACTCATTATAGCGTCAAATTGAAACACATAGAAATTGAAAAAAGAAAAGTTTAAAAAAAGAGTTTATCAAGAATTGAACCTAGGCAATATGATCAATGCAAAAATTCTTAACCAATTCAGCTACTTCTATTTGGAATAAGAAGAACATCAATCATATTATATATCTTTTTTTCAAAAAAAATTGCACTACCTAGTTTTTTTTTTTCCTTCCAAAATACTTGACTAGTTATCGCATAAACTAAAGTCAGTTTTAATGTAAAACTGAGAAAATGGGTATACGCACTTAGAACATCCACATTAGCCTTTCTATAATAGGAAGTACTTTTGAGGAGCTTCAACCCAACTTTGATGTTGTGGATATAGCAGACACCCTACAAAAAGGAGCCACATCACATAATTAACTACCTAAACCACTTCAAATTAGTTATGTTTAAAAATAAGAGGCAAAAAGTAACATTTTTTTACTTTAAACCTCTAAAGTAACTTTACACGTAATATAAGAGTCCGTGGCTCACCAAATATTTCTCTAGACTCCCCATACTTGAGGAGCGAGAAAGAAAAAAAATAGGGATATGGAGCCTATAAAAGCCATTTTATTACTTTTTGTCTTCCTAAAATAAGTTTAAGGAGGCCGTTGTGGATGCTCTTACTAACCTATCACTATCAAGATACTCGGTTACTAACCTGCCCTTTCTTCACTGCACATAAAATTCACTTCATTTAGTCTTAAATCACACAAACAGATAGAGAGAAAGAGAGGGTATGGTGTTACTGGAGTAAACAGGCTTATTGGGTTTTAATGTTGGAGTGATAGTATTGTCCTTGTTTGGCTCATCAGTAGCATGTTGCTGCTCTGATGATTAAAACGTCTCTTCTTTTACTATTACTGTGATGGGTATGCGAGAATGGAGAGAGACGTGACGGTGAGAGAGAATTGCAGAGAAAGCCATGGCCATTGTTAAAGTTTAGTTATTTTGATTTCTTTTGCGCCATTAGTTTAAGGCCAAAAAACGAAGAAACCTCAAACCCATCCGAACCGAGCAAAATGGTTATGTTTTTGAGAGATCGGTTTCGGTTCCTTGTAACTGGAAGAAACCGAACCAAAACCAAGACTTGAATGGAAACAAATTTTCATATCTCACATGGGAATCTAATATTTTTTTTATTTTTTATTTTTAGGGGTGCGCCAGCCCTTGCAGTAGTGCAATGCAAAGGCGACACTCAAGAGCCCCAATAGCAAGCTATTGTGGTGGACTTTCTCCCAATAAAAAATTAATTTAATATCGTGCGAGCCATTGGCTCACGTATCAGATATTAAACTGATAAGAACAGATGTCCAAATGTCCACATGGGAATCTAATATGATGAGTACAAATGTCCAAGAATATAGTTCTATACTATTGTCTATTCACGTCATGCCATACTACATCATTGCATACTATTTTAGTGGGCCGTGGCTGTACTTTTCTCTCTCCAAATATAAAAGTGGTTTAGAACACCCACAACAGCTTGGTGAATTTACCACGTGTCTACCCAATATCCACCTTGAGGGTAGATTCTCCACCCTCTGGGTGGATTTTTGGTGGATTGATGTCGCGTAGTTCAGAACTGCGCATAGGGAGTAAGCCAATGAGATGATGACACTTGTGTGCTTCACAGTTCTTACGCGTGGTTTGGAACTGCGCTGCAGCTTTGAACGTTTGAGATGGGGACACGTGGGTTGATCATGTGCATTGATTGTGCCCCGCAGTTCTAAACTGTGGGGAGTGATATTCACATTTATTTCGATATCAACTGCTGTAGGGTGGACTGAATTTACCCTGATTTTGGGCAAATCCACCCACCCTACTGATGTGGATGCTCTTATGAATCTCAAATTGAAATAAAAATCACTTGAGACTAACCGATTTTGATTAATTTTAGGTCAAAATCAATAGGTCTGAATTCCTTTGAATTAATGTTCTAACCTTAACATAGTTCAAATTGATTCGATTAACTAGTGTCAACAAGTAATTAAAAATTAAACACAAAACCAAAGAATTTTAATCCTGTGGGAAACCTTTTTCAGGAGAAAAACCCACAGGTCGCCGTCGAATCACCCGACAGCTAAACAATCCACTATTAAAAACGAGTTACAATAGTTCAATTACTTACAAACTCAATAAACACATCCCGTGGTTACCTCTCTTCTAATCAAGCTCCTTACAATAAATTCCTCGTTCTCACAACACCTCACCTCGGATAACACACCAAAGCTTCAAAGCTTGAATCACTCAAACTTTACAAATCAATGATTAGGTTTTCTAAATTTCTCCGATTTATTCAATAGGAGTTTTACTTCGCATTGAATCGCTCACTAAAATCTCTTATCTTTCTAAATATCAAGCTCTAAAAAAATAGGTTTTTGAAGAGGTGAGTTATGAAAAAAGAAATGATGTCTTAAATAGGAAAACTGAAAACCCGACCTCTGTTCTAATATAAATAAAGTCTATTCGAATAAAACAATTATTATTTGAATACACCAAAAATGTATTCGAACAAATAAATGTCTGAGTCAATTTGTTCGAATAAAGAAATAGTATATTGGAATACATATTGGAATACAAGTTATTTCCATAAAAGTTATTCGAATAACTATTCGAACAAGGAAAAATTTATTCGAATAAAAGTTATTCCCATAAAAGTTATTCGAATAAAGAAATAGTATATTGGAATACATATTGTCATGAGGGAAAATATTCGAATAGAACTAAGTTTTATTCGAACAAAAGTCTTATTCAAACAGAGCAAAAGCCTGTTCGAATAAAGACCAGTTTTTCTCAAATAAGACAAACACTTTCTTTTCATATTCTATAAAATACTAAGGGATTGACATTTAGAGCAAAGAGGTACAAACCTACGTACCTATTCAGTGCCAGTCCAGCTGTAGTCGCTCAATGTGCAATATCTGACGACGAGTAACCATGAGATAGTGCTAACATCTAAACTAGACACGGAATGAAACAAACTCTAAATATGGATGTTTTACAAATTTCTTCTCTTCAAAATATTAATAAAAATATTATTTTCTTCAAAGCATTAATGACTTCAATCTACAGTTGCAAGTCTTCAATCATTCCACCTTTTCCTCTTATTTTTAATTTAAAACAAGCAACAAATCACATATTTGAAGAAAGAAAAAATGATTTTGTTTCTCCTCCATCTTCACCTAACTGCAAATCGATGAAAAAAAATGTTTCAGATCGATAAGAATTGAGTTGAGATCATCGAATTTTTACAAATTTTAATTAAACGAATTGAAATCGCTACGAAACCGATATATTTTCCTCAATTTTTTTTTTAGTTTTTTCTTTTCTTTTTCGATTTTACCCATTTTTCTTCGGTTTGGTTTTAAAATCTAAATACTGAACAATTCGGTTTAGGTTTTGAGGCAAAACTGACTCATGCTCCACCCTAGTTTAAGCGATAAGAGCTCTTTTTGGTATACCGTATACCGTGGTATAACACTAGTTTAAGCGATAAGAGCTCTCTTTGGTATACCGTATACCGTGGTATATTAAAGGTATACTAGCTGGAGCATAAAAAATCTTATACTTGGGAATGTACCATCTTTTCGATGAGATTTTGGCGATAATTAGTGATTATATCTAGCAAAAATTTGATGAAAAATTCATAAATCTTGGTATATTAACGACTTTCTTACCGATGATAATGTAGGAAAACGATGTGTTGGGAGTTACTATAGGCGTGGATAAGATATCGATCTACCTTGTGGATCATTATGGTCACTTTGCTAGCTGCATGTACCACATACAGCAAAAAAACAAAAACAACAGTGCAGCTGCCAATTTTAAGACACGGGTAATTGGTCGCGTTTGAGGCCTTTGAGCATATTTTTGCCTTTGTATTTTGGGGTCATGTCGAAACATTTACGGTATTTGGGCAAGCCACCAAAGCATGTGCTGTAGGCATTACGACCTAGGTATAATATGGTATGGCTTAAAACATCTCCAACAGAGACGGTATGCTATTCCGGTTTGGGATATTAGTATCTGGAATAACATACCACTTTGCTCCAACAGATTTCTCTCTAAATTCAGTTTTTTTATATTAAAATTAGGTCCCACAAGGTTGTTATTTTATGAGAGAGATGAGATTTTTATTAAAAATTAGGACCCCCAATATTCTTTTATTAAAGAGAGAAAATAAAGATAATAAATAGTTGTGGAGACCCACAAAAGTAGTATGCACATACCACTCTCCAAGTTCCGGATTCGCTTACTTTGGAGGGGTATGGGGGTGAGTATGTTGAACACCATACTCCTGTTGGAAGGAGTTTTTGCAAAAGTAAGTGAAAAGTGTAACAGTATACCATGCTGTTGGAAATGCTCTTAAGAGCCAATATCAGAGGAGCAAGAAGAACTGTGACTATACAAATGTAACAATTTGGGATCATATAATGTATGTACACTATTATCCCCTTGATACTTTTTATTCATCTCCATCTTCATCTTCTTGTGTTTATATTTCAAGTTTCAACTTGCTCTTCCAAGAAAATAGAAATGGAGCTATCAATTTTGCACAAAAATGATTTTCCACCCAAATAGTGGTGAGACTCAAGTAATGAGTTGTAGAAATCAAGTTGGGTACACATCCATTACCACTCGAGTTTGACTTGTGTTTTTCATCTTTCTTCACAATGTGGTATGTTAGTGGACTATGCACTGAGCTAAAATACCCCACCAACACTTCATTCACCATTTAAGTTGACATTTAAACTCAACTGTGACAAAATTAAATATCAAAAACATTGTACTAAAAATTGTAAGAAAGTTTGGATCCAATGCATTTTTATATTAAATGGTTTTTTTTTTAACGCAATGAAAATAGCGAATGCAAGTTATGGGTAGGATTGACTAAGAGGACAAACACTATCTTACCAAGCAAAATGTGTAATAGAGGAGCAAAATAAATTAATGGACTAAATAATAATGGAGCGAATTTTTTTCATGGACCAAATCTTCGATCAACTCTACAGTCTGTATTATGTTTCTAACTTGCTACATGTGTCTGATACAACGCCACGATGAAAGAAGTATTTTTGTGAATTGTGATAAGCAATGCAAAAATAAAGGATATCACACTTAAAAATGTATGTTCCATCAGTCTATCCTCTTTTCTTTACGGTAACCATGTTCCGTCCCCTTTCGACAATTTTCCTCCTTTGTCTCTCTCATTTATAAATGTTTCCTGCTGTTAATAGTGTTCAAGCTTCAATCCGACTTCATCCATTGGTAGTGGTAAACTACCTTATTATTATTTTGGAGGACCAAATATATTGATTTAGGCTGCCCACTATTGTGGACAATTTAAAAAAACAAAAAACAAAGACTTGAAAAAGAGAGAGAGAAAAAAAAAAAAAATTTTTTTGGGGAAAATCATGATCATCAAAGCAACTAGTTCTGTTAATGGTAATTTAAATACAAAGACTTTCCCTCTCTTTCTCTCTCCTCCATTGGTCTTTAATCCTTAAGAGAGAGGATACATCACTCTTCATTCTTCAATCCAAACCTCAAAGATGCAATCTTTTTGAGCTTAGCTGAAATGGGATCAAGGTAGAATCTCTTCTTCTCAAGTTTAATCTTACCAATTCTGTACTTTAAATTAGAGTTTCTCTCAAAATCATTAATAGGGGTCTATATTAGTTGTAATACTTGATTATAATCTCATTATCTACGATGGATTAGTCTAAATTTTAGTCCTTTGTATTCTAATTTGAGTTTTCTCTCAAACTCAACAACTGGGTATCTGGGGATTTTTTTTTTTTAAAATTGATGGGGTAATAATAAATTAGCTTGCAGATGTTCTGGTCATGGGTTTTGTGTAAGTCCCATAGTTTACGCTTTTGTGCCGAAATTTGATGAATTTTGAACCCATGAACAGTAAAACTTGGTAGGAGTTGAGAATATGTTCGTAGAGCATATTGGTCTTTTGTTAATAGGATAATTAATTTAAACCGTTCCGTCTGGTCCAACCTGTTTTTGATGGGAAGGGTGGGTGCAAATTTTCTGAATCTGAATTTTCCGTTATGAAGGAATTTTGGAGTTCATTTTATATATGATTATTTCGTCTTTTGAAATTGTTACTTCTAGATTGCGTTCTCTAGTTTTGTTTATGTAACTGTTTTTAGTTGCCAATATAAAATGAATGCTGAAGGTTGTCTTTGCTTTTGTGTTTAAGTGTCCGATCTTCAGGAATTTCTTTAGATATTCCCGATCCTGTTTTCGATAGACTTCTTATAGAGGGCAAAAGTAAGGTGAACATAGCCGGGGAGAGAAGTCCCTTTACAGTACAAGAACAGAATTCAGGTCTAGACCAGGTCTCAAGTCCTTTAAGAAGAGAAGTAGTGAACAGGTATGTTTTCCTTATCAAGCATCACTTTTCACTGTCTTTTTCTTATGTTTTTATCTATAAATAATTCATATTTATAATGTTTTATTGCGCTTTTCTATGTATTTTTCAGAAGTTTCCTGTAATTACGAGGATTTCTATTATAACTAAGTCAATGTGTGCAAAATTTGTAATGTGTGAGAATGCATAATGTTTCTTATATACTGGAGTTTACCCATTTTTTCTTTCTCTGTCTCATTGATTGGAGAGCTTGAAGAGAAGAAGCCAAAATAAAGAAAAACAAAGCAAATTTTGTATGTACGTACTCAGTGCATTCTGAACAAACAGTTAACACTTGTATCCACATTGAGGTCATCTCGAAAACCATCTTGGTTGTCAGTGCCTAGATTTAATCCTGCACCTTTTTTCTTGCGTGAAAGAAGGGTGTATTCTGGTTTTCTTTTATCCCATCGCGGAAGGGATCTATTGGAGGATCTAGGGAAATGAGAGAAGTCGCTGAGTGATGAACCGATAGGAAGCGAATGCATCAAGGAGGTCTAGAGAGGGGAACTGAGACCTGGAAAAGAGAGAATAGCAAGGTAAATGATGGTTTCTTCTTGTAACCTTCGATTCTTCCCCATAGTGATATCCGGGCTCAAACCCTTGTCCAACGAGATAGAAGGTAGGGTGAACCACGTAAAAGTCTGTCTAATATGAGTTTCTTACTTTTTCCTAAATCGGTCTTACCCTTATTCTTCAGAAAATTAGAGAGGTCTTTGCCAACAGCCTTATATATCTTCTTCTACTCTGCCTTCCGTAAATGTGAGGTGGTGGCATTCATAAGTTATTCTTCTTGTAAATGTGAATTTTGGCATCTCAAATTGTAATTGCTCAAGGGACCTTCATCAAGAAAACCCATTGTGTTCTTTTTGTGTACATCTGTTATAATTAGTTGGCCTGCGATGAACTGATGAGAATTAGAAATCTTAATGAACAATCTGAAACAATGTTTGGGTTGGTGGGCTCCTCAAAATAAATCTAGTGCGTAATGACTAATTATTTTTTCTGTCTGGAACATAAACATCTGTGTTATTTATGGAACATTTACAGTACTTATATTTAAAAATCACATAGGATCTTATCTTTTTTACAGAAGTTATCATAGGACCAAAACTTAGTTGTATCTATCCGTGATTATATGGTTATAAACATACCCAGCGGAAATAGGCAGTCCTTTACTTATAACCTTGTAAGATTATAGGGACACATATTTATGTCCTTAGGTTGCCGTCTTTGTTGTGTGGTCTATTGAAAATGTGATGAAACCACTGTGAATTTGTTTTACTAAATAAATTGTTTCACTTTTATTGTACTTAGATCATTATCTACGATGAAGTCTTTGAGTAGCGATGAAATTGATTTGGAGGATGGCAAGATTGAGAAAGACAGGAGTAAAACCACATGTAGCAAAAGGGTAGTCAAATTCCAAAATCAGGCTGTATTTTCCGGCCTTGCATACTGTATCTCGTCTTGCAGTATGATACTCGTTAACAAGTTTGTACTGTCCAGCTATGATTTTAATGCCGGGATATCTTTGATGCTGTACCAGGCAAGTTACTTGCAGTCCATATGCTTAGGTTACTATATCATTTTGGAGTAACCCAAAACTAGTTTGTTTGTTCTAAATCCTTACTATTGTGCTTGCCGCAGAATTTCGTTTCAGTGGTCACTGTCTCCACATTGAAGTTTTTTGGTATAGTCTCAACGGAACCACTTACATGGAGATTAATCAAGATTTGGTTGCCTGTAAATTTTATATTCGTTGGGATGCTTGTCACAAGCATTTTCAGGTATGAGATCTATTTTTGCAAGTATCCATCCACTATATATTTCCACTTAAGTTTTAGTCATTCATGTATTAGTTAAAAGAACTTTAATATCTAAATTGCACTAAATACTGAATTTTTGTTGAAAAATCGGTGTTACTAATTATTAGAAATCAGAACCGTAAAGATCAGGAGCTATTAAGAGTTTACAGAGAAAATAACTCGTTTTATTAACTTTGCTCTTTTTTCATATGCCCTGGTATTAAAAGCATCGTCCTCAATGCAATGCATGCAATATCACCCTTGGCTAACTACTGAGGAGATTGCCGTAGGAACCGAAAGAGGAAACCCTAAAGTCTCTATCTTTTTACCAGTTGATCCCATACTTAAAAACAAAAACCTATTCCATGTATGTCATTTCCGTTCTCATACAACGACAAGTCCATGTTATCCTGTCTTCTTGACGTATAGCGAACTAGGGATTCTCTTCTCTGCATTGAGATAAAGTTAAGCCAGAGAATTATTCCTTTAGTAGGGTTGAGAGATCAAACACTTTGGGTTTTGAAGTTTAGAATAACATCCCTTGTGAGAGGGAGAGTGGAGCTTTTGAATGTCTTATTTTTGAGAACTTTACCTCCTTAGAGTTGGAGATGAAAATAGTTCTCAGTTGAGTGGATCATTTCTTCTTGTCCTTAATCCTTATATTCTCGTGTGGGGATTCTCAAGGTAGAAATTTTTGTCGTGTGAGGAGTTCACACCAGGAATTTTAGAAGTCGTCGTTCAGCGCAGAGTACTACAGGTCAAATGCCTCAAGAAATTATTGCCTGCACTACTGTCCTTTCTCTCAGCCTTCGTCTATTATGATCAAAACATCCATTTTCCATAAGTTAAACACTTTGGGTTTATTTTTATTCATTCTTAGCGGAGGGAAAACCCATTTTTTTCCCATCCTACATCACTTGTGTAGGTACCTAAGTAGCTCACAGAGAATTACTCATTCTTACTGTGCTTATTTATGTTATCTGCAGTTTGAAGTACATTAATGTGGCTATGGTAACAGTTCTGAAGAACGTTACAAATGTGATAACTGCACTTGGTGAAATGTACCTTTTCAATAAGCACCACGAAAGCAGAGTTTGGGCAGCTTTGTTCTTAATGGTATTCTCAGCAAACATAAAGTTCTTTAATGTGTGCATTTGATGCATGATGATCCTACATCTTTTTGATATGCATGATTTCATTTATTACCCATGCTAATAGATTTTGATTGTGACTCAAATCTGCGAGGAAGCCACTCTATATATTTTTAATTTGAGAGTTTATCCAATTTTTGGGTAATGAAGCCTATTAATCATGTGGGAATGCCTGTAAATCAAAATGGGGGTCGATCTGTAAACTTAATGATACCGATATCTCTTAATTTTCCTTTGCAAAGTTTTAATAAGGCGGAGGTTAGTACCGAGCGGTTGACTTATGACCTCTCAGCTTATTTCAACCCTACTCATAACGTTTCCAACGTTCCCCCCCTATGATGTGGAATGAATTACACTTTAATGTTGGATTTGATCCAAAAAAGTTCAACTCATGTTTGCTATTCTTAACAATCTTCAAATGTAGAACCTACTAATGCATTTGTCTTCCAGTAGATTCTCAGTTGTACAACGACATACCTTATACATTAACACATTTATAATACTTATGTAGCTTACTGAATCAAGCCTTCCAAAAAAAAAGCTTAATGAATCAAAGAAACCTAAACCCGAATGATTTGTCATAGTCAATTTGGATATACTGAACCATTTGGTATTTTTACTTCATTTTGCGGTGCTAAACTATTAAGTTGTTATTTTACCTCTCTGAAAGAGACATATAGTTTACGTAGAGTTATATGCAAAAGTCTAGTTGAAGCAAGGGGTTTTAATTTATTTTCTTTCTTCTGTAGATCATTTCAGCAGTTTCTGGAGGAATTACTGATCTCTCTTTTCATGCTGTGGGTTATACATGGCAGATTATAAACTGCTTCTTGACGGCTTCGTATTCGGTAAATGCTCTCTTAAATTGAGCTGTCATCATTTAATCTTGGAATAACTCGGTATCAAAGTAGCTTGTTTCCTTCTTACACTATTTGATCATATATCATGTATTAGGAATGCCACAATTTCTTGCTTGTAATGTATTATATATAATGTAAGATATCATGTTCTTATAACCAAGGATATTAGAAAATATCCTTTTCATATAGGTTATCAGACCAATCTATCTTATACGGCATTTTGAACACTGCATTTCGGTAAAATTGACATAAGATCTCTAAAGGCTAGAAATTAGTACACGAAAAGTGATAATACCTTTTGGTTAAAAATATAGATGCTCTTCTTTGTATGTAGATCCACAAGCAATGGTTCACATCACTCTTAAAGTGATTGCTTCATATTTATGAACGACAATATACTAATAGCATTCAACTATTCACTGCCAAGTATAGAGAATGAAACCCAAGTCCTAAGAATTGCTTTGAGCCCTCTAATTGTTTTCTTTATCTGTCTAAAAAATCTATATTTTTGTATATTGATCTTTTATGTTGGTATTTCTTCCTTCCAGTTAACGTTACGGAGGGTTATGGATACAGCAAAACAAGTCACCAAATCTGGAAACTTGAACGAATTTTCGATGGTGTTACTCAATAACATTCTTTCATTGCCACTTGGGTTTCTGCTCATTTTTGTGTTCAACGAAGTCGACTATCTCTTTGAAACGTGAGTGTTTCTTTTTTTCTTTCCAACTCCAATTTGATGCATAAGAATTATAATTCATTTTTTGCTTTATTTTTCTCTTTGCCCTTTTTGCCTTCCACTTCGTAATGAATGCTATTTGTTATCTATTGTTTAATCTGATGAGCTATCGTTATTTCATAATATTAAGAATATTGCAGCTTAACTCAATCAGCTTCCACTAAGTATAAACCTAGGTAACAACAACATGGATACGGGTGTTGATGTCCGACACGGGTACGGGGTGTCGGAAACATTGTTAAGTACCTTGTAAATAGTGTTGGACATGTATGTCCGGGTGTCGAGCTATCGGACATGTTTATTTTTTTTAGAGTAAAGTGTCGTTGCTACTTAAGTAAAAACTGATTAGGCATCTGTTTCACGTCTAGAAGGAATTAGATTCAACACTGGATATTGCTATAGACACTGGTATGAGAATTCGGTGTCTGAATCTGTTATATACCATATCTAGATTACTGGACTGGTCTTTCTTATATCACTGTCCCTCCAAATTTTTTTTCCAAGATGACAAGAAAAGCACAACCAATAGGGACATCTATCTATAAATAATAGACCTAAATCTCCAATAAATCCCTAGTACGATAAAGACGCCCCGTCCCGCTATAATATCCTTAAATGTCACCCTTTCATATCTTTGGACATGGACACCAAATATGGAATGACCATATAAATGCTAAAGACGATCACATCCAAGGATTTATTCTTTCCTAGAAAGTACCTGTAGAAATATTAGGAATTCAGCATGCTGCGGAAGGTTTGGTGCAGGAGTAATTCGATTGCAATCTAGATTTAAAAAATAGAATGCTCCTTGAAATATTCCGCAACATTGATTGAAGTATTATAGGCACATGTACTTCATTAGAATTTGATAATCTATTTGCTTTAAGTGGTTATAAATTTTCTTATGAGTTTTAGTTTAGAGTCCACAAATAAGATAAGTCTATAAAAGTAACATGTTTTGTAAGTGTGCAATCTTTTTGGACGTTAACAAGGGAACCTTGCTACTGTTATGCATATAAACAGTGGAATCCCGATTTTCCTTTTCCTTTTGTTATTCTTTTCTTATTGGTCCTCATGTGTTTGTGAAGTTGATTGGCAGGCCGCTTTTAAGGATGCCTAGTTTCTGGTTCGTCATAACATCTAGTGGATTTTTGGGCCTTGCAATCAGCTTTACTTCAATGTGGTTTCTTCATCAAACAAGCGCTACTACATACAGGTAATTTTACGATCTCCTATCTGCATTAAACTCTACTTTCCTCCTTCACACATATTCTTTTACAAAAGAAATTATGGTAATCAAAGGGATTGTCAGTTATGTTTCTGTTAACATATGCTTTCCTCTTACACAGCCTTGTGGGCTCACTGAATAAAATTCCACTTTCCATTGCCGGGATCCTTCTTTTCAAAGTCCCCACTAGTCTCGAGAACTTTGCAAGCATACTTTTTGGTAAGTTCTACCCCAAATAAATCTGTGACTATTTCTCTCTTCCAGATTTCTTACTTGAATCGTAAACTGTAGGCCTTCTTGCTGGAGTGCTTTTCACTAGAGCAAAAATGAGGGAGAAATCGTAAATTCCTGATACAGGAACTTCTGATTACACGGGTTGAACTTTCCAACCATGCTAAAAGAACAAATCAATCAGAATAACACGAAGATATCACCCTGTCTATCTCAAAATTCTTTCTCATTTAAGGGAGGCAGATGTTGGCGTAATTGTTAGTGGCTTTCAGTTGCTCAGTTTTGTAAGGAATGCAGTGGGAAATTCTATCCAGTCTGTGGAAGATTGTAGTCGTCAATGCAAAGTCCTGTTGTATAATCTATGTAAAATATAATGTAATTTACTAATTTATTGAGGATAATTTGAGTAAATTGGGGAGGATATCACATTATATGTTATTTTCCTTTAGTGAAAGAAAACATGTATCTTTAGCACGGGGAACGCTGACAGTATACAGCACAAGAAAACTGCGGCTTGCAGCTGTTTTGACTGGTTCCCGTTCTCTGCTGGTACCTAAAATATCTTTTTTTTTCTGAAGTTCATGCGAGTAGGTCTTCATGGAGTAATTGTGATGGGATCTTCACAGGTTGTATTTGATCATGCACCAAGTGAAGCAAGTACTTGAAACAACGCTCAATGCTCAATGCTCAATGCTCAATGCTCAATGGATCACCTCCACTACAAATACTAAACCGTGGCAGTTTTTCAAACACAAATCAACAAAAGTCACTAATCATTGTTGGAAAATTTACAGATGTATACAGTTGCATTATCAAGGTAGTATGATATCCAACGGCAGTTTTTCAGCCTTTGACGATTATGGGTCCTTCGACGATATATTACCCATCGTACAATAATATATTGCGGGCGAAGAGGGGAGCTGCATGCCCGGCGTCCAGCTACACTAGTGTATGTAATGATGTAAGTAACACAAAATTTTGATTCTTTCGTTTAGCACAGAAGTTGAATGAGGAGTATGTGACATAGTAATATCTCGCAAAATTACCATAGTGCGAAATAGTTTTAATGATTTAACAAGTTAACTTTTCGATCCAACTGTAATGTAAAGACTATAATCATGTGCGCAATTTATATAAGAGTGTATATCAGGGTTGAGAATTACATATGGAGAATCGCTATCTTAAACGCCATCAGATTTTCACTTTTTAGGCTTAACTGTGATGAATGATAACAATAATTCGGACTCCTGAAATCCAATATTCAATTTATCAAGACCATCTCAAAGATTATATGATACTTATGTTGGAAAAAAAACTTGTGGTTTTATCCTTAGTTTGAATGGTTTATATCTTAGTGGTTTATTTTGTACCACATTGGGTATGTAGGTTACAAAACTCTAAATTATAAGTAAGAGTTTACTTATGAGTTGTAATGTGCATGATTTGAGTTGTCTCCAACAGACACATCATGAGGTGTGCCTTAAGGTGTGACCCTTGGTGAAGAGTCGTAACTTGAGGTGTGACCTTTGGTGAAGATGTGACCTTTGGTGAAGAGGCATTAACTTGAGGTGTGACCTTTTGGTGAAGAGGCACTAACTTGAGGTGTGACCCTTGGTGAAGAGTCACTTATACTCTATAATACCCAACTTCGTTTTTATTTTTTAATAATCAGTTTTTCAGAGTTTCTTGAGTCATTTTCAAGAGATAAAATAGACGCAATCAAAGTTCGTTTGCAGAGAGATAGAAATGCTTTCTTCTTTCTGCGACTGATCGTTATATCTTGGGAGACAGGGGCCGATTATATCCTGCAAAGCACTGTGGCAGGGGCGAATCTGTCTTAAGGAGATAGTGTGCATGCACTAGACTCGATCATATCCCGATAAGTGTTTTGATCTCTTTCTAATCTCCTTAACTTGTTTTTGATTATGTCAATTTTTGAACACAGGCTAACAACAACTTATACGATTAGAGAACTGTAAATCATATGCAATTATGTAAATTGGTGCGAGGAAGAAGACTCCAAGTTGACGGATATGACGTCGAAGTTCGATAAAATTAGTGGTTAAAATATCATCACTTGCCACTACGAGATGTTTTCACAGTCACAGAGAAAATCTATCTTGAAGTCCTGAACATCCTGAGCAGGGTATAATGGGTAAATGAATACTAACATCATAACTAATACATTTGCTCCTCCATTCATAATAACAACACAGCTTCAGGCAAGCAAATATTAAATGGAAAATTTGACTACAGTCCAACCTGATGACTGAATATTTGCCTTTAGTCCCCAAGTTGTTTAAATATGTAGTTTTGGTCCCCAAATTGCCTCTGACCACCGGTCAACCTTCGTTAAACTCAAATTTTGGCATGAACTGACTGAACTACCCTCACGCGAACAAGTTGTCTTCATGTCATCTATTCCCCAAATCCAACTCAAACGGTCATCTCCTTCCCAATTTCCTTTCATTTTTCTAAGTTTTGGTGTTGGTTTGTCTCTGTGTCTATGGGAGGTGGAAGTGGAAGTGGAGGTGGTGGTGGTGTGATGATATGTGTTGAATATAGATTGTGAGGGCTTATTTCCAATACTCGACCTAAACCCAGATTACGACCTTCAGCTCGATTGGATGTAAGGGCCAGTTCTGAATCTCAAGCTCAGGCATCATCATATGACCATCACACATTTATTCAACCTCGTCAAGGTACACATGGCGCATTTATGATACATTATGGAGCGGTTGCAATGAAGAAGAGTTACTCAAGCCGTTACTCGACCATTAAGAAGACTCATCAAAACTTGATATTATAACATTTCTCATTAAAGCAAATAACGGTCATGTTATAAGACCTATAAATAGGCCTAGAGAGCTATAGTTTAAAGGGAGGGAGCTTCACTGACACACCTTCAAGACATAGCTTCTAAGAGACCTTTTTTAATATCTCTCTCCCATATAATAGTTAGCAATCTATAAACAACTCTTTCTCAAATCCTCAGGAGAGGTCGTGGTTTTTAACCTATTCAAAGGTTTTCCACGCTAAATCTTTGTGCTTGCTATTACTTTTACTCTCATATCATTCAAAATTCTATGGTGTAAAGCTATTTTCGGTCTCTACAAAAATAGGCTATTACAGAATATACATAATATATGATATATACTAAATATAAAATTTTCTAAATATAAGATATTTTTGCTTAGCGCCCAAGTAATTGTAACTATATGAGGAGAAGGTCTTCTTCCATTGTAATTATCAAATAATAATAAAGTTAGTCCTTCTTGAATCTCTTATTCTTTGTATTAGTTTCTACATGGCATCAGAGCGGGTTTGATAATTGAACCTGGTTCTTTCAAATTGAATTGAATTCCACTGCAAATTACTGTCACGAAGCTTAATTCTGTTGCGAAGTTCGAAGTAACAGTAGCTGTAACAGTTCGAGGTATTGTAACAGTAGTAGCTCGAAGTACTGTAGCAGATACCAGAAAATTACTGTAGCAGCAGTGTTCGAAGTTAATGTAACAGTTCGAAGTTACTATAACAGATACCGGAAAATCACTGTAGCAGTTCGAAGTTACTGCAGCAAATACCAGAAAATCACTATAGCATCGGGAGTGAAGGTCTTTAGTTATGACACTCAACTATAAAAAGGGACAACCTCAAGGTTCCTAAAATTCTCATTGAGAAACTCGACCTCTCCGCCTTGATCTTGAGTGTACCCACTGTGGAAAGAAGGGGCACACAAAACAGAAGTGTTATGAAGTCATTGGGTATTCGGAATGGTGGGATTTTATAAAGTGACCAAAGAAGAACATAGTTGCGAAGAAGGATGCTGCTAAAAGTTCTCCTTCAGTGAATGTTGCCCAGTTAGGTATGAAAACTAAAGGTAGTGTTTTAGTTGTAAATTCTTTGAATAATACTTGGTTAATTGATACTGGTGCATCAGATCACATGGTAAACGACTCTAGCATATTATCATCTATTACACCTTCAACCCAAACCTCTATATACACAACAAATGGTGGTTCCTCTCATGTAATTGAAGAAGGTTCCACTGACATATCTGAATCCCTGACATTAAACTTTGTTCTTATTATTCCTGCCCTAGAGTTCAATATCTTGACTGTCAGTAGGATCACGGTTGCACTTACATGTACCATGATGTTTTGGCCTCAATTATGTATTTTTTAAGACATAGTGACTCGGCAGGTTCTTGGTTGTGGTGTTAGAAAAGACAATCTCTACTATTTGGACCTGACTAATAGTGAAGAGCAGATAATTCATCAGGTAAATAAAGTCGAAGGAATTGAAGAAGTAAAAGCTAATGTGTGGTTATGGTATCAGCGACTGGGTCATCTCTCCTTCGGGTATCTTCAGAAATTAAATTTATCGTTATTTTTGAATTGTAGTATTTCAGAGTTTAAGTGTGATATTTGTGAACTCCCTAAGAGTCATCGTATTTCATACTCTCCAAGTTTTAATAAAAGTTTAGAACCTTTTAGTATTATTCAATTTGATGTATGGGGTCCTGCACGTATTCCTTCATTGTCTAGAGCTCATTATTTTGTGACTTTTATTGATGAGTGTACTCGTATGATGCGGGTATCCCTAATTACCCATAAAAGTGAAGTCTTTGAAGTATTTATAAAAATTTATCAGATGGTTTTGACCCAATTCCAAAGGATGATACAAGTGTATCAATCTGATAATAGAAGATAATTTACTAGTAATGACATGTCAAAGTTCTTGACAAATAACGACATTCGACATCTAACCCCTAATGTTTATACCCCACAACAAAATTGGTTAGCTGAACGAATGAATAGACAACTGTTAGAAGTTGTTCCTACATCTCTTTTTGGAATGAATATGCCATTGAATTATTGGGGAGAAGCCTTAAAATCTGCTGCTTACTTGATAAACCGCACACCATCTAGGGTCATTGAATTTCAGACCCCCTTCCAAAAATGTCATGATCTTATCACCATCCCTGCAATGCCAAACCTAGAACCACGTATTTTTGGATGTCTTGTCTTTGTTCATATACCTAAACATCAGCGGGGAAAATTGGATTATTGTGCTCGAAAGTGTGTGTTTCTTGGATATGCTGATTTTAAAAAGGGTTATCGTTGTTATGATCCTGTAGAGGGTAAGGTGTATATCTCTTTGGCTGTTTCATTTTGAGAATTGGAGGCATATTTTGTGGGATCTTCCCTTCAGGGGGAGAAACATAATGATGGTGAAGGAAAGTTCCCTATTATTGGGGATATGTTTCAGGAACTAGAGGATTTAACGAGTAATTTGAACAGGCGTATTAACCTAACTGATGATGAAATGGAAAGTAAAGCAGAGCACATGACAGGGGGAGATCAAGCTGAAGTAGTAGAAGTTGCCTGTGACTCCAATATTCTAACACCATCTACCGAAGCACTGCCGCAGAATATCGAACCTCAGGTATTACCTAATCATAACACTGTTAATGATATTCAACCTAGACGTTCAGAAAGGCCTACTAAAGGTATTCCAAAATCTACTTATGAACTAGATATCAATTCTAAAGCAAAATACCAAATTTTTGATTATGTGTCTACCCATAGATTGGCTAAGTAGTTTACATACACTATGAATCAATTATCCTCTGTATCTATTCCTAGTACAATCAAATCCACGATGGAAGAAAGCTATGAATGAAGAGATGAATGCATTACAGAAGAATTCCACTTAGGAACTTGTTGATAAACCCCACGGATATCGTATTGTTGGGTGTCGTTGGATCTTTACTGTAAAGATGAATTTAGATGGAAATATTGAAAGGTATAAAGCTAAACTAGTTGCCAAAGGGTATACGCAGACGTATGGTATGGATTACGAGGAGACTTCACCCCAGTGGCAAAGATAATCACTATTCGTGTACTCATTTCTCTTGCAGCCAATCAAGGTTGGCCATTACAACAGTTTGACGTGAAGAATGCATTTCTCAAAGGAAACTTAGAAGAAGAAGTATACATGGAGTTACCACTTGGAGTCACGAATTTTGAAGGAGGAAAAGTATGCAAATTAAATAAGGTATTGTATGGGTTAAAACAGTCGCTGCGAGCTTGGTTTAGATGGTTTTCGAAGAGCATGAAGGCATTTGGATATAGACAAAGTAATTCTGATCATACCTTGTTTATAAAATAGAAGTCAGGCAAGCTTACCGCTTTTATTGTTTATGTTGATGATATGGTTGTTACTGAAAATGACTCAGTAGAAATTGAGGCACTAAAGAACTATTTGTCACGGGAATTTGAGATGAAGGATTTGGGACAGTTAAAATACTTCTTAGGCATTGAAATAGCAAGATCAAGTCAATGTATTTTCATGTCTCAACGAAAGTATATATTAGACCTTCTTGTAGAAACTGGGATGCTTGATTGCAAGCCGGTAGATACACCGATTGAAGCGAATCATCACTAGGGAATGTTTCCTGACCAAGTTCCATGTGACAAAGGAAGGTACCAACGCTTAGTGGGATGACTAATTTATCTGTCCCATACTCGACCGGATATTGCATATGCCATTAGCGTCATAAGTCAATTTATGCATAATCCAAGCGAAGAACATATGAAGGCGGTCTTTCGAATACTAAGGTACTTGAAGAAATCTCTGGGAAAAGGTCTCTTATTCTGGAAATGATATGAAAGTAATGGGATACACCGATACAGATTGGGCAGGAGATATGATGAACAGGAGGTCAACCTCAGGCTATTTTATGTTTGTATGTGGGAATTTGGTGACATTTAGAGCTAAAAAGTAAAAGGTTGTTGCTAGATCAAGTACAAAATTTGAGTTTTGGGGTATGGCACATGGAGTATGGGAACTACTATGGATACGAATTATATTGAAGGATCTTGGATTTAAACTCATGAAAGCAATAGATCTACACTGCGAAAATAAAGCAACGATTATGATTGCACGCAATCCAATTCAACATGACCGTATGAAACATGTTGAAGTGGATCGGTTGTTTATTAGAGAAAATATTGACAAAGGGTGTATATCTTTTTCATTCGTGAAGTCGAAAGATCAACTTGCAGATATTCTTATGAAAGGAGTTTGTGGACGAATATCTAACGACATGATTGACAAGCTGGGCATGATTGACATCTATGCTCCATCTTGAAGGGGAGTGTTGAATATAGAATATACCTAATATAGGATATATACTAAATATAAAATTCTTTAAATATAGGATATTCTTACTTAACCCCCAAGTAATTGTAACTATATAAGGAGAAAGTCTTCTTCCATTGTAATTATCAAATAATAATAAAGTTAGTCCTTCTCAAATATTTTATTCTTTGTATTAGTTTCTACAATATGAAGGTAAAATCACTTTATATCTCTATGTCTCTCTAATTAATCAAGTATTTTATATGAATTTTGAGAAATCACCATTAAGCATAAAGGTAAGAAATTGGGAGTAAAGACAAATTGTTGGATAATTTATATCTTATCTATGATTAAGCTTTTCATGGTATTGGATATCATAAATTGGGACTAACTCATACTAATTTATTGATGATTTATGATTTTTGTTGTAGGATGATTTGTGCCCTATCTGTGATCAAGCTTTTTATGGTATTGGGGATTGTTTATTGTTATATAGTATGTGCAAGAAGCCAAATTGCAGTGTAATAATGCAATTCCATGTTTCTAAATCAATAGAAAACCCTGGTAGAAAGTACTTGAAATGTCAATTCCCTACCTGTGGTGCTTTCCAATGGTTGAGTGAGGCCATTGGGCAATCTTCAAATCTACCAAGTATGAGTAGCTCCTCTTTCAAAGGTGGTTGCTTTGGTTGTAAGGAAACTAGGCACTGGTGGTGAGAATGTCCTTGGAGGACTGTAGTTTACCCTAAAAGTGGTTGTGGATTCTTGAAATTATGTAAATCTACTGCTCAGAGAAACAAAGATAAAAAATTCTTAGTTTATGAAAATATTTAATGCAATCACTTTATGTAGCTAAATGACAATATGCATGAAGAAGGAAAAAGGAATGCATAATTTGAGACTACGACTAATTTAAATGTCAAGGTGAGTGTGACTATGGGATTAGATGAATTTTACAAAGAGTTTAAAGGGAAATCTTTAATGGGATGAGATTGAGAGTGTAGTGGTTAGAGATGGTTATTATGTAAGAAGATAAATCTTAGGGATATTGTACCTTGTTTATCATATTAATTAAAATGTTTTATTATTTTTGAAGTTTCTTCTGATACAAGTTATGTGCAATTCTTCTGATGCAAGTTTGTTATGTTTATAGTCTTAATCATTATTGATCCTATGTGCACACTCTACACATAGCAGATAATAACCATTATCCCCCCTAACCATTATCCTCTAACCATTATCCATCCCCCCTAACCATTATCATCCCAGCTACCAACACTGGGAAACCCCTCAAATGCCTTTACTTCCCTACTTTTTCTTTATAAAGCCAGGCCTTTTCCCATACCTTCTTCAAAGCACCACCCTCTTCCTTTATCTTTTTTTTTATTCTCTTCAAAATCTAAAAAAAATGCTTATATTCTCTGTAACTGAGAGTGACTCTTCTTCTATTGGATTTGCAAAATGCTATGATTCATCCTCCAACAGTGAGGCTAGCTGGACAGAGGAGGAGGAGAGTGAGTATGGGTGGACAGAAAAAGAGGAGGAAGAAGAAATAGACGAGGAAGAAGAAGGGACAAATAAGGAAGAAAAGGAAGAGGAAGAGACATACGAGAAATAAGATAAAGAGAAAGATTTTGTTTGTGACTGTGGGTATTGCCTTGTTTTCTAGGTTCTCTTTTGGGATCCCTTCTCTTTTTGGGATGTAGAGATATTTTTTATTATTTGGGATCCCAGAAAGTGTTTTTGTTTTTGTTTAGATTCCCTTTCAGTTTTTGTATTGTGGTGGTGGCTGTAAATCAATGGAAATGCCTTTCTTTTCTTTTTTGTATTGTGGAACTGCTTTTTTTTTGTGCCATTTTTTTGTTAACAGGTGCATAGAGATGATGAACTTGCCATTTTTGTGCCCTAGTTTCCCTTGTTTGTATTGTGACAATTTTAGACAAAAAATGGCTACCTGCACATTTAAGATCACTAGTACCTGCACACCTACATATTTTAGACCACTAGTACCTACACATTTATCACTAGTACCTGCACACCTGCATATTTTTGACCACTAGAACCTGCACATTTCAGTTTGACTGTGTGAGTACCAGTCAAACCTGAATATTTGCCTTGTGCACATTTCAGATCAGTCAGATCTTTCCCCATACCTTCTGCACATTTCAGACCAACAATATTCATGAAAGAAACATAGACAAACAAGAAACATATACCACTGTTAGACAAACAAAAAACATTCATGAAAAAAATTAGGGCAAAAAAAAATAAAGTACATAGAGTACCTGTTAAAATTCATGAAAGAAACATTCAGTTAATAGAGTACCTGTTAACATTTTCAGTCTAACAAACATTTTCAGTCTACATAGCTAAACAAATGTACTTTTTAACATGCAGTTAAATATTTATAAATTAAGTCACACTGTCACACTTTTTAATTCTTGCCAGGAGATTGATAGCCTTTCTTGTAAGGGTTAGAGCTTGGGGATTGAGCTTGCTGTGTTGATTCCCTAGTTTTCCTTGGGGCTTGAGCTTGCCATGTTGATGCCATAGTTTTCCTTTAAGTTTGAGACTGCCTTTGGGCTTGACTCTGCCTTGGGGCTTGAGTAGTTTGAGACTGCCTTTGGGCTTGACTTGCTTGATTCTGCCTTGGGGCTTGAGTAGCTTGAGACTGCCTTTAGGCTTGACTTGTTCTAGTTTGCCTTGGGGATGCAGTAGCTTGAGACTGCCATTAGGCTTGACTTGCTCTAGTTTTCCTTGGGGCATTAGTAGCTTGATATTGTCATTGGGATTGACTTGATCTAGTTTTTCTTGGGGCATCAGTAACTTGAGTTTGCTTTTGAGTTTGCCTTGATTGACTTTTCCTTAGGCCTTGAGTAGCTTGAGTTTGCATTGATTGTGTTTGCCTTGGGGATTGAACTTGTTGTCTTGATGCCCTAGTTTGTATTGGGGCTTCAGTATCTTGAGTTTGCCTTGCACCCCTAGCAGATCTCCCATCACCACTTCCCTTCCCTTTCATATTTGGTGTTACAGGTGGTAAGCCAATACTGCACATATGCATTGCCATGCTAACATTTGTATTTACCCTCTTAGGTGTTCTTGCCATATAATACATATAGTCAAAAAGATATAGATATAGTCACATAGAAGTTCATGAAAAGAAGAAGAGATCTCAAACAATAAGAAAATGTCTTGTTTAGTTTATCTGCCTTTTCCCACTCTTTTACCTTGAGCCTCCTGTCATACATGAGTTTCATCAACATTATATTTAGTTTTTCTAGTAACTTATGGATTGACCTATCCCTAATCTTCAAAATCCACATGTTAAAAGACTCACTGAAGTTGTTTGTGATGTGTTCACACTTGGCAGTAAAATCAAAGTGGGACCTAGCCCAGTGTTCAAATGGCTCCTTAAGTAACCAGTCATGAGCAGCTGGGTTTTCCAGGTTGAGTTGGTCTATGTGCTTGTTCTTTTCATATTGCTTAAATGCCTTTACTGCACTCCACATTAACCACTATTTGGGTCCCCCTGTGAAACTTCTTCATATTTTTGTATATATGTCTAAAGCAGAATCTGTCATTTTCATAAGGAAAAAGGGTAGTCACAACATCAATGAGTCCCTTTTGTTTATCTGATATGAATGCTAGCTTTTGATTATGTAGAATGAGATAGGGCTGAAGAACCTCAAGGAAGTTGGTCTAAGTTTTTTTACATTCAAATCTGTATAAGTAAACTGCAATAGGGAATAGGCCATTGTTGCCATCCAAGCCAATCACAGATAAACAAACTCCCCCATATTTACCCTTTAGAAAACAACCATCCAAACCAATTACAGGTCTACACCCACTTAGCCATCCATTAAAACTTGCCTTAAACATCATCAATGAACTTTTCTACTGGTTACTTTGAAGATCTTTACTACATTTGGCCAAACTGCCAGGGTTAGCCAATAAGACTTGTCTCATAAATTCAGGTTGCAAAATATAACCTTCATCATATGATCCAACTATCTTCTCCATGCATATAGTCCAAGCATTCCATGAAGTATAATATGAAATATCAATACCATACCTTCTTGAAATCAGCTCCTTCACACCTGCTAGTCTAGTGGTTCTCACTGTCCTAATTGTTTCTTCAACTTTCTTTACCACCCACTGGGCATTTATATTTTTGTTAGATTGGTCACTCCTGCCAGGATATGTGTGAATAAGATTACTACTTTTCCTCATATTGAAAGTGGTACCATCTGGGTTAACCCTAGCATAGAACATCCATTGACAGTTGAATGTTTCAGCCTCAATACAAATGTATCTTACCTTCATATAGTCATTTTTTTTGTTGGAATTGTGTTTGTTCACAATGGCCCATTGCTTTACAAAAGGCTCGACAAACATCAACTATGGGCCATTCCATGCCAATAGCCATCTCTAACCCAAGATTATGCACAGGTAATATAGTATGATGCACTTCAGCTTCTTATGATGCAAAAATGTTATCACATTCTTTAGCCAAATCTCTGAACTCACCATCACATCTGTCTATATCAGCTTGGGTTGGACCATCATCACCATCAACTGATAAGTGATTTGAGTAATACCCTTCCTCTGCATCTAGGCTATCTGGGTTAGTTTCTGCCCATCTATTCCAAGTATCAACTTCTTCTTCATCATTTGAAGCCTCTCCCCCCAATCTAACTCCAACCTCAGTTTCTACATTAACTAGAGCATCTTCCCCCAATCCAACTCCACCCTCAGTTTCAATATTAGGCTTATCATCACTGAAGTCCATATGTGGGAAATCATCAAGTTCTTCCTCAGGTACTTTACTTGCCCTTGGTTTCTTAACTCTTTTAGTGTTCTCTTCACCACTTTGTAAACTATTACCTTTTCTCTTTGGCTTTGATACAAGTCTTTTTTTTTGTTTGAGTTACAACAACCTTTTGTTTACCCCTAGCAATAGTCTCATGTTGAAGTGGATTAAACTGTGTACTCTCATGCTGTGTAGTCTTAACCTCAACCTCAACTTAAGAAGTAGGACATATTGGTGGTCCTTCATCTGGTTCTATCATAACTACATCTGGCTATTGAATTAAAGGTGGGGGCATAACTTCTATATGCACTGCATATACATAGAAATGCATATCCCGCATACTATCTACATCACTACAATGCCACATCTTATACAAACTTGTATCATCACAAACATCCACTATCTTACCTGCACACAGTGTCTTCACCACTATCCCAGAACCAGGTGAGATAGCTTTATTTATCCCAACAACATCAGACATAATATACTCCAATAGATCTTGATAGTAAAACTGATCCTCATCTACATTTTTAAATATATGCATGTCCCCATCAATGTATAGATGATGCGTGTACCTTGTCTCCCCGGGTTCAGACCATCTGCCTCCCCAATGAATAATGATATTTTTTAGGTCAGTTCTGTCATTGTAGAATACCCCCAAACACTATATAATTAAGACAAATATCATAGTAACATACCCAAAATACCCTAATTTAAAAACACCACTTGTAAAAGCCCCAATTTTTTTAATATACCCTAATTATAGAAAACCAAAGCCCTAATTTTATTTTATAATCCAAACCACTTTTAAAAAGCCCTAATTTTGTAACCCAAACTCTAATTCTTAACATAAGAAACCTACATTGTGATTTGTGTTCAAAGGCTTATATTGTGATTTACCAATTTTACCTGAAAGTTTTACTTATTTAGAAAGAAAGAAAGAGAGAGGGAGAAAGAGAGACTTACATTGTGATCAAAGGCTTAGCGAGATCAGGTTGTACTCTAGTTTTCAAAATTTGTATAGTTGTAGAAGATAAAGATTCTTCCAAATTTTCCCTCCAAGAGATGACCCTTTGAGTTGGATTTGGGGAATAGATGACCTGAAGACAATTTATTCACCTGCTAGAGAAATTCACGTGCAACTCACGTGAGGGTAATTTAGTCAGTTCATGCCAAAATTTAGGTTCAACGAAGGTTGATCGGTGGTCAGAGGCAATTTGGAGACCAAAACTACATATTTAAACAACTTGAGGACTAAATGCAAATATTCAGTCTGTAGGTGGGACTGTAGTCAAATTTTCCCAATATTAAATGTGTAGCAGCCATCATAGTAATACAACACATTTTATTTACAATGCATTTTAAGAGATAACATGTCCTTAAAACTTATAAATTATTAAACCGTACGTTTAAACACACGCTGCTTTGTATCTCTTCTTTTTCACTATTTCTGGGCATTTATTTTCTGATGTAAGCTGATTACGCGGAAGCCAATAATCATGAAGAACACCAGTTTTAACAATAGGAATTAGGTTATTGAGGAACCCTAATTTTATTAACTAGAACTCTTGTTCTTAACAAAACTAACTTAACTGAATTAACTGTAAAAATAACTAAGAAACAAATAACCTATACCTCCCCTTTTATAGAACATAAGGGGAGGTTAGAATTAGGAACCTAATTCTAATTGAAATGGTCAAATAGAATTCTACTTAAACTGGGAAACTGCTAATAACCTAGGTTGGGCCTCTCCAACAGGGCTTAAGCTAAAGACTAAAATACAAAACATTAAAAACATTAAATAAATATAGGTAGTATGGTGGGTAAACGATCCAATGAGGGATGCGCCACATCATTTTTACTCCTCTCATAAAAAACTAAGAAAAAAATATTAAAACTTACATCATTAAAAAGAGCATCCCGTAGATACCATAAAAGTCAGACACGAAATAGCATTGAAAAAATGCACATTAAAAAGCTAGGATAGGGTTTTTGAACAATCACATGATATAATCAACAATTAGACATGAAAAATCAAGGGTTTTTGAGCAATCACATTACAAATATGCATAATTGCATTGCAATTTATCTATTCCTATATCCCGAGAGACTAGTTAGGAGAAATGTAAAAATTGATGAACCTGACGAACCTCCGAATTCCAAAAAAAATAATGCATAATCGCATATAACACATACAAACATTTACGTTGTGGCCTATTTTTTGGTGGGCGTGCACACTAAGAGTGTGAGCTTTTACGTGCTCCTTCCAGGTTGGCTGCAGCTCATTTTTCAAAGTTTACTAGTCAAGTAGCGAAAAGGATTCAACATACAAATAGAAATTAGAGTAAATTTGACTTAACCCCCCAAATAAGTGGTACTGTTAGTGATTAGCCTCATTTTTGTGCAAAATTTATTTGACCCCCAGTAAAATATTTTCCAATGGTTAAATGTCTTTGACCGACATGGATTATATAGAAAACCATTTATACCCTTGATTATGTGTTAACTACTAATGCTAGTGGCACCCTTCAAAACTATGTATAAAAAATATGCCTCTCTCTAGGATTTCCGCTGTGTTAGATTAATCTATTATTGCTTCATGGAAATCCGAAATTCAAAACTTGTTAAACATGAACAAAGAAATTATGAAGTAGTGGATAATGAGAGGAGATGGAAACTTGATTACTATAGGGTTTTGATGGTACATTAATGTAGATTATCTATCTATGAAATGCTAATTAGTGAAGAGAAAAAGATTGTCGATTCATCAAATAAAGAAGATTATCGATCTAAGATACATTTTCTTCAATCTTAGCCTTTAGATCTTATTAACCTCCAAGAAATTTAATTACTCAAATGACAATGATAAACTTGGGTTTTGAAATATGCGTGTCAGTCAACAGTCGGTACGGTTATTAACCATCAACAAATTTAGGACTAGGGGATAGAGTTATTTTTTGAAAGAAGTGGGGGACTAATCACTAATAATGTTATATGTGGGGTAAAGTCAAATTTGTTGCAAATTCGTGCACAAACTCGCCCACGGAATACCCGAAAAAGAAAGCTAAACCCAATGAAGTTATGAACATATAGAAATGAAACATGAAAAATAAATGCACACACAAGGTTTATAGTGGAAAAACTCCAATTAGAGTAAAAAAAACCACTCTTCGGTGACGACGACACCGAAATTCACTAGTTTCTTGAAGAATATTACAAAACTCTCTCTTTCTCCCTAGGAGATGTTCTTATCTCACAAAAAACTACAAGAAATGTTTCTTTTCTTGAGATGATATTAGAACTAAATGTTTCTTTCAAACGTCTTTCCTTGAGGAAGTTCCAGCGTTTCTTCAGACTTTTTCCCTGTGCATTTCAGATGTGGATAACAATGATCTTGTTCGGGGAGTTACGCCTGAGGAAATCGAGGCGGCGCTTGATAGTATTGGTCTCCACAAAGCTCCTGGCCCGGATGGCTTCCCTGCGATGTTCTTCCAACAATCGTGGGACATTGTTAGACTAGATATTTACAACCTTGTTACCTCTTTCTTTTCTTCAGGCTTCATGCCTAAATCTATCAATGCCACTCATGTGGCAATGATCCCAAAAAATGCCACTAAAGCCCACCCACGAGATTTCCGTCCGATCAGTCTGTGTAATGTGACCTACAAAATTATCTCCAAAATTCTGTCTACTCGGCTCAAACCTCTCCTTGATAAGATCATCTCCCCCTTTCAAGGGGCTTTCATGAAAGGGAGCCAAATCTCGGATAACGTATTGATTGCCCATGAAATTATCCATACAATGAAGAGGAAACAAGGCCGGGCGGGTCTAATGGGTATTAATTTGGATATGTCTAAAACGTATGATTGGATTAAATGGAGCACTCTGATTTAAACAATGGAAGCCCTAGGCTTCAGTTCTCAATGGTGCCACTGGATTGAACAATGTATCTCGACGGTGAGATACTCTGTCCTGATCAATGGATCGGCTCATGGCTTTCTGACGCCGACCAGAGGCTTGCGACAGGGAGACCCCCTGTCCCCTTTTCTTTTCATCATCTTAATGGAGGGGCTTTCGCGTGCTATGGGGGTGAAAGAGCTTGTAGGGAAAATTCATGGAATTAAAGTCTCACGACGGGCCCCTTCCGTCTCTCATATTTTGTTTGCCGGCGACTGCCTTATTTTTTTCTAGGCTGACCTTGACGAAGCAAACGAAGTTAAGGACACCTTTGATGACTTTTGTCAAGCAACTGGGCAACAATTAAATCTGGGTAAATCTTGCATTTTCTTTAGCAAAAATCCCCCACTTCGTTTTAGGCGCCTTATCGCACGCCTTCTAAAAGTTAAGATGATGCCTCCGGAGGAACGTTACCTTGGAACTAATTTGTTCTTTGGCCGCTCTAAGGCTCAGATGTTTCACAGCATTTACAATCAGATCTCGAATCGTCTTCAAACTTGGCAAGGAAAACTTCTATCCTAAGCCGGCCGTACAGTCCTCATTCAATCGGTGACGTCGGCTATCCCGGTTTACCAAATGTCTTGTTTCTCCCTACCCAAATATACTTGCAAAGCCATCAATGACCTTCAACGAGATTTCTAGTGGGGTAAGAGGAAGGAGGCGAAGAAACCTCTGTACCTTAAGAAATAGAAGGAAATCTACCGACCGAAAAGAGATGGAGGTCTTGGTATTCATAAGGCAGAGACTACGAACAAAGCTCATCTCTCCAAGCTGGTTTGGCACCTCCACCAACATCCGAAGGACCTTTGGGGATAAGACCTAAAGGCCAAATACTTCCCGAGCTGTAATATTTTGCGGCTCTCCCTAAAGCGGATGCATCCTGGACTTGGAGAAGTATCCAGACCGCGATTGGAAACGTGAACGCCCACTCGTGTTGGCAGATTCACACGGGTACACAGGTCCGATTCTGGATTGATTACTAGATGTCGACAATGACCAACTGGAATCCTACTCCTAGGGAGGACACCCAAATGGAAGACCGTCCTCTATGGGTGAGTCACTTTATTAACCCCATTAGGCACACCTGACGTAGGGACGAACTCCTTTTTTGGTGTGATGATGAATCTACCAACCTGATAGCCCAGGTTTTCATTCCTCAGAAAGGCGAGGAGGATGAACTTAAATAGTGCCCATCTAAGGATGGGAAATTTTTGATCAAATCGTCCTATCACATGTTTTTAGCGGATACTGAGGTCGAACCAGTAGCAGGTCCCCCCTCATTTATGTTAAAAATTTGGCATAATAAGGCGAATCCCCGGGCCCAGTTATTCGCCTGGAAATGCCTCCGGGACCTGGTTCCTTGCAGGGCGAAGATTGGGGAGCGATTAGCTTTAACCGATATATCCTGTCCCCTTTGCTCGGCCCCTGAGGAGACTCTCCATCACTTTCTTCTTGGATGCCCTTTTACGAGGGCAGTGTGGTTTGGCACGACTATTAGAGTATTAATTCACAAGTTTGAACACCTCCCCTCCCTTGGAGTGGATTAGGTTGTGGTTTGAACCATCCCTGGTGTGGCCTCTTGATAGGGAGGTATGTACTAGGTTTGTCTGCTCACTCTACTGGTTAATTTGGAAGGCCCGATGTGCATGGGGATTTCAAACAAATAAAATGGATCCGACTCGGCTTTTAGAGACCATTATTAAAATATTATATGATGAACCGTTTTCTCGCTTGGATCGTTTGAATATCAAGGTTTCCTGGGTTCTTCCAGCTCAGGGATGGACCAAAATAAATGTTGATACCTCTTACTGTAAAGATAAATTTTATAATCACATTAGTTTTATTATCCGTGATGCTCAAAATATCTTTGCTGCAGCCCGAAGTTCCGCATGCAGATTTACAAGCAGCGAAGAAGGCGAGGCATTAGCAGTTCTCGGAGGTGTTAGCTGGGCTCGAGAGCAAGGTGTTGGACGGGTGATAATTGAAACGGATGCTGAGGCTATCTTCTCCTTCTGTCAGACGGGCGCTGCTACCATCTCCTGGACTACTAAAGCCATCCTGCAGGACGTTTTAGCATTGTTTAAATATTTTGAGGATATCTCTACTAACTATGTGCCTAGGAGCACTAACTCTGTAGCACATTGTATAGCAGGTAGGCCTACGGGCGATAATGTATGTTTTTCGTGGCTTGGTTCCCCGCCTGGATGGCTTCAGGAGCCTCTCAGGAATGATGAAACCACTTTTGTAACCCTTTTTACCTTATAAGTATGGTTGACCAATCAAAATAAAATAAAATTTATAGGTGAATGTCCAAACCCAACCAATGGACCATAATTCTCTTTGATATGGTCCATTCATTTGTGTTTTAACCAGGACCATTCATTCCTAAATATAATAACCTACAACTAATTATAGCTACTTAGTTGTAACACATTATTCTCAACCTTCGAATCGAAACAATTTCAACAAAATTTACTCCGGAAAATATTTTCCATAATACCAAGGGCGAAAGGAGCCAAGTTTAGGAGCAGACCACTAAAATCTAGAGAACTTGAAACAAAACAATCAGCCAGCAGAATAAAGTAAGTTATACATCTACTAAGAACTACACAGAAGTAACAAATGCAATTCACTACCACCCCAGTTTTGACAAGTTGTTGCAGGTTTAAAAAACTAGAAGTTACAATCACACATCGCAAAGTTTACAAAATTCATGTCTTAGATATATATGAAGTGCATTGATATTTAGAAAGATATTTAGAGGACAAAAACTAAGTTTGTCTAGATAACTAGCAGACAATAGTAGAGTAATTCAGTAAAGTGCAGGGTGTATTATGCTTAATAAATACAAACATCATAACTAAAACATTAGATGCTCCATACACTGTTGTTAGCCAGTGTTCAAAAATTGGCATAATCAAAAACAAGTTAAGGAGATTAGAAAGAGATCAAAACACTTATCGGGATATGATCGAGTCTAGTGCATGCACACTATCTCCTTAAGACAGATTCGCCCCTGCCACAGTGCTTTGCAGGATATAATCGGCCCCTGTCTCCCAGGATATAATGATCAGTCGCAGAAAGAAGAAAGCACTTCTATCTCTCTGCCAAACGAACCTTGATTGCGTCTATTTTATCTCTTGAAAATGACTCAAGAAACTCTGAAAAACTGATTATTAAAAAATGAAAACGAAGTTGGCTTATATAGAGTATAGGTGACTCTTCACCAAGGGTCACACCTCAAGTTAATGCCTCTTCACCAAAAGGTCACACCTCAAGTTAGTGCTTCTTCACCAAGGGTCACACCTCAAGTTAATGCCTCTTCACCAAAGGTCACACCTCAAGTTACGACTCTTCACCAAGGGTCACACCTTAAGGCACGACTCTTTACCAAAGGTCACACCTCAAGTTAGTGCTTCTTCACCAAAGGTCACACCTCAAGTTACGACTCTTCACCAAGGGTCACACCTTAAGGCACGACTCTTCACCAAGGGTCACACCTTAAGGCACACCTCATGATGTGTCTGTTGGAGACAACTCAAATCACGCACATTACAACTCATAAGTAAACTCTTACTTATAATTTTGAGTTGTGTAACCTACATACCCAATGTGGTACAAAATAAACCACTAAGATATAAACCATTCAAACTAAGGATAAAACCACAAGGTTTGTTTTTCCAACATACACAATATACAACACAGCTTCATGCACATGCAATATGTAGGAGCCATCATAGACATACAACACATTTCACTTGCAATGCAATTTAAAAGACAAGTCCTTAAGCTTAAACATTATTCAGCCTATATTAAAGACACAACACTTGGTATCTCCTCTTTTTTACCATTTTGAGGGATCATATTTATATCCTCCCCTGAATAAAAAAATTAAGAAAAATAAATAAAAATAAAACCAACACAACTAATTAATGCAATGGTTGCATAACTAAATGCATTGAATTGCTAACCTAGCAGACCAATTTACATTCTCGTCAGCCTGATGTTTTGCAAGAAACCTGCAAGAAAATGAACAAACAGAAAACTACTTAGGACCCATATGCAAGTAACGATTACTGAACTCATAAATAAGCCTGTGTGCATTACCAATGTAATTCAAAATTTTCCTTACCCTCGTTTGCACAATGCGTTCCCAAAGCAACAACTGCCACCTATGTAAAAAAAATGTCAGGGTAACATGAGACGATGGGGTTTGGTCAAGAGGCATCTATAAGAAATTATTATTCATCACCAAGTATTTAAAAAGCGCAATAACAGTCGGTATCATTATTTAGTGAAGAATTTCCTTAATATGAGAGTACGATATAGTTTGAAAGGGATTGTTTTTTTTTTTTTTTTTCTCAAACCCAAATTTAAGTTGGTATAATATCAAGATATCAAAATCATAGATACTTGCACTTTAAAACATTAGTATTTCCAATTTAAGACGTCTTACTACTACTATTACAAAAAAAAAAAAAAAAAAACACACACACACACACTTCATCAAGAACTACTTCAAAGGGAACAAAAATTACTCCAAGAATAATTTCACCCTTCTTTGCTTCAATCTTAGCATGAATTGATTGAACACGTCCTTTCACAGTCTTATTTTGTTTTGCATTAGGCATAAGACAACATTAGAAATAAGTTATTATGGTAAGAGAAGAACCAATATTGCAAATTTATGCAAAAAGTGATGCATATGATGAAGAATCTAGGGTTGTTTTTTTATATTTTTTTTTAATTTTTTTTAAAGCTAAGGTTTTTGAACAACGCTATTGATTTGTATTTTCCAATGACCACCAAATTGTTTAGTGTCTATCAAGGATTCATGTGTTGACAAAACTGCCATTGTGGGGGTGATCTCTTTTTTCAAGTACAGCTTAACATGGTACATTATCGAATATAACTTGTGAAGATACTGTCATAATTACTCCAAGAAAATCTATGACAATACACATATGAACATATGAGAAAAAAGAAAAAAAAACGTATAATGAATTAGACAAAAAAATTAGCTACCAGGGAACGGGAAAAGACAAAACATAAGGTAAGCCGTAGTTTTTTGGTGTTGTTAGTGCAAGCGCTCCCCCGTCTAAAGAGATACATGTTATTTATTTCAGTAATTGAAAATATAAATTCAAGTTTATACTCAATTAATTGGTAGATTAATTTATATTTTGCATTAGATTATAAACGAGGATTTTGTATTGGCAACCACAATCTTTGACAGATTGGAATGGATTCATCAAAGGTAATATGACAAAACATATCTCACCGTAGTTCTTCCAGTCCCTAATGATGAGCTCACCGAGCCGCCCGTCGGGTTGCTATAGGTAGCCTAATGGAGCTTCATTTAGACATGAAAGTGCATTTAATTAATTTTCCCAGGGTCTAATTGGTCTGATGGATTAAGAACCGACCCGGACCCGTTTCAGTTCCTAAAGGTACCTCCATCCTCTGTCTCTCAATTAGGTATTTGTTCATCATCTCTATTTTGGATCTCTCATTTTTCTCATACAGACATAGGAATAAAAAGGGCGACTTATCAAATCAAGATCAGAATCAGACTACAACTCTCCTCTCCTTTCCTCTCTCCTATGCGATTTAGCCATTTAGGGTTTTATGTTCTTCCTTTAATCCTCTGCAATCTGTTATTGGTCCCAATTTTGATCTAAATTCTCCCCCAAAACCCCCAAATTCAACTTCAATTCCCACTTCCAACTTCAACCCTAGATGAATCTATGAGTATTTTAGATCAACATGAAATTCAATTGAGAAAACTAGAAACCCTAGTGAAAAATCTCACTGAAGTTGTAGCTAGGCTTGAACCTGCGATACCTGATCGAAAGAATGTTGTAATGGGGTATGTTAAGAAGGAGCAGCAGAAAATCGATGTACAAATGGATGTGATTGTGGAGGAAAAGGTTTTGGTGGATGGTGAGAAATCCCAGATTGGGCTTTCGGTGACCAAGTTTAATCTTGTGTGGTCTGAAGCTAGAGTCGTGCATTAATGTGTTGTCATTTGAAGATTTCGAGGGGTTTAGTAAGTATGTTGCGGTTGGAGATGAGCAAGGGATGGTTTGTGTTTTTGTCGAATGGGGATATTGTTGTTTCTTATATGTCAATTCACAAGAATGAAAGTGTTTTAGTTACGGGACATAACAATGGGGTTATCTTAGTTCATCGGATTTGGGAGGCTTCAGCAAATGAAGAGGATTGGCATTCACTTTCGATGGCGAATGCGAAGGCATTTGTGCCAGTGGGGGAAGAGAGGTTGAGGATTACAATATTGGAGATTCATCAAGTTGGAAGAATGAGGTACATTCTTTCTTCGGATGCTAGCGGAAAGATTAGCGTCTTTTCCATCCATTTTCTGAACCCTCTAGATCTGCCTATAGGCAGCAAGTCTATTGCATCCATTTGCCCAAAAAAATTTAGCCCCCAAACCCCCCAAAATTTCCTCTCCCGACCAATAATCCTAGCTCTGCCACTGAATATACTTGTCATAAAGTAAAAATATTTACTAAACATTGATATTAAATGATATCAAGCTTTATAAATACCACCTTATCTGTTAGGCCATACTTCAAGAGTTTGATCATTACATTTCTCATTTACAAGTTTGATAATGTGTTTTCTAATGCAAAATAGGGTAATACTGTGAAAAAATACATTAAAGCTAATCTAAGGCGATATACTCTCTCCCCACTTTTCTTCTCTTTATTCAAGATTTTAATCTTCTGGATCCGCTAAAGATAATATAGCGGAGATAAAAAAAACTATCAAAGATTGATAAATATCTGCAAGTCTTAAAATCTTCCGAATTGGGGCCAGAAATCTTTGATTTTTTGAAAGAAATCTGCAAAACCAAATTTGTTTACGTATTACCTTCAATTCCAATGACAATGAAGGTAATACGTAAACAAATTTGGTTTTACAGATTTCTTTCAAAAAATCAAAGATTTCTGGCCCCAATTCGGAAGATTTTAAGACTTGCAGATATTTATCAATCTTTGATAGTTTTCTTTTCATCTCTTCTATGTTATCTTTAGTCGATCTAGAAGATAAAAATCTCGGTTAAAGAGAAGAAGAGTGAGGAAAGAAAGTATATCGTCTTAGATAGGCCTGTTTTCGGGTCGGATCCGAAATAAATGTCAGAATTTTTCCAATTTTTTTCGGAACTATAAAATCTATTTCGATCTGATTTTTTCCAGAACTGTAAAAATGAATCCGAATTCAGAAATTTTGGAATTCTGACTATTTCAAAATAAATTCGGAATAACAAAGTTCTCACTTCTCCAAGATTTAGAATCGAAGCTAGATAGGAGATTTAACTTTTCTTCTTCGATGCGAATCAAAATCGAGGCCGAGGAGAATAGAGAATGGGGGCAGTGAAGATTTAACTTAAGAGTAGAGGGAGTGGAGCTAGTGGAGATTTAACTTAAGAGTAGAGGAGTGGAGGGCAGTGGAGAATGCCCTAGGTTAATAATCTTAAGATCTAATAGGGGTGGCAATGGGTCGGGTTTGGGGCGGGTGGAGTAATACCATCCCCATACCCGCCAAATTACCATACCCCCATACCCGCCCCATTACCATTTAACTTAAATGGGGAATACCCAAACCCGCCCCGTTTAAATTTTCCAATACCAAACCCGCCCCATCACCCATATAACACCCGTTTATCCTAAGTGGGGATCCCCAAACCCGCCCCATTTATGAAATTTTACAAAAAAAAAAAAAAAATCACCTGTACAAAAGAAAAAAAAAACTAAACTAAACTAAATCAGGTGCATAGTGCACACACACACAATAAAAGATCATGCAATGTGCTACATTGCAGTAAGAACAAGCATCATAGAGTGTGCTGCACTGCAATAGTTATATTCTTATCTTATTAATCACTTGAAATGGATCAAATCAGAATTAAGGTTAAAAATGTTGAGACTAATCTTAGTAACTTGTAAACGTTGAGACTTAATTGGTGTTTCAAGCTTCTGGATTGTTGGAGACTTGGAGGAGTTACCTGAATCGATTAGTAATCACTATAATTTGCAAATGTTGTATACTTCCTAAAATAGATCACTGATGTAGAGATTAGTTTGAAACAGGTCACTGATGTAAATGTTGTTCCAATCGATTGGTAATCTATCCAATCTTCGTAAACTTCCCAATGAATGATGTAGAAGTTGAATTATAAAATGATCGCAGACTTAATTGTTGTTTGAATCTTCGTAACCTTGAATTTGGAGGATGAAGGTTGAAATGATTCAAATGGAAATGAAGATTGAAATGAATTTGGTAATTGGTACAGACTGATGTTTGATTACAAAGGTTGAAATAAATTTGTAGAGGTTGAACTTGAAGGAAGTAAGAGAGGAGGAAAGAAGTGATTAAGTGAATTAGGTTACTCATATTCTCATAACTCATAAGGGTATTCAGGACATATCATATATAATTGAGTCGGATGACGGGCCCCCGTTTATTTAAGGTTAAAACCAGACCCGCCCCAATTAATAAATGAGTATTTTTTTTTTACTAAACCCGCCCCATACCAGCTATAGTCATACCATACCCGCCTCATTAAGGGCGGGGCGGGGCGGGTTAAATTGTCAGCCCTAAGATCTAATATTTTATGCTTCAATTCGGATTATTCGGAATTGCACAAAGCTATCTGATTCCGATTCGAATTTTTTTTGGAAAAATTTGGAAATCGAAATTGCAAAATAGGGTTTCAAAATCGGAAAGATCGGATCGGAAATCGAAAGTTCGGATAAAAGTTGCAGCCCCAGTCTTAAATTAGCTTCAATGTATTTTTTTCATAGTCTTGCCCTGCTTTGCATCAGGAATAAGGCAATATTAGAAAATATATAATCAAACTTGTAAATAAGAAACCATGTAATGATCAAACAGATAAGGGGGGCCTAACAGATAATAGGGTATTTATAAAGCTTGATAATATTCAGTATTATTGTTTAGTAAATAATTTTACTTTATATAAGAGAGAGAATTACTTCCAAGACAAACGGTTTTACGCTCAACAGTTATGTCGAAACCACTTGAGTGAATCACAGGCTTAGCCTGGCTTGCTACAACATTCATCTCGAATATGCCTTTTTGAGAGAGCAACAATGGAGAGGGACAAAATCACATCAGGAACACTAGAAGAAGAGATACAAGCATTGGGTATTTGTGTTAATGGTGAATAGCAGGTCTAATCAACTCCAACAACAACCGAGAACCTCTTTGGCCAACTGTAGATGGATCACTCGGTCTCTCAGAAGAAAAATCGCTCAATTACGCTCATAGATTCTTCAATTTTGGGTTCTGTTTGCTCCCATGGCTTTGGGCTGTGAATTGCTACTGTTTCTGGCGAGTTCTTCATCAATCTCCTCTTTCATTCCCTCGACTTCGCCGCTGTAAGTACTCTTCTCTAACCCTTTTTCTTCTTCTTCCAGTTTAATGCTTATGATTTGATACTCAATTGGTGAATTTGAAGTTTTTGGTTAATGGGTATCTTTGTTTTTGACCTTTGATTGATTCTTTTTTACATGTGTATGTTGTTGTAAATCTAGTTTATGTTCTATATTGATTTATTAGATGTAGGGATGATTTTATGGATGAATAGGTGAAAAGGGTACTTGTTATGAAATACTATCTGTATCTTGGTAGCCCTATTTAGCCTTGTAGCACCTAGGTATCTTAGAACATCATCAGATAATTTTCAAACCGTGTAGAGAATGTGGACATGCTATACTCCTGTCTGAGATATTGTCATGTCATGACACTATATCTTCGAAAAGGTGGTCATTGGTTTGGTTAGTGACTCGTGACTTTTGTTTGCAGACATGTATGTTTTCATGGATGCTTTCGAAAACCACTAAGGAAGTTTCTTGATGATCTGGTTGGCTCTGTATGGGTTTCTAGCTTTTATTTTAATTTGACAAAAGACTACATGGATGCCATATTGGTGATATAAATAATCTAGATGCAACCATAGAATAGGTTTTTGTATCAAAAAGCTTCCATCATCCTATCTCAAGTTTAAGTCAAAATGTCACATGTTGGACCAGATGATTGAGAACTGAGTGTAGAAACTCGGTTTAAGAAACAAATGAGGGTTTTTTGTAGAGTGATGAAAACAATTACCGTAAATTTCACTTTTAAAAAAAAGAATGATATTTGCCTGTTCAAATCGGAGGGTGGCCATGATGTAAGCTAATTAAAGCTATAAGTAGTGGTGCATCATGCTAAAGAACATGTTGTGGAGAGAAGTAGTAGATTCTATGTAGGTATTTATTGAGAATGTTGGTCTTTTGAGGTTCTTAAGATCCTATGAAACTGCATATTAAGAGATTCTATAGTACTCCACCAATGGTCATTCCTTTGCGAATGGGCCATCCATTTTAGGGTAGTTCTTGTTGGCTTGCTGGAAAATGGAGGAAACTGTGACAAGTTGCCATTTTTTGGGATGATTCAGAGTTCTGATTGGAACTCTCGATTTCATGTTAACATAATGAGATTTAGTGAAAAACGAACATGCCCTTAATTATAATTTTGATTAAGTAAGATATAATAGTTCCGGTGGGATCGCCAGGGGACAGTGTTAGCAAAGATGATCAAAGTTTGTTTTCTTTTGGTATGTGCTACTAGAGACAGAGGAAAGTCTACGTACGACGTGTGAAATATCTGTTATCTGGAAGTGACCAATTATGATAATCTGAGAAGACCACGATTTCATATGATTCCGTGGAATATATCAAAAAAGGGTGTGAATATGAGCATACTGACGAAATATGTTGAGGTGTTTATGTAGCCTGATGATATTGGTCAAGACTCAAGAGTGAAGATAATAAATCATCAAGAATTGTTGGACATTGCAAAAAAAACATGTAAGAGAAAGAACAACCACATGACACGAGACATTTGTTATCCATAGGACCCGATTTATTACACTTGTCTATGGCCTTACCCACGGAGCCATCCATAACTCATAGTCGTTAAAGATTTTCAATAACTCATCGCCCTTCATGAATAAAAGCATGATTTATTGTTTGAATATGTCTTAATTGCATAAAATCTTCACCTCGAGAAGTCAAAACCCTCATTAAGAATCTTCCGGGCATCTCACAAAATCTTAGTACTTCAAGATTAACTTAGTGTTGGATTCCCACAGGCACCATTTGCAATTCCCTGCATCTCATTATATCGAACTCTCTAAGTTGAAGCATTGTGCCGTCCGCTAGATGTATCATCTTCAATAACTCGAGTTGAAACTGGCCTAGCCTTTTAAGCCTCTGATATCCTCCAGCTTCAGCATATAATTTATTCCCATCATTAGCTATTCAGAGTTCAAGGAAAACCAAGTTATGCATCTCCTGAAGGGTTTTTTGAGGGGATCTTCGCTCACACGAGAATGTTGAAGAACTAATTTGACGAGTTTCCGAAGCTAAGCAATCCAGGTCGGCAGAGAATCTAGACGGCGTTTGATAAATAGTCGTTGGAGAAGCAAAGGAGGAGAAGACACAGATGCTAGTTGGAGAAACTCATTATTGTTTTCTGAAACAATGTACAAAGAGTTGAGGTGTTTCAATTTCCCAATGACTGACACAGATATGTTCCATCTTCTTTTCTAAGATTTGTAATGCCCAACTTCCTGAGCTGGTTTAATTCTCCCAACTTTTTCAATGTATCATCACCCCCATTTGTTTCTACAGCCGTTAGACTTTGTAAGTTTCTTAAACTCCAAATTCCATTTGGCACCTTCATTCCATGCATATTAGCGAAAAAGCTTGAATGCATGAAGCGGTAGTGGTACACAAGAAGATGACGGAGGTGTTTTAACTTTAAGATCTCAGAAGGCAATACAGACATATCTGTATACCTCAGATCTAGAATTTCTAAATTCTTATGCTTCCCTAGAGAGCTCGGAAGCTCCTTCACCCCAGTTGTCCTCAAATTTAAATGCCTCAAATGAATCAGTTCAACTAATTCACTGGGAAACTCGACGAGAGCTGCAAGTTCTAGGTCTAACACCCTCATTAACTTAAATCGTCGAAATAACATTGGTAGAAAGCAATGAAGAGATTTATCCACACTAAACACTATCATCAAACGAAGGTGAGATAGTCTTGCATCTGAAGGGAGGTTCTTACAGGCATTGTGGATAGACATCTGGCAAAAAATTTCTTGCACTTCCGTGGATTGAATGTCAAATACAACACAGAACTGTTCCTCCCTGGATTTCACTTGAATGATTTCTCGCATAAGATCGTGAACTCGAAAAGTTTTGATTCCACCAGAATTATTTCTTTGGGCTACTTGAATCAAGCTTCTATGTATAAGCTCATTAAGGTAGTCCTCTACTGCAAGGCTAGCCTTCTGCCACCCACAGTCGGATCAACTTCATTCGCTTGATTAAACAATCTTCAGGGAAGATACTTAATTACAAATAACATGGTTTGAGGTAGTAAGGCAAATCATTGTAGCTTAGAAGTAGTATTCTGCCTAGACTTTCAAGGTTGTAATTGCATCTCATCTCCGACCTAAGACTGTCGCAGACTTTTCTCCATTCCAACAGTGTTTGGTTTTTTCTCAGCAATGCACCACTTACGGCTACAATAGCTAGAGGCAAACCATTGCACTTCTTCAAAATGCTTCGAGATAGCTCCTCTAGCTCTTCAGGGCAGCTATGTTCGTGGTTAGATTGAAAAAAAATCATGCAGAAAAGTCTCCAAGCCTCTTGTACAGAAAGAGGTTGGAGATGGTAATTGCGGTTAGCAATTTCTGACGATACAACTACCTCAATCATACGCGAAGTGAACATTACTCTACTTCCACAGTTAAAATCAGGAAATGCAAATTTTATAGCTTTCCAAGCTTTTATGCTCTCCATATATCATTGAAAACTATAACGTAGCTCTTTTGCAGAAGATGGTTCCTGAGTGCCTCAATCAACTGGATATCATTCATGGTATCCATTCCTTCCGGACATGACTCTCTTGTTGTGTCTAAGAACCCTTTCAACGCTGGCCTTAAAATCTCTTCTGTGGAAAATGACTTGGAGACAGTAACCCAAGCATGACAATCAAAGTGCCTCCTACATTTGGACTATCATATGATTTCTTGACTAAAGTTGTTTTGCCTAGTCCGCCCATTCCCACGATAGAGATCCCAGTAAGTTTTGACTCTCCCTCTGTTGGCTATCCAATCAACAACTCCTTAGGCTTCTCGATGCCCACAATTTCAGATTCAACAATGAAAAGGGAAGCCAGTCGAGGATCGTGATGTCTCTCCAACGCTGCATCTGAACTCGGGCCTTCTTCTTCTGTAAGAGCATATTCTTTTCGTCTTTTTGCAATGGTTTGCACTCAACTTAATCTGCTGTATTTGGTTGGCTAATCGATAACGAGTATGTATCATGTATGCGCTTGATGTACCGAAAGCCATTGTTAAGAGAACTGAAGATCCCCTGCCTGTGAGGTTGCGCTAGACGAAACAAGAACTCGTCTAGAACATTCTCTGTATCATAAACCACATCCCTGACTTGTCTAACCCAAGTCTTTACTCCTTCATCTCTCTCGCTTCTTGCATCTGCATCCTGCAGGAAAGATTTCATGCTCTCTAGCTCGTCTTTGATTTCATTGACTTCTCTGCTAACTCTTCCCAGCAGCATAACTTCTTCCGTGAGGAGGGAACCTAATTTCGTGAGTAAGGCGTCCACTGGAAAGAAAGCCATCTTTGCTCTCCAAACCTTATTTTTCTGGTGGTAAACTGTTTATTCTCTGTGTAACTCCCTATTTCCTCCCTTATTGAATGTTAAGGTCACCATTGACAATTTCTAGTCTAGAATCTATTGGTTAACCGAAAATCTAAGATAAAGAAGAAAAAAAAGGACACCAGATGTTGATTTCGTGGGCAACTATGAAGCTTTCAAATGTATTAACAACTGGAACTTGAGGTATTATCTTAAGTTTCACATTAAACTAGGTGGGACTAAAAGAAGATTGTGCAAGTTGAAATTTCTTATTTCCATCAATTATCTTCCTCCAAAACTCACACTGGGATGATGCATCCAACTGTTGCATAGTGACGCCCTATCCTAAAACCATGTCTCCGCAACATAAATTGTGCAGAATCTGAGAAGAGGATTTCATATGTTTGTTTGGTATAATATGCCAAAAGACATGAACTTGGGTTGCATTTGTGAGTTTTGTAAGGGAAGTAGTGTTAGGTTTTTTGGAGCTTGACGGTACTGGTCAGAGTAGAGATATAATCTTTCAAGAAATGCTTGAAGGCAATTTATTGTGGTTCATTTCTCGACTTCATGAAAGGTATCAGTTTATGATGAATTTGCACTATTGTTTGCTGTCTTACTATAGTAACTTGTACGGTGATGATCATGATATCCAAAATGTGCTTTCTAATGGTGTTTATGATGAATTTGCAATATTGTTTGCTGTCTTACTATAGTAACTTGTACGGTGATGATCATGATATCCAAGATGTGCTTTCTAATGGTGCTTTGTGTCCGTGGCAAACGAGGGTAAGAAGACGACGGGAGAAGGTGGTCACAATCAATTACTTTTTGGCGGTAATTCTCGTTCTCATTGAAGTAGTTCTTGAGGAAATCATTTTTGTAAATACTTTTCATTAGATAGATCATACTCCTATAAAGTAAAATTCTTTACTAAACAATGATACTGAATGTTATCAAGCTTTATAAATACTTGGTGCCGCAAATTGTTTATTCTGGGTGTTTCTTGACCAAGCCCCATCATCTCATTGTTTTTGTGCTCTTACATTTTTGACATAGGCGGACCTCTATGTCTTGTATTTTTGGAAACCAAAATTATTCAATCTCGCAGGTAACACACAAAGGCTATTCAATGACTTGAGTAATCATTGAGTTATCATTCTATACTTACGGGTTTTAAGCTGGTTTTTTTTTGGTTCATTTTCTCGTAGAAGAATTGCAGCTTCGCAGGGAAAGGTACTGGGAAAGGATTAATGGTGCCTGAAGATGGTGAAAAAGAGGAAATGTACATCTGAATAATGTATAAGTTTTAGGAGTTCTCGTCTTTTGAAATGCATTGCAACTGTAATGTGTTGTATTGCTACGATGGTTGGTATATATTTAATATTTGCTTGTGTGAAGCTGTGTTGTGTTGTGAATGGAGCATCTAATGATTTTGTTAGGATGTTTGAATTCATTAAGCATCATATTCTTACGCTGTGCACTTCATTGAATTACTCAACTTATATCGCTTTGCATTAATCTAAGCAAACTTACTTTTTGCCCATGTACACTCATTATATTTTTCAGGCAGGAATTTGTTTAAAATTTGCAATGTGTGTAGTAAGTTGCTGTAGTTACTAGTTTTCTGAAACTGTGTAGGCACGACTTCTTATGATTAGTAAGAGAAAATTTACCAAAGACCTTGTATTAGACATGTTTAGAAGTAGAGATTGGCACCCCGGCGAGGCAGAAAACATTGGATTCTTTCTTAAAGTGTTGTCATTCTTCTGTATATGGAAAAATGGACGGCATTGATCTTTATCATCCCAGAGAAAAATACTTGAGAAACTAAAAAACTATATGTTGTATACTGATACGGATACAAGATAGCCCCTAATGCACATTGCAGAATGCTTACTCTAAGTGCAAACATTGGTATCTCGCAGGTCACTCCACCACGACATGCAACAACAGTATATCGTAGGTCATCTTGAGCAGTGCCTGGAGCAAAGGTAAAACGCACAAGTTCAAGGTTTAGCTACTTGAGATGCTCTAAACACCACTACATTGTCTCTCCAATTCTTCTCATACATACATAGGAGTACATAAAAACTAAATTGGCAATCAATCAAAATCAGATGGCTTCTTCAGGAAGAGGAAAGCCATCATAGTAATACTACACATTACAGTTACAATGCATTTTAAAAGAGAAGTCATTAAGCTTAAACAATTATCAGCCTATATTAAACAACACAGACAGACATCACTTGGCATCTCCTCTTTTTCACTATTTTGATTATATTTATATTTATATCCTCCCCTGGACGAAAAAATTGAGATTTTTAAAAAAAAAAAACCAACACAAATGAATTAATGCAATGGTTGCATAACTAAATGCATTGAATAGCTAACCTAGCAGCTCAATATGCATCTCCTCAGCCTGATGTTTTGCAAGTCTCCTACAAGAAAATGAACCCAAAAAAAGAACAACAAACTACTTACGACCCCGCATGCGAATAAGGATTACTCAACTCATTAAATAAGCTATAGTGTTTTATATCTTTGTAATACAAAAATTTCCTTGCCCTTATGTGCAAAATGTATCCCCAAAGCAACAACTCCTATGATCTTACCTATGTTAAAAAAATGCCAGAGTAACATGAAATGATGGGTCTTGGTCAAGACACACCTAGAAGAAATTATTGTTCAGCACCAAGTATTTAAAAAGCATAATAACATTCGCTATCATTGTTATTGTTTAGTGAAGAATTTAAATAATATGAGAATACGATATAGTTTGACAATGATTATTTTCATCATTTACTTAAACCCAAATTTAAGTCGGTATCAAATCAAAATCACAAATAATTTCACTTTAAAATATAAATAGTATTTCCAATTTTAGACCTTACTATAATAAAATAAAATAAAATAAAATAATAATAAATAAATAAATAATCACCAAGACCTACTTTAAAGAAAACAAGAATTACTCCAACACTAATATCACGAGTCCGGATTTGCCAACCCTCCTTAACGGAGAGTTTTGCTAACCCTCCCTACTATTGGCTTGGAATTTAACAGAAGTTAACACATTATTTCTATATAAAAAAAAAATTAAAACAAGAAAAATAAATATTTATTAAGATCTTTTGATATTTTTTTCGTCTGTCTTATCTTATTCTCTTACAAATCTAATGTGACACGCCACATTGGTCGTTTACCATAGCCCAACTGTGGTCTCTTATGTTTAACTTAAACTTTTAAGTTACTCTCTTGGAGATGTTCTTGTTTAGGAGTTTAGATAGTTTCCTTAATTTGGAGAGATATTGGGAGATATTCTAGGGGAGATATCACAGGGTTTCTATGATATATAGGAGAGGGCGGTGTAACTTTTTATATCCTAATTTTAATTAGGTTAACGTTTATCAATCTGAGTTCTTGCTTCTGCGGCTCAGATTTACGTTAAAATCTCTCCCTCTACCCATGAAAACTATTTCTTCTTCAACAAAAAGAAGAAAGAATGTAAACTATGTAATTAACGAATTAGGCTGTCTAAAGCTTTTCTAATTTAAATTATCTTCGAGTATTCATTTTGATAGCAAGTGTGTCCCATTAAATTATCTTCGAGTACTCATTTTAAAGCTGGTAATAGAGCTTATATAAATATGAATGTTGGTGCATGACTATTAGAATTAGTTTGTTAACATTACTGATGAAGTACACTTGATATATACATATTGCCTAGTACTTGGTGTTATTGCCTTCAATACAAACTGTTCAAACAATGGATGCTTTAATCCTTGCTTTACTTTGATATGTTCAAGGGATTGATGCTTCAATCCTTGCTTCGCTTTGATATGTTCAGGGATTGATTTTTGTAATTATGCCATATACGTTTAAACAATAATTCCATCTTGATCATATTTTTGAATATTTTTGCAAATTTAAAGTATGGTGTATGTTTTTGCTAAATAAGAGAAGCCGATAAATAGCTGAGAAGAGATACAGGGAAGAAAAGAGTAGGAAATCTTAATCCCCCCCCCCCCCCCCCATTTAAGTATTTTTGTAAATGGAAATAGTGTGTTAACTTCTTTTAAAATCCAAGCCAATAGTAGGGAGGGTTAGCAAAACTTTTCGCTAAGGAGGGTTTGGAAATTCGAACTCCTAATATCACCTTTTTTAGTTTCAATCTTAGCACGAATTGATTGAAGGTGTTCTTTCAAAGTTTTGCCCTGTTTTGCATCAGGCATAAGGCACCATTAGAAAACACATTTTGTATACAATTACTATGGTAAGACACGAAATCTAACATAAATTAATGCCTATCATTGTAAGATATATCTAATGACAAGTATTTACAAAAATAACCTCCTGAAAAGCTGCTTTAATAAGAGAGAATTACTCCAGCAATATTACGACCAACAATGTCACTCTCCTTAACATGATCTTGGGACAACTTGATTGAGTCATAGGCTTAGCCTGGTAAACCAGGGATACGAAGCATAACTAAAAAAACACATCGTGGAGACAACATAAAAATCATACACGAAACTGAATTGTCCTTTGATTGAACGCATCCATTCGTAGTCTTACTCTATTTTGCATCAGACATTAGGCAACATTAGAAATCACATAATGTATACATGTTACTGTAGTGGCTTATTCCGCATCTCGAACTCAAGCTCCATCTTCGACCAACATACACGTGGCACAATTTATGGTACATCACGAAACAACTATAGAGTTTTATTCATCATTTTCAACCTTTACGTGTAATCCACAATACGATTAAGAAGCTCTAATTAGCTGAAAAGTATGAAGAACATCAATTGATTGGGAAAATAAAGCTTCAATTGCTTAAAAAATGAAGTAATTACAAGAAAATCACTCTAAAAACCTTAGGCTTCTTTCAGAACTATTTCTAGATCTAACATAAGAAAAGAAATAACATAAGTCCCCTTTATATGCATCTCAAGTCAAAAGCACGCCTCATAAATAAAACTACCGCCAGAGTCGTTCGAACGACACAGGGAGTCGTTCAAACGACTTTACTCCAATTGGTCTAAAACCCTAGAAACTTGCCTAGTCGTTCGAACAAAATCTCAACTTGTTCGAGTGAAATATGGCTCTGGGCCAAATTTCTAGTGGGAGAAACTTTGGTCGTTCGAATGAAAATATAAGTCATTTGAACGACTCTAAATCTCGTTCAAACGACTTTAGATAAATTGGTTTTCGACTCAAAACGTCTCTAGATCCTCCTGGATTAACGTTAACAGTTCGAGTCATCAAGCACTCCGTCGTTAATGAAGTCGTTACAAGACAACAAGATCAGACCCTTACACAATCAGTTCAAAATCAAATATATATTGTAACATCCATCATTAAAAATAATAATGGTCGTCAAACAGTCATATTATAAGACCTATAAATAGGACCAGAAAATTTCAGATGAAGGACGGTTGAATCCTCACTCAGAAGCTCTATACTTAAATATCCATAACATTCTTTGTAATAGCTAGCAATCTCAATAGGATCTCTCTCTCTTTCTAAAATCCTCAAAAGAGGTCATAGTTTTTAACTTATTTAAAGGTTTTCCACACTAAACTTTTGTGTTAATTATTACTCACTATTCACTAACGTTATGATTATCTTTAGTGTAACGACTAAGTTCAGATCACAAAATTAGGCTATTACATTTGGCACCATTTGTGGGAAACAAAGTTCTCAATCCCATTGTCTCATAAATAACTGATTATATTTTTTCGAAATATCGTCCAGAACAGAGTAAGTCAATTTCTCTAGGAGAAAGAAACGTCGTACTAGCAGAATTACGGGCCACTATAAACTCCAAAACATAAAGGTGAGCCGCTCTGGAACAATAGCTGGCAGGTGTACAAGATACGTTGAAGGTTTTGCAGGGACAACATATCACAACCCTGAATAACAAAGGCACACTACCAGCCGGCTTACGAGTTTCTATTCGAGATAGACTAGGACCTCACGCCAACAGCTTCGGAGTTGAAGTTCGATCTAATCATAATCAACCTGGGGTCGAGATCGCTCAGATACAGGAAGACCACCAAGAAGTGGATGGCAGTCTTGCCGGAGTCAGACAAGCATAAGATCCACCCCGTGGAAGAATTCGTATTCCAACACGTAATGGTAAGTGAAGGAAGTGGCAACTACAATCCTTGCGAAGGACACATCCCACGCCCGACCATTACAGCTTGACAATATGTGACTCAGGAATATTTTGAAAATCGTATCAAATAATTGTTTGAAGCCTAGGCTCAATCCACTAAAGGCATTCACAACAAACTACATAAAATCCTGAATGCTCAGGAACTATTGGATGGCAAAGTTCTCACCAGTTTCCACATCCTGAAAATCTGCAAATACAAGGGAAATAATCCCGTGGAATACGTTCAAGAATTCCATGACGCTTTAGGCTTACATTCTACATCCAACCATATTCTATGTTGTCTTTTTCCTATCAGTCTACAAGGCGAACATTTGCAATGGTTCCACTCACTACAAGAAGGATCCATTACAACGTTCAAATAGTTGTGGGAACTCTTCGTCAAGAATTACTCACACAACAAAGACAAAGAGGAGAATCTATATTCTCTGTTCAGCCTTAAACAGGTACCACGAGAGAAGCTCGAAATGTTTATTAAGAAATTCTTGGAGTTGGCCAGAAAGGTGGACCAACTTGATAAGAAAATTGTTATTTCTGCCTTTATCAACGCTTTACTCATGGGTGGAAGAGCGAAGGAGTACCTAATTCTAAACAAACCTGCGACCTTGGATCACATGATCAAAAATGTCAATAGATATATTGATCTTGAAAGGATGGTATCCGAAAAGCAGAAAACTCAAAAATCAACCTTGACAACACACGATCAATCCACAGAGCAAGATCGTACTGCTTATCACGGAGGAGACAGGAAGCGGACCAAGTCTAATGACGATCGAACTTGTAGAGGGAATAATAGGCCCAAGCCCTGTCTTCCCAAGGTGACTTTCACAATAGCCAACATATATCTTATACTTCAAAAGGATAAATTCTTTCAAAATGCCCAATATCTCCACCCATTGAAACTAAACCATATTACATACACCACAAAGTTTGATATCATGATACATAGCATTGTTTCGCTTTACAGCGGTTGTTAGAGTATATTTTTAAGGACGAACGAATGCACGAGTATATAGTAGATGCTGAAAGTTATAAAAACGGAAGTTACAAGCTTCGTACTAAGGTAGAAAAGGTCGAGAGAGCAGTAGAAGAAAAACATTTATACCACATCTCCCTTAGCTACTTCATCGAGACTCAAACAGTTAACAGATCGATCAGATTCAAAAGATGACGTCTCGGCCAATGCTACGATTTATCCATGGTCGATAAAGATGCCCGTTTACTCCCCACATCTAGTTCTCAACGTACTGGGATCTCTTTCGAAGACTTTGACTTTCGCCATGTCAACTTTCCTCATCATGATGCACTCGTGATCATGCTAAAAATGAGAAATGTCGTACTATATACAATGAAGGTAGATACTGACAGTAGTATCGAACTACTCTTTTAAAGTACAATTGATCAGATGAGACTGATTGATAAAGTTTAGCCTAGTGACGTCGACATCAGCAGATTCAACGGCTCCAAAGAAGAACGAGTAGGAAAGATTATACTTCCTATACTGCTGGACCGGAAACGGTCGATGTTGTTATCAATACAAAATCTCGTTACTTGGGGATTATGGGATGTTGCTGGCTGCATAACATGCAAGTTATTCTATCGACCTATCATTTGGCGCTTTGATTCGATTGGAATAGAGGCATTTACGAGATCAAAGGCAGCCAGAAGCTAACTCGAGCTTGCAAAATTTTTGTTTCCACCGTGATAGAACCATCGATACCATAACTCGTATAACAATTACAAAAAACCTCAGAGAACACTATAAAGAACATTACAAAGAATTTTAAGGAAAACCAGCTGCCAAGCACAGAAACTACATAATACATCGAGATCAATGGAGATAAACGGAACATCTACATTAAAACTCTTTTGCCCACGACAGAACGCAATACTCTTATTTAATTTCTTAAAGATAATAGTGATGTCTTCGTATGGATGTTTCACGAAATGCCAGGAATTAATCCAAACTTGGCTTGCCAAAAGCTTAGTTTAAAAGATAAAGATGAGGCAGTCAAACAAAAAAAAACTTTATCACCAAGGCTACGAGAAGATGTCAATAAAGAAATCGATAAACTCATCAAAATCAGTTTCATTCGAAAAGCCAATTACCTTGAATGGATCTCGCAGATTTTACAAACCTCAATAAACATACTTGAAAAGATAATTTTCCACTTCCTATTATCAATTATCTACTCGATTCCACTGCGGGATACAAACTCCTATCTATTATGGATGCCGCATCAGGGTAGAACCAGATGCCCATGTTGCCTAAAGATCAAGAAAAAATATCTTTCATCACAGAACATGGTTTATATTATTGCAAAGTCATGCCTTTCGGCCTCAAGAACGCTGAAGCCACTTACCAAAGATTGATGACACAAATATTCAAAGACCATCTTAGAAATTTACATTGATGATATGTTGTGTAAAAGTCTCAAAAAGGAGAACCATTTCACAGATTTACACACGACCTTCGACATTCATCGGTCTTATAACATGAAACTAAACCATAACAAATGCCAGTTCAGAGTCCAGTCAGGCATATTCTTGGGACATCTGATCAGTAAGCAAGGAATCAAGCTTGACCCAGATCGTATTCGCGCATTGTTATCCATATCTTCTCCAAAGACGAAGAAAGACGTACAAAAGTTAGCCGACAAGATAGCAACAATCAATCGTTTTGTCTCAAAGTCTTTAGATTGGTGTCGATGGTTATTCGACCTACTGCGCGAAGGGACGAAGAAAAAGAAAAGATCCTGAGATCGAGTAGACTACAAGATGTGAAGTAACGTTTCAAGAATTAAAATGTTATTTGGGAAAACCACCAGTAATGAGTACACCCAAAGAAAGAGAGGAACTCACAATTTATCTAGCCGTTACTGATGAATCAGTGAGCTCGGTTCTCATTCGACTTGATGAAAAGATGGAAAAACCTATTTATTTTATCAGCAAGACTCTCACTCCTGCAGAAACACGGTACACTAAGATTGAGAAACTGCTTTTAGCTCTCGTTTATACATTGTAGAAGTTAAAACAATATTTTTAAACTCATTCAGTTCGAGTAATGACAAATTATCCCTTACGCGAGATTTTTTCCAAACAAGAGAAATCCATATGAGTTCAACAATGGTCGGTTACTCTTGGTAAACACGATATACATTTCGAGCCACGACATTCTAAAAAAGGGCAAGCAGTAGCAGATTTTCTTGCAGACTTTCTAGTAGACGACCCCGACTGGGAAGAAAATTTTACCGACATAATTGAAGAACAATTCGAGGAAAAAGCAGATTAGATATCCAAGAAAGGTTGGGCGCCTTCTAACTGACGGTTCTGCCGGACCAGCAGGGTCAGGCATTGGGATCATTCTTATCACACCTTCCAATGATAAAATTAAAAAATCCATCCGACTCAATTTCAAAGCTACCAATAATGAGATCAAGTACGAAGTGCTCATCTACGGGCTCGATATGGCTTTAGAGATTGTCGTACCCGAGTTATCTGTTTACACGGATTCTTATTAATTGTGAACCATTATATAAACAAATATTATAAAAATGGAAAGATGGTTGACTACACCACAGTAGTAGCCGACAGAATGAGCAGATTTAAAAAGGCTACAATCGAACACTTGCCTCGTAGAGAAAATAGACATTTCAGCTCCCTTACCTATCTTGTTGGAGTCCAGGGAACAAAAGCTTGATATTTGAAGATCAAAGTTGTATCCAACTCCAGCATTAACATCATCAGCTCAAATTTTGTTAATACTGAGGGCGGTGAAGCGGACGAAGACGATTTGAGACATCATTTCCTTATGTACATCAGGCCCAAAAATGAATACGACGGTGAACTTCCTAAAGATCCTACTGAAAGAAGACATTTGCTGGACAATGCTAAATAATATGTCGTTGACAAAAACCTCCTTTACAAAAAGTTGGTTACAGGACCATGTCTCAAATGCTTATCTAATAAAAAGGCTCAACACTTTCTGCACGAACTTCATGAAGGTACTTGTAGATCCCATGCAGTAGGACAAACTTTAACAAATCGAGCTCTTACTCAAGGGGTTTTTTGGCCTAAAATGAGAGCTCAAGACATCGAATATGCGAGCAAGTGTGATGCCTGCCAACGACATGGACCTCAAATTTGAGCTCCAGCCTTGGAACTCTATTCTAGTAAAGTTGTCTGGCCATTCAAAAGATGGGCCCTCGATCTTGTAGGAGAATTACCAACTGCGTCAGGAAAGCGAAAGTACCTCATAGTTGCAATAAACTACTTCACCAAATGGGTAGAAGCAGTTTCTTGATGTCAAATACGTGAAGACGAAGTCATCAAGTTTATATGGAAAACCATTATAATACGGTTTGGTTACCCCCACCTCATCAGAATCGACAATGGTCCACAATTTATCAGTTCCAAGATCATTGATTTTCTCAACCAACATAATATCATCCATTCTCTTTCAAATCCATATTACCCACTAGGAAATGGCCAGGCCGAGATTACCAATCGAACTATAGTCGACTGAATCAAGAAGTGCTTGACAAAAAAGAAGGGTAATTAGGTACAAAATTAGCACACGTGTTATGGGCGTATCGAACAATACCTCGAGTATCGACTGGATGTAAGCCATTCTTGTTGGCATACGGTATCAAAGCAATTATCCCCACTCAATATCATCATCCACTATGGGATTATACCATGACAGACGAAGAAAACGAGTTCTAGTTGACATGTAACATGAATTGGATCTATGAAATAAGAGACAGAGCAGTCATGAAGTTGGGAAGGTGCCATCAGGCTTTGGCAAGATCATATTACAAACAAGTTTATCACAAAGAGTTCAAAATTAAAGATCTCGTCCTACGAGAAGTACTTAAATACAAAATAAAACTTAATACTGGTAAACTCACAGAAAATTGAGAAGGGCCTTTCATCGTTGTCAAAAAAAGTAGACTTGGCTCTTACGACCTCGCCACAAAAAATGGAGATTGAGTTCCTAATCCTTGAAATACGAGGAGATTAAAGTTATATCGCATATAATATTCTACTATTTATTTCAATTATGTTCGATGGTCTTACATCAATGAAATACTTATGTTTGATCGTTCTACATCAGAGTACTTTCTACTATTTCATACAATACTCTTCTACCATATCTATCATCTTGTACGTCGATCTTACATCAATGAAATACGTATGTTTGATCGTTCTATATCAGAGTACTTTCTACTATTTTATACAATACTCTTCTACTATATCTATCATCTTGTACGTCAATCTTACATCAATAAAATACTTATGTTTGATCGCCCTACATCAGAGTACTTTTTACTATTTCATACAGTACTCTTCTACTATATCTAACATCTTTGTACGGCAATCTTCCAATAATGAAATACTTGTGTTTGGTCGCCCTACGTTACAGTACTTTTCTACTATCTCATATAAGTACTTCTATATACAAAACACATTTTTAATATCATAGGTTACTAGTGGGTCTCCCTATTCTATATACAGATCATTTGTTGCTTCAACCAATCTGATATTCCATTATACTATAGATCGTTTGTTGCTTCAGCCAATATGATCTTCTATTACACTACAGATTGCTTGTTGCTTCAACCAATCTGATCTTCTATTACACTATAGATCGTTTGCTGCTTCAGCCAAACTGATTTTCTAGTAAATAATAGGTCACTTATTACTTTAAACAATTCGATCTTCTATCATACAACATGTCAGTTATTGGTTCCACAATATGGCCAATAGACGGCAGACTTCTACACCACAATTGGTTTATCAAAAGGTTAGTACAAATATGTACATGTTGTTAATCCTATTATCAGTCACAATTTACTGTACTCTATCTACTATATTTTCATTGGTATAGTACGAATCATTCCTATTTTGTATTTATAACGCCTCCTCAATTTCTCAAACTATTACTCGAGCTTTCAGACCGCACATTACCATGCAAGTTTTCCCCACGCCCAGAAAATTGCAGACGCATCAACTCTGGCACCACCCAATAACAATTTACTTCCCTTCTTTAAACTTACTTTTTGTAAGAGCCCCAAGCTTCGGGATAATAGGATCTAGATAATTAGTTCGCACTAGTCGCATGTCACTTTGCACACCATTTGCGACCAGGTTGTCATATACCGTGTCTATTTCTTTTTCTAATCTCTTAAACTCAGACACAAAAAGGTGAGCACCACCGCCATTTTTCTTTCATGTATGTCACTTGCCTCGTGCTTCACCTTGTCTGGAACAACAAGCTCCATGATTTTTCCCTTAGCCTTATTTAGCATCCCTTCCAACGTTTTATAGCATTCTTTTATTACCCATTTTTTAATCCAACGTAACTTTATTACGTGCTTCCATCACAGTTATGAATTCGTCCATATGTGCCAACAAAGCCATCGACTCCTCCATTACAAACTTATTATGGTCTCTCTTTACAACCCTTTCGTCAAGATTTAGTTTAGTCTTCAAAAGATCAGCTTCCAACTTGGTCTTCACACTAAGTAGTTCCCCAAATTCCATTTGGTAATCCAAAACATCTAACTTCAACGTTTGAACAGTATCCTCTAGGGTCCCTATCTTCAGCCACTATTGTTTTAGTAATTCGGTATGCTCACTGTGGGTCTCTTCTAACTCTTTGACCCTCATATTAGTGGCATACTGCAATCCTTCATATTTACGGGCACGCCCATTCGCCTCCTTCACAGCTGCTCGCGCATCTACTATTTCCGCTTCAAGCGTATTTATCTAAAATTATAAATCTTTAACACTATCTTTTACTTTTCCTAACACCGCAAACAACTCTCTAATTTTAGTTCGCGCAGGTGTTAGCTCCGCCCCCTGTTGGTCTATTCGTTCTAAAATTTCCAAAATGTCCAACTCTTTTTTCTTTATAACTTCTTTTAGTCCCTCCATCATTTTTTAGCTCAATGGTAAGTTCATTCTCCTTATCTTTAAGTTGTTTGGTCAAATAAACTGCTGTACTTTTCTCTTCCGCTACTCTCACATACATTTTTTCATTTAACTCAGTAACACTTTTTAGTGCTTTCTAACACAAATTTAGATCAGTGTTTAATTTTTCATTTAAAACACGTAACGCTTCACACTGGCTCTGAACCTCTGCCAGTTCACCCTGCAGTAGCAGTTAACTTTCACATACATACTAGTTCATGTATCAAAACAGTTTACATATCATAGTTAACAATTGTACTCAACAATATTATACTTGTGTACTATCAGTCAAAATCTATACGTATATCTATGCTATCACCACAGATAACAAACTTTATTTATCATCACAAGTTACAAGCATCTAATGCATATGCAAGTTGATGAAAACTTAACTACTTTACTTTTGCCCCCTCGAGCTACGAGAGGACTCCCCCCCGATCTCATTGACCTATCTACCTGCACATCCAAAGGAGCTATACAAGTCACCATTTCCTGGTGATGTTACTTTCGCCGTGACCGAGGTATCAAGCTCTCGACCTCTTCCACGCTCTCTTCTGATAAATTTTATGTTGGTAGAGGAGTTGTTTTTTTAACAACTTTTTCCTCATCCTTTGTAAACCACATAATGTCAATTTTTTTGTTCTCCATATCAAAATCTTTCCCACAATCCATCGCATACTTTCTAAATTCGTTCTCTACCCTCGCCAACTCCCCTCTATAAAACTCCATTATACTTTCTATATGACGTTCATGATCCGTTTGAGCTGTGACCTTTGCTCGTGATGGTACATGTGCTCCCTTAGTTGCATGTATGCCCTGTGCAGCCACTTGCGTGTTTCCTTTTGCAATACACCTAACGCTCTCAAATCACCTTCTACCTTATTTCTACAGTTGTTACTTTTCTCAATTGATTTACTAAGGACGTTTTTTACCCCATACTTTGTATCAACACATTTTGCAATTCCTTTACCTTAACCTCTAATTTCTTTTGCACCTCTATTTACTCTTTCCTTATTATGAAAAACATAATCCTCATTGCTCTCTGGTCCTACATAAAGTCAAGAACATCAGGTAAGGGTCCTATGTCACCCCATATAACAGACACACCAGCTCGAGCTGAGCATTTTTTTGCCTCTATACTATGGCGATTACGTACTTCCTGAGCTAGAAACACAACTCGAGCTGGGTCAGGTACTATACCCCTTTCTTTCAAAAGTTCTACATACGCTTCTTTTAAACCCCGCTCACTATCTACTTTGGCCTCAAAATGCAGTGTCAAAGCTACCAAAATATTTTGACACCTAGCTTTATCATTCAGGTCAGTAAAACAACTCAAGTCTTTTGATTTACGTACTAATAACCCCCCCCCCCCCTCTCCTCTTCTTTTCTTAAAACTCTATCCCTTTCTATTTTTATCTTAGCATATCTACACTGGAGGTTATATAATTTTTTAAAGTTTTTCTTCGAATTAGACTTAAACTGTCTTCTCTTATAGTTTTATTAATACCTGCTGAATATGAGCCACATAATCCTTCGCTCTACTCAACAATCTCTCCAGGTCAGAAACAGTTTTTCTCAACCGCTCTACCTCCTACACAGATTGCAAATATCTTTGTTATCATTCAAACATTCAAACAGAGCATAAATAAAAACATCTATCAAACTTAATAGTTTTAGACCACACAAAATACAATCTCATCAACATCACGATTGAACAACATAGTTTAAAACAGAATACCACAGATTGATTAAATGTTCTTAATACTCTATACCTCAAATGGATGGTATACTTCACCAGGAGCTCAAATTTGTTCAGATTGAGGGGCAGGTATATTGGCTGAAGCAGCAACATCTCCCGCCAGGTCGCCTTCTTCATCTGAAGCATAGACTATCTCCTTACATTTGCCAGTATGGCCCAGCTCTATATTAGTAACAGTCAACTCAAAGTAGCGATAAGATTGGACCATATGGTCTATTTTAGCCTTTATCTCGTTGAACGCTTGCGATATAGTCTCCTCGCGCTCAGACAACTCTGCATATCGCGCCTCAACAACCTTCAACTCTTCAGCCTTGCCCTCTTCTTCTTTTTTGAGCTTTTCCTTGAGCTCCTTCACACGAGCTGCTTGAGCGTCAAGCCTGTGAGTAAGCTCTCTGAACTCCTGACTCCCCTTATCAATTAATTTTATAGCTCCCTTCATCAGCATCGAGAGCTGCCAATGCTGTACACAAGATCAGTAAGACATATATCAATCACAAATACAGTAAATAGAGAATATCAGTAGATACTCCCAGAGTCTACTCTTGAAACATATCATCAAGATGATGCGGTTCAGTCCCTGCCATTATAAAATATTTCTGCTCCATTTTTCTCAGCTTGGCTGCAACCTTGGAACTAGTGTGATCACTGCCTTTGCCCTCATGATGTTTCCTTTTCTGCGACATCTTATCCGCATCTAAAGGAGCAACCTCACTTACCACTTGCTCCTTCCCTGTACCTTCAGTAGTAAGCTTACCGCCCTTTATCCCTTGGGCCACCACCACAGTAGAAGGAGAAGATTCTAGTACTGGCTTTTTCAACCTTCGAAACGTCTGCTTCACACTCGTACTCTCTGGCTCAGGCGGAGAAAGGCCACTCAAGTCACCTAAAGGAAGACGAGCCTTCTTCTTCTCAGCCATAACTCGGTTTTTATGAGCTCGTTGTACTTTGGACACTCTGAAGTCTACCCTCTTATCCCTACAAATACCTAATTAACCAAGTACTTATTTTAGCTCGAGCTCAAGAGTTACGCAGTCAAACAAGTTAGTGTTATCAAGCAAAGATTTGGGATCAGGACCTGACAAACAAAAAACAAAGAAATAGTTAGCAGCTCGAAGAAAAAATGATGGTTAGTCGAGTTGACAGATGTTACTTACTCGAATTCAAATACTTATGAACAGGATGAGAGCGGGTTAATCTGGAACCTGCATACAATTGCCCCTTACCCATACAAGGTGATCGTTCCATGGTCTACCCGTAGATTCGAAGTCAAAAACTTTGACCTAGAAGAGTCACTATACAGGTATCCGCTATTACGACCTTTGACATACTTCAGTTTGTAAAATTTCAGCATATTATCTGCTGCGAACTGTTTTACATTCTCATTCTCTCTCCACTTATCATTCAGTGCCTCACACACCTTCATCATTTTAAATATATTCCCATTTAATTGGGCAGGACAACACTGTATATTAATAACCCCCTTTTGAAAGAAAGTCAGGGAAATTCTAAGGTCATAAACGACCTGATTCAGATAACACAAAAACCTATCATTCGGGCCTGACATCCTCGTACCATTATAGTATGAAATTTCTACATCTTCAATAATATTTTTCTCCTTTTTCCACTTATCCAGGAAGGAAACTTGGTAGTATATCCCTTCCTCCCCTTTTCCTGGTACATAAGTTCTAAACCACCGCCCTTGTTCCATCACATAGTTTCCCCACTCTCTTTTTAACTTCTTCTTATATTTCAAAAATTATTTCCCTACATCTACTCCTTCAGGATATATATAAAATGATTTATCTTTCAACTTTATATCATCTTCCTCTATAACTTTATTTACTTCACTAGTTTTTCCAACCTCTACACCTACAGTCCCTTCAACCCTATCTATAGTCTCTTCCATACCACTACAATCGTCCCCCCTACCTGACGTTGATGTTTCCTCCGAACTAGAAAATACTACAAATTTACTTGTGAGCTTTATGTTTTTTAAACGCATACTGGACCTACAGGTAAGCACAATCTTTTATCATTTTTTGTACATCTATGATTCAACACTTACACAACTACATGTTATACCATACACACAACAGAAACAACCCTACTCCTTTTTACTCAGTGAAAATATTTATTTTCAAACTTTCCAAAACAGCAGAAAATCATTTTCAACTTTCCCTCTTCTTCTAAAAAAAACAATTTATTTATCTAGATTTTGTTCCATACACAAAGCTTGGGTAAAACAGTAAATATGCAGGCAAATAATCAGTTCTTATCCCCTATATTCTCAAATTTGATAGCCCCAAATCAATCCCATACAATGCCGATGAACATCAACATCATATGCAGCATACTAGACAATACAATTAAAATAGAAGAACAAGTTGCTAACCTGTACTAGAAGACCCATAGTCTTCTGCTTTACCCACACGTTTCATAGAGATTGACAACTCTCGTTGATTCTCTAACAATTTTCTCTCACCAGATGAAGCTTTCTCTACCAAATTATACTCAGAACTCAAACATTTTCTCTCTCTAGAGATACTAATTATACTACTTTTTCTCTCTCTATAACTGTAGATAATTTATGAGGGGGAGATAGACAAGTTTTTATACTTTCCCTCGGTTTATGAAATGATAGCTCTTTCAGACACGTGTCAGTCACCCCTACAGGCATGTATTTTTGTCTCACAGTATCATCATGACTTCTGTGATAACATCAACTGTTATCACGTCTATCTCTACCTTCTACCATTAAAATATTCTATCCCTCTTTCCCAAAACAATATACATGATCAATCACCTTGTTTTTATACTCTACCAAGATCGTACCATAATATACGCCATTCCTAAAATAGCTCAATATTCAAAATTTGAAGTTATCTGCACAGTTATTAGAATCAGACAGTTGAAATCTACAATATCTACCATATGAATAGTTAACAAACACATTGATCTTATTTATTTAAGTTCATAGATTTAATATGTTTTATTCTACATTCAACAGATAATAAAAACAGAACACTGCAAACAGATTACTTATTTAATTATTTCAAGCTCTCAAAGTTTGAGCTTACAGTCACATATAGTTACACTTAAAAGTAGCCTGGGTGATTAACTTCACCATACAGTATTATCTCCCCTCCTGCTGCTCTCTTATCTTCTTCAGCAAGCTTATCCCGTGCGATCTCTTGAACAACTTTTTCCCACAACGTTGCATCCAGCAGTACTCACGGAACACATTACACCAAAAAAACGATCAACCTCTGCACGACTATCTCCGTCATTTAAACCATCTAACTTCAACGACCACTTAGGTAGCACAACATTATAAGGCAACATGCAAAAATAGTGCTCACGGAGTTCAACAACTTTAATGTTGAGCCTACCTTCTGTTGCATGACGAACACACTGAGAACGTGTCCTTACCATGGTCACTTGTACTCAACCAACAATAAGCTTTCCCTACAGAAGATACAAGACATAGCAGCTAAGGACCACCATTTTATAGAGCCATCATGAAGATCTACTGACATCATCCAAATCACCTCCCCAACAGATTTTGAGGGAGGATATATTTTACAAGAATAACTTTTTGGAAACAAGAATATCAGTAAAAGCCCAAGATTATTTTGACAGTTAATACTTTCCATTTTACGAAGTATCTCCTCATATCTTATTTGCACATATACAAAACCTACATAGTGTATTCCAGTACCTCTAGCAGTATCTCAAATAAAGCACATACGGACAAATATCATTTACCTACTTGCATCAAGACATTTTTTCAGTCAATTCGAAATAGTAGCTCATGCACATACCAGTCTCCTGTCAAATCAGTATAATCAACCTAGTCACTTGTTTGCTCAAATTCATTTCGACCTTATTATATTTCTGAACTTGTTGGGTATTTTCTTGTTGTAGACATCAACAGTTAGAATTATTATTTCCCAATGCCCAACAAGTTAATTCGCAAAGAATATTATACATAAGAAGTTGAAGTTCAAAATACAGCATGAAGATGGCAGAACAAAGATATTTCATTATCTTGAATATTTCTTACATCTCAGCATTTACAGAATACTTCACATATAACAAGTCTTCTAGACATTTTTTACAGATTGTTTTGCAGATTACATTAGTTCAAAACCTGAAACTTTTCTTCAAGAAAAGAAGATAAAAAATTAAAGCATGATGGCCCAGACAATCCAGGAACTAGAAATAATTGAGGACGCTAAGGCATTCGTGCTTGATCAAACCCTCAACATAAAGATCTTCTTTACGATAAGAGACGATGATTGTGTATAAGAAAAATCTCCTCCACCACTGTCTCTTCCACTATAACCCCCACCACCAGGGCTAATAGAGACAGAAGCAGGGTTCTATTTCTTCGACATAACCCACTTACTAGCAGGGTGTTGGCGAGACTCCCTCGGACGAATGCCTGTCACTTCATCTTCAGCTGTAACAGCTTCTTCCGCTAGCAGACGTAGCCCATGCCTGCACTCTTCCTCTGATGTCAAAAGATAATAGAAATACACCATTTGATGATGATCATCCTCTGCCTCCACCACCTCTTCATATGTCATACTGTAAAATGTAGGAGATAAGGGAATTGGCATCGGCAGACTTAGAGACTGATTCCCAAAGTATCAAAACCAAAGTTCTTCTACTTTCACCAGAATCCTAGCCTCCCGAGATTGCTGTCTAGTGGTTACCATTCTCTTACCAAAAGGAAGATTATAGAAAACATAAGGACAAATACATAAGATACAGTTTAGAAAAACACTTGGTTAATCACACCTGCAACAGCAAGCTAGAATGTTATTTATACTATCATCAACATTCAAGACGATTTTCCAAATTCCCAACGTTAGAAGGAATTACCATGCAACAATATTGACCAGAGCCATTGGTTCTAGGAAACCCAACAGCCACAATAGATATTCATGAAGATGCATTAGAAATGATTCATCGGTATTAATTACAGTATTAATGAAGCTTTTCAACCAACACCACTTGTCCACAATGTTCTTGTGCTCTTGGCTGAGAGGAGGCGGTTGTAGTGGCTTATTCCTATCTCAAACTCAAGCTCCATCTTCGACCAATATACACATGACACAATTTATGGCACATCACAAAACAACTACAGAGTTCTATTCATCATTTTTGACCTCTACGTCAACAATTCGAGTCATCAAGCACTCCGTCATTAATGAAGCCGTTACAAGACAACAAGATCAAACCGTTACACAATCAATTCAAAGATGATCAAATATATATTGTAACGTCCATCATTAAAAATAATAATGGTCGTCAAATGGTTATATTATAAGACCTATAAATAGGACCAGAGAATTCTATATGAAGGACGGTTGAATCCTCACTCAGAAACTCTATACTCAAATATCCAGAGCATCATTTGTAATAGCTAGCAATCTCAATAAGATCTTTCTCTTTCTAAAATCCTCAATAGATATCGTGGTTTTTAACCTATTCAAAGGTTTTCCACCCTAAACTTTTGTGTTAGTTATTACTCACTATTCACTAACGTTCTGATCATTTTTGGTGTAAAGACTAAGTTCGGATCATGAAATTAGGCTATTACAGTTACTATAGCAAGACACGAACCAACATAGAAAATTTAAACATAAATTGATGCCTATGATGAAGAATTATGCCAAGTCATTACTAGACAATTATGAAGGCAAAAAAGAATAAAATACCAATACTGATTTATTTTATAGTGATAGGCATACAGATTAAATAATAATATGGTATGGATAATGAATAATGAATAATTAAACATGAAAAATATAATGTCTTGGTGAAAAATCAAGGGTTTTTTTACCAATCACATGATATAATCAACGATTAGACGAAAAAATCTATGGGTTTTTTTTGTGTGAATAAAGCTAATGTTTTTGAGCAATCACATGATACAATCAAAGAAATAAAAAGGAGAGAGGAGAAATTCTTACACAAGCCTCACATAGTTGTGGGATTCCTCTTCTTGAAGAAGCCATGTGATTTTGATTTGATAGGTCACCTTTTTTACTCCTTATGTATGTATGAGAAGAATTAGAGAAATCAAAATTTTGTTAAATCAAACAAACATAATTCTTGGAGAAATTATGTTGAGATCTTCACAAGTTGTATTCGATCATGCGCCAAGTTAAGCAGTACTTAAAACAAGGGATCACCCATGGCAGTTTTGTTCAATACGAATCCCTGATTGTCACAGATCTGCTGAGATACAAGTTTGGTACATGTGATACTCAAGGCACGTGCCTCAAGTAAGCCTAATTATTTGCCTTCTTTTAATAGTCTTTTATCACAATATCACATAATATCAAGGCAACATACAACTGTACAAAGATTCAATGCAAACTAACTTTCATTAACTTATCAACAAGATTACAAGGCTTTAATTCCAACCCGGGTGTATCGGATTTACTTCATCTATAATATAACTACTAAGTAAATCTTAGATCCCAGTAATCTGAACACTTCCTTCCAAAACTTCCCAGTGAATTTTGGATCTCTATCGCTGACGATGTCCTGTGGCAAACCCCAATACTTAACAATGTGCTTCACAAAAAGACGCTTTATTTCATATGCCGAGCAAATAATTGGAGCTGGAATGAACGTTGCATACTTAGAGAATCTATCGATGATTATGAGTATGGAACCATATCCTTAAGTATTAGGTAACCCAGAGATGAAGTCCAGAGAAACGCTTTCCCAAGGTCGTGTCGGCACTGGAAGTGGTTCAAGATGTCCAAGTGGTAAGTCCCGTTCAACTTTGTCCTGCTGGAAAATGTGACAAGTCTGCGTATAATCCATCACTTCTTCGTGGTCCTTTGGCCAATATTAACCCCTATACAATAAGGATAATATTCTCTGCCAACCTAGATGGCCTGCCCAAATAGTATCATGATACTCCTTTATCAGCTTCCGTCTTAGTCCTGCGAACCGAGGAACATAAATCCGCTATCCCTTCGTATATAAAAGATAATCTTTACCCAGAACCGTTTGGTTTTCCCCTATTTCACCAAGTTAATGATGACCTGGGTCTAAGGATCCACCGCCAACCCTTCCCAGATCTTATCTTGAAGACTGTTGGTAATACGAGATTGAGCCTGTCCAGCTGTTATAGAGATAACCACTAGTTCAACTTTACGACTCAATGCATCATGTACATTGTTCATCCTCCCTGGCTTGTGCTCAAGATTTAAATCAAACTCTGCTAGAAACTCTTGCCAACGAGCTTGCTTCGATGTCAACTTCTTCTTTGTAAGGAAATGGCTTACCGCGTTGTTATCGGTCTTCACCAGAACCTTTATTCACAACAAATAGTATCGCCATACTCACAGACAATGCACAATAGCTAGGAGTTCCTTCTGTTGTACAAAATACTGCCTCTTTATATTATTTAGCTTTCTGCTTTCATACTCAACCGGCTGCTCATCTTGCAACAACACTCCACCGATAGCATTATCAGATGTATCGGTATATACTTCAAATGGCTTGGTAATATATGGCAAGGCTAAGACCGGATCACTAATCACCGCATGCTTCAGATCGTCAAATGTTATTTGACATTTCTTGGACCATGACCAAGATAAGTCCTTCTTGAGAAGATCTTTAAGGGGTGTCGTGTGCTTCGAATATCCTTCGATGAACCTGCGGTAGTAGTTGACGAGACCAAGAAAAGAGCAAACTTATGTAACCTATGTAGGAGCTTTTCACTCCTCAATAACGCGCACCTTTTTCATATCCATACGGATCTGTCCTCAGCCAATAATGTGTCCAAGGAACATAACTTGTTCCTGGGCAAATAAGCATTTTTCCAACTTGACATAGACCTGATTATGTCGTAGGACTTGGAATACCAGGCGAAGATGTTCAAGGTTCTCTTCAATAGTACGGATGTAGATAATAATATCATCCAGATACACCACCACAAACTTATCAATATATTTCTGGAAGAGCTCACTCATAAGAGTACAAAATATTGTGGGAGCGATGATCAAGCCGAATGGCATGACAAGAAATTTGTATGCTCCATATGGAGTGGAACACATCGTCTTCGGTTCGTCACCAGCAATAATCCATAATTGATTGTAACCCGATCTTAAATCAAGTTTAGAGTGGAACACTCCATATGGAGTGGAACACGTCGTCTTCGGTTCATCACCAGCAACAATCCTAAATTGATTATAACCTGATCTTAAATTAAGTTTAGAGAAGTACTTCACAAATGTAAACAGTTGGTCAAACAAGTCGGTAATGAGCGGAATTGGATACTCGTTCTTCACCGCAACCTTGTTCAGGGCTCGATAGTCGACGTATAATAGCAGACTTCTATCATGTTTCTTCTGAAATAAGACTGGGGCACCATATGACGCATTTGAGGGGCGAATAAAGCCTGATTCCAACAATCTGTCAAATTACTTGCGAAGCTCAATAAGTTCAGGCGGACTCATCATATACAGTCCTTTGGTAGGCAGCCTGACTCAAGGTACTAACTCGATCTGATGATTGATAGGCCTTCGTGGAGGTAACACCTTTGGCAGTTCCTTTGGTATCACATCTTGGAACTCAGTAAGTACCTGTGAGACTTTCTTCGACATGATGCTGTAATTCTGATCATCCGACTCCAATTGTAAGGTAACAAGGTAAGTCAACTCCCCTTGCTTCTATCCCTTCTCCAACTAGACATCTGTACGATTGAGAGATTGTCACCAAAGATCCCCAAGGAATTAACAATGACATCGACACTACTTTGTGGTAGCGAAGAAAGTCCATCCCCAAAATAATCTTGAAATCATCAAACGCCACTGCAAGAAGATTAACCTTCCTACTCCACTGTCCTATCTGAACTGGAACAAACTTGGCAACGCCATGTATCGGCATTGTGGCTGAGTTGACGACTTTCATTCTACTAGAATCCTTCACCAAACGCAATCCTAAAAGATTCTCTTCTTGAATGGCTATAAAGCTATGGGCATCACCTATATCAATCATCGCCAAAGTGCTCTGTCCATAAATACTGAGGTCTACTTACATGAGTCCATTTTTAGGCGTAGTCTCTGCCAACTGAGTGGTCACTCCATTGAGCAAGTGAAGAAAACCCATATGAGTTTCATTGCCATCACCTCCTTACGCGGTGTCATTGGCTCGCTCTCCTTGCGAAGCCAATAGGGCATTCAATGTCATCTTCTAAGGACATTGATAAGGTTTGTGATTCCCTCCACAAAGAAAATACTTCAAGTTTACTAGACGTCCTTAAAACCTGAACTAGGATGAGGCACCACCATTGTAGCGCGGCCTATGGTACTTCCTCCTGGGATTGGAATTCGAGGCACTGCTCGTACTTGCTCTACCACTTCTGACTTGACCATGTCCTTTACTTTGGCCTTGGTCTCCCCCACTTCTAGTTGGTATCCCCCACTTCTAGTTGGTATCCCCCATTCTTGCATATATTGTAACTATATAAGGACCCAGTTCTCTATTGGGACTGGGATGTAGACTGAAACTGAGTCAGTCGATGCTCACCTTGCATAGGAGTGTACTCGTTGATGCGCTCAGCGGATACTATTGCGGATGCTAAATCTTGAACTCTTTACCTTTGCAGTTAAATTTGGAACCATGGTTTCAAACCTTCCAGGAAATAGAATAACTTGCCATTTTCAGACATTGCGGATATCCAACATTAGGGCAGAGAAGTGCTTGACATACTCACGGATGATGTATATCTGCTTTAGTTGCCTTAAACTCCTCCGAGCAATGAACTCAACATTCTCGGGCAGAAATTGAGTCTTCAACTCCTTCAAATCATCTCATGTGTTAATAGTACCGTGATCACTCTGGATCTCGGCATACATAGTGCACCACCATAGTTTAGCGTCACCTACAATGTACATGTTTGCCATCAACACCTTCATACCTTCACTCCCAAGCCTGACTACATTGAAGTAAGTCTCCATATTAAAGAAGAAGTTCTTCACCTCCTTTGTATCCCTCGCCCCCTCGTATGCCTTGGGTTCGGGGACCTTGATCCTGGGTCATTCTATACCGCCGCCCAAAGGTGTTGGTTCACCAGTTCCAACAACCTTAACTAAGAGATTCACCTCCGAAGATAGTTCAGCCACTTGATCCAGAAGTATAGCCATATTCCTCTCGACTACCCTCTTCTAGCGTAACGAGACTTTCGCCCATATGGGCCTGATCATCTGAGAACCTGTCCAATCTTTTTTCTAAAATCGTTACTTGATCAATAATCCCACCTAGAGCTTGCATTTGAGACTCTAGTTGTTCCAATCGCATTCGGGTGTTCGCCCTGGGATTATTGGGTAGTCCTTCCATTCGTGGGGCTGAGTCATTAGCATTGGGACCTTCCGCCACAACTAACAAGATCACTCGCCTACTAGAACATAGCTTTGATACCAACTGTCACGAACTAGCCAAGATACAAGCTTGGTACGTGTGACACTCAAGGCACGTGCCTCAAGTAAGCCTAGTTATTCACCTTCTTTAAATAGTCTTTTATCACACTATCACATAATATCAAAGCAATATACAACTGTACAAAGATTCAATGCAAATTAACTTTCATTAACTTATCAACAAGATTGCAATGCTTTAATTACAACTCGGGTGTATCAAATTCACTTCCTCTACAATATAGTTATTAAGAAAATAATTTACAATAAAAAAGAAACATCAAACTTGGAGACGAAACGTACTTCCCTAAACTTTACAAAAATTAACGAAATTTTTTTCAAGGCTTTGTTACATTCTAGAGATTCTATTTACAAAATATTAGGTTGATACTCTGAGGCGTTACACTGATATACCTAAACAATTCGATGGTCGTTGGAAAATATGAACCATCACGTTGCCCACTGTTTCGAACATTTTAGAAAAGGAGTTGCTTTTGCCATCCCCAACCAACAATTTCTTTGCGGACCCATCCACACTTCCGGACACAAAGTCGCCCTCAAATCTTTCTTTCGGTGTACATTTGAGAAGATAAATCAACTTACAAGGCAATATCATTCGGCAAAGAGACTCTACTCCAAGTCTCCAACAGATAACATCTGGGATCACTTGTAAACGGATCAAAATAAATCGTGCCAGTGTGATTACAAAGTTAAGCTAAACCCTCAAAGAGAATTGAGAGAGAGAGAGAGAGAGCAACAATGGAGAGGGTCGAAATCACATCAGGAACACTAGAAGGAGAGATACGAGCAATGGGTATTGGTGGTAATGGTGAATCAGTAGGTCTAATCAACTCCAGCAACAACCGAGAACCTCTTTGGCCAACTGTAGACGGATCACTCGGTCTCTCAGAAGAAGAATCGCTCCATTACGCTCGTAGATTCTTCAATTTTGGCTTCTGTTTGCTTCCATGGCTTTGGGCTGTGAATTGCTACTATTTCTGGCCAGTTCTTCATCAATCTCCCTCTTCATTCCCTCGACTTCGCCGCTGTAAGTACTCTTCTCTAGCCCTTTTTTTTTCTTTCAATTTAATGCTTATAATTTGATACCCAATTAGCGAATTCGAAGTTTTTGGTGAATGGGTATATCTTTGTTTTTGAGCTTTGATTGATTCTTATTCACATGTGTATGTTGTGGTAAATCTATTTTATGTTCTATATTGATTTGTTAGATGTAGGGATGATTTTATGGATGAATAGGTGAAAAGGGTAGAAGTTATTTTTTTTGTTTGGTGTTGATTTGGGAATGTTTTGTTAGATGTGTTTTGGATGTTTAATGCATTATAGATAATGCGCCTTATGGGGTAAGTGCTTAAATTTTCCATACTCTGGCCGAAAATGTAAAGAATTATGCAAAAACCTATATCTAAAGTTGACTCTCGGAGTCTTCGTTTTGCTTGTCCAAATTTCACTGACCAGAATCTCCATTGGGCTTTAGTCTGAGCCGGTTTACTCGGCATTGCGTAGACGCCGCCAAAGTTTTGCCTCTCGACCCGAGTTGGGGAGTCCGATTTTGCTGTCCAAAGTTTCCTATCTAGTTATCCTAAAAGGGTTGACTTGGAATTATTGAAAGTAAAGGGACTTGAAAAGAAACTCTCTCCCCGTCACCTTAAACATTATATTCCCTCTCCAAACCTTCTCTGTATAACTAAACTCTTCCCTCTCTTCTCCCCTACGTAGTGTGGTGCGCAAGAAATGGAGAGTTAAATCTCGAGTTTCACATTCCAAGCTAAAAATAAAATTAGGGTTCGAACTCAAAATGCTTGATTTAACCACCTTATGGAAAAGAATCTCTTACTATACTTTTTTTGGACTGCATTGTATTACTATAGTTTGTAATTAAGTCACAAAACAAGATTGTTTTAGCTCACTCTTGTAGTTAGAAACATTATCCTTTTTGGTGTGTTTCTTTGTTCATAATTCATTCAAACAACTACATTGCAGCTATGCATTTTCTTTATCTAAGCAAATATAGTTTCCCCCATGCAATGTCCCCCTGCTCAATCCCTTCATTAATCTCCTTATTGGTGTAGTCTTTTATTACAACCCCTCTTCGTTTAAAATTCATCTTTGTCTCATGGATCAAGCTCCCTTATCTCAACCACAAGGCCTCCAACCAATGCACTGTTTGGAGCAAGAAACCTTGGTGGAGATCTACTTTTACATCCCAACCCAACCAACGAGGGCACTGCTCATGTTGCGCCAATTGATTAAGCGGAGAGAGAGACGCCAGGGAGTAATTAGAGAGAAGATTTGAAAAACAGACATTGCCACATTGAGAAGGAGTTTCTTTTTAAGACCCTTTACAATAAATCCATTTTAAACTTTTTAGGATAGCTAGGCAGGAAATTCTGGACATCAAAATCGAACTCCGAGTTGGGTAGAGTTATAGTTGTGCCCATCTACGTTGGACCCGACAATTCAAGAGATAAATATTAAGTAGGTGAACAACATAGGTGGGTTCGCCCTCGTCTTAATCTTGTTAGGTGCCTCCTTTCTTTCAATGTAAGTCGTGGGTTTCATCTCTTATGCATTTTCATGGTAATAACTTAGCCACCTTCTCATTTTCCGGTTTCTCTTGGGAGGTGACGCCTTACGGAGCAGTCTAAGGCGCTGACCTTAATCAAGATTCAAGGAGTAATGTTTGGGGAACACTGTCTTAGCCAATGACTTGTCATGGTTAAAGACCAGCGTAGCCAAGCATTAAGGGCATAAGCCACAATAGACATGTAAAGTAAAACAATCACAGCCCTGTATCTTTTTTCAAGCCTTTTAACTTTTTCTATGACATAGTCTAAGGTTAAAGATAACCTTTTAACACTTGGAAGAGATGGTATGGTCAATAGATGGTGTAGTCAATAGCTAGCACGCCTGCCACATTAACATCTTAGCTTGAGTGGGGATATTAAGAGTGCAGTTAATAGAAAAGACTTATAGAACTCTTGAAACAATGAATAATCTCATCAACTCATGAACACAAGATGATAACAATTGAACTTTAGAAAGCACAACTTAAAGCCTTAACCATTCTTAATGTTGTAACCATTCAGAAAATACACCTTCAGAAAACACAAGATGATAACAATGTCTTAACAATTCTTAGTAACACTAAAACAACTAAAAGTCGGCGTCCATAAAGCACAACTAATGTAAGTTGAAATCTAAAGTAAAGATATATTTGTTCTCCTCCAGTTTCTTCAGAAGCTTCTCTTTGTCCTCCTCCATTATCTCTTGAAATTTTTCTTCCGTTAGTTCCTTTTGATCTTGGATGTCCTGAGACTATTTCTTATATGATTTCGTATAAACTTGCTCCCCGTTCCAGTCATTCTTCATATAAAAGCCTAGGTCAATAAAGTAAACCAGGACACCCAAATCAAGATAAATCTTACATATCTCGGCTCTATTTTTGGAAAATATACCTATAAAAAAACCCTAGCACGTTAGCTAACAAAAACTGCATGAGCTATAAAGACAATTTCGAACTTTATATTATTGGAAAAAAATTAATCAACGCACCTTCAACATATTGTACAGACAATGAATCATATTTCTATAAGCTTTTAGGGAACTTGCTATTATGGCAAACAAAAGAATTTTATGTGCGATAACTTATTTAAAATTAAAATTTTAGGAGAAATTAATAAATAACACAATCTTTAGAGAGCTTACCACATTTTGAGAAAATGATCATAAGAATCAAATGCAAGACAAGACAATATTTTGATCACCAAATTTCTTGTAAAACTCCCAATACTTCTGTTCCTAAGTCAAGAGATTGTTGCGTCGACATTTAATTCATTTAGAATTCCAACTTCATAAATTAAATGTCGACGCGGCAACCTCTTGACTTGGGAACTGAGGTATTGGGAGATTTGCCATAAGTTTGGAGATCAAAATATCGTTTTATCTTGTCTTCGATTTATATAATCATTTTATCTGGAATGTGGTAAACTTTCTAAAAATAATGTTATTTATTATTTTATCCTAAAAATTTAGCTCTAAATTTGCAATTTTGTTTCGTTTTTACTATAGTGACTTCTATGGTATCTCCAAGATGTGCTTTTTTAATGGTGCTTATTGTTTGTCTAATCGTCGATGTGATTCTCTGAATTATTGTTTCGCTATTATCATAATAAAAGTTGAAGACCCTAGACTAGATTCTTTTTGGTAATATCTTACTCTGAAGTTGGAAGACACATTAGATAAATAGAAGTCACATACAAAATTACAATAGACACCCTTACCTGTTAGGCCCCCCTGAATTATTGTTTTGCTATTATCATAATAGAAATTGAAGACCCTGACTAGATTCTTTTTGGTAATATCTAACTCTGAAGTTGGAAGACACATTAGATAAATAGATGTCACATACAAAGGTGATAGGAATAAAAATATTACTTTAAGCAATACGTGTTATGGTATGGGGTTTTGTTTCTTGGCCTTTTTCATATCTTGTTAGGACTTAGCTTCTTTTCTACATGATAAATTTTACGATTCTGTTTCGTGTCTGACTTCTAAGTGTCTCCACGATGCGCTTTTTTAATGATGCTTTGTATCCCTGGCAAACCCGGCTAAGCCTATGACTCAATCAAGTTGTTCCAAGATCAATGCTAAGGAACTTGACATTATTGGTGGTAATATTGTTGAGGTAATTCTCTTAATTTTGTAAATACTTGTCATTAGATATATCTTACAATGATAAACATCAATTTATGTTTTCATAAGCATTAGTCGTCCGAATCGGCTAAAGATGATACATTAAGGAGATGAAGAAAAAATTATCCAAGATAGAGGAAGACCTGAAAATCATCAGAAAGCTGATTCTGGAGGTATGTCAAGATTAAATAGAGTTACAATCCCCCAAATACGGTTTCAAATATTATGTTTCATTTGTGATTGATACAGCAACCGCAAGAGCTAGGGGCATAAATTATTAGTGTTTTGAAAGAAACTTGAAAATCAAAATACGTTTACGTATTACCGTCCATTCCCGGGATTATTTTTTGGGGATTTTGGTAAGATTTTTAAATAATGTATATATTTTATTATTGTTTTCTAAAATGTTAATTTAAATTGATTTTTTTTAATATTTAGGTCAACCGGTAGCCTTAGCCTCCTAATTTCTTCAGTTGCAATTTTTGTTAATTCTCTGAGAGCATATCGCTATTTAATTCACAGTATATATAATTGGTTAAAATACCTTGAATTAAATTCACGGTATATATAATTTATGTCTTTTATATATACCGTTAATTAAATTGCGATATGCTCTCAAAAAATTAGCAAAGCAAGTGAAGGAATTAGGAGGCCAAAGCTACCGGTTGACCTAAAATTTTAAAAAAAAATCAATTAAAATTAACATTTTAGAAAACAATAATAAATGGCATAAATTATTTAAAAATCTTACCAAAATCCCCAAAAAATAATCCCGGGGTTGGACGGTAATACGTAAAGTAAACGTATTTCGATTTCCAAGTTTCTTTCAAAACACTAATAATTTATGTCCCCTAGCTCTTGCGGTTGCTGCATCAATTACAGATAAAACATAATATTTGAAACCGTATTTGGGGGATTGTAATTTCTATTTAATCTTGACATACCTCCAGAATCAGCTTTCTGATAATTTTTCAGGTTTTCCTCCATCTTGGATAATTTTTTCTTTATCTCCTTAATGTCATCATCTTTAGCCGATTCGGATTGATGTTTATCAAAACATAAATTGATGCTTATCTTTGTAAGATATATCTAATGACAAGTATTTATAAAATTGAGAGAATTACCTCAGCAATATTACTGCCAACAATGTCAAGCTCCTTAGCATTGATCTTAGAACAATTTGATTGAGTCAGGTTTGCCAGGGATACAAAGCATTATTAAAAAAACGCATCGTGGAGACACTATAGAAGTCAGATAGGAAACAAAATCATAAAATTTATCATGAAGAAAAGAAGCTAAGTCATAACTAGATATGATGAAGGCCAAGAAACAGAACCCCATGTTTGGAAAAAAGAAACAAAACCCCATACCAGAACACATATTGCTTAAAGTAATGTTTTTACGCCTATCACCTTTGTATGTGACCTCTCTTTATCTAATGTGTCTTCCAACTTCAGAGTTAGATATTACCAAAAAGAATCTAGTCTAGGGTCTTCAATTTTTATTATGATAATAGCGAAACAATAATTCAGAAAATCGCATCGATGATTAGACAAACAAAAAGCACATCTTGGAGATACCATAGAAGTCACTATAGTAGAAACAAAACAAAATTGCAAATCATAACTAGATAATGCAAATCAAAATTGCAAATCACTATAGTCACCATAGAATTTTATGTATATATATCATAAAGAAAAAAGCATAATCATAACTAGATAATGATCAAGGCCAAAAAATAGAATATCAAGACACATGAATAACAAAATTGCAAATCATAACTAGATAATGCAAATCAAAATTGCAAATCACTATAGTCACCATAGAATTTTATGTATATATATCATAAAGAAAAAAGCATAATCATAACTAGATAATGATCAAGGCCAAAAAATAGAATATCAAGACACATGAATACCTTACCGGTATTCGTTACCTAAACCAAGTATATTGAATGGGGGATTTTCTCGCCTAGGCTAAAAGATTAGGGTGGTGTCTATTGTAACTTTATATGTGACCTCTCTGTATCTAATATGCTCTCAACTTCAAAGTAAGATATTAAGATGTAAGAATCTAGTTAGGGTTTTCCATCTTGTATTAATAAGATAATATCATAGAATCGTATCAACAATTGTATCATAAAGAACTGCTTTAATGAGAGAGAATTATCCAAGTAATATATTGAGAAATAGTTTCACGCCTCTCAGCAGTCATGTGACTGCTAAAACCAGTTGATTGAATCATAGGCTTATTGCTTGCTACAACATTCATCTTGGAACCAGTTGATAGCAGCATTCATCTTAGAACCACTTGATTAAATTATAGGCTTAGCCTGGTTAGCCACAAACACAAAACGCCATTAAAAAAATTGGAGAGTATGATTTATTTTAAAAGCTAAGGTTTTTGAACAATCACATATTCAATCAAAGAAAAATTGGAGAGGAGAAATTCTTACATAAGTAAGTAACTGTGAGATTCCTCTCCTTGAAGAAGCCATTTGATATTGATTTGATATGTCACCCTTTTTTGCTCCTATGTATGTATGTATGAGAATATTAAGAGAAACGAAATTTTTGTTAAATTAAACATACACAATTCAAATCATACCTAATTTAGAGAGAGATAGAGATCTTGAGAGAGAGAGATAAACTGGTTCACCTGATTGAAATCTAAACACAAAGAAGTAAGGTATTTCGAACTCAATAAACAAAGCCTTAATTGAGAGACAAAAGGATGAGGTAATAGGAACTAAGACGGGTCCGGGTCAGTTCTTAATCCGCCAGACCAAACCCACTTAGTAATTCGGCAAATTATTTGGCTCATGATACCAACTTAAATTTGGGTTTGAGAAAAAAGATGAAAGCAATCCCGTTTAGACTATATCGTACTCTCATATTAAGGAAATTCTTCACTAAATAATGATACTGACTGTTATTGCGCCTTTTAAATACTTGGTGCTGAATAATAATTTCTTCTAGGTGTCTCTTGACTAAACCCCATCATCTCATGTTACCCTGGCATTTTTTTATATAGGTGGCAGTTGTTGCTTTGGGAACGCATTTTATTCTAAAAATTAGCTCTAAATAATTTATTGTTTGTAATTTGTAGGTTAATTGGCTACTCTACACACATAATTCATTCGTTTGCCATAAGAATGGATTCCCTAAAAGTTTATAGGCATGTGATTCACGGTCTCTGCAATATGTTGAAGGTGGGTTGATTAGTTATTTTTTCAATAGTATAAAATTCAAAATTGTCTTTTTAGTTGATATAATATATTTTTAGCAAACGTGCCGGGTTTTTTTTTTTATAATTATAATTTTCAAAAACGGAACTGAGATATGTAAATTTATCTTATTTTTGTTGATTGGTGTCGTGGTCTATTTTATTGGCCTAGATTTTTATATAAAGAATGACATAAAATTGAAAAAAAAAAAAGATTATAGGAAACGGGGAGAGAAGTTTATACGAAAACCTATAAAAGATGGTTTCAAGGCATCCAAGATCATAAAGAGCTAACGGAAGAGAAGTTTCTAAAAATAATAGAGGTCAAAGAGAAGCTTTTGAAGAAATTAGGGGAAGACGAATATATATTTATATTAGATTTCAACTTCTATTAGTTGTGCTTTTTGGATGCCGACTTTAAGTTGTTTTAGTGTTGCTAAGAATGTTTAAGACATTGTTATCATCTTCTGCCTTTTGAAGTTGTGTTTTCTGAATCATTAAGACTTTAAGTTTTGCTTTCTGAACTTCAATTGTTATCATCTTGTGTTAATGAGATTCATTCATTGCTTCAAGCGTTCTATCACTCCTTTTCATTAACTGCACACTCGATAATCTAGCCCTCCACAAACCCAAACAACCGTAAAACACAGTTCGTTCAACCTATAATCTAGCCCTCCACAAACCCAAACAAACAGGTTTGATGCTTCTAAAATATATCCTCCCTAATGAGCACAGAAAATATTTTAGAAGCATAAAGCCGTTTGTTTGGGTTTGTGGAGGGTTAGATTGTATGTTGAACACAATCCGTTTTATGCTTGTTTGGGTATCTGACATTACATGCAAAGCTCAAGTTTCCTTAGATTATAACTTGAGTGCTTAACCCAAACTCGGCCAAAAGCAAAAAAGAATTATGCAAAAGCCCGTATCTAACATTGGAATCTAAGAGTTTCCGTTTTTCTCTTCAAAATTCCATTATCCTAAAGTCTCCATTGGACTTTAATTTGAGCCGGTTCACCCGACATTGGGTAGATGCCGCCAAAGTTTGCCTCTCAACCTGAGTTAGGCAGAGTTATAGTTGTGCCTATCTACGTTGGACCCGACAATTCACCAGATAAATAGTTAGTAAGTAGGTGAACAACATAGACTTATTTCAATGCAATTCACTGGAGGCCTCAGACCAACTGACTTGCAACCCTATGGTCGTAGCCACTCAATCAGTAAAATCTGCCTACGTTGTGGGGATCTAATCACATCATTAGCTACATGAGTTCCCGATGTTAAGTTGTACACCTTTATTGGCAAAAAGGTGTCCATCCATATTATGGCAACACGAATCTGGAAAACTAATACACTTCAATTCTCTAGAACTAGGTGTAGTTGTTCAACATGAGCATAAATTTGTCCATGAAATAACATAACAACCTATAGAAAATGAAAATACAAACTCAATATTAGTTTTAACGAACTAACAAATGCAAATACTGGTCAGTCTCCCCAGGATGCCGCATGTGTGTGTGGGTTGGGGAAAGGGTAGGGGTCATTAAGAATGATTTGAGGCAATGGTAATGGCATGTGGTGTATCCTAAGGTTTGAGCCACCAATCAACGTTCAAATTGCACGAGCGGGGTGATGCAGTCGCTTTATGAGTATTGCAACACTTCCACAATCCTGTGGCTGTCGCTTGTTGTATAGTGAAGTAGTTTCAATATCCCCTTAAGGTCTAAGAGCAAATCATACATTCTTCAATTCTTAATGTTCCTCTTCTTTTCTCGACCTCATCTCACCCCTTCGTCCAGAATCTCTTTTACTAAGCCATGTATGGCCCTCTACTTTGAGCATACGTGGATTCTGGAGACACCTCTTGTGCACTTTCGATGCAATATCTTAATCACCTTTTCATTTTCCGATTGCTCTTGGGAGGTGGCGGAACAGTCTAAGACGCCGACCTTACTCGAGATTCAAGGAGTTGTGTCTGGGGACACTGTCTTAGCCACTGTCATGGTTAGAGACCAGCGTAGCCAGCCATTAAGGACATAAGCTGCAGTAGACATGTAAAGTAAAACAATCACAACCCTCGTATCTTTTTTCAAGCCTTTTATCTTTCTCGGTGACATAGTCGAAGGGTAAAGATAAACTTTTAATACTTGGAAGGGATGGTGTGGTCAATAGCTAGCACACCTGCCACATTAGCATCTTAGTTGAGTGGGGGGTTTTAAGGGGCATTGTCTGCTGATCAGGGATTCACTATTTGAGGATCCTAAGAGGCCAAGCTAGCTCCTTATGCACATTTTCCCACCAAACTGTGGTTGGTCCGTGATAGTGGATTTCATATTTACCGTCAATGAATAGGAGCCCCTGCAAAGAAAACTTATTGAATGATTTAGATTTTCCATTCTTTATCTGTTATGTTTCTAGCCGGGTTCTAGACTTATAAACCTCCTGTCTTTGTCACTCGTCTTTCCACCGCGAACTTCACCACTTAATAGTACAAAACCCCATCCCATATCATATGGAACTGCTGCGAGTGGAACATATAAAGAAGAATTTTTATTAAGTTGTCAACATTATAGTATTTTAGAAGGTCCTAGGTTAGTCTGAAAACAACATCTTCCACAAGACTTCGGACTTATAATCTTACTCTGATGACAACAGCATATGTCTAGTCTTTAGATCATAAATGAGAATGGATTGTTAGGTTTCGAGATATCTATGCTAGTTTTTCTTTCCAAAAAACAAAAAACAAACTAGTATTGCGAGTGTTGGCGGGACCGACAGCTAAGTTTTTGTATTCCAAACAATGAAAAGAAGCAAACTAATTAAATATAACACAATCATCATAGCAATTTACGCATTCGAAAACCAATGTTCATACAAAATGATTATCACGTTCTTTGTAGTACACAAAGAGAATGATCTTGACGATCAACATGCCAGTAATCTACACCTGAAAGGAAATGAAAACCCATATTTGAGTTATGGTGGAAATCTTGTAAAGTTGCCTTTATAGAGATGTATATGCCATGATATAATTGTAAGAAATATACCTTTTTGTTGCAGTATCTGAAATAATGCAATCCTGTATCATTCTTTATTTCTCTGTTAATGTAAAAATTTCAATGATTGCAGATGTTGTTGGATCAGCTATTGGATTCACGACATTCAACGTGCTTCTCTCTGCATGGGCTCTAACATTTGCGATTGGCGGAGAGCGTCTCTTTGGTCCTGTGTGGGGACGTCTTGTGATGTACAATGTCGCTGACAGATTGGGCCTTACAGGTTGGAACTAGCGAACCACCATTTCATCTCCGTTTAACATAGAACGACATAATATCTGTGCGCATATTTGTAACTGAAAGGATCTGTAGTTTGTGAGAACATGTATTTGCATTTGCACCATTAAAAACTTTATAAAGTATTGCTGTCTGAAAGGACTTTGTTTTGAACAATTATTTTATGGTTTATTGTATTGTTTTCTCAACTTATGAACGAATGATCAAAGACTGATCTAAACACCGAAAGAACGACATCTATATTTCGAATGTTCCATTGTCAAATCAAATGCTTTCTGTAGAGTATGCAAGTGTTATTTCTTACTATAAGAAAGGAGTTCCAATTTGCCATCCAATTTCAAGTGTTATTGCTGATGCATTTCAATGATAACATGTCCACTGCTAATAGAACTACCATTCTTATTGTCATCATATTTCTTGAAATGCAGATGATAATCTCGACAAAACTTGCAATTTCTTTAGGCATTTTCCAGTGAAATATGCGAAGTTAAACTCAGTGTTTAGTTTAAAATCAACTAATCAAGGGTGAATTCAATGAAAACTGTGGCAGGAAACATTGCATATGTATATATAGAAGAGAGAGGGCTTTTACAGCTCTCGCAGATCCAATTCGCGATCCAACTGCCCACCCCTAGCTGCTTCAACTCAAATTCCTAAATTGTCCCATCAAACTCAACAAATCTAAGCTTCAAAGCCCCCGGTTCTCCCCACGCTTGGCCTTTGCTTCTTGCAGTCATACATTGGCTTGTGCAAATAGCCCTTTACTTTCCAAGAAGACAAGTTCTTGTCTTAACCGTCCACAATGTAACATTCAAAAACTTAAGGAGCTTGAGAGCATTTCAGGTTATAAGGAGGTAATTTTACTGTTTTATTGCTTGGGTTCCTATCATTTTATTGAATGCCATCACCCAAGTAAATATTGTAGTGTTTGTTTTTGCCACTAATTAGACATAATCACTAATTAGTGGCAAAATCACTAACTAAAAATGTGTTCGGGTGTTTGTTTTTTTGCCACTAATTAGTGATTTTGTCTAATTAGTGCAAATTTGAGTTAGCTCCAATACCTCCCCCTGACTTGGTTTAAGTAATCTAAGTGGATTTTTCTTCCCAAATGCCCTTAATAAAATTCAAGTATTTCCACCATTTACTCTTTTGCCTAAAGCAAAAAAAAGAAGTTATAGCTAACCACTACAACAAACTCCACTCATCTTTTTTCCCACCTCCACCTCCACCTCCTTCGGAGGAAATCCTTACCTTCAGCTTCGTTACGCTATTTCATTTTTTTTTTAATCAAGTTTGTTATTTTTACTTTGATTCACCATGAGTGAATATTTTTCAACCCCATCATTCATTGATTGTTAATCTTCTAATTCCTTTATTTTCCTTGTACTTTTTATTATGTATTCTTTATGTTAAAAATCTACTCTATGCTCTTTATTAGTTATTGTTGTTATGTTGTGGCCATCGTCTAGATACCTTTTCTAGGTTTACAAATGTGGTTTCGATCCTTATGATGATTCCCATGGACAACACATAGCACCTCTTTTCGTTAGCCAGAGAGATTTCCAATGTTTAAACTTCTACAATCTATTATTTGATAACAAGGACAATTTGGACATCATTCACTAACTGCGAGAGAAAAAACGAGCACTACTACCACTACCATTGACTGATTTATAGTCGAATCAGATATTCAGTTAGTTTCACACCCATTCAAATATTCAATTAGATGCAGACATTTTAAGTTAAAAAAAAAACAACCCGGCCCCTTAGCCCCGATGAGCGATGGTGGAATCTCATAACTCACTGCTGCTTATGTTGTCAAGATGCAATAAATCGCCCGCGGGAAGAAATCACTTGAACCAAGAACTTATAATTGACTTTAAAGTAGATATGGGATAACTTTAAATAGAAGAATAGACCAAAATTGTGAAGTAGAAATCATCTTGGGAACCATCATACTCTTACACATGATTATCTGAGTTTTTTTATGTCCATAGATTTTGATTGCTAGCAATTAACCAAAATTGTTTGCCTTGAAGTCTATCAGTTAAACTCATAACTGAGCTCGAGAGCATTTCAGTTGAATGTAATCAGGCTACGAGGAGGTGATTAAATTCTTATGCCACACTATCATTGGTTGCCTATCAACTATACTAATCATCATCACCCAAATAATGTCTCAACTAGTCCGCGACGATGGAATCTTATAACACACCTTTGCACATGTTTCCAAGTTAGTATCTGTGGCAAGGAAGAGAAATTGCTTAAACTAACATGCATTCAAAGAGAACATTATATAACAGTAAATAGAACAGTATCGAGAAAATTAAATCACCCTTGGATACCATCTTATTTTCCTTACCATTCTTAACTAACGTATTTTGTATGATGTCTTTTATGATAGGTCATATGTTCCCGGTGAAGATATATGTGAAACCAATGTGGCTAGATATTAGAACATGTATAGTTGTTCCAATGTCCCTAGATTTTGTTTGCTGGCAATTTAACCATAGCTGTATGTGTTGAACTCTCTATCAGCTATGCCCATAGTTAGGGCTGTACAAGAAACCGGTCAACCCGTGAAACCAACCCAGACCGATCCGAACCGATAGATTTGGTCCGGTTTTGTTAAACAATCGGGTCGGTTTCAATTCAAAATATATAAACCCGGTTATAGGCGGTTCGGTTTTGATTACTAGGTTCGGTAACCGGATTGGACCCGAACCGACCTTTGAGTTTTCTATATTTAACCCTTAAAGTCTTAAACCTAACCTAGCAGCCGAACTACTCATCTATCTCTCTCTCTATACCTCCTCCATGAATATCGCTCACTAGTTTTATGATGAAGATGCATAAAACATAATAAAAACGTCTTAATCCCTTGGGAGAGAAGCAAGAGCTAGAGATCGCTGATAAAATCCAAGACAGGTAGGTTGTGGAGGTGGAGGTGGAGGTGGAGGTGGAGGTGAACAACCATCAACACCAAATCTCTCAACATTTGTTTTATAGATGCATACACAATGATTATTGCGACAATCTCCAATGACGTTTCTAATATTAGTCTTGCTCCCAAACATATTGCACTCGAACTGACAAGTAACCCTTTCAAGGCATGGGCAATCGCAATCGCTACCACAACGAGGATATGCAGTAACCTGAAATTTGAAGATTTGGTTGGCTGTTGTTGTAGTTGTACTAGTTGTTGTAGTTGTAGTTGCTTTCTTTTGCTGCTTCATTTTGCTTGGACAAAATGCTTCCTTTTGCTTCTTGAGATTTTTTTTTTCAAAGAGGAACCCGAGTTTCAGACCCGACCCGAGCAGTTCGGTTCTGTTCCGGGTTTTAAATCTGATCGGTTCGGGTTCGATTCTATAAATGGGTAACCTGACTTTCTCGGGTTGGATCAGACTTGGGCCTGAACCCGGGCCGATCCGACCCGTGTACAGCCCTACCCATAGTTGTAAATGGCTGTCCTTTCAGGAAGAAACAATTTTTATTGGACAGTCAGGTGAGATTAATTGATTAATTCTCCTAGGAGATTTTCATGCTTCATTAGGTTCTCAAAGGGGTAGTTCGGAAAGGTGTATATAGTGCAAAACTCTACCAACTTTTAAAGTGTGCTAGGTTTATGGAGTTCAATTACTTTTGCATCCCGAGTTTATCCTGTAGGTCTACCATGTCTTGGTACTCTGCCAGCCATAGAAGCCCTTTTCATAGCCACGGGGAATTTCATTGACTTAGTTATCAGGTGTGGATTGTTTTTGTCTTCCAATTGATTGATTGCCATTCACCTTGTTATGAAATACTGTATGTATCTTGGTAGCCCTATTTAGCCTTGTAGCTCTAGATATCTTAGAATATCATCAGATAATTTACAAACCGTGTAGAGAATATGGACATGCTATACTCCTGTCTGAGATATTGTTATGTCATGACACTATGTTGGAAAAGGTGGTCATTGGTTTGTGTGAGGCTGCCTGTTTTCTGTTCGAATAGACTTTTAGTCTGTTCGAACAGACAACTCAGAAAATTGTTTCTTTGAATACACTTTGGTTTTTATTCGAATAAACAAGGGTATGTTCGAACATAAAAAATGTTTGTTCAAATCGGTAAAACTCAATTTTGAGATTGGATTGAAGCCTCTTGTTTGCCTCGAGATCCGAGTGATTGTAAATTGGTCTCTCAAGTATATAAGGAAGACTTACGTCTTTTAGTAGCCACCCTTGGTGAGATATTTTGTTATGAGGAATTTTTGAGAGAAACCTCAATTGGTTGTAAGATTGTAACCTTGGATCATCGGAATAAACTCTCTCTCTCGGTGTGTGGACGTAGGCATCTCGCCGAACCACCTTAAACCCTTGTGTTTGATTTTGTTGTTGTGTATTCCTTTTGGTTTGTAGTTTGTTTGTGCCCTAACCAAATCGATTGAGGTTCGATTTCCGCGCCGCGGCTCAACAGTTTGTTTAGTGACTCGTGACTTTTGTTTGCAGGCATGTATATTTTCATGGATGCTTTCGAAAACTATTAAGGAAGTTTCTCGATGATCTGGTTGGCTCTGTATGGGTTTCTATCTTTTATTTTAATTTGACAAAAGACTACATGGATGCCAAGAATTTAGATGCAACCATAGATTAGGTTTTTGAATCAAAATGCTTCCATCATCTTATCTCAAGTTTAAGTCATAATGTCACATGTTGGACCCGATGATTGAGAACTGAGAGTAAAAACTCGGTTTATGAAACAAATGAGGGTTTCTTGTAGAGTGATGAAAACAATTACCGTAAATTTCACTTTTTAAAAAAAGAATGATGTTTGCCTGCTCAAATCAGAGGGTGGCCATGATGTAAGCTAATTAAAGCTATAAGTAGTGGTGGATCATGCTAAAGAACATGTTGTGGAGAGAATTAGTAGATTTTATGGAGGTCTGTATTGAAAATATTGGTCTTTTGAGGTTATTAAGATCCTATGAAACTGCATATCAAGAGATTCTATAGTTCTCCACCAATAGTCATTCCTTTGCGAATGGCCATCCATTTTAGGGCAGTTCTTGTTGGTTTGCTGGAAAATGGAGGAAATTGTGACAAGTTGCCATTTTTTGGGATGATTCAGAGTTCTGATTGGAACTCTCGATTTCATGTTAACATAATGAGATTTAGTGAAAAACAAACATTCCCTTAATTGTAATTTTGATTAAGTAAGATATAATAGTTCCGGTGGGATCTCTAGGGGACAGTGTTAGCAAAGATGGTCAAAGTTTGTTTTCTTTTGGTCTATGCTACTAGAGACAAAGGAAAGTCTTGGTACGACGTGTGAAATATCTGTTATATGGAAGTGGCCAATTATGATAATCTGAGAAGACCATGATTTCATATGATTCCGTAGAATACATCAAGAAAGGGTATGAATATGAGCATACTGACGAAATATGTAACTAAATTGTAAGTTTATTTTGGTTCAGGCAAGCATGCATAATATGGAAGAATCCTTTGAATTATGTATGGGCGCTAGTGCTAGGTTTTATGAAGCCTGATGATATTGGTCAAGACTCAAGAGGAGATAATAAATCATCAAGAATTGTTTGTTGGACATTGCCAAAAATCATGTAAGAGACAGAATGACCCTTCATGAATAAAGCATGATTTATTGTTTGAATATGTCTTACTTGCATAAAATCTTCACCTCGAGAAGCCATAACCCTCATTAAGAATCTTCAAGATTAACTAAGTATTGGATTCCAACAGGCAACATTTGCAATTCCCTGCATCTCATTATATCTAACTCTCTAAGTTTCAATAACTCCAGTTGAAACAGGCCTAGCCTTTTAGGCCTCTGATATTCTCCAGGTTCAGCATATAATTCCTTCCCATCATAAGCTATTTGGAGTTCAAGGAAAACCAAGTTATGCAAGTTCTAGGCGAGATAGTTTGGCATCTGAAGGGAGGTTCTCATAGGCATTTTGGATAGACATCCGACGAATTTTTTCTTGAATTTCCAAGGATTGCATGTAAAATACAACACTGAAAGTGTTCCTCCCTGGATTTCACTAGAATGATTTCACGCATAAGATCGTGAACACAACAAGTTTTCACTCTACCGGAACCATTTCTTTTTGCTACTTGAATCAAGCTTCTACTAATAAGCTCATTAAGGTAGTTTTCTGCTACGTCCTCTACCACAAGGCCAGCCTTCTGTTCTATATATCCTTCCACCGTCGGATCAACTTCATTCACTTGATTAAGTATAAATAACATGATTTGAGGTAGTAAGGCATATCATTGTAGCTTAGAAATAGTATTATGCCTAGACTTTCAAGGTTGTAATCACATCTCATCTCCGCACCAAGACTGTCACAGACTTTTCTCCATTCCGACAGTGTCTGGTTTTTTCTCAGCAATACACCACTTATGGCTACAATAGCTAGAGGCAAACCATTGCACTTCTTCAAAATACTTCGAGATAGCTCTAGATCTTCAGGGCAGCTATATTTGTGGTTAGATTGAAAAAAATTCATGCAGAAAAGTTTCCAAGCCTCTTGTACGGAAAGAGGTAACGTACCTCTTTTGCAGAAGATGGTTCTTGATTGCCTCAATCAACTGGATATCATTCATGGTATCCATTCCTTCTGGACATAACTCTTTTGTTGTGTCTAAGAACGCTTTCAATGCTGTCTTCAAAATCTCTTTTGTGGAAAATAACTTGGAGACAGTAACCCAAGCATAACAATCAAAGTGCCTCCTAAAAATTGGACTATCATATGATTTCTTGACTACAGTTGTTTTGCCTAATCCACCCATTTCCACAATAGAGATCCCAATTAATTTTGGCTCTCCCTCTTGTCATGGCGTATTTTTTGGGAGGATAACTTTGCCAATACTTTCGTAAGGATTATGCAACTATAAACATACGCACACAAGATTTTACGTGGAAACTCAGTAAAGCCTGAGAAAAACCACGACCTCGAGGAGGGTTTAGGTACAAAATCTAATAGTTTGCTAGTTATTACAATTGATGATCGGTAAGGATGTGATAATATCTGAATAGTAGAGTTGCAGAACCGATTAACATATTATCTGCCTACATTTATAGTAGATACATGCAACGGCTCTATTTGACCAGGCATAATGACTACTTCAGTGGGTCGAGCTATGTAGTCGCAGACGTGATATCTTCTAGAATAATGAAATATCTTCAACTAATTTCCGTTAGCTTCTCTTTATCGAATATGGGAAATATGCTACTACAATCGCCCCATTCTCGACACAATTACTTGTTGCGTCGAGAAGAACATCGGGATGTGAACTGGTTATCGAATGCTTTAGAAGTCCGTTCTATCATTTTTGAGGTGAAAGTCAAATGAATCTGGTCATGTTATTTTCCCGATAAGCATTTATGGCAGGACGTTGGACTGTGGTAACTGTGAAGGTGAAAGTGAGGCTATAAATAGATTGAAAAATGAGGAAATGGTTGTTCGGTAGTTTGGGAAGGTAAAGTAGGCCGTGATGGTGACGACACGGTTTCAGGCGCTGCACAATGGATTTTTGGAGCATGTAGGCGTGAAGTATGGTGAGTTGAAAGAATTTTACTTTGGCTGATTGTCGTTGTCTTCTTATTACCAAAGCCGGTGATGATGAGATTTAAAGAAATGATGGAGGAGGAGGCGGAGATTATCGAAACGCAGTGTTTCTTTCGGTGCCAGTTTTATTTTGTGTTACTGACGGCCTCGGAACGCATCGAGTGTCTTTGTCACTGCTCACGTAGAGAACGAAGATGCTTTGGTTGGCAGGGCTACCTGTGGCAGTTTCTCCGGGCGTTGTCGTCTCTGTAATCCCCTCGGGTTGTGAGATGGTGGTGGTTATAAAGGAGGAGGGTGTGGCTATGTTTTCTTCGTAGGAGAATATGTCACACTACAGATGTAAAGTAACTTGTAGTATGAGTTTTAATGTAATCGAAGTAAAGATCCTTGAATGTAAAATGTAGCAGTTACATTTATGAAAGAAAATGTTGTTGTGGATTTTGTATCGATAAAATATTATGCTATCTCGAATGAAATGTAATAAATAGTAACTGTCGAGTTATGTTGCTTTGAATTGTAATTAGATCTCGACGAAAAAAGCCGAGCTACCTGTTTTGAACTGCAGTAGGATCTTAAAGTGGTAAGTGTTGATTGTGTAGGGCCCGTAAATGGTTCCCTAGGAGGTATAATTGACTGGGTAGTTGGGGGTTGGGAGTTGTGTCACTTGAAGTTGTCATATAAATACCCCTTGTATTTGTAAAGAAGTCATTTGGTTGCTGAGAAGATGGTTAAGACGAGGGCACAGCTGCGTAAGGAGTTTTCCAACCGTGTGTACTTCAAGTATTGGGAATTGCTGGAGCGGTATTTCGGCAAGCTCTGTGTAAATGGGCAGCCATTGGCGCCGGTGGAGCTCAACTGCGAATAGATGAATGAAGTGGAGGTGAAGGTGGACGAGGAGGAGTATTTTTTTCAATGTCAATTGTAATCATGGAGTCATCCCGAATGCGTTGGTAGGATAAGGACTCGAGCTAAGGCTCTGGTGAAGAAGGAAGATGATGTTGCCGCTCGAAGCGGTTGAAAAGTGGACTCATTTCTTTATGTTTGTAATAAATGAATAAATTTGTACTATGTTGGTTTGACTTAAAATAAATGAGTTTATTTTGGTCAGGTGAGTTTATTTTGGTCAGGTTTTGTTGTCGATGTATATACTGAGAAAATGTTCTCGAAGATAGTTGTGTATGTTTCAAGTATTTCCTCGAATACGATGTGATATTGTTAAATAAGTGAATTGGGATTGACATAAAATTCTATTTTAGGGTATGTGAAGTTGATGATATCCTAATATTTGGGTAGTTGTTTTGTTGAATAGGATTTGAAATTTAAATTATGGTTACAACTGGCCCGAGAATGTAGGAGAGGAATAAATAAGGAAAGATGTGTGTAAGGTTATATAGAGAAATGGCTAGGTGTTCTCCTGTAAGTGATATTTTGAGGTACAAGGAATTAGATGTACAATCTCTGTTTGTTAACATAAGAGTTGCTTTGGTGAGGATGGATATATCAGAGGAGTTAAAGGGAGATATGGAAGGGTTAAAGTAACAATGTATGGGCTTGTTGGCGTTCAGGAGGCGAAGGGTTAAAGACTTCGAGAAGAGGCAATCAAGGTGTTACGCTCGAGTACTCGAACGGTCACGAAGGGGTACGATAAACAGTCGTGTGGGGCCTATAAATAGTCCTGTGGTTGGCGACTGTTCACAAACCACTGATTCTGAAAAAATCTGTTCAAGTTTTAACTCTTTGTGCTCATCTCTTGCATCGTTGTCAACCATTGGGAATGAGGAGATTAGTGTATTGATCCAAAATGCTAAACTAGTAAAGCAAAAGGATACATAAGCAGCAGGACTTCAAGGTTAGTGATTGTGTGTATATTTCTTTTGTATTTGAATATCTCATTGAATATCATGCAATTTTGTACCCTATGTAGAGATGAATATGGGGGTTATAATGTAGGAAGTAATTGGAGTTTGAATGTGTGTGCTGGAAGTAATTGGAAAAATACAGTGTTAGGGTTTTGTCCAAATTTTTTGTGTATGGATTGTATGGGGGTGTGATTGATGGTGAGATGGTGTCAAAAGAGATCAAAGAATGTTTTGGAGAGAGGGAGTGGAGGTAATGAATGAAGATGAGGGGAGAGATTGTGTTTTGGTCGTCGCTGTGATTATGACGCGACTTTGGGTTCGTTTGTCGTGATAGTGATATTGGAGGATGTTTGGCAGTTGTAGTGCCAAATTTCCTGGTAAATGGACCGGATTTTACACTGGAGAGTGCGTAAATTTTAATTTTTTGAACTCGGCTTTTTTTGGCAGAAATCTTGGTACTGCCAAAATGTTTTTGAGAAGCTAGTGATTCCTATACTTCGAGTAGAAGATGTTAGGGATATATAGATAGTTCTCGATGTTAGGACTTTGTAAAAATATGAATAAATTATGTATCGAGAAATGAATGTGGTAACGTTTGAATCAGATAGTAATCAAAAGAATGATGGGTTAGAGAGTAAACTCGACAATTGTATCAATACTAGCATATGAACATATGTAGTATATCATATATGATATTATACTAATTTAAAAAAGGGAGTATGATTTTTAGGTTCTTAAAAATGGCTGAACCTATCCAAAACGATGATAAAGAAGGAATCTTCGTCAACCTCGTAGATGTAGAACCACTCCTAATTGATGTAACAACATTTGCCCAAAAGTTGGGTGGGAGGTATAGGGTTGGTTCGAGTAGCACGGATGTGGCGAGTATCGATCAATATAAAGTGTCACCCAGGGTGGTGGAAGTGTCGGATGAGGAGGGGGCCGAGACAGTAGTGGATCACGAGCCATATGCAAGTGATCAAGAAGGTAGTGATGGTGTGGAGGAAGATATCGAAGGGGAAGAAGGGGTGTGCTATGGTGAGGTCCCTGAAATAAGTAAAATTTTGAGCTTTAAAACGAAGTATGGTATTCTTAAGGACATTAGGTTAGAGGAATACCATTATGAGATGACAGATCAAGACGTTCTTTTGGATGACATTTTTGTCCATCGAGAACAGATAAAAAAAGGGACTAAAGATGCCTATTCGAGCTGACTAGAAGAAGTTTTTAAACTATTTTGATGTAGCGCCTGGTCAGTTCAACCCCAATGTTTATGATCTCTTCCGTGTGGTAGGAGTGATAAATAGTCGATTAAAGGAGATAGAGGAAGAGCTTATCAGGGTGGATGATCTATGTGTGTATTATACACTCAAACAAAATCTACAGAATCTAGGGTAGAGGTACTTAGCGAGGTTCATGAAGAGACACCTCTTTTACAAAATGGTATCGATAGGGGGGCAGTATTTTGATGAATATCTCATCGTTTCAGGGAATTATGAATTCGATAAGAAAAATCTGGGAGAGCCTCTGAAAAGAAAAGGCTTTTACGTAGGTGTATGTTTAGGTAATTTGCATGTCGAAGTTTTGTCTTGTTTGTATTGGTTGAAATTGGTGTCGAACGTTTAGTCATTTGTCTTCGTACAACTTTGAGGGAGATCGATATAAATTTAACTATTTTAGAAAAGTTGTGCAACATCAGAAAGGGTTACTTTGGTCGGATCGACAATTTGGTTGTTGACCAAGATAAAGTTGACGGTCTTTTTCAAGAAGCCAGTTTAAAGAGAACTCGAGCTAAAGGAGCTGAAATTCCAGTTATTGACGGTAAAATGTCTGCCAAGAATAAGAGGGACGCAGATTTGAGCTTGCCTCTCGAGAATCCTTCTCTTAGTGGTTACACCATAAATTTTGCGACTGTAGAAAAAGAAGCATTTCTGAGAGAGAAGGTATCTCAACGATCTCCTGTTAAGGAGGGAGAGAAGGTCGATGTGACAACATCAGGGGCTGCGGATGGTCAACCTCCAAAATTGACCACTTATTTACAGGTGAAGAAGAAATCATCCTCGGGCCTAACAAAGAATCAGCCAGGCGGGGAGTCTGAGGCCGAGGTCCAACAGACCATTGAGTCTTATACCGCTGGGACGACTTCACTTAAGGAGGAGTTTGCTGACTGCTTGGTGGGGGCAGAAAGTTTATTATCACTCCTCATCGAAGGCCACCGAACCATGAACAAGGTTAGAAATTTCTCTGCTTTGCTTCGAGTAAAGAATTCGGTCCCTCATTTGAGAACTCGTATTATGACTGTAATACAGATCAAGAAGCTGCTGATTGAGGGTAAACCCTACATTCTCGGTGCTGGCACTCTGGCAAAGCAGCTCTTCACATACAAGAATATTGTGAAGGAGTTGATGAAGGAGAAATAGAATCCTGTCCAGGAGAAAGAAAACCTGGAGGAGAAGGTGGAGAAGTTAAAGCTTTGGGCTGGGAAGGCGAAGGAGGTGGCTATTCGCAAGGCAAAGAAAGCCTAGGGATATGGAAAAGAGGAAAGAGATCGAGCAGATAAGGGCCGATCTAGCGAAGGAGAGAGAGGAGGCTTTGACATTGCAGAACATGAACTTCGAGGGAGATGTTCGGGAACAAATTCTTTCTTCCCTGAGGGCAATGGAGGTGGAGCATTCCAAAGTCCTCGATGAGGTGAAGGCTGAAGCTGACCGAGTTAACATCGACTCCCTCAAGTATATGAAGGCCAATTTTTCTGGGCAATTTAATGTTATGGAAGAGAGAAAAGATTTTTACAAAGGGTTAGCTGTGACTGCTGGGGTATTCTTCCTGGATTCGGATGCGGAGGACGAAGCTCCTAAAGTACCTAAGGCTCCTGCGACTACCATTCCCGAGGGTACTGTTCCTGAGGAAATATTGGATGAGCTTACTCCTGGTCTCCCAGTGAAGGTGGATACTCCTATCTTTTCTCCTTCCAAGTAGAAAGTTTTTTTTTTTTAAGTTTATGTTTAATGAATGATGCACAAGTGGTCGATTGGACCGAAACAATTTCTTGTCTGTTTTTGAATGATTAAGTTATGTTATAGTTGTCGTCGATGAATTGGTTAAATTATGAAGTAGTCGATAAAGATGCATAGATTGTTTATAGAAAAGTATACTAAGTGCTTGATTCGACAAGAATGATAACATTAGATACTAATGCAAATAATGTGCAGATTGTTGCTTTTAGGAAAGTATCTGAGTGATGGAAAGAGGGACATATAATAGCTTTGTGAATTATGATGACCAGATGTTGTTCCTTAATGGGATATCCGGGGTTTGAGAAATAGGACAAAACATGACATATTTTGTTCGATAAATAATGAATTGTAAACAAATTTATCCTGTAACTAGATAGATGTTTGTCAGAGAGAAGGAAGTGAGTTGTGGTGTATACTTGTCAAGTATGTACCGGTACTAAGAAATATAAAGTGGAAAGATGTAATTGATAGTAAAGATGTTTTTATTTGAAGTAGTCGAAAGAGATTACAACAATTATCTATAGAACATTTTTAGATGGGCTGTATTCTATGGATATTTGAGTTGGACTTTGTCTTCAGTCATTAGCCAGTAGGTTCTACTGCCATTCTTGTCGTTTATAATATGTGGTCGTTCCCGGTTTTTGAATAATTTGCCTGAGTTCTTAGGTCATGTATTATATTGGATTCGTCGAAGGACAAGGTCACCGATGTCGAGCGTACATTTGCGAACTTTGTTATTATAAGCCTTCTTGAGAGTGTCACGGTATCGCCCCAAGTTTGCAATGGCCTGGTCTCAAGTTTCTTTGATCCAATTGAGGTTGCAGAGGAGTCCAAGTTTATTTTCTTCATCTGTGATTCTTCTTCGGGTACTTGGTAGATCGAGGCCTGAAGGTATTACCGCTTATGTACCGAAGGCCATCATGAATGGTATACAACCAGTTGATGTTCGATGAGTTGTTCAGTATGTCCATAAGATAATAAGTAGTTCATCAACCCATCTGCCCTTTTTCCCTTCAAGGCGCTTTCTTAACCCTGGCTTAATGCTCTTATTTATGGCTTCAGCTTGGCCATTACCTTGAGGATAGTATGAAATCAAAGTAGATAGTTGAATCTTGTATTTGTGGAGGAAATTAAGGACTTTGCTGATGATGAATTGCTTGCCACTATCTTATCGTATTATTTGCGGACAGCCAAATCTGGTTATAATGTGTTCCCAAAGAAATTTGATGACTTCATTTTTGTTAGTGTGACATAGTGGTATTGTTTTGACCCACTTGGTGAAGTAGTCTATTACCACAAAAACAAACTTTTAGTTTCCCGATACTGGGTGGAAAGGTCCAATGATATCGATCGCCCATCTCTTGAATAAATAGAGGACATTGCTAACGCGTAAGTTAAGGGCTGGGCTTTTGATGTCTTGAGCATGGATTTGGCACTTATAACACTTTCGGACAAAGTCTTCGCAGTCTTGTCGCATTTTAGGCCAGTATAACCCTTGAGTAAACGCCTTTTGTGCCAATAATCTTCCGGAGATGTGTGTTGCGCAAATACCTTCGTGAAGTTCCCTGATTTTAACTTGTACTTGTTTTTGTGATATACATTCAAATAGTGGTCCTCCTCCTGTGATGCGATATATGACCCCATCATGGACTTTAAATCATGGACATTTAGCTAAGAGTGATCGAGCTTCTTTCTTATTGCTTGAGAGGATGTTAGAATTGAGGTATGCATAAAATGGTCTTCTCCAATCTTCAAGATCTTCTTCTTCAGTAACATTGATCTGCATTGTATAGTTAACGTTGATACTTGAATGTTCGATGACCTTGATGTCCAAAGTTCTTTTTTCACTATCTTTGAGCATTACAACAATGTATGTTAATGCATCAGCGTGGCGGTTTTTTGCTTTAGGGAGATAAGAGATTGTGGCTATTTTGAATTTTTAAAATTTTTTTTCTTCAACCAAAGCTGCATAATCAACCATTATGCCTGATGTTTTGAACATTTTGTTGTAATGGTTGGCTACGTGTAAGGAATCGACGTAGATGGCTATTTCTTCTGCTCTAAGTGCAGCGACGAGATCCAGTCCATGTAGGATAGTTTCATACTCTGTTTCATTGTTGGTGGCATAAAACTTGAGTTTTGTAGCTTTCTCAATTCGATGATTGGATGGTGTAACGAGGACGATGTCGATCCTGGATCCTCGTGGTCTACCAGATCCATCTGTAAAAGAGCCTTCATCCTGTGCTTAGGGACCATGCATCTGGTTCGACGATGGAGTCATCAGCCAGTACTTCTTCAAGTCTCTCCCATTCGGGGTCTTCGACCAGAAAATCTGCCAAAAAGTCGGCTACTGCTTGTTCTTTGATATATATTTGAGGTTCGAAAGAGATATCGTATTCCCTTAGGAATATAGACCATTGCTGAACTCTTTGGGATTTTTCCTTTTTAGGGAGGATGAGTTTGAGGGGAAATTTGGTGATGACTTTGATAGGGTAGGCTTGGAAGTAAGGTCAAAGTTTTTGAGAACTATGCACCAAAGCCAGTAGTTGTTTCTTAGTTATCGTATATCTTTTTTTAGCTGACATGAGAGTTTTGTTGATGAAGTAGATGAGATTTTCCACACCATCGCCTTCTCGAATAAGGATGGAGCTAATAGAGTCATTTATGGTCGATAAGTATATTGTTAGTATTTTGCTATCAACAGGAGTATGCATTATGGGAGGATGCCTCAAGTATCTTTTGAGATCTTGGAAAGCTAATTTACAGTCAGGTGTCCAAATGATTTCTTTGGGCTATTTTTTAGACATCGGAGCTGGATTCCCACGAAGAAGGAGGTAAATAATTTTGTATCGATCAGATGACTTGGAGATGAACCTATGAAGAGCTGCCAGCAATCTTTTGTACATCTTTTTTGGTTCGAGGCGATGGCATCGCCATGAGTGCTTTAATTTGTGCTGGATCGATTTATTTTCCTCTCTTACTGACCAGATGTCCCAGGAACTTCCCCGATGTAATACCAAATTGGCATTTTTCTGGGTTGAGTTTCATTTGGTAAGTACGAATGTCGAAGATGGTCTGTAGGTTGTTGCAATGACCTTCTCGCTTTAAGCTTTTGCAGATAATATCGCCAATGTATACTTTCATGATTTTGCCCAAATGATCTTTAAACATTTTAGTGACAAGTCGTTGATAAGTGGCTCCTACATTCTTTAATCCAAAAGGCATTACTGTGTAATAGTAGATATCTCTTTCCATAAAAAATATTGTCTTTTCTTGGTCTTCTTCGGCAAGAAGAACCTGATTGAACCAGAAGCTGCGCCCATATTATTGAGAGAAGTTCATGCCCTGCTACAGAGTCAAGGAGTTGAGGGATTAGAGGGAGAGGAAAATTATCCTTCAGTGTGAACTTGTTTGGCTCTGTAAAGTCGACACAGACCCTGATTTTCCCATTTTTCTTTGGGACTGCCACGATATTTGAGATCCATTTGGGATATTTGACTTCTCGAATAAGTCCTACACGAAGAAGCTTATCTATTTCTTCATTCATGGCTTCGTGAAGACAGGGGGATAAATTGCGACGTTTCTGCACAACTATTTTACATTCTGGAAGGAGGTTAAGCTTGTAGCATGCTATCGTGGGATCGATGTCGGGCATTTCTTGAAAAGACCATGCAAAGATATCGACGTTTTTCTTTAAAAGTTGTACCAAGGTTTCTTTTTCGTCAGAAGACAGTTTTAAGCCAATAAAAGTATTTTTTCTCTGTGTTTCCACCACCTTAGTTGCATGTTGCTCGAATGTTAGAGGTATCTCCTACTGTAATTGTTATGCTTTCAAAAGTTTTATTGTCTGAAAGTTGATGGTGGTATTTTTGCACATACGTACTGCAGCTTGACTCCCTTTGATTTCATAGATTCTGTGATTTGTTGGAAATTGCAAGGCCAAATGATATGTCGATGGTACTGCTTTAATAGAATGAAGGCAACTTCGACCTAAGATTCCCAAATATTTTTATTCAGTATCTATGACAATGAATTTAGCAAAAGTGGTTTCTGGTCCTGCTTGAACTGGTAGTGTAATTTCTCCCGTGGTAGATTCTTTGGAATCGTTAAACCCTGTGATAGTTATTGTCAAAGCTTTGACTGAATCCTTGAGGCCCAGAACATCAATAGCTCTCTTAAATAAAATGTATGTCGTGCTTCCTGTATCAACAAGAAGTGTATGCAGGTAGTCTTGATCTACTTTGAGCATTATGACGAGTGGGTCCTCATGAGGGTACTTGACATGGTGGTATCGCAGTCTTTAAAAGAAATATGATATGGACGTTTAACCTTGCTGAATTTGGGAAAAAGTTTTGTTGATTTGTCCGATGATATCATCTTGTAGCAAGATGTAATTTTATCGTCTTTTTTTTCCCTTCTCAATTTCGATAATGTAAGAATGGCAAACTTGGCCTTGTTCTTGCCCTTGTTCGACCTCCTTTCTTTTGGTCTCTTCTTCGTGGAATTTCTGGACGTCGACGACATACTCATATAGTCATCCTATGAGTAGAATGCGGTAAAAGATCCGTATCAGAGAGTAACAATTGTCAGTCTTGTGGTTATGCACGTTGTGATACTAACACAAGGGTTTGTTGGGTACATCAGGAATTGTTTGAAGCTTCTCAAAACAATTTATCCCCCTTTATCGTTGATAAAATAACGAAGAGTGTGGTTGTCATAGGAGGCAAGACTGGGACGGGTCTGGTTTTCTATCTCTTCCAGACATTGTTGATGTTCCTTCCGCGCTGTTTGGAGGTCACATTACTTGCTGACTTCGGAGGTGGTGATGAAAATGCTTCGTTGGAGTGAATGACTGAGGAACTTTTCATTTTATCCTTTTTAGACCATTCCAATTTGATGTAGTTATTAACAACATTGATCATTTAAGGCACTATTTTTGGGCTTGTGCAAGGTAAGCTCTTCTCGAACTTTGGAGTCGATGTAGAGTGCAGAGGTGAATGCTGGAACGAAAATTTTGGGATTTAAATTCCCAATCTTCCTTGTTTCATGCAGGAAACGTTTGTAGAAGCTTGTTAAGGTTTCCTTCGCTTCTTGCTCGAAAAAGAACAAAGAATCAACTATTGTTTCTCGTTCCTTAGCATGAGCATAGTTTGACTCGAAGAGGCATTGTAACTGGCTGAATGTTGTGATGGAACCTTCAGGAACCATCTGAGAGGTTCTTCCTTAAGGCTCATGTTAAATAATCGGCAAAACATGTGGTCAAGTTTAGAATATAATCCAACTACTGCTTTGAAGTGTCAGACGTGGGTAATAGGGTCAGTAAGGCTTGCATATTGATGAAACTTTGGCATGTAATTTTTTTTGGGATGGGCATGACTTCGAGATGGAGAGAAATAGGGTTCGTCTCAATCTTATCGGTAACAGATCTTCGGCCTAGATTGTCCGAATGTATGGCTTGAATCTTTTTATTCAGGTCTTCCAAGGTAATAAATTACTACATAGTATTTGGTGCGCCTGCAAGTTGAGGATCAAAGTCACCCTATCCTTCTGGTCCCAACCTATCTCTCACTGGTCATTTCACCAGTGGTGGTAGAGTTTGGTGGCGTGTGCGTCGACTTCCTTGAGTTATTGATGTTGAGGATGTGAGTCCAAAATGTCGAGAAGCTCAGTCTGGGTTCTTTGATCTGGATCGAGAAGTTCGAACTCGTTCTTCTCTTGGTAGGTTTTCTCTCTGGGTTGCCCTGGAGTGATCATCACTCCAGGCTTGGGGAGGTGACGATTGACGGCCAGTGAACTGATCTTGATGTCTTCATAAATTCTTTATTTCTTTCTTATATGTCCAACTCTGTTGATCCAGGGTTTTTCTTCTCTCGTCTCTTTCGACTTGAAGAGCTTGGGCGTGGATTTGCTGATCTTCAAGCCTCTTGACTCAGTCAGACTCTATTTGCTTTTGAAGTTCAATCACGGCATTGTACAGATTGACTGTTTCTGGTATGGGGTTGATCTTGTGGTTCCTCTGTATAATGGGGGCACTTTGAAGATTCATGTTTGTCATCGGATTGTCTAGGATCACACGTGGCAAAGAAAAAATGTAGTATTCCCACAGACGACGCCAATTGTAATGGCTTATTTTCCGAGAGGATTACTTCGCCAATACTTTTGTAAAGATTATGCAACTATAAACTTACGTACACAGGATTTTACGTAGAAACTCAGTAAAGCCTAAGAAAAACCACGACCTCGAGGAGGGTTTAGGTATAAAATCTAATAGTTTGCTAGTTATTACAATTGTTTATTGGTAATGATGTGATAATATCTAAATAGTAGATTTGCGGATCCGATTAACATATTCTCTGCCTGTATTTATAGTAGATACATGCAGTTACAGAAATAAAATAGTTTCCTATTTTGGCGGGTAGTGAGCGAACTTACGAATCTCTCTACAACGGCTCTATTTGACCAAGCATAACGGCTACTTCAGTGGGTCAAACTCTGTAGCTGCAGATGCGACATCTTCTCAAATAATGGAATATCTTCGACTAATTTCCGTTAGCTTCTCTTTATCGAATTTAGGAAATATGCTACTACACCTATGTTAGCCAATCAATCAACAACTCCCTAGGTTTCTCGATGCCCACAATTTCTGATTTATCAATGAAAAGAGAAGCCAATCGAAGGATCATGGCATCTCTCCAAGTACAACGTAGGCATAAAAAACTAGTAACTGCAATAAGTTACAATAACAAATTCTAAAATTTACACAAATCCATACCTTAGAGCATCCACAACAGTCAAGAGGGTGGATTGGATGAATTTGAAGGTGAATCCAATCCACCTCAATCCACCCCACAGCAGTTTGAAATCCACCCCAAGGTGAATTCACCCCAGCGCAGTTCTGAACCGCGCGCTTGAAATGGACGACCCAGATGAGTCCACGTGTTTCAATCTGAGCCATCAAAATTCCAGCGCACTTCTAAACTGCGCGGCAAGCTTGGTTTATATATATACGTACAGTTCTGAAGTACGCTTAATGGGAGTCGTTGGATGGGATCCACGTGTTTTAATCTTAAAGGTTATGTGTTGCCGCACACTTCTGTACCGCGCGCTATGGCTACACGCACTTCAGAACCGCGCAGTGTGAATTCATCCTCAATCCACCCTCAGAGTGGATTTTTCACCCAAATCCACCCTTGGATGGATTTTTTTCTTGCCACGTCACCGATTCACCTAGCTGTTGTGGGTGCTCTTAGATATATATGGAGTGTACTGACACTTGACAAGATATCTTGAAGATAGAAACTAAGTTTGCCTATATAACTAGTAGGCAATAGAAGTAGAGTAATTCAGTTGAGTGCAGGGTGTATTATGCTTAATGAATACAAACATCATAACTAAAACATTAGATGCTCTATACACAATGTACAACACAGCTTCACCCAGATGCAAGCAACTATTAACTATGCCGGAGCCATCATAGTAATAGTACGCAATACACTTACAATGCTTTTAAAAAGACAAGTCCATAAGCTTAAACATCATTTAGCCTATATTAAACACAAACACGCATCATTTGGCATCTCCTCTTTTTCACCATTTTGAGGAATCCTCCCCGGACGAAAATAATAATAATTAAAACCAACACAAATGATACAATCAAAGAAAAAAAAAATAGAGGAGAAAATCTTACACAAGCCTTACATATCCCTGTGATTCCTCTTCTTGAAGAAGCCAACTGATTTTATTCACAAAGTATGAGAAAAATAGTGGAGATTAGGGTTTAATTAAATCAAACAAGCATGTATTTATGCATGTTATGGCATGCCTGCGTAATGTGGACACATAGGCACCATACTCGCAACAGAAGAATCAGAGAAACCAAAGTTCATTAAATAGGAATTGAAACCAGTCGGGTGCAGGACCGGGTCGATTCTTAATCCACCAGACCAAAGCCAACTTAGACCATTATTAGACCCCATTAGGAAAGTTAATAAAATACACTTTCATCTACTACCATCTAAATGAGGTTCGATTAGCCTACCTACAGTAACCCAGCGGCGGGCATTATGAATAATGCATCGATCATTGGATACCCTGTATGGAAGAAGTACGGTGAGATATGTTTGGTTCGTATTGTTCGATCGCCAATGTCAAGTCCTGGTGTATAATCTAATGTAAAATATACATTAATCTACCAATTAATTGAGTATAATATTTTCCATTACTGAAAGAAATAACATGTATTTCTATGGCAAGGGGAGCGTTGGCAGTAACAACACCAAAAAACTAATCAAGTGGAGAAAATAATTCAACATACAAATAGAAAATATTCTTCCTACAATCTACAGAACTTTAAACAAAACAAACAGCCAGCAGAATAAAGTAAGTTATACATCTATCATACTATGAACTGTAGAAACTAATACAAAGAATAAGAGATTCGAGAATGACTAACTTTATTATTATTCGATTATTACAATGGAAGAAGACCTTCTCCTTATATAGTTACAATTACTTGGGCGCTAAGTAAAAATATCCTATATTTAGATAATTCTATATTTATTATATATCCTATATTAGGTATATTATATATTCAACACCCCCCCTCAAGATGGAGCATGGATGTCAATCATGCCCTGCTTGTCAATCATGTCGTTAAATATTCGTCCACAAACTCCTTTCGTAAGAATATCTGCAAGTTGATCTTCCGACTTCACGAATGGAAAAGATATATACCCTTTGTCAATATTTTCTCTGATAAAGAATCGATCCACTTCAACATGTTTCATACGGTCATGTTGAATTGGATTGTGTGCAATCATAATCGCTGCTTTATTGTCACAGTGTAGATCCATTGCTTTCATGAGTTTAAATTCAAGATCCTTCAATATATTCTACATCCATAGTAGTTAACATACTCCATGAGCCATACCCTAAAACTCAGATTCTGCACTTGATCTAACAACAACCTTTTTCTTCTTAGCTCTAAATGTCACCAAATTCTTACATACAAATGTAAAATAGCCTGAAGTTGACCTCTTGTTCGTCATATCTCCTGCCCAATCTGCATCGGTATATCCCATTACTTCCATATCACCACCTTTCCGAAATAAGAGATATTTTCCCAGAGATTTATTCAAGTACCTTAGTATTCGAAATACCGCCTTCATATGTTCTTCACTTGGATTATGCATGAATTGATTTACGACGTTAATGGCATATACAATATCCGATTGAGTATGGGAGTGATAAATTAGTCTTCCCACTAAGCGTTGGTACCTTCCTTTATCACATGGAACTTGGTCGGAAAACATTCCCAAGTGATGATTCACTTCAATAGGTGTATCTACCAGTTTGCAATCAAACATCCCAATTTCTGCAAGAAGGTCTAATATATACTTTCGTTGAGACATGAAAATACCTTGACTTGACCTTGTAACTTCAATGCCTAAGAAGTATTTTAACTGTCTTAAATCCTTCATCTCAAATTCCCGTGACAAATAGTTCTTCAGTGCCTCCATTTCTACTGAGTCATTTCTAGTAACAAACATATCATCAACATAAACAATAAGAGCGGTAAGCTTTCCTGACTTCCGTTTTATAAACAAGGTATGATCAGAATTACTTTGTCTATATCCAAATGCTTCATGCTCTTCGAAAACCGTTCAAACCAAGCTTGTGGTGACTGTTTTAACCCGTACAATGCCTTCTTTAATTTGTATACTTTTCCTCCTTCAGAATTTGTGACTCTGGGTGGTAACTCCATGTATACTTCTTCATCTAAGTCTCCATTGAGAACTGTATTCTTCACGTCAAACTGTTGTAATGGGCAACCTTGATTGGCTGCAAGAGAAATGAGTACACAAATAGTGTTTATCTTTGTCACTGGGGCGAATGCCTCCTCATAATCCACCATATACGTCTGTGTATACCCTTTGGCAGCTAGTCTAGCTTTATACCTATCAATACTTCCATCTGAATTCATCTTTACAGTAAAGATCCAACGACACCCAATAATACAATATCAGTAGGGTTTATCAACAAGTTCCCAAGTGGAATTCTTTTGTAATGCATTCATCTCTTCATTCATGGCTTTCTTCCATCGTGGATCTGATAGTGCTTCCTGCAAATTACTAGGAATAGATACAGGGGATAATTGATTCATAGTGCATGTAAATGACTTAGCCAACCTATGGGTGGACACATAATCAAAAATTGGGTATTTGGCTTTAAAATTAATATCTGGTTCATAAGTAGATTTTGGAATACCTTTAGTAGGACTTTTTGAACGTCTAGATTGAATATCATTAATATTGTTAGGATTATGTAATACCTGAGGTTCGACATTCTGCGACAGTGCTTCGATAGATGGTATTAGAATGTTGGAGTTACGGGCAACTTCTACTACTTCAGCTTGATCTTCCCCTGTCATTTGCTCTGCTTTACTTTCCTTTTCATCATCAGTTAGGTTACTACACCTTTTCAAATTACTCGTCAAAATCCTTTAGTTCCTGAAACATATCCCCAATAATAGAGAACTTTCCTTCACCATCATTATGTTTCTCCCCCTGAAGGAAAGATCCTGCAAAATATGCCTCCAATTCTCGAAACGAAATATCCAAAGAGATATACACCTTCCTCTCTACAGGATCATAACAACGATAACCTTTTTTAAAATCTACATATCCAAGAAACACATATTTTCGAGCACAATGATCCAATTTTCTTCGCTGATGTTTAGGTATATGAACAAGGACAACACATCCAAAAACACGTGGTTCTAGGTTTGTCATTGCAGGGATGGTGATAAGATCATGACATTTTTGGAAGGGGCCCTGAAATTCAATGACCCTAGATGGTGTGCGGTTGATCAAGTAAGCAGCAGATTTTAAGGCTTCTCCCCAATAATTCAATGGCATATTCATTCTAAAAAGAGATGCATGAACAACTTCTAACAGTTGTTTATTCATTCGTTCAGCTAACCCATTTTGTTGTGGGGTATAAGCATTAAAGGTTTCATGTCGAATGCCGTTATTTGTCAAGAACTCCGACATGTCATTACTAGTAAATTCTCCTCCATTATCAGATTAATACACTTGTATCTTCCTTTGGAATTGGGTTAAAGCCATCTGATAATTTTTTTAAATGCTTCAAAGATTTCACTTTATGGGTAATTAGGGATACCCACATCATACGAGTACACTCATCAATAAAGTCATAAAATGATGAGCTCTAGACAATGACAGAATACGTGCAGGACCCCATACATCAGAGTGAATAATACTAAAAGGTTATGAACTTTTATTAAAACTTGGAGAGTATGTAATACGATGACTCTTAGCGAGTCCACAAATATCATACTTAAACTCTGAAATACTACAATTCAAAAATAACGACGAATTTAATTTTTGAAGATACTCGAAGGAGAGATGACCCAGTCGCCGATGCCATAACTATACATTAGCTTTTACTTCTTCAATTCCTCCGACTTTATTTACCTGATGAATTCTCTGCTCTCAACTATTAGTCAGTTCTAAATAGTAGAAATTGCCTTTTATAACACCACAACCAAGAACCTGCCGAGTCACTATATCCTGAAAAATATAGAATTAAGGCCAAAGCGTCATGGTACATGTAAGTATAACAGTGATCCTACTGACAGACAAGATATTATACTCTTGAGCAGGAACAATAAAGACAGAGTTTAATATCAGAGATTCAGATATGTCAGTGGAACCTTCTCCAATTACAGTAGATGAACCACCATTTACTGTGTATATAGAGGTTTGGGTTGAAGGTGTAATGGATGATAATATGCTAGAGTCATTTACCATGTGATCTGATGCATCAATATCAATTAACCAAGTACTATTCAAAGAATTTACAACTAAAACACTATATTTAGTTTTCATACCTGACTGGGTAACTAAAACACCCTTTGGTCAAACTGCTACAGTGATTTTTTGGTATCTGCTACAGTAACTTCGAACTGCTAATTTCGAACACTACTGCTACAGTGACCTCGAACTGTTACAGCTACAGTAATTTCGAACTTCGCAACAAAATTAAGCTTCGTTACAGCAATTTGCAACGGAATTTAATTTAATTCAATTCAATTCGAAAGAGCCATCTTCAATTATCGAACCCGCTCTGACACCATGTAGAAACTAATACAAAGAATAAGAGATTCGAGAAGGACTAACTTTATTATTATTCGATTATTACAATGGAGGAAGGCCTTCTCCTTATATAGTTACAATTATTTGGGCGCTAAGTAGGAATATCCTATATTTAGAGAATTCTATATTTAGTATATATCATATATTAGGTATATTCTATATTCAACATAGCAATTCACTACCTCCTCAGTCTTGTCGGGTCGTTGTGCGCAATGAAGGTTTAGAAAACTAGTCAGACCGACTGATAGGGAGGTCTCCCTTGAACCAGTAACCACCGAAAATGTATGTCTGTCTTGACTGAAGCTTTTTTCATTTCCAAAATTATCCCTCTCAACAATCATTGGCAGCAGCACAATAATACTCGCAGCCCTCTCTTCTCTCTAACTGTTCTCCCCTTTTCCCTCTAACTGCAGTCTCTCTCCACTTGAAAATTCACAATCTATCACTTTGTTCATCAAATGCATTAGTTATTATTCTTTCAAATATCTCAAACCAGGTCTAATAATTCTTAATTAGAGTATTAGGGCACAAACACTGATACTTATCCTTTCTTATGGAGGCATACATGGCTGCTTCGACCGAATCCTTAAATACGCAAATCAAACCCCAAAATCCAGATATCATCATGATGGATAAGATCTTCAACACCATCTTCGACCCTAAAGATACCCTTATTTTCATGGAAATAACGTTTGCTTTCATTCGAAGGAAATCGGATTTATTCAAGGAGGACCAATTTAATAATGTTTTGGATGTGTTTAAACCATTCATGGGTGAAACTTATGATGAATTTAATGCTTTCTTGGACTCATTTAGCCGCCTCGATATTAACAATGATCGTCGCATATATACCGGTTAATTTTTTCTTCTTCTTCTTTGCTTTTTGCACTAATTATATGATGATTTATTATCATATATAGAATCTCTGTTTGTGTAAAAAAAATGTTGTAAACCCTAAAAATAGTGTAAGAAAGTAAATGAAGAATATCCTATTGCTCACATCTGGTTATTTATTGTTTTTTGCCCTCATTTTGTTGAAGTCACTGCGTTATATTCTACATTTTAAGGTATATTTGAGAGTAAATGATTTTGCTCTTGTTCGTATGCAGATTCAGATACATTGAAGGATCTAACTATGGATGGTGAGCATGACGGTGTCCTCAATCCAATACTTAAGCAGTGCGGTCTTGTTAAGTTCATTAAGATACTATTGGATTTTATTGCCAAGAAATCTGACCTCCTCCAACCAAATAATGCACCCAGGGTCTTGCGATTACTTTATATAGAGGTCAATGCTTACAATATTGGTAAGTTATTCTATGTCCCTTTCTTTTTTCTTTTGTTGTTCGTTTTACTTCATTACCTTTGTTTGAGTTATTTTGCTTTGTGTTAGTTTGACCTCAGAACCAATATCTTGAGGATCAGAAGAAAGTTTATGTCAAAGACTGTTCTGATTGTGGTGAATCTCATATATCAAAAACTGGAAAATACTGTGCTTACTGTAGTAGTCGACAAACTTTTTATTTCTTAGACTGTTCTGATTGTGGTGAATCTCATATATCAAGACCATAAAATATTGTGCTTACTGTGGTAGTCGACAAACTTTTTATTTCTCCAATGACCCGATTCCTTGGTTATTCACATTTTATCATTTTCAACAATTAAAGAAGTGATTGGAACAATTTCATTGTGGAGAAAATGAGATTTCTGGAGGTTTATCCCTATTTTGGTCTTTGATCGCACAACCACATTTACGACAAAACTAGATCTCGCTAGCTTTGTTAACAAATCATTGTGTTTGTACGAGGGTTTATTGTATGAGAAATTCTTGATTCGCTTATATTAACATTGTAAAGGACATCATCAACAAATCTGGAGTCTATTAAAATGGGGACATCACGTATGGAGAGTTACTATAAAGCGTGGGTAAATTTTCAAGGAGATTGCAATAACAAAAAGTGCGGTTGGTCGCACCGGCACCCGGTATACTAGTATCCTCCGCTGGACAAAAAAAATTAAGATTTTTTTTAAGAACCCACACAACTGAATTAATGCAATGGTTGCATAACTAAATGCATTAAATATGATGTGGCACATCCCTCATAGGATCGTTTACCTGCCGTGTGACCTATGCTTATTTAATGATTTATATTTTATGCTTTAGCTTAAGCTCTGTTAGAGATGCACAATATGGGTTATTAGTAGTTTTCCAATTTAAATAGAAGTCTATTTCATTAGAATTAGGGTTCCTAATTCTAATCTCCTTTGTGTTCTATAAAAGAGATTGTCTAGGCTATTTGTTTATTAGTTAATACAGTTAATTCAGTTAAGTAGTCTTGTTCAGAATAATAGTACTAATTAATAAAATTAGGGTTCCTCAAGAATCTAATTCATTTTGTTAATCTGGTGTTCTTCTTAATTATTGGCTTTCGCGCAATCAGTTTATATCAGAATAACTAACTTAGCAGCCCAATATGCATTCTCGTCAGCCTGATGTTTTGTAAGAAACCTGCAAGAAAATGAACACACAAAAAACTACTTACGGCCCATATGCAAGTAAGGATTACTCAACTCATAAATAAGCATATGTGCATTACTTGTGTAATTCAAGAAGTTCCTTGCCCTCATTTGCAAAATGCGTTCCTAAAGCAACAACTGCCACCTATGTAAACAAATGCCAGGGTAACATGAAATGATGGGGTTTGGTCAATCAGTTGGGTAACTTTGCCGAAATGAGTATACCTTGGAACACAAAACCCAATGTATATTTCCACTTTTACTTGTTTGGTAGGCTTCAAGTAAATAAAGAGAATATGATTTTAAAAAATAGGGGCAAATATGGTATGTAAGAGTTTTAAGGTATTAAATGAAATTAATACTTTAGAATAAGGTTTGCTTGTAGTTTAGAAAACTTTGAGGTACTAAATGTAATTCTTAAGAAAGTTTAGGCCCTGTACAAAAATTCCTTCATCCTTCATTATTGATTAATTAGCTATTACAAATAATGCTCTGGATTGTTCTGTGTAGAGTTTCTGGATAGAATTCTCTGTTTAGGATTTTTCGTCATTTATCTATAGTTTTCTAGTTCTATTTATAGGTCTTATAATATGAATGTTATTTACTTTAATGACGAACGTTACAATCCTAGTTTTGACGAGTCTTCATTATGATTGTGTAGCGGCATGAGTAACTCTTCTTCTTCTTTGTAATTGCCTTATAATGCGCCATAAATGTGCCACGTGATCGTTTGTTGACGAGGTCGAGTAAATGTATGATGTTCGAAGCTGAGGCTTGAGCTCGAGATTCGAAACAGTCCCTTACATCCGCCCCCTCTCAACTAAAAGCATAAGTGGTTTTGGTTGAGAAATTCATTCTATATCCGTTACCTAATGTTTTTGTCTTGATTCTGATACAGTCATTCGTCAATGCTCCAGTGCTCGTACTCTCTAAAACTATCCCCATAAGATAGGCTTGTTAAAAGCTCACTAGTACACCCCAATCCAGTTGGGTTTCACCCTTAGGCCAGACCCAACTCCTAACATAATTAACTTTCCCAATCGGGGTCTAATAATGGTCTAAATTGGGTTTGGTCTGATGGATTAAGAACCTACCCAGACCTGGACCCGGACCCGTCTCAGTTCCCATAAGGTACCTCGATCCTCTTTGTTTCTCAATTAGGTTTTAGTTCATCATCTCTATTTTAGATTTCAATCAGGTGAGTAAATCTCTCTCTCCCTCTCTCTTTCTCGATTAGGTCTGATTTGAATTGTATTTGTTAAATTTAACAAAACTTTGGTTTCTCCGATTCTTCTCATACATTCATACATAGGAGTAAAAAGGGTGACCTATCAAATCAATATCAGATGGTTTCTTCAAGGAGAGGAATCTCACAGTTACTTACTTACATATTGTAACGTGTATACAATATGAGTTCCCAAAGCAACAACTGCCACCTATGTAATCAAATGCCAGGGTAACATGAAATGATGGGGTTTGGTCAAGAGACACCTAGAAGAAATTATTATTCAACACCAAGTTTTTAAAAAGCGTAATAGCAGTCAGTATCGCTATTTGGTGAAGAATTTCCTTAATATGAGAGTACAATATAAGTCTAAAAAGGATTGTTTTCATCATTTTAAACCCAAATTTAAGTTGGTATCATGAGCCAAATAATTGGCTGAATTACTAAGTAGGTTTTAGTCTTGCGGATTAAGAACCGAACCGGACTCTTCTCAGTTCCTATTACCTCATCCTTCTGTCTCTCAATTAGGGCTTTGTTTATTGAGTTCAAAATACCTCACTTCTCTGTGTGTTTAGATTTCAATCAGGTGGTCCAGTTTATCTCTCTCTCAAGATATCTATCTCTCTCTGAATTAGGTCTGATTTGAATTGCGTTTGTTTAATTTAACAAAACTTTGGTTTCTCCTATTCTTCTCATACATTCATACATAGGAGTAAAAAGGGTGACCTATCAAATCAATATCAGATGGCTTCTTCAAGGAGAGGATTCTCACAGTTATGTGAGGCTTGTGTAAGAATTTCTCCTATATATTTTTTATTTCTTTGATTGTATCATGTGATTGCTAAAAACCCTAGCTTTTTCATCAAAACATTATATTTTTCATGTTTAATTGTTCATAATCCATATCAATATTATTGTTTAATCTGTATGCCTATCACTATAAAAAAAAAATCAGTATTGGTATTTTATTTTTTTGCCTTCATAATTGTCTCTTTATCATAGGCATTAATTTATACTTAAATTTGCAATGTTGGTTCGTGTTTTGCCATAGTAACGTGTAAACAATATATAGTTGGAAATACTAATAATGCTTTAAAGTGGAAGTATCTATGATTTTGATATCTTGATAAATTTTACGATTCTGTTTCGTGTCTGGCTTCTATGCAAAATGTGCTTTCTAATGGTGCCTTTTATGCCTGATGCAAAACAAAAAACAGGATAAGACTGTGAAAGAACACCTTCAATCAATTCGTGCCAAGATTGAAGCTAAGAAGGGTGAAATTAGTGCTGTGGTAATTCTTGTTCCCTTTAAAGTAGGTCTTGACGATTTTTATTTTTTTTGTAGTAAGCCGTCTAAAATTGGAAATACTATTTATATTTTAAAGTGGAAGTATCTATGATTTTGATTTTCTACCAACTTAAATTAGGGTTTGAGAAAAAGATGAAAATAATCCTTGTCAAACTATATCGTACTCTCATATTATTTAAATTCTTCACTAAACAATGATACCGAATGTTATTACCCTTTTTAAATACTTGGTGCTGAAAAATAATTTCTTCTAGGTGTGTCTTGACCAAGACCCGTCATCTCATGTTAGTATGGTGGTTTTTTTTACATAGGTAGGAGTTGTTGCTGTTGGAGCGCCTTACGCAAATGAGGTCAAGGATATTCTTGAATTACGCAGGTAATGCACACAGGCTTATTTATGAGTTGAGTAATCGTTACTCGCATATGGGCCCGTTAATAGTTTTTTGTTTGTTCATTTTCTTGCAGGATTCTTGCAAACTATCAGGGCTGAAGAGGATGCATTTTGGGCTGCTAGGTTAGTTATTAAATGCATTTAGTTATGCAACCATTGCATTAATTTAGTTGTATTGGCTTTAATTTTTTTCGTCCAGGGGAGGATATAATTATGATCCCTCAAAATGGTGAAAAAGAGGAGATGCCAAGTGATGTGTGTTATTGTAACTTATTGCAGTTACTAGTTTTTTAAACCTGCACTGCCCACGACGACGACTTATTATTGGCAGTTAGAGAAGAATGGAGAGTTCAAATATGTTTTTTTTTTTTAGTTCAAATATGCTTAGATCTCACAAGACTGGGGTTGTGGCAGTATTGTTTGACCGAATTGCATCTGTATCTAGTTTTTTAAACCTGCGCTGACCACGACGACTTATTATTGGTAGTTAGAAAAGATGAATGGAGAGTTCAAATATGCTTAGATCTCACAAGAGTGGGGTTGTAGCAGTGTTGTCTGACTGCATTGCATCTGTTACTTCTGTGAAGTTCCTAGCATAGTAGAATGGTAATCTTTTTGTAAGGTCTCCAGATTTTAGTAGTCTCTGCTCCTAAGCTTTAGTCTCATTCGGCTTTCCCCCTTGTTTTCACATCAATTTTATTTCTATGTTGAATCATTTTCTCCGCTAGTAATAAATAGCGCGTGCCTACAATTATTTGTAAAATGTTTGACCTATCAAGCATTAATCATACGTTCAACATTTAACGTTGTAAAGGACATCATCAACAAGTCTGCTAAAATGGGGACATCATGTACAAAGCGTGGGTAAATTGTCAAGGAGATTGCAATAACAAAAAATGCGGTTGGTCCCACCGGCACCCAAAAAAATTAAGATTTTTTTTTAAACCAACTCAACCGAATTAATGCAATGGTTGCATAACTAAATGCATTGAATATGATGTGGCGCATTTAGCAGTTTTTCGTTTATTTAATGTTTTAAATTTTATGTTTTAACTTAAGCACTGTTGGAGAGGTTCAATATGGGTTATTAGAAGTTCCCCAATTTAAGTAGAAGTCTATTTCAATTAGAATTAGGGTAACTAATTCTAACCTCCCTTGTGTTCTATAAAAGAGAAGGTTTAGACTATTTGTTTCTTAGTTAATACAGTTAATTTAGTTATGTTAATCTTGTTTAGAATAAGAGTTCTAGTTAATAAAATTAGGGTTCCTCAAGAACCTAATTCATTTTGTTAATATGATGTTCTTCTTTATTATTGGCTTCCGCATAATCAGTTTACATCAGAATAACTAACTTAGCAGCCCAATATGCATCATCGTCAGCCTGATGTTTTGCAAGAAACCTGCAAGAAAATGAACAAACAAATAACTACTTACGACCCATATGGAAGTAAGGATTACTCCTCATAAATAAGCCTGTGTGCATTACCTGTGTAATTCAAGAAGTTCCTTGCCCTCATTTGCAAAATGAGTTCCCAAAGCAACAACTGCCACCTATGTACGCTATAATAGCCTATTTTCGTATTGCACGAAGATAACGCTTTACACCTTCGAAATCTAGTATGTTTAATTGAGAAACAAACAACACTAGATTTAGCGTGGAAAATCCTTGAATGAGTTAAAAACCACGACCTCTCATGAGGATTTTAGAAAAAGAGAGAGGTTTATTTAGACTGCTAGCTATTACAAAGAGAGAGAGAGAGAGATGTAGAAGATGATCTCTTAGAGGTTCTCAGAGCAGCCTCTTTTGATTCGTAGCTATCTAGTCTTATTTATAAGTCTTATAATATGACCGTTGGCTACATTTGATGAAGAACGTTACAATATCAGGTTTTGATGAGTCTTTATGGTGGACTTTTGTAACGTCTTGATACTTGCTGATTTGTAATAGATCTATTAATGTTCTCTGGTTGTAGCTTCATACGATCTCCTGTGATGCTCGCGTACATACGATCTATCAACAAGTGGAGGAGTATCTTCAGTAGCGTGAAGTCACAAGACACTTTGATATCTCCAAACTGTTGATGACGATGCGATCTCTAATAGTGTTCGCGTGTATTCAAACTGTTGATAGATATCTGAGTATTTAGTACAATTTTATTGGATGCTTCGTCATCCTCAAGCTGTAGATGAGTAAGTCTGTATAACGATCTCCTTGCTTTAGTCCTTGATTGGTTATCAGTATGTTTACTCGAGTTATGTGAGTTCGCATATCAGACTCAATATGGGGATTTGAAATAAGTCCTTACAACTGCCCCCTCTCAGCCAATAACAGGAGAAATGTGCGTTGCGAGTGGTGTTGGTTGAGAAGTCCAGTCGTCTAAATTGAATGTTGTATTGATGGCCCCATTTTTCCTTGGAAGAATAGTAGTTTCGACTGTTGGGTCTCCCAGAAATTCCTTTTGAGACCTGTACTTGGAATGAATACCTTATTGGAAGTTGTGGAGTGTATTAAATGTTACTGCTATAAAATATTATGAATAGTTGCTATCACTGTTCACCCTGGTTAACGTTGTCAGACTTTTATGCTGGGTTGAGTAGCAGTGATGGTAACAACTCGACGCCAAGCATATGAAATTAGAGTTCAGACAAAAATGGCGATTCTGCAAACTCGCTATTTTGGCAACCAAAGCCTTTCGTTGCCAACTCCGATCCCTGTACCTCCAACTTTCCATGGGATGACCTGGGAAGAAGTAGAGGAGGCGGAGGATGATTTTCATCAACTGTGGCGATTCCACTATGTAGTTTTGTTTGCTGCTCACCGTCGATCCTGTTTGCGGATGCTTGCTGAAGATACGGTGTTGGCGGAAGACGAGAAGGTGGGGAAGTCATCTGAGAAGTACTGTCGATACCCTACGAAAGATTGGGTATTGTAACGGTGGAGGAGGTTTTACGTTAGAAGTGGAGGTGGGGGTTTTGGAGGAGTGGTGGGATTAGTTTTGTCCTCGGCCTCATTCCAATTTCCATCCTTGAGCTTTGAGTTTTTCTGCTGGACCCTCCATTGTTTCTTTTCAAGTGTTGCACTGTCATCTGCAACGTAGGCTATTCTTTGTAGAAGATTAAAATATCTGTAGAACTTGTAATCTTTATCTCCGAACTGTTAAAGTGTTCGTTATTGTAACTTGTTTTTCTTGAATAATGAATTCGAAATCCATTATCTTGTCTTGTAATTGCTTGAAGCTGCTTTTAGAACTGTTGTAAGACACCATTGAACAAATATTGAACTAGTCACTGAAGGGGGGGGGGGCAAAAATATGTAGGACGTAGTGTTGATATATCCAAACTGTGTAGGTCGCCCTGATATATATGTGTGGCCTTATTGAGATTTTAGTGTTGTTATGTCTGTGGTGATGACAAGGTCGTGATCCCTTTTGTGCCATGAGTTATTTAGAGCCATGCCGTTGTCAATCTTGAATACTTATTATCATCGATGGAACTGGGTCAGAGCCTTTGAGCACGCGCTGTATATACTTGTGAGAGCTGTTGATATTGAAATCATTCCTCGTGGTGAGGAGAGTTATCTGTTCTGTCATTGTATGTAAGGTCGGACGGTCGATCATAATAAAATGATTTGCTTGTGTTGAGGTCGGCTCATCATTACTTTCAGAATCTATAATAATTTTTGAATGAAATGGAACTCAAACAGGATTTGCCACAGATTTTTCTGTATCTGTCAAGCCGACATTGTGGTAAGTGACAGCTGTAATAACTGTACTTAGGTTGTTTTGAATTGGAACCATGCTATAAAAAAGTGTAGCAGGATCGTGCAGCCGTGGAAGGTTGTTGCTGGAAGTAATCGTGTTGTAAGATTTGTGTAAATCTTCTTGGGCAGTGCATCCGTAATAATGGCGGAGGTGAGGGACAGACGTGATAACAGAATACGTTACCCCAAAAACCATTATGAGGGCAAACAAAAAGATATGCCTGTTAAGAGAGATGACGTGGACACGTATTCCGAAGAGCCGCCGTTTCAGAAATTGAGGGGCAATATAAAAGCTTTTCTTCCATCTTCTCTTAAAACACAATCAGTTGCAGACAGAAGCAGAAGCATTTCTTGAGAGAGAAACTTTTCAAATTTAAACGTAGTCCGCCAGCGTTGTGTGATCATCTTACTAAGAAGGACAAAGTTTTGTCGTCTGAGGTGCGAGCGGTAACCGGAGTCGACGACTGTTGCTCTTCTAGTATAGGTTAGTACCTCTATTTCCACCTTTTCTTCTACTGTATTAGTTTCTTGAAAAACTGGTAGGTTGTGTTTGTGAACTTTTTGGGTAGATTAATAATGTGTTGGGTACGGCTGTGGGAGGAGGCCTATTTTGTTAATAAATTTTTTTGAATAGATTCTCCCTTTACGTATGGTAGATGCCCTAACTAAAATCTGAAACCCAGTAGTAAATTTGTTGTCTCTGCCAGTAGTGAGGAATCATCATCGTCTGAAAGGACTACGGATGATTATGTAGTAATTGGTACGATGACTGCTGATAATCCGTCTGTGTCTCCTGGGAGGGGTGTGAGAGTGCATGTTGGGGATGAAACTGGGCAATTTTTTAAGTATCCCGAGAATGTAGACGTAGCGAAGAAATTTTTGCAGCATAAAAAGAGTTTGGATGGAGAATAGGGAGATTATGTGATGAATGCAGGGTTGTAGTTTAGAACTCTGGTGAAACCGAGTGGTAATGTAGAGCATTATCAGGTGCCTTCTCTAGATCGTTGGAATAGAAGTATGGATATAGGGGATGATATAAATATCGTTTATTATAATAGGACTGGATCAGAGGTCATAGAGGAAGGATTTCTCTGTTATTTGAACCAGGTCGCGTATGGGTTGAAAATTCCCCTAACCTTTTTCCAAAAAGGGGTAATGAATGCACTAATGAGTTACCCTGGTCAATTAAATGGTAATATTTTTGAGATGATGAGGGTTTGTGAAGTCCTTAATCAGAATTGGAGAGATGGTGGAATTGCGAGACAGTTTGTTGCGGACGATGTCTAGAAATACTATAAGTTTAAGTATATGAAAGATCGGAAGAGTGGATACTTGTTTAGTGATTCGGCGAAGCCAAAATTCTTTGATTTGAGTCTTCTTGGAGGCCTTGGTGCGATCATCTTGTGATGGTGAGGGGTAATTGTATGCAAGTACCTGGGGAACCCGCGCTCGAGCTGATATATAAGAGTTTTAACGAGAGTAAGTGTCTTCATTCTGTCTGTAGTTTGTTTCTCGATTTACTGCAATCTGGTAACATAGTTTTGTTATTGTTTTGGCAGAGCCTAAGCCAAAAAATGCTGCTGATACATCAAGTTTGTTCGACATCGTTAGTCGAGAAGGGAGCGAACTGAACAAAGTTCTCGGAGAGCTTGGAATTTGCAGGGAGAAGAGGCTTAACTTTGTAGTTGAGAAAGTGCAACGAGCTCATCAAAAATGAGATATGGCTGCATCTGGCTCTGCTTACGCTGATGTTATGGAGATTCCTGCCTGTCTTGTGGGTTCTTCGGGCTCCTTGGTTCGTCGACCAAGAATAAAAAAGTCGGTGCCACCTTCTGAGCAAACAACATTTGTGTAGCTACCGTCGGTTGGTACTGAGGGGGTGGCTGTTGATGTGAATATGGCTCCTCCTCTGAAGAAGCAGAAGAAAGAATCTGGGAAAGATATCTGAGCTTCTTTGGAGGGTGTCAACCTTGAAGCCGTGGAGCAGGAGGCGTTGGACTTGGATACGCATGATCCCATCCGCCTAGATACTCAAATCCGATCTAACATTTCTCAGGTATGTAATCTGGTATTTGATTAAATCTTTTTCAGATAATGATCCGACCTTGTAATACTGTTTTACTGTATCTGTGGTGCTGCTTTCTGTTGCTTGGAAATCGGCCAAGGAGGTGTTGAAGTTAGCTGCTGCGAATCGTGCTGAACTTGTTCGGCAACATGATACAGACAAAGCTGCTTTGCGAGAGCAATTCGAACAGGAGAAAATGCTGTAGAGGGAGCAGTTCGAGAAAGAGAAGGTGCTGCAGAAGAAGCAGTTCGAGAAGGATGCTGCTGCTACAAAGTAAGAGGTTACAGATGAATCGAAGAAAGTTGTCGATATTGCGGTGGCTTCCCCCAATAAGCTGATTCAAGCCTTCTATGCCTGGGGTTTGAGCAGAGTGGATGTCGACCTTTCTCTTACGGGGAAGTATGACGAGATTGTCTTCCCAGGGGATGATGCTTCTCCAGTGGCTGAGCAAACCCTGGCTCCTCCCGTGGATGATGATCCTACCAAGGAGGTAGCAGGATCTAAATCTTGATTCTATAGTTGTAGTATAGATCTGGAGGCTTAATCGAACTTTGTCCTTTGTATTGGTGGTAGAACTGTTTTGGACAAGGTTTTGAAATTTATGTGCTTGTTGTTCATATATTGTTGTTTTGATGTGAATGTATGATTTGTATGTAGGAGGTAGTTCATTTGAGGGGGAAAGTGCTTGAGATGGAGAAGGCCTTGAGTCGAGCAAGGGATTCTATCAATCGTACTCAACAGGTACATAATAAACTTAAATATGAGAGACGCCTTCATAAGTTTAATTTTGATAAAACCTTTAAGAAATTATTCGAACTTCAATGTAGATATGGGAAGATCAAAATTGAGAGGGATGAGGCTTTGCGAAAAGAGACCGATAGGTTCATTTTACTCCAAAAATCCCTGAAGGATAAGTGATTCGTAGATGAGAGTGATAAGTTAGTGTCAAAGATCATTATTGTCTTTGACGCTGTACTTCGAGGCCGAGGTTGATAGGGAGCGGGATTTGAAGGAGGCCTACTTAGAACTGTTGACCGAGAAAGACATAATGTTGGACCAGCTCGGATGAAATTCTTAATGCAAGAAGTGCACAATCACCATAGTAGAGAGGCGTAAAGATTCTCAGCTCGGGCTGGAGTATCCATCATATAGGGTGGTGTAGGTTCATTGCCTAATGAGCTTGACTTTTATAGGGGCAAAGGGCAATGAGGATTCTTTTCTTCAATATAAAAAAGGAAGATAGAAAGATCCACACGCAATTAGAAAGTGAACTGAGGCATGCTTGTGATGAACTGGAACGATTCAAGAGTCATAATGCTTGTTTGGAGGTGGAAAAGGTGGAGTGTGCTAGACTATTGCAGAACTCCGAGAAGAGGGTGACCTTGTTAGAAACGCGTTTACTAGATACGCAAAAACGTCTGCAAGTATCCCAATCACACTTGCACAAGATAATTACACCAAAGCGGGGGAAACATGCTGCTGTTACAGACAACGAACATCAGATTGCAGATGTGATCGCATTATATGGGTCTGAGCTTAAGAGAGTAGAAAATGAATTTAGACGTTATATCTCGAGCTGTGGTAGAGATGTGGAAGCAGAGAATGATAAGGTTGAAAATATGTGGTTTGCGAAAAGGGATGAGGGTGGGAGAGCTTCAAACTTAAAATCACGAGCTGAAGACTCTAAGGAGGAGGAGGTCAAAAAGCTGCTGCCTCACACACGGCATAAGACCCGTCCGCCAGAGGTCGTAATCTTTAGTGAACCTTTGCAAGTTGATGTTAGTGGTAGTAAGGTGTGGTCACAAACCAACTAGACTGTGACATTTGGTTGTACGTTGCCTTCGTATATCATAGCTTGATGTTGTAACACATATTGTAGAATGATATGTCTTATAAGAATAAATATCTGTTGATATATATATTGTCTCTTGTGATATGCTTTTCTAGGTTGAGAACAAAGAGAATGAAAACGTTGCTTCCCTATCCGCGTCAAATAAAAAATTGTTTGCCAGGTTACAACAATGTTTGTTGGTGGTTGAAAGAAATACTTTGCAGAATTTAAAGCTGAAGTCGGAGATGCTAGAGCTTCAGAGTCGGCTAAATGCTGTGACTGTAGAGTTGTCATGTAATGATGCTGAGATATTGACTGCTAATAACGAATCCGAGCAGTGGAAAGAATCTCTGAAGAAGAAAAAGTTGGAGACCATGGCTGCGAATCAACAAGTGCTAGATCTGCTAAGTACGATTGAAAAATAGAAGAATGATCGCCTGCATCATCAGTCGGTGATAATAACTAATATGAAGCTCTTAAAGATGCAAGATTATGAAACCCTTTATATGCGTGAACGCTTGAAAAAACTGAACTGGGATTTGCGTGAAGCTCGAGACTCATGTCAGAGAAAGAACGACCGTGCCAAAACTCATGAGGAGGCATGTTCCAAGAGAGATCGAGAGCTTTGTGAGGTCATCGATAAGTGTAATTCGTGGATCGCTGCTCTTGATCGGGTGAAGCAATCTCTGGTGCAGGAGTGCATTCAAGGTAATGAGGTGTTTGAGGAACTTCACGCGAAGTATAAAGAGTCGCAAAGGATTATGGACACCGCTAAAAATGAGATCAGTTATTCGAGGAAAGTAGATATAAAGCTGGACCATCTGAAGCCGAAGATGGAACGCAGTGTACAGATAACGAGGCAATATAAAGGCTCGCTGCTGCAGGAGAAAAAATCTCTAGAGGCTCGGTGTAAAGAGTTTGTCGATGAACTAAACAAGGTGAAAACTGAATTCTATGAAGCTACGCTGTTGACTGTGAAAAACGTTACGTTGCTTGCTATGGCTATGCTGCATGCTGATGTAGAGAAATTTTGAACAGAGCGTGAGGAGATCTTGGCTGCTACCACTGAATATGTCATGGAATATGACTTGCAGCTAGCACGGTTATCTTACATAGATAACTTGATGCCGAGGATTATAGAATTGTTGAATGCACCTTCTACTGTAGTGGATGCGACTATTCCGTCCCCTGTCTTACTTTCGTCTGGGCCTGGGGAAAGTTTGAATGTTGTATCCCCAAAGCATGAGCAGTAGTTCCATTTGAATGAGACAAAATGTAAGTATGACTTTGTTGTAGAAAAAAGTCAAATGTTGTTGTATTTTTATGTATAATCGAATTTGGTGATCCAACGAACGATCATATAGGGATTTAGTGATGTGGTAAGTCAGTTTAAACTGTATAACTTGTATAAGTTATTTTGAGGAAAACAAACTAAAGATTGTAATGAGATATTTAAAGGTCGCATTATAGCCAAGTCGAATTGATTGTCTCAATAAGCAACCCTTTGGGCAGCGTGTATGAGGTCCCTGTCTTGGGTCGATCTGATCAATCGTGATGGCACATTAAATATTGCATAGCTGAGTGGCGTCTTTGTCAGATCGAATTGAATGACTCAATAAGTGATCCTTGTAGAGCGTGTATATAGTTGAAGAGCTATGAAGCAAATCCCGGTTATAGGTCGAGCAGGGCGACCGTGATGGGTCCTGTATTGAATATTGCATAACTAAATAGTATCTCAGCCAGATCGAATTGATTGACTCAATAAGCGATCCTTGGAGGGCGTGTATATATTTGAGGAGCTATGAAGAAGATCCCGGTTATAGGTCGAGCGTAGCGACCGTGATGGGACCTGCATTGAATATTGCATAGCTAAATGATGTCTCAACCAGATCGAATTGATTGACTCAATAAGCGATCATCGGAGAGCATGCATGTATTTGAGGAGCTATGAAGCAGGTCCCGGTTATAGGTCGAGCGTAGCGACCGTGATGGGACCTGTATTGAATATTGTATGGCGTCTCAGCCAGATCGAATAAGCGATCCTCAGAGAGTGTGTATGCTAGGAAGCATATATTGTTGTAGTAGGTCGATTCGAACGAACCATACGATGGCGAGTACGATGTTGAAATAGATTTACAGCATGATGAGTAAAATTTGATTTATTGAGTGAAATCTGAAGTTACAGCATGTTTAATTTTGATACAGCTTTAGTCGGCGGGTATTCCATGGATTAGGCACAGGCACTCCATCATGTGTACTAAGGTCATAAGATCCCAAACTTCTTGCGCCAGTTACGATGAAAGGACCTTCCCAATTGTCTGTTAACTTCCCCGCATTTGGCTCTTTGCAATGGTGGGAAATTTCCCTGAAAACGAGGTCCTTGATTTTGAATTCTCGATGTCGAATGTGCCTGTTATAAAACCGTGATAAAGCAAGCTGATAACTTCCCAGATTGACTATGGCTCTTTCACGTGTTTCTTCAATCATATTCAGGTTGCATGCGATCTAAAATTCGTTTTCTTTATTTGCCATCTCGTGATCGTGTATTGGGTGATGATACTGAGTTGGTATTATAGCTTCCGCTCCGTAGGCCAGTAAGAATGGAGTACAACTTGTTGCTGTTCTTGGAGTTGTTCGATATGCCCAAAAAATGTGTGGTAACTCGTTCACCCAATTCCCTTTTTTGTCATCTAAACGTTTCTTGTGCCCGTCTATAATCGTTCGATTAGTAATTTCAGCTTGTCCGTTTCCTTGAGGGTAGTAAGGGTTTGAAGGGGAGTGAATGATATTGTATTGATTGGGGAACGCGGCGAGTTTGGAGCCAACGAACTGTGGTCCATTATCGATTCTGATAAGATGCGGTATGCCGAACCGAATGATAATGTGCTCCTAATTAAATCTGATGACTTCTTCTTCTCGTGTTCGGCAGAAAGGGACTGCCTCTACCCATTTAGTGAAGTAGTCCGTTGCGACCAGCAAATGCTTTCGTTTTCCTGGTGTTGTAGGAAATTCTCCGACAAGATCGAGAGCCCATCGTCTAAATGACCAGGTGACTTGGCTTGAGTGTAGTTCGAGCGCTGGGGTTCGTATCTTCGGACCGTGACGCTGGCAAGCGTTACACTTGTGTGCGTACTCAATCGCTTGAGATTTCATCTTAGGCCAAAATATTCCTTGCGTTAATGCTCTGTTAGTAAGAGATCATCTTGTGGCATGGGACCCACATGTGACTTTGTGTAGATCGTGCAAGAATTGTTGTGCTTCTTGTTCGGATAGGCAGAGAAGGTATGGACCAGTGACTGATATTTTGTAGAAGAGGTTGTCCCGGACAATATATCTGCGGGCATTGTGGATTAATCTTCGTCGTTCTGTAGGATCTTCTGGGAGTGGGCCATCTAATTTGTTGTGAATTCCGATATATCTGATGAAGGGTTGTCTCCAATCACTTCCAATCTCTTCGTTACCCCCAGTATTGATGTCGTTAGATATGGTGGCATTAATACTGGGGTTAGAAATGACGTCGATTTTTAAATAACGAGCTTCTGATCTAAGGACCCCGGCTAGGTAAGCGAGTGGATCTGAATGTCGATTTTCTCCCCTTGGTAAATGTTCCATTGAAATTTCCAAAATTTGTTCATTCGTTTGACCACTGCAGCAGCATAGTCAATCATTTTCCCATTGGCTTGATAGATACCCGCATGATGATTGACGATCAGTAATGAATCGGTGTAGACAGAGAGCTCTGCTACTCCCAGTGTGAGTGCCATGTCCAAGCCATGAATTAATGCCTCATATTCTGCTACATTGTTAGTTACTTCAAAATTGAGGTGAATGGATTTTTTGTGCCGATCATTGGAAGGAGTAATAAGAACAATCCCCACCCCTGATCCTGCTGGTTCAACGGAGCCGTCCGTCAAAAGTCGTCAACCTTTCTTTGTTACCCAATCAGATTTTTCTTCAGGCTGTTCTGTGAGTGGTTCATCTTTGTTTTCATCCAAATCTTCTTCCCAATGAGGATTATCTACTGGAAAGTTAGCTAGAAAGTCTGCTATAGCCTCCCCTTTCTCAGAGTGGCGTGGCCCAAAGTGGATGTCTTGTTCTCTGAGTGTTACTGACCATTGCAGAATACGTCGAGATTTTTTGCGTTTAGATAAGATTTCATGTAGTGGATAGTTCGTTAATACCCGAACAGCATGGGCTTGAAAATACTGTTTCAATTTCTGCGACATATAGACGATGGCCAAAAGAAGCTTCTCGATCTTGGTGTATCTTGTTTTCCCAGGGGTCAGAGTCTTATTGTTAAAATAGACTGGTTTCTCAGTCTTTTCATCTAATCAGAGGAAGACAGAGCTGAGAGAAGTATCAGTGACGGCCAAGTATACTATTAGTTCTTCTCCATCTATTGGTGTGTTCATAACTGGTGGTTTACCCAAATGTTGTTTGAGTTCGAGGAAAGCGGCCTCACATTTCTCCGTCCACTCGATCTCGGGATCCTTCTTTGACTTTCCTCGTGATGTACCTTGTTTAAGCAGATCGAATAGAGGTCGGCATCTGTCCGATGATTTGGATTCAAATCGGTTAAGTACTGCGATCTTCCCGACTAGTTTCTGAACATCTTTTTTTGTCTTTGGAGAAGGCATAACCAAGAGAGCTCGTATATGGGACAGATCAACTTCAATTCCTCATTTGCTGATGAGGTGTCCCAAAATTTTCCCAGATTGTACTCCGAATTGGCATTTGTCAGGATTCAAACGCATCTTATAAGCTCGCAAGATCGCAAAAGTTGATTGCAGATCTACCAGGTGGTCTTCTTTCTTGAGACTCTTACAAAGCATGTCGTCGATGTAAACCTTCATTGTTTTACCGAGCTGATCATTGAACATTTGCGTCATCAATCTCTGATAGGTAGCGCCGACATCTTTCAGGCCGAAAGGCATGACCTTATAGCAATGCAAGCCTTGCTCGGTGATGAATGCAGTCTTGTCTTGATCTTCAGGGAAAAGCGATATCAAATTATACCCTGATGCAGCATCCATCATAGAGAAAAGTTCACGCCCGGCTGTTAAATCGAGCAGATGGTTGATGATTGAGAGTGGAAAACTATCTTTTGGGGTGTGTCGATTGAGATCTGTGAAGTCGATGCGGATTCTGATCTTGCCATTTTTCTTTGGAACTGCGACGATGTTCGAGATCCAGTCCGGGTAAATAGCTTTACGGATAAAACCAACTTCAATCAATTTGTCAATCTCTTTGTTTACTTCGTCTCAAATTTTTGGTGCTAGAGTTTGTTGCTTTGGCTTAACCGGTTCTGCCTTCTCTTTAAACTTGAGCTTGTGGCACGCCATGGCTGGATCGATCCCTGGCATTTCGTGGAACGTCCACGCAAAAATGTCGTGATTATCTTAAAGGAATTGTATGAGACCTGAATGTTCCTCCGTGCTCAAGAGGGTCCCAATATAAGTTTATCTTTGTGTTTCATTGATCTCGATATATTCTATTGGTTCGGGGCTTGGCAGCTGATGTTTTGCTGGTACTGAATACTGTAATTGCTATGCTGGAGCTGCTGCAGCTGGCTCAGCTTCAATTGTATTATCGCAAGCTCGGGCTAATTTTTGGCTACCATTGATCTCATAGATTCCTCCTTTCCAGTCGAACCGCAGCGCTTGATGATACGTAGAGGGAATAGCTTTCATGTTATGGAGCCATGGTCGTCCCAGGATGCCCAAGTAACGGGATTTTGTATTGATGACGTAAAAAACTACGTCAAGTGTGACTAGTTCGGCCGTGATGGGAAGTGTAATTTTTCCAACGCGTTCTTCCTTGGAACCGTTGAATCCAGAGATGTTGATGTCACTTGGCTCGACTCTGTCTACTAAACCCATTTGGTCTATCGTGCTTTGGAATAACAGTTTGATGCTGCTGCCGGTATCTACCATCATTGTATGCAGAACTATGTTCTTCATTTTAACATGATAACGAGAGCATCGTGATGTGGGAAGTTGACGTAACACACATCGCAGTCTTTGATAGAAATCCCAGGTCGTCGGCTGTAGGATTCTGGCAACAAACGAGCTTCTTTATCTACCATTGTTAGATCTTAGCATTGTTCAACGCGCATGCGTTTGGATCTGTTGGAGTGGCTGACTGTCTGAGTCTCAATGAAGTACAAATGTTTCTCCTCATTCCCTTCCACAGTCTGGACTACTGTGATTTCAGTTTTGTAGCTGCCATCTTTGTAACTTTTTACGTCCACAATATATTTGAGCATCCGACCATGCAAAAATATACTTAAAATGAGGAGTTTCAACATGAAACATTGTTCTGTGTCATGATGATGGATCTTGTGGTAAATGCAGTACAGTTTTCCTGGTATGGGTTGAAGAGTATTGCCATTTTTAAAGAGCTCATCCTTTTGCAGTAACGGATATATGTTAGCAATGGTAGTTGTTAACTGCGGTAGGAGTGGAACTGGTCTCTTTTGTCCTTGGCAAGTTCGGTTATCATAGGACTTGAATCGTTTTTTATCGCCTCCATAGTCTTTACTGCTGTTGCGAGTACGTTCTCCGGAATGATCATTGGCAGATAGAGCGATGCGCTGAGGTTTTTGTTTTTCAGCCGTCAGTCTTTCGAGGTTGATAAAGTTGTTGACCTTTTCCATCATATCTTCTAACGTCTGCGGCTTGTTGAGGATAAAATGTTCCCTGACTCTTCCATCTATGAGTAACGCATTGGTGAAAGCGGAGATCGTGATCTTTTTGTCGAGGTTATCGAGCTAGCCCGAAAATTTTTATGGTAAAAATCTCTAACCTTTCTCCTGGCGCTTGCTTAAGACTGAACAAAGAGTAAAGACCTTCCTCCTTGTCTTTATTATGCGAGTAGTTCTTGACGAACAGTTTGCAAAGTTGCTCGAAGGTGATGATAGAGCCCTCATCCAGTGTATGAAACCATCGTAGTGATTCACCTTTTAAGCTGGTCGGGAATAGACGTCAGAGGATGTGGTTGGAGGAGGAATACAGTCCTAAAGAATCTTGAAATTCTTGGACGTGTTCCACAGGATCCCCCCCCCCTTCGTATTTCTAAATCATCAGAGTGCAAAAACTGGTTGGTACTTCTTCGTCTAGCAACTCCTGTGCAAGCAGACTCTTCTGCAACCTTGAATAGTTGCGCCTCCCGTTGGCGAGTATTTGGGCATCTAAGAGCTCTTTGATGCGTTTGTCCACCTATTCTGGAGTGAGGTGCTATCGAGACGTGACAACTCGTCTTGTTGTTGGGCCTCTCATCTTCTTCCATGCGGCCATAAACTAAAATTTGGGGTTTTTCCCTGTTTTGCTCCTCTTGTGGCGGTAGATCTATTACCCCTCCGACAGGTAATGATGGATTGATGTGACTCTGATGTAGGACTGGTTCTTGCTGAATCTGAGGAAACGTAGTATTTCTACCTTGATGCCCCAAGCGATCATGGACTGATATTCTCAAGGCGGCGGGCAAAGCGTTCTGCTGTCTCGGATTTGCCGTTATTTGAGCTTGTAGTACCCTGATAGTATCCTGCATGCTAGCGAGCTATTTCTTTATCCGTCGCTCGGTTGCTGTTTGTGCAGCCGTTCGCAGATCAGTGACTCCTTCAACTGCGTCAGGCAGGGCGTGTTGTGATTTCTCGTGATTTGCCATCTTTAAAAGATAAAAGTAGTGAAAAACTGGATTGGAGAACGCTGAGTGTAATCTTCGTTCCCACAGACGGCGCCAAATGTAATAGCCTATTTTTGTATTGCACGAAGATAGCGCTTTACACCTTCGAAATCTAGTATGTTTAATTGGGAAACAAACAACACTAGATTTAGCGTGGAAAACCCTTGAATAGGTTAAAAACCACGACCTCTCCGGAGGATTTTAGAAAGAGAGAGAGGTTTATTTAGACTGCTAGCTATTACAAAGAGAGAGAGAGAGAGAGATGTAGAAAATGATCTCTTAGAGGTTCTCAGAGCAGTCTCCTTTGATTCATAGCTATCTAGTCTTATTTATAGGTCTTATAATATGACCGTTGGCTACATTTGATGAGGAACGTTACAATATCAGGTTTTGATGAGCCTTCATGGTGGTCTTTTGTTACGTCTTGATACTTGTTAATTTGTAATGGAACTATTAACATTATCTGGTTGTAGCTTCATACGATCTTTTGTGATGCACGCGTCAACAAGTGGAGGAGTATCTTCAGTAGCGCGAAGTCACAGAACGCTTTGATATCTCCGAACTGTTGATGACGATTCGATCTCCAATAGTGTTCGCGTGTATTCGAATTGTTGATAAATATTTGAGTATTTAGTGCGATTTTATTGGATGCTTCGTCATCCTCGAGCTGTAGATGAGTAAGTCTGTATAACGATCTCCTTACTTTAGTCCTTGATTGGTTATCAGTATGTTTACTCGAGTTATGTGAGTTCGCATATCGGACTCAATATGAGGATTTTAATATGGGGATTTGAAAAGTGTCTTCGAAGTTTGATATGCCTACTACTAAACACTAATATAGAAGGGGAATTTGGAATGCACGATGAAGACTATTTCTCTAGTGTGTTGATTTGAGGTATTTTTTCTTGGAGTTGTTTAGGTTGCTTCATCTATAAGAGCTCGGTTTTTATCATAGATCTTGTGATGGGCACTGAAATCCAAATCTATTACACCACATCAGTTGCACCTGTTAAATTTGAGAATTAACTGATCAATTACTAGAATTAGAGAAGTTGGGCTTCATCTAGCCAGACATCATCATGCCTTCCATGGAGTCACGAGCACTTAGGCACGCGCTATCGCGAATGCTAGACCGTTATGTTCAGTAATTAATTAGCCATTAATAGTGCATAGAATAAGTAATTAAAGATATGGTTTATAGAATGCATTTTTGTTGTTTGCAGAATTTGTTGTGTTTGCTACTTGGTCAATGTGGTATTGACATGCAGATTTTGATTAGCTGTCGAATATACTCCTATCTTCCCGGGGGGGAGCTACATGGGTCCCACAAGTTCATTTAGTTTTTATCTCTTCTTTCTCTCTCCTTCAATGGGATCTTTGTAACTCTGGTCTTTGTGTCACTCTCACTCTCTCTCTCTCTCTCTCTCACTCTCACTTTTACTTTCACTTTCACTCTCTACTCTCTCCCTAACAGATCATAACATGAAGCAAACCAAAGAACTGGGAATTGTATTGAGACAATTAGCAACTTAAAAAGAAAATTTTGGCCAAGTAGCAAAAGTAACTCACCTTTTGATTTGTTATCTACTACAGCTTAGCACCACACTTTCTTTCAATTAAGAAATCAGTTGTATCTAATGGGTATCTGTTACTGTCTTGATTGGAAGGTTTTCAATGGTAGGGTCAACTTTTTGCTTTTAGTTTGAATGTTTATTTGCTTTTTAGGAGCTGTTAATGAATAAGTTTATGTTTGTTTTTGAGAATTCATCCTAGTTGATATTTGAGAATTAAGACCTTTGGTGGAACTTGTGAGGGCTTATTTCTAATCCTCATACTGAGTCTGATATTCAAACTCACGTAGCTCGAGTAATCACACTAATAACCAATCAAGGACTGAGAGCAAGTAGATCGCACTACTGACTTCCTTACCTATAGATTGAAGATATTGAAGCATCCAGTAACATCGCACTACAAAAGATACTCAGATGTCCATCAACAGTTCGCATACATACAAGCACCGTTAGAGATTGCATCCTCATCAGCAGTTCGAAGTTACAGCTAAGGTCATCAAAAGGTCCATTACAAGATCAACAATTATCAGATATCAAGACGTTACAAAAGACCTCATAAAAACTCATCAAACACAGATGACCAAAACGTACATCATCAATGTATCCAACGGTCATATTATAAGACCTATAAAAAGAGACCTGGAGATCAGGATCCAAGATGGCTATTATCATCTAGAGAACTCTTAGAGAAAGTGATCCTTACCATAGCTCAGAGATCTTATCTCTTTCTCTTTATAATAGCTAACATCTACATAAACACCATTTTTTCAAAAATCCTCAAGAGAGGTCGTGGTTTTTTACCCATTCAAGGGATTTCTACGCTAAAACTCGTGTGAATTACTTTTGGTTCTCAACCAAAATTTTATATTTCAAAGGTGTAAAGCACTGCTTTCGGTCTCTATTAAAATAGGCTATTACATTTGACGCCGTCTGTAGGAATCGAAACATACACTCAACGTTCTCTGATTCAATTTTTTCAAAAACACTTTTTCAAAGATGGCAAATCTATACACCAACGCTCTACCTGACACTGCCGAGGGAGTGACGGACCTACGAAATACTGTACAAGAAGAAACTGAGCGCCTAATAGAACTAGAGAAGCAGCTCGCCAGCATGCAGAGCATGATAAGAGCGCTTCAAGATCAGTTAACAGCAAATCCGAGACTGCGGAACGCTCTGGCTGCAACCTCAAGGATATCGGTCCATGATCACTTGGGAAACCGAGGCAAGAACCCAATACCTCCTCAAATTCAGCAAGAACCAGTTCTACATCAAAGTTACATCAATCCACCATTACCCGCTAGAGCGGTAATAGATCTGCAATAACAGGAGGAACAAAACAGAGAAAATCCTTGAATTTCAGTCTATGACCGTATAAGAGAAGCAACAGGAGAGCATAATCCGCTAGAAGGACAAGCAACAAGACGAGATATTACGTCTCGACAACATCTCACTCTGGAACAGGTGGATAAACGCATCAATGAGCTGTTAGACACTCAAATGCTCACTGGAAGAAACAACTATACAAAATTACAGAAGAGCCCGCTCACACAAGAGTTGCTGGACGAGGAAGTACCCACCAATTTTCATACTCCAAAGATTCATAAATACAAGGAGAGAGATCCTGTGGAGTACGTCCAAGAATTTCAGGATTCTTTGGGGCTGTATTCGACGTCCAACCACATCCTCTGCCGTCTCTTCCCGACCAGTTTTAAAGGTGAACCGTTACGATGGTTTCACACACTAAATGAGTGATCTATCTTCACTTTCGAACAACTGCGCGAACTGTTTGTCAAAAACTATTCGCACAATAAAGACAAGAATGAGAGTCTTTACTCTTTGTTCAGCCTCAAACAGGCACCAGATGATAAATTAGAGACGTTTGCCAAGAAATTTTTCGGACTAGCCCGAAAAATTGACAACCTCGACAAGAAAATTACAATCTTCGCCTTCATCAATGCTCTACTCAAGGATGGACGAGTCAAGGAGCACTTGATTCTCAATAAGCCATTGACGTTGGAGGACATGATTGAGAAGGTCAAAAACTTTATCGACCTTGAGTGGCTGACAACTGAGAAGCCAAGAGCTCAACGCATCACCCTGACAACCAAAGGTCATCCCGATGAACAAACTCATAACAACAATAAAGACTATGGGGGTGATAAGAAGCGATTCAAATCCAATGACAATCAAGGATGCCAAGGACGAAGGAAACCAATTTTGTGCATACCACAGTTAACAACTACTCTTGCAGACTTATTCCTGCTGATACAAAAAGTTGAATGCTTCAGAACTGCCAATACTCTTTTGCCCATACCAGGAAAGCCATACTACACTCACCACCAGATTCAACATCATGCACAGAATGGTGTTTCGCACTGATATTTTTTCTCCAGAATATATTTGCACAAGGTCCAATGTTAGAGTATATTGTTGACATCGAAAGTAATAAGGACAGTAGCTACAAAACTGACGCCAAGATCGTCCGAGTTGATAAAACAAATGAAGAAAAGCACTTATATTTCATCGAGACTCAGAAAATCAATAACTCCAATAATTCCAAGAAGAGGCGCATCAAAAAAATGCCATGATCTGACAATGGTAGACAAAGAAGCTCGTCTTTTTCCAGAATCTAGCAATCGGTGAGCTGTAAATTCTTTCGAAGACTGTGACACTCGTCACGTCAACTTTCCGTACCATAATGCTCTCATCATCATGTTAAAGATGAGGAACATAGTTCTACATACGATGATGGTAGATACTGGCAGCATCATCGAGCTAATTTTCCAGAGCACAATTGACCAAATGGGCTTAACAGACAAGGTTGAACCAAGTGACATCAATGTCTCTGGATTCAACGGCTCTATGGAAGAGTGCGTGGGGAAAATTGCACATCCCATCACAGCCAGACCTATCACACTTAACGTATTCTTTTACGTCATCAAGGCCAAATCCCGCTACTTGGGCATCATGGGGCAACCATTGTTGCATAACATGAAAGTTATTCCCTCCACATATCATCAGGTATTACGAATCGATTGAAAATGAGGGATCTACGAAATCAAAAGAAGCCAAAAATTAGCTCGAGCTTGCGATAATACTATTTCTGCTGAAATAAAGCCAGCTGCAACAACTCCTGCATAGCAATTACAGCAGTCAATTCCAGCAGAACCTCAGTTGCCTGACGCTGAACCAACAGAGTACGTCGAGATCAATGGCACACACAGAGGAACTCACATTGGAACTCTCTTAAGCACGGAGGAACGCTCGAATCTCATACAATTCCTCACAGAGAACAATGACATCTTTGCATGGACGTTTCATGAAATGCAAGTGATCGATCCAGCTATAGCATGCCATAAGCTAGTGTTGATAGATAAAGCAGAACCGGTCAAACAAAAGCAAGGAACTCTAGTACCAAAACTGCGAGACGAAGTGAATAAAGAGATCGACAAATTGATTGAGGTCGGTTTCATTCGCAAAGCTATTTACTCGGACTGGATCTCGAACATTGTCGCAGTCCCGAAGAAGAATGGCAAAATCAGAGTCTGTGTTGATTTCACGGATCTCAACAAGCATACTTCGAAAGATAGCTTTCCACTTCCAATCATCAATCACCTGCTCGATTCTATAGCGGGGCACGAACTACTTTCAATGATGGACGCTACATCAGGATATAATCAGATACCACTTCTTCCTGAAGATCAAGATAAGATTACATTCATTACTGAACAAGGCCTATATTGCTATAGAGTCATGCCTTTCGGCCTGAAAAATGTCGGCGCCACCTATCAGAGAGTGATGACATAAATGTTCAAAGACCATCTCGGTAAATCAATGGAGGTCTACATTGATGATATGATTTGCAAAAGTCCCAAGAAAGAGGACCACCTTACAAATTTGCGAGCAACTTTTGAGATTTTGCGATCTAACAAGATGCGTTTAAATCCTGATAAATGTCAATTCGGGGTGCAATCCGGAAAGTTTTTGGGCCATTAAATAAGTAAAAGAGACATTGAAGCTGATCCGTCAAACATACGAGCTCTCTTGGCTATGCCTTCACCAAAGACAAAGAAGGACGTTCAGAAACTAGCCGAAAAGATTGTAGCACTGAACAGATTTGTATCCAAATCATCAGACAGATGTTGACCTCTATTTAATCTGTTAAGACAGGGTACATCACGGGGAAAATCAAAGAAAAATCAAGAGATCGAATGGACAGACAAATGCGAAGCAGCTTTCCTCAAACTCAAACGTTATTTGGGAAAACCACCAGTTATGAGCACACCAGCAGATGGAGAAGAACTCACAGTATACCTAGCTGTCATGGATACATCTCTCAGCTTTGTTCTTCTCTGACTCAAAGAAAAGACTGAGAAACTAGTCTATTTTATCAGTAAAACTCTGACTCCTGCTGAAACGAGGTACACCAAAATTGAGAAGCTTCTTCTCGTTCTTGTCTATACATCCCAGAAATTAAAGCAGTATTTCCAAGCTCATACTATTCGTGTTTTGACGAACTATCCACTCCGCAAAATCTTATCCAAGCGGGAAAAATCTCGACGTATTCAGCAGTGGTCAGTAACACTTGGGGAGCACGATATACATTTTGAACCACGCCATTCCGAAAAGGTTAAGCTGTAGCAGATTTCCTAGCAGACTTTCCAGTAGAGGATCCTGATTGGGAAAAAAAATTATTGATCAGAAAGATGAGCCACTCGCAGATCAATCCGAAGATAAGTCAGATTGGGTAACAAAGAAAGGTTGGTGACTTTTGACTGACGACTCCGTCGATCCATCCGGATCAGGGATTGGAATCGTTCTTATTACTCCCTCCAATGATTGGCTCAAAAAATCCGCTCACCTCAGTTTTAAAGCAACCAATAACGAAGCAGAATATGAGGCTTTGATTTATGGCTTGGACATGGCAATCACACTGGGAGTAGCAGAACTCTCTGCCTACACAGATTCATTACTAATTGTCAACCATTACACAGGTGTCTATCAAACCAATGGGAGAATGGTTGACTATGCTATTGCAGTGGTCAAACGAATGAATAAATTCTAGACAATTTCTATGGAGCATTTTCCAAGGGGAGAAAATAGACATTCAGATGCGCTCACTTACCTTGCTAGTGTCCTCGGATCAGAAGCTCGTTATTTAAAAATCGACGCCATTTCTAACCCCAGTATCAATACCATCGAGTCCAACGCCATTAATATTGGGGGCAACGAAGAGATCGAAGATTATTGGAGAAAGCATTTCATTACTTACATCGGACCTCAAAATAAATTTGACGGGCCACTTCCTGAGGATCCTACAGAGCTGCAAAGATTAATTGATAACTCTCGAAGATACATTATTCAGGACAATCTCCTATACAAAATTTCGGTCACTGGTCCCTACCTTCTTTGTCTATTTGATAAAGAAGCACATCAATTCTTGTACGATCTACACGAAGGCACGTGCTGATCCCATACAACAGGACAATATCTTGCAAACAGAGCTTTAACTCAAGGAATGTTTTGGCCTAAGATAAAAGCACAGGCAATTGAATATGCCCGTAAGTGTGACACTTGTCAGCGGCACAAACCTAAAATTCGAGCTCCAGGACTTAAACTACACTTTAGCCAAGTCACTTCGCCATTCAGACGATGGGCTCTCGATCTCGAAGGAGAGTTTCCTACAGCACCAGGAAAACAAAAACATTTATTGGTCGCTACAGATTACTTCACTAAATGGGTTGAAGCAGTTTCGTTGTGCCGAACCCGATAAGATGAAGTCATCAGATTTATCTGGGAGAACATTATTATCCGATTCGGCAGACCACATCTCATCCAAATTGAAAATGGACCACAGTTCGTTGGCTCCAAGATCGCTACATTCCTCAATGAGCACAACATCATTCATTCCCCATCCAATCCTTATTACCCATAAGGAAATGGACAGGCTGAGATTACTAATCAAACTATTGTGGATGACATCAAGAAGCATTTAGACGATAAAAAGGGGAACTGGGTGAAGGAGTTACCACACGTACTTTGGGCCTACCAAACAACTTTTAGAACCGCAACAGGCTATACTCCATTCTTACTGGCTTACGGGACTGAAGCCATCATTCCCACTCAGTATTATCACCCGATACATGATCACGAGATGACAGATAAAGAAAACGAATTTCAGATCGCATGCAATCTGAATTTGATCAAAGAAACACGTGACAGAGCCATTATTAATCTGGGAAGATATCATCTTGCTTTATCCCGATCATATAACAAATGTGTCTGACACTGAGAATTCAAAGTTAAAGACCTCGTTCTCAGAGAATTCCCACCACATCGTAAAACACCTAATACTGGAAAGTTAGCAGACAATTGGGAAGGTTCTTTTATCATAACTGGCACAAGTGGTTTAGGATCCTACAATCTCAGCACATAAGAAGGTGTACCTATACCAAATCCATGGAATACCCGCCGACTGAAGCTGTATCGAAAATAAACATGCTGTAATATCTGATATTATGCAATAAAGTACTTTTTCAGCATCATTTTGCAAGTCTACTCAATTCAAGCATTTCTACTATCTCCGTTTATCCCGGAGAATAACTACAACATAGCTGTTCATATAAACTCACTCTTCGAGGGTCGCTTATTGAGTCAATCAATTCGATCTGGCAGAGATGCACCATATTCTAGATGTCTCAGTACGGTCGCTTATTGATACGCTCAATTTGACCTACAACATAGTTGTTCAAATAAACTCACTCTCCGAGGGTCGGTTATTGAGTCAATCAATTCGATCTGGCAGAGATGCACCATACAACTATTCAATATTCTAGATGTCTCAGTACGGTCGCTTATTGATACGCTCAATTCGACCTACAATATAGTTGTTCAAATAAACTCACTCTCCGAGGGTCGCTTATTGAATCAATTAATTCGATCTGGCAGAGATGCACCAAACAGCTATTCAATATTCTAGATGTCTCAGTACGGTCGCTTATTGATACGCTCAATTCGACCTGTGACTGAGACCTACAACATAGCTATACAAATATACACGCTCTCCGAGGGTTGCTTATTGAGTCAATCAATTTGGTCAGGCAAAGATGTACTATACAGCTATGCCGTATTCAATACATCTCATTACAGCCGCTTATTGATGCGCTTAATTCGACCAATAACTGAGACCTACTATATAGCTATCCAAATATCCACGCTCTCCGAGGATCGCTTATTGAGTCAATCAATTTGATATGGCAGAGATGCACTATACAGCTACGCCATTACATGGCACACCCAATTCGATAATTCATGGAGAAAACATAAACAAAAACATTTGTTTACTCAACGTTTGCCATTTTTTTTTCTACAGTCACAGACATATTTACACTCTGCCTAATTACAGTTAACTATTATTCTCGCTTCAGGCGTACAGCATTCGAACCCTCCCCAGACCCGGATGAAAGTAAGGCAGGGAAAGGAATATCAGTATCAGCTACAGTAGGAGACACATTCAACAACTTTGTAACCCGCGGCATCAGAGTATCTATATAAGATAACCGCACTAGCTGCAAATCACACTCCATACCGTGCTCCGCGGAAGCAGCCAAGATCGAATCACGCTCTTGTTGTAATTTATTCACATCAGCATGTAACATAGCCATAGTACGCAATGTAGCATTGTCTGCAGTCAACAACTTAACTTTACCGAGCTCGGTCTTTACTTTGTTTAGTTCATCGTCAAGTTCCATGTAGCGATCTACCAAACACTGCTTTTCCTTCAGCAACGAAGCCTTATACTGCATCGTTGTCTCTACACTACTCCCTATCTCCTCCTTCAGACATTGCAACTTATCACATACCTTCTGAGAATACTTGCTTCGTCGTCTGCAGCATCCGCCAACCTTTGCGACTCCTTAAACTTCACATGGAGATCCTCGTAAACCTCATTACCTTGCATACACTCTAGAATCAAGGCTTATTTTTCCCGGTCAAGATCGACGATCCGTGAGTTACACTTATTGATGGTTTTATTCAACTCTCGATTTCTCTTGGAACATGCTTCCTCGTGAGTTTTGGCACGGTCACTTTTTCTCTGACAAGAGTCTCGAGCTTCACGTAAATCCTGGCTCATCTATTTCAGACGCTCTCGCATATTACGAAGTTCAGCATCCTGCTTCTTTAATAGATTAGAATTATCTGTCACTGTCGATTGGTAATACAACAGATCGTTCTTCTGTTTTTCAATCGTACTCGGCAAATCCTAGACTTGTTTGCTCGCAGCCATGGTTTCAAATTTTTTTCTTCTTTAAAGACTCTTTCCACAACTTGGCTTCACTATGGGCAGTCAATATCTTTGCATCCTTACTTGACAACTCTACAGTTACAACATTCAGCCGAGTCAGCAGCTCTAATATATCAGCCTCCAGCTTCGAGTTCAACAAGGTCGTATTTTCAACCGCCAACGAACACTGCTGCAATTCTGCGGTCAGTTCTTTATTTGAAGCAGAAAGTTCATTCTGCTTATCGACATCAGCCTAGAAGAACAAATTACAAAGGACACACATCTATCAACAAATATTCATGCAAGCAAGACATATAATTTAATAACATATATTACAACATCAAGCTATGATACACAAATCAACTACATCGCGCAGAGAACAATTATAGGCCACAATTTGGTTGGCTTATGATTGAACCCTACTCGCATCTACTTGCAAAGGTTCATTGAAGATTATGACCTCTTGAGGACGGGTCTTATGCCGCGTGTGAGGTAACAGATATTCGACCTCCTCCTCCTCAGACTCTTCTGCTCGCGGTTTCGAGGTTGAAGCTCCTCCACCCTCATTACCTTTTGCAAACCACATATTTTCAACCTTATCATTCTCTACCTCAACATATTTACCACAGCTCAAGATATAACATCTAAGTTCATTTTCTACTCTCTCGAGATCGCCCCCATAAAACACGATCACATCGGCTATCTGACATTCGTGATTCGTGTTTCTAGCACGTTTTCCCCGCTTTGGAGCAAGATTCTACTTCAAGTGCGATTGGGACAGATCCAGACGTTTCTGCATATCTAGTAAATGCATTTCTAACAATGTCACTCTCTTCTCTGAGCTACGCAATAACTTATTATACTCTACCTTTTCCCTCTCCAAACATGCATTATGATTCTTGCATCGCTCCAGTTCGTCACAAGCATACCTCAGATCGATTTCTAATTGTACCTGGATCCTTCTATCTTCCTTTTTTATATTAAAGAAAAGGATCCTCATCATTCTTCGCCCCTACAAAAGTTAAGCTCATCGGGCATTACACCTTCACCACCCCATATGATTGATACACCAGCCCGAGTTGAACATCTTTTCGCCTTTATACAATGACGATTACACGCTTTTTGCGCTAAGAATGTCACCCGAACTGGATCTGGAACTACACCTCTCTCAGTTAATACTTCTAAATAGGCCTCCCTCAAGCCCCACTCACTATCTACTTCGGCCTCAAAGTAAAGCGTCAAAGACAATAATGACCTTTGACACTCTAACTTATCACTCTCATCTACGAACTGCTTATCCTTAAGGGATTTTTAGAATAGGACAAACCTATCGCTCTCTTTTCGCAAAACCTCATCCCTCTCAATTTTTATCTTACCATATCTACATTGAAGTTTAAATAACTCCTTAAAGATGTTATCAAAATTGAACTTATGAAGACGTCTCTCATATTCAAGTTTATTGTGTAGCTGTTATACACGATTGATGGAATCCCTTACTTGACTCAAGGCCTTCTCCATCTCTATCACTTTCCCCCTCAAACGAACTACCTCCTACATAGAAATTATACATTCACCATCAAACTACATATACTAATAACAAAAAAAAAATCAAGTCTCAGCAAAAAAGATCTATTACCACTACAACGGACAAGTTCTACCAGATACTTTAAAAATTATGTTACAACTACATAATCAAGGATTAACTCCTACTACCTCCTTGATCGTGTCATCCGGCACTAAAGAAACTGGTATCTGCTGAGAAGGTCGATCGACTATTGGAGAGGCTTCTTCGTCCGGGAAAACTATCTCACTATACTTCCCAGCGATAGCAAGAGCGACATCCTCTTGATTCAACCCCCAGTGGTAGAAGGTTTTAACAAGCTTATTTCAACCATCCACCACAATATCGATAGTCTTTTTCGTAGGATCTTCGATCTCCTTCGTCAAGACAACAGTTTCTGCCTTAAACTGCTCCTTCAGCACAACAGTCTCTACCTCGAACTGCTCCTTCAGCAGAGTTTTCTCCTTTTCCATCCGAACCTTCAACTCCTCAGATTGTGTAGTTTACTCTTTATCGAACTGCTTCCTCAGTGTAGTTTTCTCTGCATCATGTTGCTGAACCAGGCCAGCATGGTCCTCAATACCTGCCCTCAACACCTCGTAGGCTGAGTCCCACCCAGCAGATAACTGTACCACAAGAACAACATTGCAGAGTTATGAGTCAGATTACTTCTCAAACACAGATAATCATACAATAACAATATACATACCTGTGTAATGCTGGACTTAATCTCAGCATTTAGACGCGGTGGATCATGTTTAGCCAGGTTGCGCGATGTCAGCGACGTTTGCCCCACCACACCGAGATCAATGTTTTTTGAGGACATTTTCATAGTTTACCCTCTTGCCTCTACTTCTTTGCAGGAGGCACCATATCTGCAGTAGCGTCTACTACCTCGACCTCCATCTGTGGAGCCTACCCAGACGTCGTTTGCTTCGAAGCTGACAACACCCGCTTTCCTCTAGGTCATCGACCTTTTATGGTCTAAGTACCCGCATCACAGACAGGAATCTCTGCCATCCCATCAAAAGCAGACCCAGAAGTTGCCATAGCTCAATTTTGATGAGCTTGTTGAACTTTTGGAACTACAGAGTTTAGTCGTTTCTCTCTACTGATACTTAACTCTCTAAGTACTTGGTTCAGATCGGTTCCTTCCCGAGATACGACGTCAAATAAGCTCGATGTATCAGCAACACTTTTTGAATTAGGTTTTGCCAAATCAATAACAAATTATGTTAGCAGTTCGCAACAAATTAAAAGATGAAATGCAGACAGAATGAAGACACCTACTCTCGCTAAAATTCTTATATAACAGCTCGAGCGCCGGTTCCCCGGGCACTTGCATATAATTACCCCGCACCATTACAAGATGGTCGCACCAGGGTCTCCCAGGAGATTCAAAGTCAATGAATTTTGGCCTCGCCGAATCACTAAACAAATATCCATTTTTTTGACCTTTCATATATTTAAACTTATAGTATTTCAAGACATCGTCCGCAACGAACTGTCTCGTAACACCACCATCTTTCCATCTCTTGTTAAGGGCTTCACAAACCCTCATCATCTCAAAGACATTACCATTTAATTGGCCAGGGCAGCTCTTTAGAGCATTTATTACCCTCTTTTGGAAAAAGGTTAGGGGAATGCTCAACCCATATACGACCTGGTTCAAGTAATAAAGGAATCCCTCCTCTACGACCTCTGTACCAGTTCCATTGTAATAAGAGACATCTATATCATCTCCTATATCCATATTTCTCTTCCACTGATCCAGGGAAGGCACCTGATAATGCTTTATCTTACCACCTGGTCTCACCAGAGCTCTAAACCATAACTCCGTATTCATCACATAATGCCCCCATTTTCCATCTAAACCTTTTTTGTAATGCAAAAATTTCTTCCCCACGTCTACATTCTCGAGATACCTAAAAAATTGCCCAGTCTCAATCTCTACGAGCAATTCCCCACCCTCCCCAGAATAAACAGTTGGCATATCAATAGCAATTATACCACTCTCCTCTACATCATCTATAGTCCTACCAGACGATGATGAATCTTCACTGGATGATACAACCATTTTACTACTGGGTTTCAAATTTTTGACACGCATCTAACACATACAAGAAGAGGCTATTCAGTGTTTTGTAATCAAACAGGCTTTATCCCTCAGCCATGCCTAACAAGTCATCAATCTACCAAGAAAGCTACTACAATCTAATATGGCATTCAACAGATATACTATCTACCACAACATAAAAGATGGAAGCAGGGATACTAACCTGTACTAGTGGAGTAACAGTCGTCAACTCCGGTCACCACTTGCACCTCAGACGACAAAACTTTGTTCTTCTTAGCAATATCACACAATAATGGAAGACTTCATTCCAAGTTTGAAGACTTTCACTCTCTAGAAATGCTCCTTCCCCTCTCTGTAATTGAATGTGGTCTAAAGGAGAGAGAAAGATGAGTTTTTATATTATCACTCAGTTTCTGAAACGGCGACTCTTTGGGACACGCGCCAGTATCCTCTCTCCTAGCAGGCATGTCTTTTTGTTGGCCCTCATCATGATTCTAGAGTAACGTATTTTGTTATCACGTCTGTCTCTCTCCTCTGCGATTATTAAATGCAAGGACTCACTGCCCAAGAAGATTTGAATAGATCATATAGCACGATTACTTACGTACAACAACAACCTTCTACGACTACACGATCCTACTACACTATTTATAGCATGAGTGCCAGTTTAAATCCCTAGTACAGCTTTATCCAGCTGTCACTTACCTCATTTTCGGTCTAAAAGAAGCAGAAAATAAGCATCAGATCCTGTTTCAATTATATTTCATTCAAACATTATGGCAGATATAGAAAGTGATGACAAGACAACCTCACCAAAAACAAATCATTTTATTATGATCAATCATCCGGCCTAACATATAATGACATAACGGATAGTTGTCCTCGCCACACAAAATGATTTCTCCACCAACAACTCTCTCATCTTATTTAGCAAGTTTATCCAGCGTTACCTCTCAAACTAATCAGAGGTTGTGACCAAGTTCCACCGATGATAAAAAGTGTTCAAGTTGAGAATGACAATGCTCTAACAACAAGAACTTATATAGAGCACGAAAGATATTATGCCTTCATCATCCCCACAGACATGACAATACTATATCTCAACAAGGCCACACATATATAAGAATGATCTACACAGTTCAGATATGCTTCATTCAACTCGAAAATAATTTGATCTACATATTTTCGACCTATGTCATCTGTGACTAGTTCGATAATTGTTCTATGGTATCCTACAGCAGTTCATTCAAGCAGCTTCAAACACTTACAAGACAAGATAATAAAGTTCAAATTTATTATTCAAGACAAATAATTTACAAGGACGAATACTTCAGTTAGTTCAAAAATCAAGATTACAAGTTTTATAACTATTTCTTTTACAAAGAATAACCCACCTTATACATGACAGTGCAACACTTGATCAGAAATAATGGCGGGCGCTGCAGAAGAACTCAAAGCCCAAGAAGTGGAACAAGAGTGAGGTAGATGACAAAGTTAATCCTACCACTCCTCCATAACCCCCACCTCCGCTGCCGACGAAGGACCCCCTCCACCATTACAACACCCAATCCTTCGTAGGGTATCAGCAATACTTCTCAGACAACTTCCCTGCCTTCTCATCTTCCGCCACCACCGCATCCTCTGTAAGCATTCGCAAACAGGCCCGACGATGAGCAGCAAACAAGACCATGTAATGGAAGCATCACATTTGATCATAATCATCCTCTGCCTCCTCTACTTTTTCTAACGTCATCCCATAAAAAGTGGGAGGAACAGGAATTAGAGTTGCAGAGAAAGACTTTGGTTACCAAAATAACGAGTCTGCAGACTCATCATCTTGCTCTGAACTCTCTCTTCATAAGCCTGACGACGAGTAGTCACCATCACTATAACTTATATAAATCCAGACGAATGACAGGATAAACCAAGATAAACAGTAAAAGCAACTGGTCACCATTTTTATATAGCAGCAACATTTAATGTAAGCCACCACTTCCAAGAAAGTCTTTATCACAAGCATACATCTCCAGCAACATTTTTCGGAGACCCAATAGTCAAAGTAATTATTCCTTCAGATTCCTAAGAAGCCATCAATGCAGCATTTAAAATGACTAGACTTCTCAACCAACACCACTCGCTACACACATTTCTCCTGTTATTGGCTGGGAGGGGGCAGTTGTGAGGGCTTATATCTAATCCTCATACTGAGTCCGATATTTTAACTCACGTAGCTCGAGTAATCACATTAATAACTAATCAAGGACTGAAAACAAGAAGATCGCAATACTGACTTCCTTACCTACAGATCAAAGATATTGAAGCATCCAGTAACATCGAACTGCAAAAGATACTCAGATGTCCATTAATAGTTCACATACATACGAGCACCGTTAGAGATCGTATCCTCATCAACAGTTTGAAGTTACAACTAATGTCATCAAGAGATCCGTTACAAGATCAACAATTTTCATATATCAAGATGTTACAAAAGCCCCCATAAAGACTCATCAAACACGGATGACCAAAACGTACATCATCAATGTATCCAACGGTCATATTAAAAGACCTATGTAATGACCCTAATTTTTAATTCCTAATTTTAGCTTTTAGTATACTCATTATCATAATACTCTGCGAATTCCTATTCATTCTCACTTCCGCATATTCGTATTCCGCATTTACATTCCGCATATATTCCTCATTTACTCCCTCATCCATTTTAGGCATCCATTTATTCCTTTCGGTGGTTTAGCATTAGATTTCCTTTTGTGGTTTTGGCGGTTCAGAGGTGTTTTGGAGTTAGAGGTAGTTTGGTGGCCTTGGGAGCCCATAAAAAGTTTGGTATAGATGTTTTATTGTTGTGTCTATGACTTGGGGTGGTTCCGGTGAGCCGTTGGAGCTACCGGTAGGTTTCTAGAGTCGCCCGGGGAAAAGATTCCTTTTTGGCATTCCGGTGGTTTTAGGCGATAGGGCAGTGTTATGATTTGTGGGAACCCCTAGATGGGTTGGTATTGATGTTTGTATGTTGTGTGTGTGGTTTGGGGTGGTACCGGTGAGCCGTTGGAGTGGCCGGTAAGTTTTCGGACTTTTCCGAGGAAAAGATTCCTTTTTGGGGTTTAGGCGTTTTGGTGGCCGTAAGGCGGTAGAAGTGGTGTTTTCTCTTTGGAAAGCCTTTGTTGAGTTTTTTATAGGGTTTAGGTGGTGGTGTTGGTGGTTTGAGGTGATTCTGGGGTATTCGGGGTTGGCCGTTGAGTTTTCAGGGTTTCCGTTCGAAGATTTTCATTCTTACTCAAATATTTTGGTGCAGGGAAAAAATATTCGAATATTTTTGTAAATATTCAAATATTTTTTTACTGAATAGTAAAAACAGTTTTTTTCTTTTTTTGTTTAACCGAGTTTGGGTTATTTTTAGACCTTTCTTTCTCTCTCTCTCCTCTCCCAAAAAATTGAACCAAATCCTCACCTAACTCAATCCTTCCCTCTTCACCAAGCTCTTGATCTAATCCTCCCCTTCGATCGCAGATTCTTCGCCGAGCATCATCGCAACCTTCTCTCTTATCTTAGGTGAGTAATTCTCAATTCCATTTCGTTCTTTTCGCTTTGATTTGGCGTGGAGTGATTTCTAGGGTTTAGTTTATTGTTTGATTTCTCTAATTGATTGTTGGTTTGTTGCTATTATTGGTTGTGTTAGCTTGTTCGTTGTTCCGATTGCCTCGTCGATCCTAGGTTCGAATTTCCGAGTTGGTTCTCCGCCGGACTTGGATTATTATCAGGCGAGCTCCCTTCATTCCAAAATTACTTCTACTAGTAGATTAATGTTGTTTTAGAGTGATTACTCTGTGTTAGAGAGGTGTATGTGGATTAACTATAGTTTAGGTTATATATATTATCCTGTGTAGTTATTAACCTGTTAGTTATTTTTGTGACTTGGGTTTTTGTTTGTGTTGGTCGTTGAGCTTGGTTAGAACTATCTGTGCATTATTTTGATGGTTTGTTTGTTCACTGGGTTCCAGTCTTGAGGGACTGATGAGATTTGGATGTTATGATGGTAAAGTCATAGTTCATCTGTGTTTAGGATTATTGCCATACTCTGAGGCAGGTGGTTATCCTATGATTGTTGCCGGGTTAACGGCTGTTATATTTTGATCTTCGGGACCTGTCGTACCCTTTTTAAAATCTTTTAAAACCTTTTAACTTATTGAGATTGGATACACAAAAGAACTTTGCATCGGTTAACCCTCGAAAGGTTCTAGGATGTCTTTAATCGGGTTAAAATAGTAGGTGAGTTGGCACAGGCACTATTATACCTATTCACCCATTCGGGAGTGTGGGATGGTATGAGACAGAGTCAGAATGGTGCGAACTTAGTCCTCGTTGAGGTTGTAATTCCTTGGAATGCTAAATAGAGTTTGGACGATATTGCCCCGTGGGTCGCAAAGCCTAGAACACTCTAATCAAGTGAGATAATATCCTTAGCTTGGTCGAGCTAGACAAGAATTCGCGCCTGTGTATCCCCTTAGAAAATCTCTTTAAGTAAACTTGTTAGCGGTTGATCAACCAATATTATAATAGGATTGCAAACACATTTAAAACATTAAATCATCCTGCATTAGGGGATATTTATGAGAATATCCCTGCTCATCTTTGCATATCATGTCATCATCACTTCATACATATACTCCTCTAATCTTTCCTTATCGCTATTATTTTCTCTAACTCTTATCTCAATTTTTCATGTCTTATAACTCTTTACCTGGATTACAATTACCTAGTTATTATTTTATATCTCCTTATCTTTTACTCTATTTTATTCACTTCTCTCTCTTCTTCAGCACTTACCTTATTAGTAGATTATTTAGCTTTGTTGGGTTTTAGTGGGCCGTGGTTTGCTCACTCTCGTAATTTTAACCATTTCAAAGGTTGAGTAGCTTGGATTGCTGCGAGGTTCAGCCAGATTGGAGCCTATTTTTACCGCTGCAGATCTTCCTTAGTTTAGACTTTCATGTATGTTATCTCAGCATTTTATCGTTGTACTTTATTCTGGACATTGTATATATTTCAGTCAGATATGTGTATATGTCTTTCACTTTCGCTATGTTGTTATTATTCTTTCTTTACTCTGATGATTATTGCTATATGTGAATAGCCAAGCCAGAATTTGTCTACGGCTTGGCTATTTGTGGGGTAGAATCTGTGGATTCCCCGACCTGCACAGCTTCGGATCTAGTAATTGGTCAAGCTACCGATTATCAGATTTTGGGGCGTGACAACCTATAAAAAGAGACCTAGAGATCAGGATCCAAGACGGTTATTATCATCTACAGAACTCCTAGAGAATGTGATCCTTACCAAAGCTCAGATATCTTATCTCTTTCTCTTTGTAATAGCTAGTATCTATATAAACACTATTTTTTTAGAAATCCTTAGGAGAGGTCGTGGCTTTTTACCCATTCAAGGGTTTTCCACGCTAAAACTCGTGTCAATTACTTTCGATTCTCAACCACAATTCTATATTTTAAAGGTGTAAAGCACTGTTTTCGGTCTCTACGAAAATAGGTTATTATAGAACTGTTTATAATTTATTTTTTGTTATTTGAGTAATCTTCTCAAGACTTGGACCAAAACCAACACAGTAGAAAGAGATAGGATGGGGATGGAGGATGAAGAGATAAAAAGTAAAACACTAAAATGGGACCCATGTAAACTGCCCTTCAAAATCTCGGGTAGATAGGAGAGATGTGACAACTAATCAAAGTCCACATGTCATTATCGCATTGGCTAAGTAGCAAACACAACAAATTATAAAAACAACAAAAATGCACTCATGGCTTATACCTATGGGAGAGTGATGAAAATTACAATGGCAGTTGTAAGTGGCAACATGGTTTTTCATCTCCGTAAAAGCCTCGTAACCTTAAGAGTTGCAAACAACTTAGCTTCTACATAGTCATAGAGAGAAAATAAAAGCTCAACAGATCATTGACTCATTATTGTACAGATGCAAGATTGCAACTAAAACTTGTTGCATAGACACGACATGTAGATCAATAGTATAAATTAAACAAAAGCTATTGAACAACCATAACGAATTGAATCTAGGTGGAATTGAACTACCATCCTCTCAAAAAGTTGAGCGCTCTTTCCATTTTAAGCTAATGGATTCATAAAAAAATCGCGAGAAAAACAATTACCACTCATATCATGGCCTAAAAATAACTAAAACCTACATGATGCAAGAGATAAAAGGGTATTCCAATAGATTAAGTTCAATGTCCCAACACTATCTTTCCTTATTTAATTAAAAACAAAAAACAAATCTGCTTGCAAAGCAAAACAAAAAAAAATGTTTAATTGTATCGAGAAAGTGAATCAGGTTTGCAAGTTAAGTAGGACAAACACATAATTATACGTGTATATATTATATATGTAATGTCGATTATTATGACATACACAAAATAAATGATAAACAGAATGACATAGCATTGTTCAGGAGACCATAAGTTTTTTATTATAATCTCTTTGCCTTGTAGATTATGCTGACACAAGTTAAAAGATTATGCTGATAGAATATTATGAAAATCTAGGACTTATAAGTAATATCAAATCTGGAATTAAGTTTTTTCGAGAGAAATTGGACGGTCCCAAATTCTTCGATATTTCAACAACCCTCTTTTAGTTGACTTATATGTGTAATTAGTGTTAAATTGACACATCAATTTGTGATGGTAGTCTCTGATGGTAAATAATCATAACTAAAAGGGTTATTTTTGTCACTTTTCTGTATGTGCCATAACGCCATCTTAAGCTTCTAATATAGCCAACAGAGGGAAATTAATGAGCTTAACAGTAAATTGTTACTAACCTAGAACCACCAAAAGAAGATACTTGTCCCGATGGACGATTATAATAAGCACTATCAACAGCTAACTACGGGGTGCCGTATGGAGCCCTTAATGCTCCCTCTGTAGCACCTGCTAATACTGGTAACCTGCAGTTCACAAAGATAGAAATCAAGAAACAAACCTAAAGATATAGCAATTAAGACACGAAAAAGAAAATTGACAAAGCAAAATACACCTTTAATCACGAAAAGGACGTGTAAAGTGAGTAACTCCCAAGCAGCCATCATTTTTTTAACCATTAATGAGTTTGACCAAGAAAATCTAGGTTTTTGACCAATAAAGTTATGTGGGCAAAAAATAGGGCACAATTACAAAGCTAAGTTGGATGCATGATGCAACTTAGAGATAATAAGGTTTTAAGCATATCCCAACATGTTAGCGGCTAACTACTGGCTCAACTATATATACAAAAAGAGGTTGTTTTTATCTATTTAACTTGTAATGAGAGTTTTGACAAACTAATTTTTACCAACTCTAGACAAAAATAATTAGCAGTGACTTCAAGAAGAATACAATGGACACTCTCATCGAAATTGCTACTAAATAAACATGAAATTTATATATAACAATCAATTAACCAATAGAGCACATGCATTTCGTGATCAACAGGAGGCAATTTTTTCGACAGCCTTTAGAGCTTAGTCAAAGTGACCTGTTTATATTGGACAAATCAGTTATACGCAGAAAAGAACTACGACATACATCTATATACATTAGTTGAACTATAAGTGATCTTTTTAGCATAATGAGGTAACATCCTACACCATTACTAAGTATCAAATTATGCATTTGGCTTCCCACATGCAGAATGAGGCAACTTTTTACTACAACCTTAAGAGCTTAGTCAAAATGAACGGCTTATAGTGGACGAATTAGTTATATGCAGGGAATAATTACAACATACATCTATATAGTTGAACTATAAACGTTCCATTTAGCATAATGAGGTAACTTCCTACACCATTATCAATACCAAATTATCGATTGGCTACCCATATGGAGAGCTTCAACCTCTACTCTATCAGTTATTTACCACTAACTGCCGGCCAAACACGAGATAAATGATGACTGATATGGGTGATAGGGCATTAAACTAGCTGATCAAGTAGAGCTTCCAGTAAATCGATCAAGTTTCTTAAATTTTGCAACCTAAAACATGTTCAGCTGCGTTTATATTACTGATCTCATTTTAGTATTTATAGCTTAACTAAAATTAAGGGTGAGCACGGGTCGGTTCGGGTCGGGTTTTGGCCTGAATCAAAACCGAACCGACCTAAGTTGGTTCCTAAAATTGGGAACTGAAACCAAACCGATTAGATCTCAAACAGAAACCGACCAGACCCAAAATTTTATAAGGTAAACCGCATCAAACCGAAACTGAACCAAAAAAAAAAATATATTTTTTTTTACAGATAATTGATACATTAAGTGAAACCCAAATGCTCCAACAGTAAGAGAAACCCAAATGCTCCAAAGATTTACTCTTCCGAAAAGAAAATCTCCTAAAAGAAACCCAAATGCTCTAACACTAAGAGAAACCCAAATGCTCCAACAGTAAGGGAAACTAGTAACCTAAAATCCGAAATCCTTCGTTCGTCGATGCAAGAAGTACTCTCTTGGGTATGAGATGACACAATGTCATGATTAGAATAGAAAAAGTTGAAACAACACGGACCTGCTTAGAAGTACTCTCTAGGGTCTCCACCATGAAACTAGCTTCAAACTTTCTCCCAACAACACAGACCTTTGAAGAAGAGAAAACCCAACAACAACGACAATCAAACACAATCCCAAATGCCAACGGCATGGCGATGATCAAAGTGGGTGCTAAAAATACCATTTTTCACCGATTGAAGATCAGAGTGAAAGAAATAGAGGAGCCGAAGATCTAAGATCCAAAGTAAGCACAAATCGATGAAGAATTTTGTGATTAAATTTAATTTTCATTGATTAAAATGTTGTTGAGGAAAATTGAAGGAAGAGAGAGAGTTATGTTATACAATCTACACTTCTAATTGTCTATGTAGGTCTCTCTTGGGAGTTGGGAGTATTTAAGGCTTTAGGCACACGCAAACTCCCAAAGAGGATAATTTACCGGTTCGGTTTGGTTTCTAGCGGTTTCTTAAGTAGAGAACCGAAACCGAACCGAAAGCCTTTCGGTTTCATGTTTTGGAAACTGAAACCGAACTGAGGCTCTTACAAACCGAACCGTTTTGCTTAATATGGTTCGGTTTCTCGGTTTCTTCAGTTTTTTGCTCGATTTTTTGCTCAGCCCTAACTAAAATTTTAAATAGATACTTTAGGAATTAAATAATGTTTACCTGATGTTATCTAATGATCATTTATCGGGAAAAAAATTAACTACAATATATTTGTAAAAGAGAGCTCCAGCAAAATGATATTTCAAAAAACCAAGCTGTGGTTGGCCAACAGAAGATCACACTTTGAAGTGCACTAACTTAAACGGTAAAAGAAAAGTTCAATAAATAATTAGAAAGTCGTCATACCATGTCATTTTAGAATTTCTGAAACCAGGTTGGCCAACATATCTAGGAAATACCATACCAACCGTGAAAACTCCCCTTCCACCAGGATGTTAACCGCCAAATTGCATAACTGTACATCCGAGCGTATAGAGATGAATAAGTTCTCAAAAATGATGACAAGTGTTTACATGTGTGAGACTGGAAAACTGATTACGATTACTTAACATGGAAAATAATATATGATAGCATATTATTCCCATTGGAACCTCGTTTTTCCTTCTATTTTTATGTAAAGTCATTTTTCCATTTTGTTATTAAGATTTGATAAATGTTTAGCTTAACGGGCAATAATGAATACATATGTTCATACATGTTTTTCTTACGACAATTGATGTGTTGGAGAAGTGTCCATATGTCAATTTTATTAAATCATATCATACATGACCAAGTCACGATGTCATTGTCACGATGACCAACTTATTTAATGGTCGGTCTTTAACAACAACAACAAAACAGGGCCCTTTGAGTTGTCTTGTGGGCCTTTGGGCTTTGTACCCTTCTGGGCTTGTGTGGCCTTCGGGATTTGTACCTCTTCGGAGGCTTGTGGGTGCTTTCGGGCTTTGGAAGCCCTTCGGGGATTGGTTATTCTGTGGTTACGAATCCCTTAAAAATCGGCTTGCCTTCGAGCTTTGGAAGCCTTTCGAGACTTGGTTACTGGTTACGGATCCCTTAAACTGGCTTACCTTCCAAAAAAAAATGCACCTCCAACTTCGTAAAGTCTTCAAAAGATTTTCAACTTAGCCAAAACACGTCCATGACATAGGTATCCGTGTATTGTAGAAGGTAACTGGTTTATTTCTTAATTTGCTTATCTGTTGGTGGTATTAATGTGTATATTTTTTATTAAATTGATTGATCAAAATGAATGAAATCTTCACATCAAATGTTGTTTTTGGTAAACCATTAATATTAGAACTTTGAACCTACAAATACTACAATAATGATTGTTTTACACTCATCAATAGATCTTGCTTTATTTCAGATACTAACTTCACAACAATGTACAAAAATACATGCCTTAAGTAATATTGTTGAAACTCGTCATCTACTTAAAATACTTAGTCACGGTGTGATCATGTCCTATGTATATATACTTGTGTATATATATTACGCACTGAACACTTGCACATACTTCGTGGTTGATCTTTTTTCCACTAAACACTTGCACGTTTGTCTTGAGGCAGTGATACACAAAATACACATCAGTGTTCATCGTTGTAGTCTCCATGTATGCCCTAGGTTGGCTTTTGGCATGTTTTCCATTTTTCATTTCAGGGTGTACGGGGAATTTGGTGTGTCTGAAGGATAACTTGATGCTTAAGTCATCACAGTCAAAAAATGGCTTTAGTACTTGCAAAAGCAAAAGATCTGGTCCTAAGACAATTTAGTTCAAAGACAAACAGGGCCCTGTTTACATCAACAACAACAAAATAATTGTCAAAAATCAATTAATGTCTTAGGCAAACATGCCCCTGAGTATACATGAACCACCAAATTTTTTTTAAAATAACAAATTAATATCTTAAGAAAATAAAGCCCCTAGTAGCTATCAACCAACATATTTTCTCAAAAAGTTAATTAATGTTCAAGGCAAACAGGGCCTTGAGTACCCATTAATTAAACATGGCAAATAAGGAATACATGGCCCTGAATATCATTAATATTTTCTCTAAAACCTCTTAGGCAAACAGGGTCATGTGTACCCATCAACAACCAAAATATTTTCTCATAAATATATTTAATGCTCTCGCCAAACACCCAATAGGACCCTGAGTATACATAAGAACAAATAAATTTTCAAAAACTAATTGATGTCAAATGATCAGACATGAAGTCCCCTAACATTAATAAAACAAAATAAAGTATTAAAAAGGAAACCAATGGAAATAGGCCCTGAGAACTCATGAACAATAAAATATTTTCTCAAAAACCTCTTAGGCAGAAACGGCCTAAGTACAAAACCAAACAGGGCTTATGAAAACATGGCCTGGATTCTCAAAATAAAGAACTACTGAGCCAATCAGGGCTTAGTAATTGACCCACCCTTCATCCTTGATTTTATATTTGTCCCTCCATGAACTCAATTCAAACAACAACTTCACGAACTTCATGCCATATTTCTTCCTCCACCAATAAATAATATGAAAAAAAAAACTAATACCGCTACACCATTTTTGACGACATCGTATATCAATGATGCTTAAAGAGAAACTTGAAAAACTTCAGCCCAATTAAAACTTAAAGAGAGAGAGAGAAATAGAGCTTACTATTGTATGTAATTGTATGTGGAGTTGAACTTGGGTGAAGAGAATTAAACTTTCTCTAGTAAATTAGTACCTGCTAATGAAAAAAAATTCATTAACTTCTTCACTTATAGTTAAAATGAGAGGGAGAAAGAGAGAATTCCATTTCTACATAGTGGTTGCAGATGTGGAGGTAAAAGATACTGTGAGGGTGTGAGAATGAGGGACATTTGAACTTAAAGGGAAGTGGTTTTGTTTGTGGGGACACATGGCAGTAAAATATGGAGGTTTTCACTACACCAAAAACTAAAAAATACGATGGCAATTCTAGTCGTTTCAGAGTAAATACGACGGCAATTGTTATCGTTGTGCTATCGTTTTTGACATTGTCATTTTTCTTAACGTCAATCTCGTTAGTCGTTTTCTTTTGGAAAAAACGACAACCACTAGAGTCCCAAAAATGCAACTTAATTTATTGTCGTTAATTCTTAAATTTGGCTTGCGATTATAGTTCACAACAACATACAATATCCGCTATTTATGACATTCCAAAAACGACGATACAATTACGACCACTTAAGTTGTCATAGTTTAAGAAAAGCTTTATTTAAAAAATAAATGCATTAAAAAATGATTTAAATGCAAAAAAAAGTGCACAAGACTAAGCAAGCATAAAAATATTAATTAATTTATTATAAAATGTCAACATTACATTCACTTAATTATGCACATTGTAAGGATCAGTTACAAAAAGGGATTTACAAGAATATTTTGTAACATTCTCATATAAAGGTAGTAACAAGTTTTTTCTATTGGATCTCCAAAGCTTCAGCCGAGACAAACAAGATTGTTCCACATTTCATGGTTCTTGCTATAAAAAAAAATGAGTACAGTGAGATATCGTTTTATGCTCCAACAATCAAACATCATGTGAGGGGTAGGACGGAACATGCTAATTGCTCGAACACATCATTTTGTACCACTTTGATCAACCTGCATAAATAATATATAAACATTTGTCTAAGGAAAATGTATGCATGATGCATATGAAGTAGACATTGTTAGTGAACTATAAATAAATGACCAAATAAAGGACCAAGGAAAAAGCCAGAAATAACCTGAAATGACTATATCAGGTTTAGGAAGCATATCACCAAAGCTGGCAATGAATTTGTTAAGCTGTATTGGAAGAATGGCGTGTTATGATTGTATTTTGCTCTGCATTCTACAAGCATTCGTGATGGATAGGGGACAACTTCATAACCATAAATATGTTTTACTCTGCTAAATAGAAATCTCAAAGAAGCACAAGACAAAGTTAGATCATTAGATCTCAGTCACATGTCAGGAATTCAGGCCATATGGATACAGTTTATCAAGAAGTCAGACAGCATAAGAATTATATTGCTTATGTCTGTTAATACATAGATAGGATTGAAATTCATAACTTGATGACAGGTCCAGGAGCAGTGGCAGAATCTAATAAAAATAATTCCAAAATGAAATTGGTCTTGATGACTTCAATAAAACAAAATCTTACTTATTGCTACATTAAGAACATCGTAAAAATGAGGGATCAGACAAGATTCTATTGATCTTGCAAATTTCATTGCAATAACATCCCCTGGAGTATTGCTTTTTAATGTGTGTGTAACAAAATCGTATTATATAAAATGAAAAAATGGAGTATACCTTTTACCTGAACTTTCCAAAAGCTTTTGTGATCTGCAGAGTTTCAATCTTTCAATCCCAGCTTTACAAATTCAAACACATGACCAAAACATTAGTTACTAAATATAAACACTATAATTTTCTATTTCATATCATCCAAAGAGTTTAATCTTTAGAACCCCCCCCGAGAGTTCATCCAGAAGTTATGTAACCATAGTTCTGATAAGAGAAAAACCAAACATCTAGTTAGAAAGAATTACAAAAATAAGAGCAAGAGCACATGTTTAAAAAATAATTAAGTAGAATTGTATATTATATATTAGATTTCAATGATAAGAGCTCTAACCACTAGGCAGCTTCGCAGATCTTATCAACTTTTAACTCAGATAATCCTTTAATTCCAGCCGAACTCTGTATAAATGATACAAATACGTAAATAACTATAGTATTTTAGAAAACTATGAAAGTGAACTTAAGAGTTTCTACATGTTCATATGAGAGGATATGATTTTTTTATTTTTTTTTATTTTTATTTTTATTTTTTTTAAGGAAAAAAATGAAGGGTTTGAAATCCCCCCTTCTTTTGAGCTTGAGATACTACAAAGCTAGAAACAACAAATACTTAAGCCATCGAACATGATGATGAGCAAATACGCTCTTTTATACATCACCTATAAAGATGCATACACTAAGCTTTCCTTCAAATATATATTAGGAGCGCAATCATTCTTCTAATGTCCAATACCTAAACAGCTGCGCTACCTCAGGTTTTAAGGAAACTTCAAATATTTACGTATGCCTGTGAGAAAATATTAGTTGTGCATTCTGTTCTACGATAAGGAAGCATCAAGGTGATTTCAGATTTCTCTTCGTGTTAGTTGACTCATCCTTATCTTTTCCCTGCGGTTGTTGGAACACTCTAGTTGATGATGTGTTTAAAGTTGGCAGGGTTTACAAGAGCTGTGAAGCTCTTATTACGGCTAACCAACTCCTTTCAGCAACTAAAGTACCGGCTTCTTCATGGGATAGTCAATATTGTTTCTTGTTACCTCTTTGGAGCAAAGATTTGCGGACTGCCTGACGAATTTGGCGTTCATGTCTCTCCAGGAGTTCATCAAGTTTATGTGACTGAGACAATATTGGCCCAGAAAAGTCAACTCTCTGTCCATCATCATCGTAACCCATATTGTATCTTTTAGCTGCCATTTCCTCTTTTTGATACATTGCACTGGACAATTGTTGGGAATGGTACACGTTAGATGCATCGAAAGAATCTGGACGCTCACACTGATTCCGTTGTCTTCGAGTTGCATGCTTGGCAATCTGATGCGATTCATTGTTTTGTGATTCAGTTCTGGTTTCTCCTAAAAGTTCTCCATTTTCTTGACATTTCGTTTCAGAAGAGTTTCTCGAATATCTAACGGATCTAATGCAGTTGAAACATGACCTCTTGAGCTAGATCTACTATGGAATCTTACCGATTCTATATCTTCTTTACGCCTTTTGGCCCATGAAAAGCCACTTGAAGCAATGACATGTAATAGGCCTGAGAAAGGAATATCGCCTTGAGATGCATTCCTTGAGTGGGAAGTCTCTTGAACTGCATCAACTAATAGCTTAGGAGGCTTCTCACTTAATCTAGGATCGTTGTTCTCATCAGGTACATGTGCATTACCACCATTGATTTTACGGATACGTTGACAATTAGTTTGCAACTTCTCTTCTGGAGCCACAGATTTACCAAATCCATTTTGTTCCCTGGAAGTTTTAAATGCTTTTGCAGGTCTTCGTGCTGCGTCGGAACCACGTACCCTCCAATCAGCCTTTCTCCTCCGTGTTTCTTCGCGATTATTTGCCTCAATCTCATTGTTAGGAGCGTATTTCGGCAAGGTCGATGGGTCACATGCATAGGGCTTGATTGTGAAATACTCGGATGCAAAACCAGAGGCGGCGCTCCCACGTTTATAAGGGCCGATTGATAAAAAGTCTTGTATCAAATGGAGGGCCAGTGTTGGTAAGTCTTTACAGGTCTCATGCAGACAGCTTTCGTAAGCATGTTAGGGCTTAAACATAGTTGCATGAGGAAGTTTGGATTTCTTCCATTACTCTTCGGGCGGGGAGCCACAAAGCTTGAAGATTTTGTGTAATTGTTCAACCTCGGTTCTTCCCTGAAGAAGAGGCTTTCCAAGAAAGAGTTCTGCAAAGACACATCCAACACTCCATAAATCCACAACTGCTCCATAATCTGTTGATCCCAGCAATAACTCAGGAGGACGGTACCATAAAGTAACAACTCGACTGGTTAGCTGTTGTCTGCCGGTACTAACAATTTTTGCCAGTCCAAAATCAGCCATTTTAAGAATTCTGTCATTATTGATGAGAAGGTTTGATCCCTTAATGTCCCGATGCATTACCCCCCTCGAATGGCAGTGCTCAAGTCCAGATAATAACTGTTACATATAGCACTTAACCTGCGATTCACTGAACTTTATGTCAGGGGACGATGAAAAACCGGCAAGATCATGTTCCATGTACTCAAATACAAGATATATACTACATGATAATCTAGAGGTAATTAATCCTTCCAGTTTCACAATGTTCTGATGGTCTAGTCTGCGAAGAATCATTATTTCTCGAGCCATAAACCTCACACTCTCAGGCTCAAAATTATCAAACCGGACCTTCTTCAAAGCAACTATCTTTCCAGTCTCAAGCTCTTGTGCCCGGAATACATTGTTATATGTACCTTGTCCTATCTTCTCCAATTTCTCAAAAGAGTTCGCTCTTAGTGACACCCACCCCTGAATAGCTTCCCCCACCACGGCACTTAACCACTGAGGCCAACCAACGGCCACCTATTCTCCTTCAACATATTTATTCAAATTCCCTAATCTCAAACTCAATGCATCCCCAGAATTAATATTACTATTCCTCTTCTTCCTACACTCTCCCAATTCGCTGCTTCCCCCATAACTCGAATACGCCTTCTGCTTATTCTTCTTATTCTTATTATTATTCTTCAATATCGTAATTATCTCTAAATCATGTAATGCAGCTCGGCTTCGCGCCGAAGAAGCTAAAATCCTCGCCAAATTGTCCCGAAACGCCCTGGAATGAAGATCGAGAGCAGGGGTAATAGAAGCCGCCTGCTTCGACGCAATGCACCCCATTAATTGGGTGGGGGAGTTTAACATGGATTTGTCATTAATGGGGGTTGTGAGAGGATATGAATAGAAAGTTACAAACAACAGGAATAAGAAGAGTGCAATAGGGTAGAACGATAATGTTCAAGCCTTACACCATGTCTTTGTAGAGGCCTTTTGAACTTCACAAACAAAAGGAACTCAATTTACTTTTAAGGGACAAAAAGAAAGGAAACAAAGCATAGTTCAATCACAATGATTCAGAATAGTGACAAAGTGAAAAGTGTACATTACATCACGTACTTCACTGTAGAAGCATGGAACAGGTTTATACAATAGTAGATGGATAGTTGTTTACAGTTATCCATGAGATTCAAATAAAAGGCCAAGAGATTGAAAAGTTTTGTAGAGATTGCTGGCTGTTTACAATCCATGAGAATTATATCAAATTAATATATCCAGATAATGAGTTGGACGATGGTTTGACTAGGTCTGAGTATAGCTCTAAGAGTGTTACATACCATTGGTTCTAATGCAAGTCATTGTCATTTTCAGTGTAGGCTGGACTGTGGCCAGCTGCTTAATACTACATTCTAAGCTACAAAGTTGCTAGGTTATCCATATGAGGCATTCTAAACTAAAGAACTAATTTTGCAACATTACCTCAATATAATGCATATGTACATTATTATACAAAAATAAGTTTGTATATTGCATTATTGCTCAAATATTTGGATTCAAAATTTTGTATCATCTATGATTCAACATATGTAATTCAAGTTATCCAGAAGAACTGTGATTCCCCTTAGGCAAGTTTGGCAGAGGTTAGACAAGCTAGAAGAACAAATGTACCCTAGGGAGTAACCTTGTTTAATATGAATAAACTCTGGTTGGGGTCTGCCTAACCTAGCTTCTCTTTACAAAAATGGTGTCCGCAAACAATAGCATACATAATTTAAGTAGGTTGGAGTTGAATATTAAGTACATGGTCAAACTCTATTTACATCTCCTTCATTTTTAGAAAATGCTCACCTTCAAAATACCATATATTTAGAAGAATAAAGTGAGACTAAATTAGCATCATTGGCAAAAAGCTCTTTACTTAAATGGGTAATAGAGAATCAACACATTGTATAGATCTTACAGAATTATGCATGGCATCAAAGTAAGTAAAAATAACTATTATCAATACATATAAAACACCTCTAAAACGACAATATAGCAAATTAGTGACAGCTCACCTCAGTATGAAGCCCAATTCAATTTGGAAGACCCAAATCTTTCAGCAATTACGAAGACCCAAATTCCCAATATTCATATACCTTTGTAAAACAAAACAAAAACAAAGACAAATTGAAGTTGTAAGAAACCCTAAGATAAGTCCAGTGAAAAAATAACAGAGCATACCCAACAATTCGAAACCTAATGAATAATCGATTAAACTCCTAAAATATTGGGAGAGAATCATAGGGAGTGGGGAAGAGAATCGTGCGGAGGAAGGAAGCCAATTTTGCAATTCAAATTTTCGCGGGAGAATCATGATAGCAAAGAGAATCGTGGGAGGGGAGAGTTGTAGGAAGGGAAGGAGGGAAAGGGAATTGGGATGAAGGGAAAGTCGAATTAGTCTCCAGACCTTTTGAGAGAGTTGTAGAAATGAGGGAAAGGGAATTGGGATGGAGGGAAATTCGAATTAGTCTCGACCTATTTAAGTAACAAACGACAAATGCCAAATAAAACGTTTAAGAATGTAGTCGTGTACTAACGACGGTAATTCAAGTCGTTTGTCATAGTCGTTTTTTTTGTTTTTTTTTTGTTTTTGGTGTAGTGTTTGCCACATGTTTGAAACTAAGTTAACCCTCAACTACGGTAGTAACCTACTATTGTATTGAATTGACATAATTGCCCCTAAAAAAGTAAAAACAATGGTACACTATTGATTTTTTATATTTTGCATCGAGAGACACAATAATTAGCGTTTGTCTTGATACAAGTACCGTAGAATGTACTATAGATTTATTTTCCTGCAGGTTCTTAAGTGTTATACAAGTGCATTGTGCGTATCCGCTACACTAATATAAACTTAACAAAACCCATGCTAAAAAGTAAAAATAAATAAGACATGTTCCAGAAATTAAGGTTACATATACACATAAAGGCAAGTAAACAATATTGCAGAGGATAAGAATGAAAACTGTTGAGAGTCGTCAACCCACTCTCAACATGTTCTAGAAGTGAAGGCTGCATAAACATATAGCGGTATGATTCAAGGTAACAAACCATATTGGTCAGGAAAAGAATAAAAACTGTCAACTGTAGTCAACCCACTCTCGAGGCTAAATCAAAATGTCAACTGTAGTCATCCTTTGGAGAAGATGACAACTCGTCAACTGGAGGCTGACAACTCATCAACTGGAGCAACAATGGCAAGAAAAGAGGATTGATCCAACAAATAATACTGTGCAGCAATCCCCTTCTTCTGCCAATGATACTCTAAAGGCCGGTTATGTTTTTGAGTTACCAAACTGTGTAAAAAATAGTAACACTCCGGTTATTTCTACTCCCGATTCTAGCATTCCTGATGTCTACTCTTGATTCTAGCATTCCTAATGACATTGTTGTTCCCAAAAGGTCTATAGAACAGGTTGATTACACTTCACTAGTTTTTCTCAAAAAAATTTGTGTTATTTCAACTTTTTTAATTGACTTTCAGTTTCTGTGAGGTGAGTACTTATAAATCATGTATCTTACTTATTTCCAATTTACTAGTGTAGCTGCACGTAAGATGCGCACATGAAATGTACTTAAAGTAAATGATTTACAAATAGTATACACCTTGACTCTTTTTTGTAACCGCATATACGTACTATAAGAAATAATCTATATAGACAATTTTTTTCATTATTACCCACTCGACCAAGATTAAATTAACTTCTTAGTAGTCCTAATCCGTCATTCTCACTCGTATACATGAGTGAAAGCACAACCAATTATCTCCAAAATCATGGAGAAGAAATAATAATATGTTTTGAATGCACTAGTATATAAAAACATGGAATTAATATTTAAGTAAATAAGAAAAAATGTGGAGATAAACTAACAATATTATTCGAGTACCTACGAGTAAAATGTAGAATATCTGACTGAATTGAATATCTAACAGAATCATTAATGCCATAAAAACTGCATTACAGAAAGAATAGTAGTATGATATAGGCTTAAGATAAGAGGCAAGTAATACTGAACTCATAAATAATAACTCAGGAAACACTAATGCAGAACATAAAAGAAAGAAAAAATTAAATCAATCTAGTTACAAGAGATAGATAGTATGAGATATGATTCATATTCATCGTGTGGCTGACCTTGCAAAAGTGCTGGAGCGCCAGGAAAGTTATGATCACCATGACTAACCAATGCAGCCATTATAGAGAAAAGATGGGATCATTCCACTTGATTGAGTTTTCCCTTTTCCAACCAATGCAGTCTTCGATTTATTTAAACCTGTTGGAGAATCCAGCTCTCCATTTTCAGATGAATCAGTTGATGAAGCTCTAGAAGTCGGTCTTTGATTAACGTGCGCTTGTTGAGAAACTCTGACAACTTGATTATTAGATGATCTTTGCTGATAACTAGGCTGTTCTCTAGAATTAGCTAACCCCCTTCCTTTAAGCTTGGACTACATATATTGGGTCGTATTTACCGGCGAAAAGCCAGAAGACTGTAGGTTGCTTGACTTCCTAACAACTGGACGAATAGAGTCGTCAATGTAATTCCTGTCCTGACTATTAGAACGGGAAACATTTTTTCCTCTGGAGACACCACTGAAGTTTGAAGAAAAATTCTCTTCAAATGGATAAAACAAGGTTTTGTTGATAACTCCAAAGTCTCTTTTCTGTGTGACTGGAACATCTTGATTGGAAGAGCTGGATGGATAAAATAGGGGAGATGCAGAGTTCAAACTTGATGGAAACACATGTTTTCTTGCAGGAGCAGCATTAGGCTGTACGCTTGATACTCTTGTTGAACTTGGATTTGATGTTGGCTCATTGGACTTTCCGAATCTGAAAATGTTATTCAGCAAAACATAGAAATAAAGGTTAAGGCTATACAAAAAAATCTTTTAAGGGCCAGATTCTTATTAAAGCTCAAGATATTTACTCACTGTCTGTTTTGCGCTGGTGGAGTCTGATTATTGTTCCTTGCAAGAGTTTTTTTAATGGCCCCAAGTCGCTCTATGTTAGTCCATCAAATGCCCAGTGATGATAGATGAAAATATAGCCACACAAATAATAAAAAATTTAATAATAATACATACATAGAGCGAAAATTAAAAAAAGGTTACCTTTTCAAAGTGTGTTTCTTGCATACTCATCTCTTCAAACTTGTCATGCCCTATTTCTGATTGTCTTTAGATTCCCACAGTCTTCGTCCACCAGGAGTGCGTCTGAATCATTGCAAAATATTATCAAATGGATACAACAAGTGGTTAAAACTATCTATAACCCCCCCCCCCCCCCCCTTTAGATTCCCACAGTCTTCGTCCACCAGGAGTGCGTCTGAATCATTGCAAAATATTATCAAATGGATACAACAAAGTGGTTAAAACTATCTATAACACCTCCCTCCCCCCCCCCCCCCCCCCCCCGGTCGACTAGAAAAGTACACCAAAATCTCATGATGTTAAAGCTATATAAATTAAATAACTTAAATCATGCGTATATGCCTGTAAGTCTTCGTATATGCAGACAAGTCGAATTTCGCTTTCGAGTATCTTCTTTTATCTTAACAAGGAAATGTCACTTTTGTAGAAAGTTCTTAACAGTATACATACATCTACTATGGTCATTTATAAGTGGCTTTCTCCTCTCATCAAGGAGGGTGAATCTACCCTTATAAATTTTATTTTGGCAGGTGATCCAGTTACTAGACAAAGCAGTACTGTTAGTTGGGGTAACATTTGGAAACCTCCACATAAGGGTGGCTTGGGTGTGAGAGGACTAAAAGAATTTAATGGCACAATGTTGAGTAAGCTTGCTTGACAGATGTATGAAAGAAAATAAGAATGGGCAATCTTTCAAAATAGTAAATTTAGAACAAGAGTTGGGAATTTTCTCACTTACCATAGAAGCTCTTCTAAATGAGTGGAGGGAATGTTAGGCTGTAAATTACTCCCATAGAGACACTATTCCTGCCTCTTAAGGAGTTATGGAATAAGTGCCAAGCTAGGGTGGGGACTTCATCAATAAAAATGAGTGGTGTACGCCAAGAGAAATCAAAAAACTTCTTCCTATTCATGGTTATCTATATTGATCTAATTCTACGTGACCAGGTGTAACCCATCAAAATATACCCACAATGAAGCTTCATGTTCAGCTATAGAAGGGAACTAAGATAATCTAGATGACATGACAACCTCCAAAAAAAACTCCAAGCTGATAAGCTAAATTCATGATTAACCCATCATAATATACCCACAATCAAGCTCTATTTCAGCAAGATAACAAATTAATGCAACCTGCATGACAACCTCAAAATGTACCTAATACAATCACAAATCAATCGCACAATCAAATACACAGAGATAGAGAGAGGGGGGTATCTGACCATGAAAGATGTAAGTGGAAATTACGAGGCGGTTCATCTCGGGGATGATCTGAAACAGCAACAGCAAATGAGTTAGAAAAAAACCAAAAAAACATCAATTAGATGAGTGAATTAAAGATAAAACCCATATTTAGACTTTTATAATTCTGATCTTGAAGAGTGAATCCAACATACCTGCAAAGACAAAGCTTGAGAATTTACTGCTTTAACAATTGATTTTCTCTGTAAGTGTTGTAGAGCGATCCTTTGGGCATGAATGGCTAATTCAAACTCCAACTTAACACCATTGATGACTGATGAGGGAAGGAGGGAGATGGTAGGTTTAGAGGAAGGAATCAACGAATCACACACTTTCAATAATAAAAACCCCAAATCAAACAAATCCCATGTATGAAATTCACACACTTCCACTAATAAAAATCCCAAATCAAAAACTTCAAAAAAATCTCAAATCATAAAACACGAAAACAGACCTTCCAGTTTAAAGAATTCCTCTACGCTTCATGTATCATCATCGAGTAGTTCACGGGTTGAAGAAAGAGATAACACCTTACAAGGATTGCTTTCAGAAGATTGAGATGAGGGATTCGAACTTGGGGATGGAGTAGTGATGATGAACAAAGACCGAAATCCGCCATATGATTTGGCTTTAAAGCTTAAAATAAATGTTGGCTGACTGAAAATATCGGCTAAATCGGCAGATAATTTAGCAGTTTTCAAGTTTGAACTAAGTCTGAATTTTCTTGTGAGATCCGACGGCTGGGACTTAATTTTAAAGAATAGGAGAGATCCGAGCGGCGGAAATAATCCTCAATTCATGAGAGATCTGAAACAAATAGCTGAGATCAAAAGATGGCTGATGAGTTATTCTCTTAGGTGTATAAAATATAGATAGATAGATTGACTTGCTCAACAGGCTTGGTAGTGTTCACTAATTTTGAACTTGCTTCAAGAATAATTTGTTACGAGCTAGGGATATACGGAGAAGATATTAGAAAGACGACAAAAAATACAAGGTATAGTAGTTATTACAACTTTTGTGTAATGCTATTCTTGGGGTTGAGTGTATTTGTTTCCCTTTGTGGACAATGATAGATAGTGTCTACTCAGTGTACTTAGAGATAGCTTCGTTATTGTATTCATAGATGGTATCTTTGTGTATTCATATTTTTAGGTTTTAGATCACGATGAACAATAGGTGGATCACTGTCATGGTACAGATAAGCCATCGCAGTAGTTATGCCTATAACTATGTTCAATCTCTGAACCAAATTCAAACTTGATCCAGATTCTCTATCTTCTGGATACAACCACTTCTTTAAGCTTCTATTAGACATGAACTCCCTGATCAATGCTTGCACACGAAATGATGATTTTGACAAGATTGCGATGCCTAACATTCCTTAAAGCTTCACATTTTACTTCGAAGGTTTGAGAAGCTTTGCTTTGTGTGAGATTAAGAACTTTTATTGCGACAACAGTTTTTGCTCCATCACCGATAAATCCCTTATAAACGAAACCATATCCCCCCTTTCCTACTAGATTGTGCTGCGAAAAGCCGTTAGTTGCAGAGTAAATCTCCAAGTAAGATATCTTTTGTGGCCGCCCTCTGTAAGATGTTATGGAGTCTATTTGCTCAAGCTCTGCGTTCCTTTCCTTTTTCAATTTGTTATGGAAGATTAGTACCCATATCAGACATACAATACACAGTACTGCCACGAAGCTAACAATTGGAACTATGATTTTCACTCAATAGGTTTCTCGCTCTTCTTATTCGAAGAACATAAAGGAAGTTTCAACATCTTGTAAGCCTCGTCTTCCCCACCACAAAGCTTATCATTTCCTTGAACAGAAATCCCAATGATATTCAGGAAAGATCCTTTAGTTGGTATTTGTCCTTCCGAATCATTGACAAATAGGTTAAAGTTCTTCAGAACCCAAAGATTTTCTAAGTCATTTGGAATCAGACCAGAAAGATGATTATACGAGAGGTCCAAGCTCTCTAGAGCTGCTAATCGACCTATTGATCTTGGAATAGAGCTGTTAAATTTGTTTCCAGCCATACTAAGATTACGTAGACTCAAGCAGTCACCAATAGTTGAGGGAATATTACCAGCGAATTAGTTATTAGAAATATCCAGGAATCTAACCCGTTTCAATCCACCAACTTCAATAGGAAGAGAACCACTTCGAGAATTTCGAGCCAAACGTAGATCACGTAAATCAGAGAGTTCAAAAATCTCTTTGGGTATGTTTCTATCTGAAACATCCATAGTTAGAGTTTGTTTCATTCCGTGTCTAGTTTAGATGTCAGCATTATCTCGTGGTTACTCGTCGTCAGAGATTGCACCTTGAGCGACTACAGCTGGACTGACACTGAACAGGTCAATGGGTTTCTAACTCCTTGTTCTATAATATCAAGCCCTAGGTATTTTTACAGAGTTCTGAAAAGGTAATAAGTATGTTTTTTAAGACAATAGAACTTCTATTCGAATTGATTTCACTTTCCATTCGAATAGAACTGGGAACAACATTTCTGTTCAAATAGAATTTATTCAGTTCGAATAAAATGTTATTTCTGTTCGAATAGAATTTATTCAGTTCGAATAAAATGTTATTTTTGTTCGAATAGAATTTATTCTGTTCGAATAGAAATGCCTCAGGCAGTTTTTTATTATATTTTTGTTCGAATGGAATTTATTCTGTTCGAATAGAAATGCCTCAGGCAATTTTTTATTCGAATAGAAGAAAATCTATTCGAATAAAAATGCCTCAGTCTGATTTTATTCGAATAGATTTTAAATCTATTCTAACAAAGACCGTAATTTCTGTTTTCTAATAAAAAAACAATTTTTATTTTTTCAAAACTCACCTCTTCCAAAACCTATTTTTCAGAGCTTGATATTTTAGAGAGAGGAGAGATTTTAACGATCGATTCAATGCAAAGTAAATCTTAAATTAAATCAATCGTAGAAGTTTAGAAAAAAACTAATAATTGATTTGTAAAGTTTGAGCCATTCAAGCTTCAAAGCTTTGGTACGTTATCCGAGGTAAGGCGTTGCGAGAATGAGGAATCGACAGCGAGGAGTTCAATTAGAAGAGAGGTAACCATGGGATGTGTTTATCTAGTCTGTAAGTAATAGAATACTTGTAATTTGATTTCAATAGTAGATTGTTTAGCTGTCGAGTGATTTGACAGCGACCTGTGGGTTTTTCTCCTGAGAAAGGTTTCCCACAGGGTTAAAATTACTTGGCCTTGTCTTCATATTTCCAATTGCTTGTTAACAGTAGATAATTTTATCGATTTAATTTAGGTTAAGCGTAGACCATTTATTCAAAGGATTTAGGACCTATCGATTTAGACCTAAAACAATCGAAATTGGTTAGTCTCATACGTTCTAGAAATTTCAATTGGTATCAGAGCGGTCACGTTTCGAGGTTTAGCAACCTAAGCGTGGATCCCGGATAGTTCGCTTGAGAATAATGAGTTCCGAAAAATTTTGAGGTCCTATAAATCGCCCTTCACACTTTGATGGTAAAGAATACCCATACTGGAAAGTCTGAATGATTTCATACTTACAATCAATCGGAGAATATGTATAGATTGTTGTTGAAGATGGATGAACACCCCCTACTGTGATACAAGTTCTACCAGGGAGTGCTATTGAGGTCCCTAAACCTAGGAATCAATGGTCAAGAGAAGAAAATGAAACTGTTGGTTATAACTCTAAAGGCCTCAATGTTATCTTTATGGCTGTGAGTCAAAGTGAGTTTCGACATATCTCTGCATGTTCAACTTCTAAACAATCTTGGGATATTGATAACCGTAGAAATACGCAGGATTAATACGCCTAAAAGTATCGTTTTGTTAATCCCGATTTATTATTTTCTAATGTTAGTAGCACTTTCTTATTTTTAGGCACTTATCACTGTTGGAGCTAATAAGTAGAAAAAAATATCTAATAGAAGGTATAAAGAGCTGAAGCATCTCCAACAGTCTCTCAGGTACAAGGAAGATGTCTATATGCAATGTACTTGCATATTTTTTCCATGGAATAAAGATGATGAAAGACTCTATAAGGATTTATCTTTACTTAGGGATAGAGTTTCAAAATTATAAACAAGTCTCTCCTATCTCCTATAAATAGGAAAGCAATTCTATTTATTTTTAAATCTCAATCTCAAGAAGGAAATAAAACTTGCAGTTTTTAGTATATCTCTCTCTCTCTCTCTTTTATTTTTATGCGCTTAATTTAAGCTGTGATCAACACCATTAATGGAGAGCTAGTCTCCTTAGCTAAGGCTAAGGATTGAACCTCAGGCGAAGTGAGCTAAATTGATGTTAATAGTAGTTTAGATCTAGAATTAATCTTTAATTCTCCGATTTGTAGTTCGAAGAATTGATCTAGCCATAACAACTCTAAGTTACTACGGATATGAGGAAGATGTCGAATTAGCCATATTCGATTGTTTTCACACTCAAAGAGAATTATAGATCACTAGAGTTAATATTCTCTACCTAACCTTGAAAAGGAGTTTATAAACCCTAGATCCGATTGTCCATGAACAACGAAGTTCTTACTTAAGGTTTTAACCACAAACCCTAGATCTTAGACCCGAATAGACCTAGTCATGGCTATTACGTGCGGATAGAAGATACCGTTTTCATATCGTTTTAGTAAACTAAGTCGGAGGTGATCCAAAGCCTAGGCTCTTTTTCTTATAATCGTACCAAAAGTTAGTAATTTAGATTTATGTTTTAGTCCAAAATATTTTTATCAAAATTAGTTTAGATTCGTTAATTAGTTAATTAGGAAAACATATTTTTAATACGTTTACTCCCCGTGGATTCGACCCCCGCTTACCCTTATTATATTACGACACCCGTAGTATTGAGCGGGGTATTTAAAGACCGAGTTTTTCTCGCATCAAAATTGGCGTAGTTGCTGGGGAGGCAACGGTCTAATAAATCATAGTTTTTTTTATTTTAGCTAATTTATTTTCATTTTTTTAGTTGTTAAGTTTGCCAATTTATTTATTTTATGATTAGATCTCTGAGATTTCTTTCCGAATAAATTAGTCTCAAAATTTTCTTATAAGCGGTTTCGAAGATATTAATTTTGGAAGATACATACTCAGTTTTCATCGAAAGATGTGTTCATGAATGATTGACAGTTTTTGACCATCTACACTTCACAATTTAGGAATTTGTTTGTGACAAAAGTTTTAGATAATTCAAAACCCTTTCCGTATTGTTATAGATCATATTTTTTTGTTTAGCCGTTAGAGAGCTACAACCCTTTGAAATAACAGTAAAGGCAGTCTCAGTAAAGGACGTCGTTGTTCATTAATCGGTTGTTTTGAGAGGTAGGGAAACAAAATTACAAAAAACTTCATTCTTCAATGTTTTTACTTTCTGAATTATCTTTCCAAATTAGTATTATTTAATATTCTCTCTCAACTGAGCTGAACGATATACGTATTTGAAAATTAGGACATCATAGACTGCAATAAACTTGAAAATTGAATTTTTATTTTTGTTGTCATAAGTTCACTAATTATTATTATTTTTCACTTGTTTTGCAGGATAATCACAAAGTTGGTACTCAGAGATCGTGAGAAATTTACAAAATCTATTGGCAAGCTTCTCTCTAAATCCTTCTTGTGCCCTCTAAGTGAAGGGGCATTTCCTTCTTTCGCCCCCCAAGTGAAGGGCCGGCCACAGCTTCACCGGGAAATACTTCCCGTAGGTTGGTCCTCTCTTAAAACTTGACATATAAAAGGGGTTCATCACCGCTCCACCCTGGCATTAGGAAAGTAAGTCGTGTGGACTGTTCAAATACACGTTGCTCTTAAATTAAAAAAATTGTTGTGTTTGGATTGACCTGTTATCGTGTTTCAATTTTTTCCCTATGCTTAACATAGTAAAGATTTTTAACCGCTAGGGCTCTTCCACGGGATTTTATCACCCAAAGGAATCTCCAGCGAGTGGAACCTCCCACCTAGGGATACGAAGAAATTCGTATCACACGCTCCTAACTATCCCAACCTTTAAATTTAATTAAAACTTAAATAACTATTAGTAAGATTTTCAAGGGATTTCATCACTTGAAGAATTAGGAGGTACTAGACCAGAGTACCAACACGGATTCATAGGAACCACTTCAGTCAAGCGCCGCGAACCATCGGTTGTTAAGCGATATCACCGTTATGTGTAAGTCACGTACGATAAGGCGAGGCACACAGGCATGAGGACTGATGTTCAAACACGAAGACCGTTGTTAGCATAGTGAAGCTTTCGTGTTAGGTATCACACACTAGCCCGACCTACCCAGTTAGATTAACATCTAGATTAGGATTAACTTAGTTAATTTTACTTTAAAAACCGTTGATGTGTTTATCTTAAATTGTGTGTTTAAATTCCTGCTGAATTTTGTAATTTTATTTCATTTCATTAGTATATGCCCAAGTACGATCGGATTAGGCAACACATTGATATACCACAGATTCCTAAAATAGCTAATACGGCTAACCAAGTCCAACAGGAAGACCTTCAGGCCATATACAACCTTGAAACTTAAAATTCTATATGCTCGTATTTAATGTATTTTGATAGATTAGGTCAGAACTATTCCTATCAATCAATGATCTAGGATTGAACAGAAACAATCAAAAGTAAAGACAAGGAATTAATAGATACAAGCAATTGTTCATCCTGTGGAAACTCCTTACACAGGAGAAAAACCACAGGTCGTTACTGATGAAATCAACAACTAAAAACCCCTTAATCAAAAATAGTTTAATATGAATTTCACTTACAGACTTGATAACCTAATCTCAAGATTATCTTTCTTCTGACCAAAGCTTTACGCCAAGAATCACTCTTCTGTTCTCGCAACAACCTTTCTTGATCTCCCACCAAATCTTCTTATGTTCTCTCAACAGCCCTTCTTGATCTCCTACCAAAAACCTTCTTCAACGATATGTAAGAAGTATTGTTAAACTAATTCAGCATCAATCTCTGGATTAGAAGAGGATTGATTGATATTGAATTCACTCTCTGATAAAGGAGTTTTTAGCCCTCTGAAAAATAAATTGGTTTTTGAAACAAAAAGACCAAGAGAGAAAAGGAAAACAAGGTTTACTTAAATAGTAACCCTATTTCTCCCGAAAGTCGTTCAAACGACAATAAGTATCGTTCGAACAAAACATTGGCTATGAGCCAAAAAAATAGGAGACGTGCCAAGTCATTCGAACGACTTGAAAACTCGTTCGAACGACAATTAAATAGAAAGCTTAATCATTTATCATTGAGTTATACTTACCTTCTGTCCAGAGATCTCCATTTTGTCAGTGTCTTTGACTGAAACAACCTCGAGACTTCACAGACACGAAATGGAACAAATAAAACCTTTCAAAACTGAAAACGAATTTCTTCCTGAACCAATGGGTAACAAGTCACTGAGGGAGCTTTTTGCTCCCATTTCGGAAAACTCGCCAAAATGTATTAAGTTGCCAGTAATTACGGCAACCCAGATCGATATCAAGACTGCAATTTTGAACCTAATCCCACCTTTTCATGGACTCGATAACCAAGACACATACTTACATATCGATGAATTTGAGTCTATCTGCCAAACATTTCGATGTAAGGACGTAGCAATAGAGTATATTTATTTACCCATTTTCCCATTCTCTCTAAAAGACAAGGTAAAACGTTGGTTGAACTCTCTGTCATCCGAGTCAATTGACAAGTGGGACATCCTTAAACAGAAGTTTAAAATCAACTTTTTCACCATGCAAAAAACTGACCTTTTAAAATATGATATTTCTGATTTCCTTCAAGAAGAAGGAGAAAATTTGTACGAAGCATGGGAATGTTTTAAGGAAAAATTGTTAAGGTGCCCCCATCATGGTTTCGAGAAATGGAGACTAATCCAATTCTTTCTGCACGGGTTAACTCTTTCAACCCGTGAATCAATCAAAGCCCGTAGCTTAGGAAAATTTCAAGATATGGATGAAACTGCCGCATATGCATTTCTTGATAAATACGTTAAGACATCTCAGCAATAGGACTTTACTTCTCGAGATCGTAGGCCCATTAGAAAAGGAGGCTTCCTTGAATTACTTGAAAGCCTCGAATTAAAAGGTCCAACTGGACTCTCTTACACGTAAAGTCGAGGCTATGGTCATAGCGAAAGTAGCGGCCCCTAAACCAGCATCCACTCCTGGGGTCTACAATTTATTCAATGATCCGACCCATTATGCACACACGTGTCCACAACTCCCTGAGTTAATTAATTATAATCCGGACCACGTTAATGCTATCTTGGATAATAAAAGGAAATAACACCAAAATAATTTTGGTAGATCTCTTTGGAAAAATAATCCAGCATTTTCTTGGAGGAATCAACCACAAGGACAATCCGGTTATAATCATCTACCATATCAGCAGAATCAAACATACCTAACCAAACAGGCCCACCCAGTTAGTTTAGAATCCACACTCCAACAATTTATAACAAAGATTAGGGGGGTAACCCAGCAAAATTCTAGGAAACTTTCAGAAATGCGAGCCTTTACACAGAAGCTAGACACCAAAATAGGAAAAATAGCAAGCCAATTAAGTGAACGAGAAAATGGAAAATTCCCTGGTCAACCAATTGTTAACCCGAGAGCCGCTTTTGAGGTTCATACCCAACAGAGCTCACTTGAGATCATTAAAACTGCTCAAGTAGTTATAACCCTTCGGAATAAGAGAACTATAGAAAACAAACCAGACCCTATACCGTCAACTAAAAGCAAGGTAGTTTCCAAATCTCATGACAAAGCCCATGAAAATCTAGCATCTAGCCAGCCCAAAATAGTAACATCTAGGCCACATCATGTTCCAACTCTACCGGACTTAGTAGACACGCCTTATGTGCCTAGGACCCCATTCCCTAACCGACTTGTTCTTGCCAAAAGGAACGAAGGCCTGAAAGATATTCTCGAGTTATTTAAAAAAGTACGAATTAACATTCCGCTCTTGGACGCTATCGATCAGGTTCCATCATATGTTAAATTCCTTAAGGAACTGTGTACAAAGAAACGTAGAACCGGAGTTAGGAAAAATTCCTTTAGTGTTGAGCAGGTTAGCTCTGTCATACCATTTAAAATTCCGATCAAACAAAAGGACCTAGGATGTCCCACCATTCCCTTAGTAATAGGAAAGCACTACACCCAGCAGGCCCTTCTTGATCTAGGGGCTAGTGTAAACCTTATTCCATTTTGTATTTATGAGGACCTTGATTTAGGAGAACTTAAGCCCACCAGGATACAACTTCAACTCGCTGATAGATCTACCAAAACTGCTAGGGGTATTGTTGAGGATGTGATAATTAAGGTAAACAAATTTTACTTTCGAGTAGATTTTGTAGTCCTTGATATACTACCGATTTTGAATGTCCATGGCCAAATCCCCATTATTTTAGGTCGACCTTTCCTAGCTACTTCTAACGCTATAATCAATTGTATAAATGAAATAACGAACCTAACATTCGGTAACACGACATTGGAACTGAATATTTTTAATGTCATAAGGCAATATCAGGATTCTGCTGAAAAGTGTAATATGATATGCACAATTATCTCTGAACATTCTAGGGACGACCTCATAGAAGATTGTCTGGAGGACGACATCGTTGGTATTCACGAGTCAATCCTAAAAGCTATTTCAGCAGTTCTTAAAAATAATTCTCCTGTATTCACTCCTCATCGGTATACTCCCAAATTCGAGTCGCTCCCTATGTCTTCTAGCCCCCCAGTTCCTTCTATTGTGTCAGCACCAAAGTTTGATCTTAAAGTGCTTTCGGATAATCTAGGATATCGGTTCCTCGGGCCTAACAAGACTCTTCCTGTTATCATTTCATCTTCGTTAGACTTAGATCAGGAAAATAAACTCCTTACTGTACTAGACACCCACAAAGAAGCAATTGGACGGTCAATAGCAAATATAAAAGGAATAAGCCCATCAGTGGTTATGCATAGGATATACTTAGAGGAAGGATCTATAACATCTCGAGAACCACAATGACGTGCGAACCCTTCAATGAAGGAAGTAGTAAAGGTGGAAGTTATGCAACTTCATGGTGCGGGTATTATTTATTCCATCTCCGACAGCTCTTGGGTAATCCCAGTCCAAGTGGTACCTAAGAAATCAGGTATTACTGTCGTCAAGAATGTAGACAATGAACATGTACCCACCCGCACTCAGACAGGATGGCGAGTTTGCATTGATTACCGAAAGCTAAACGCGTCCACTCGAAAAGACAATTTCCCATTACCATTCATGGATCAAATATTAGAACGTTTAGCTGGTCATTCATTTTACTGTTTCCTGGATGGTTATTCAGGATACAACCAAATTTCAGTAGCCCCCAAAGACCAAGATAAAAATACTTTTACTTGTCCATTTGGAACTTTTGTCTATCATCGCATGCCTTTTAGCCTATACAATGCACCCGCTACCTTTCAACTGTGTATGTTAAGTATTTTCTCAAATATGGTAGAAAAATTCTTAGAGGTCTTCATGGATGACTTTTCCATTTATGGCTCCACATTTGGTGAATGTCTTCTAAACTTAGAATTGGTCTTGATCCGGTGTAAAGAGAAAAACCTAATCCTAAATTGGGAAAAATATCATTTTATGGTAAATCAAGGAATAGTACTCGGCCATTTGATATCATCTAAGGGGATAGAAGTTGATAAAGCAAAAATTAATTTGATTTCTTCTCTACCTCCTCTTAAAACAGTGAAGGACGTTCGTGCATTCCTCGGACATGCAGGTTTTTATCGATGATTTATTAGAGACTTTAGCAAAATCTCACGACCTTTATGCAATTTACTTGCTAAAGATATCCATTTTTATTTTAACGATAAATGTCACAAGTCTTTTGAAACACTTAAGTCCTCATTGACCACATCACCGATTATCTGACCACCCAATTAGACCTTACCCTTCAAAATTATGTGTGACGCTTCAAATTATGTCATGGGTGCCGTATTAGGACAATGTCTTGAAAAAGCACCCCATGTCATTTGTTATGCGAGTAAAACACTGAATGATGCTCAAATTAATTATACGACGACTGAAAAAGAGTTATTAGCCATCGTTTTCGCGTTAGAAAAATTTCAATCATATATTTTAGGGTCAAAAGTCATTGTGTACTCTAACCATTCAGCCCTTCGATATCTTCTTAATAAAAAGGACGCTAAACCACGGCTTATTTGTTGGATCTTTTTACTCCAAGAATTTGACCTCAAAATATAATGCAGGGCCTTTAAATGATTAGCCCAAAGGCTTGGATGATTTTAATCTCATTAGGTTTAATTTTTTTTTTAGTTTTATTTGTTTCTAGATTAAGCTTATGTCTAAATAATGGGATCCTTCTAATATGGGAATCCTCTAGCTCTATGTTTTATTTGTTTCTAGATTAAGCTTATGTCTAAATAATAGGATCCTTCTAATATAGGAATCCTCTAGCTCTATTATAAATAGGCATGTAATAGTTGAGAGGGGCATTCAACCAAGATCAATAAAATTTCTTTCTTTATTATTATTTTTTTTCCTTGTAATCTCTTTTATTTTCTCGATTCAAATCGCTTCCGCTACGTATTATCTATTAAGTGGTATCAGATTCAGTCGTAGGCCTGTACCAAGATGGTGAACAATGAAAACGAAGACCGTGCCCAAGACCGAAAATCTTGGAAACCTTGTGACGAGGGAAAAGTTCGCCGAAAAACTTAATTGTTTGGAGGATAAAATCGAAGCTTCCAATTGACAAGTTCAACAACTAGCCGCAACCATCAACAACCTCACAATACAAGTAAGTAAACTATTACCCTTCTCAACCCCCGTTACTTCCATACCCTTTTCACCATCCACAACTTTACCTATATACACCCCACCCTTCACTTCTCGAAATTCCGACCTTACACTCACCCCCAACACCCATGAAACCCCCACCAAAATAGCCCAATACCGTTAAAACCCTAATATCGTTCTCACATCATTACAACCCAAAAACCCAATATTTTCTAATACCTATGTTGATATAACCTTAAACGACCACAATGATCTAGGCGACCTTCACCAATCCATCTTTTTTACCTCTTTCCCAGTCCGCTACCACCAACATAAAATTATACAACACCACCATACTCCACAAAAGACCAATAACCACCAAAACTACCCACCCGGTTACCAATCCCAACAAAAAAGCCATGATTATGAATTATCTATAAACGATATGGCTCTTGTTGAAGGTGTACGTGGGCAACCTCCCGATTCATATATTCATGATCCATATTTTACACCTCACCAAGCACAACCCCATCAATTTGAGTACAAGATGAAGGTCGATCTTCTGGCCTTTAATGGCCATCTTCATGTCGAAGATTTTCTCGATTAACTTCCTACGGTGGAGATTTTTTTTGATTACATGCATATTTCGGAGGAAAAGAAAACTTCGCTCGTAGCATATAAGCTCAAGAGTAGTGCTAACACTTGATGGGATAGTATTGTCGAGGCTCGTCGTAAAGAGGGAAAATTACCTATTTATGATTGGGCGCAAATGAAGAAATATCTACGACGTCGTTTTCTACCTTCTAACTACGAAGTAATTCTTAATGAACAACTTCAAAATTTAAAACAAGGTACTCGCCCCGTTGTCGAATATCTTGAAGATTTTTACCATTTATCGGTGCGTAATGGTATGAGTGAGAACGAGGTCAAGCAACTTAGCCGTTTCATTGGGGGTTTACATTTTGAGTTTCAAGATAAGATGTCGATATCGCATATTCCATCTATGGATATCGCTATTGAGTTAGCTCAACGAGCAGAATAATTTATCGATAAAGCCAAACAATTTTTTAATAATGGGCAACCACAATACCGAGGGTATTCATCATCCTCATCTCCTCAAACAAACTGTTTTACACCCAACACATCCCTTATAAATACCCCTTCATCCAACTTAAACAATTCTCCACAAACCCATAACTCTACCGCAAAAATATATTTCCCACAACCCCATAATCACCCTCCTAACCAATACCAAAATAACCGACCCTCCAACCCTAAACCTTTGCTTGAACACCCCACCGACCCTTATGCCCACCCTAAACAAAATTATTGCTATCGTTGTAACCAACATGGTCATGCATCCAATATTTGCTCATCTCGAAACAATGCAAACCCTCGAGTAAATTTAACACATCATGATGAGGAGGTCATCGTTGATGGTGAGGTTCATGGGCATCCATCCATTTTGGCTCTTTGTGATCTAATTTTAATTGAGTCATCGTCGGATATTATTGAAGAAGTTCTTGATGGATGCGACGTAGAAGATGAACGATGTTGTGTTTTTTGCAAACTTCTCTTTACACAACAAGGAGATATATCCCAACGCAATAATATATTTTGCTCTCAATGCTTGATTAACGGTAAACTCGCCAAATTTATCATTGATAGTGGTTCGAGCGAAAATATTATTTCTAAATTGGTGATTCCAAAGCTTGCTTTAACTCTTAGTTTGCATCCGGATCCTTATCCTATCTATTGGATCAAGGATACTTGTGTTTCTAAGGTTACACATCAATGTTGGGTTCCTTTTACTATTTGTAAATATAGTGAGAAGATTTCGTACGATGTCGTTGACATGGATGTTTGTCATATTCTTCTTTGATGACCTTGGCTGTTTGATTTAAATGTTGATAGTAAGGTACGTAACAATACGTACACATTTACAAAAGGTGATATCAAGTATATGTTTACTCCTATGAAACCCAATGTGAAGCCCAAAGCACCTCCGACCGCGAAAATGTTTTTATTGTTTTTCGATGATGTGGAGAAAGATGTTCAAGAGGCAAAAACTATTTTTGTTCTTGTTTCTAAAGGTAATGTCTCCAATCCTAATGACATGTCTCAAGAAGTTAAAGATCTTTTACATGAATTTTCAAGCATTCTTCCTACCGAGTTTTCGTATTATCTACCTCCTATGAGAGATATTCAACATCACATCGATCTTGTCCCAGGTGCAAGCTTGCTAAACTTACCATATTACCGCATGCCACCAAAAGACCATGCGATTTTACAAGAGCAAGTATAAGACCTACTTTCTAAAGGCCTTATTCGTCCATCAATGAGCCCGTGTGCACTTCCGGCACTCCTAGTCACAAATAAAGATGGTTCATGGCACATGTGTGTTGATAGTCGAGCTATTAGCAAAATCACGGTACGTTATCGTTTTCCAATTCCTCGCCTTGATGATATGTTAGATATGTTCTCCGGTTCAAATATATTCTCTAAAATTGATCTCAAAAGCGGTTATCACCAAATTCGAATCCGTCCCGGAGATGAATGGAAAACGGCTTTCAAAACTAAAGAAGGATTATATGAATGGTTTGTTATGCCATTTGGTTTGTCTAATGCTCCAAGTACGTTTATGAGGCTTATGAATGAGGTTTTAAAGCCTTCCTTGAACAAGTTTGTCGTCGTTTATTTCGATGATATTCTTATTTATAGCAAAGATGAGAAGGAACATCTTCACCATATTCAACAAGTATTTCAAGCACTTCAAGGTACCTCTATTCAAATTCAACTCAAGAAATGTACATTTATGCAAGCTAAACTTATTTTCTTGGGATTTGTCGTTTCCGCCGATGGTATTTATGTTGACGAAGACAAAGTCAAAGCTATTCGTGAGTGGCCTATTCCGAAAACTATTTTTGATGTTCGATCTTTTCATGGATTGACATCCTTTTATCGTCGTTTTGCGCAAAAAATTTCTACTATAGCGGCCCCTCTTGTCGATTGTTTCAAACAATCTCGCCTTACTTGGAGTCCCGAAGCCGAACAAAGTTTCACCTTACTAAAAGAAAAACTATCTTCGACACCTGTTCTTATTATGCCCAATTTCATAAAATTATTTAAAGTAGATTGTGATGCCTCCGCCCGTGGTATAGGTGTCGTTTTAACTCAAGAAGGAAGACCAATTGCGTATTATAGTGAAAAGTTATGTGAGGCTCGCCGTACTTGGACTACTTATGAGTTAGAATTATATTCGGTTGTACAAGCTATTAAGCATTGGAAACATTATTTGTTTCAAAAGGAACTTCTATTATATACCGATCATGAAGCCCTCAAGTACATCCAAAGTAATACCAATATTAATCGAATGCATGCTCGTTGGATCGCCGAGATTCGACAATTTAATTTTTTTATCAAGCACAAACCGGGGAAGCAAAATAAAGTTTTCGATGCCTTGAGTCGACGTACATCTCTTCTTGTTATCGTTCGTACATCTATCGTTGCTTTTGATTATCTTAAAGAACTCTATGTCGATGATGCGGATTTTTCGGACATGTGGGAAAAATACAGCAATAATCAAGGAGGTAAGGCCGACTTTCTTCTTCATGATGGTTTTCTTTTTCATGATACTCATCTTTGTATTGCCCAAGGTTCTTTACGAGAGTACGTTATTAAAGAGCTACATGGAGGAGGTCTTGGTGGACATTTAGGTCGTGATAAAACAATTGCTTTGGTAGAAGAACGATATTTTTGGCCTTCTTTAAAGAAAGATGTTGCAGACTTTGCTCACAAATGTTTTGTATGCCAACAAGCCAAAGGTCGTGCTCAAAATACAGACCTCTACACCCCTCTTTCGGTTCCCAAATCACCTTGGAGCGATATTTCTATGGATTTTGTATTGGGACTCCCTCAGACTCAAAGAAGAGTTGATTCAATTTTTGTGGCAGTCAATCGCTACTCAAAGATGGCACACTTCATCCCTTACAAAAATACTCATGATGCTGTCCAAATCGCAAATTTATTATTCCGAGAAATTGTTCGCCTTCATGGTGCTCCACAATCTATTACTTCCGATCGCGATAGTAAATTTTTAAGCTATTTTTGGCAAACTCTTTGGCGACGTTTGGATACATCTTTAAAGTTTAGTAGCACCGCTCACCCGTAAACCGATGGTCAAACGGAAGTAGTTAATTGCACTTTGGGAAATTTACTTCGTGCTTTATCCGGTGCAAAGCCAAGGCAATGGGATTTATGTATTCCTCATGCGAAGTTTGCCTGTGATGCTTCTAAGAGTAGAACTACCAGTTTTTCTCCTTTCTGGATTATTTATTCCATGGATCCTAAGCAGCCCCTCGATCTTGTAGATCTTCCTAAAGTTTCGGGTGTGAATTTATTGTCTAATGATTTCCTAAATCAAGTTGCAGAAATTCATAAGATGGCTATACAAAATATTGAAGCTTCAAATGCCAAGTACAAAGCTTCGGCCGATGTACATCGGCGTGTTCAAACTTTTGAAGTTGACGATCTTGTCATGACCTATTTGAAAAAGGAACGTTTTTCAGTTGGCACTTACAATAAATTGAAGATGAAAAAGATTGGGCCATGTGAAGTGCTTAAGAATATTAGCGATAATGCATACGTCATTTCCTTACCCGAAGGTTACAATATCTCACTTACATTCAATGTGGCAGACCTTTCCCCTTATTATGGTGATACGCATGATTCTCTTCCTTTTGAGAACTCGTGGGCGAGTTCTTTTCCACAACAGGAGCATGATGCAGGGCCTTTAAATGATTAAGCCCAAAGGCTTGGATGATTTTTATCTCATTAGGTTTAATTTTCTTTCTAGTTTTATTTATTTCTAGATTAAGCTTATGTCTAAATAATAGGATCCTTCTAATATGGGAATCCTCTAGCTCTATCTTTTATTTGTTTCTAGATTAAGCTTATGTCTAAATAATAGGTTCTAATATAGGAATCATTTAGCTCTATTATAAAAAGGTATGTAATAGTTGAGAGAGGCATTCAACCAGGATCAATAAAATTTATCTCTTTATTATTATTTTTCCTTGCAATCTCTTTTATTTTCTCGATTCAAATCGCTTCCGCTACATGTTCTCTATTAAAATACGTAATAAAAAAGGTAAAGAAATTATTATTGCCGGCCATTTGTCGTGTTTGATAGTTAACCACATTAACGAAGGCCTTTCTATTCCTGAGCATTTTCCTGATGAACAGTTAATGAATATTAATAGGGCACCTGGTTCGCCGATATTACAAATTACTTAGCCGCAGGATACATTTTGCCAGATTTGAGCAGACAAGATAAAAAAAAATTGAAGCAATCTCTAGACGATTTATCTGGGAGGATCCTTATTTATTTAAAGTTGGCGCTGACTTAGTGATTCATCGTTGTGTCCCTGAAAATGACATTCCACAAATTTTAAAAAGTCTTCATGATGATGGTGGTCATTTTGGGCCCCGTAAAATGGCTAATAAAATACTTCAATGTGGTTTCTATTGGCCTACTTTATTTAAGGACACTTACGACCATTGTTCATGATATGACCGTTGCCAAAAGCCTGGCAACATGGGTCATCGGGATGAGATGCCTCTTAATAATATTTTAGAGGTTGAAATTTTTTATGTCTGGAGCATTGACTTTATGGGCCCATTTCTGGTGTCTAATAGTTATTTGTGGATCTTAGTAGCAGTTGACTATGTTTCTAAATGGGTGAAAGTTGTACCATGTCGGACAAATGATCATGCTGTGGTAATTAATTTTTTAAACGATAACATTTTAGTCCGATTTGGTACACCTCGTGCAATTATAAGTGACGGTGGAACTCATTTTTGTAACCGTTAAAAAGTCTTATGCACAAATATGGTATTACTCATAAAGTTGTCACCCCATATCATCCACAGACAAGTGGGCAACTGGAGGTTTCAAATCGGGAAATTAAATTTTTTTAGAGAAAACTGTCCGACCAGATCGTAAAGATTGGTCCACCCGTCTTAATGATGCTCTTTGGGCCTATCGAACTGCTTATAAAACCCCGATTGGAATGTCACCTTATAAATGTATTTTTAGCAAAGCTTATCACTTGCCTGTGGAATTAGAACATAAAGCTTATTGGGTAATTAAGAGATTTAATTTTCAAATAGACGCAGCAGGACTTCATCGAAAACTTCAACTAAGTGAGTTAGAAGAAATAAGACAAGAGGCGTATGACAATGCTAAAATATATAAGGATTAGACCAAAACATATCATGATAAACATATAGTCCGAAAAATCTTTATACCAGGACAAAAAATATTATTGTTTAACTCAAAGTTGCGTCTTTTTCCTGGAAAATTACAAACTCGTTGGCATGGCCCATTTGAAGTCGTAAACATATACCAAAATGGTTGGACTGAAGTAAAAAAATTATCGTACAGGGAAAACTTTTAACGTCAATGGCCAACGTCTTAAACCTTATCTCGAGACAATCCCTTTAGAAAATTTCTGTGATATAGATCTTTGCAAGCCCAAATATAGGGAACTGCCCGTCCCCAAATAATTCCTTGACTTCACATAAGTTTGGGGGTATGAGATTTTTGTCTGGCTGAAGACGATAAACTTAGCACTTTTTGGGAGGCAACCCACGGCACATTCAGGTAAAAAATATCAATTTTCTTTTTTATTTTTATTTATTGTTCTCCAATATTAGGGACGATATTTCATTTAAGTTTTGGGGTATAGGAAAATCATTTTTAAAATATTTTTTGAAGAAAAGTAAAATAATGACACTCTTGGCAATTTATAATGTACTTTTGATAAATTGCCAACATTTAGACTGAATTTATTTTTACATAAATATTGGTTGGGAAACCCGAATAAATCTAAAAAGAAACTAAGAAATTAAAATTTTACAAGTATACACTAAAATATTTTGTACACCATCTTAAGTTAGATGTACTATCTTTTAATTAGCGACTAATTCAAGTTAACGTAGTATATTTTGAAAACTTGCACTTCACTGTAGTTTTGTAATCGATATATTCGATAGGTTATTGATCAGTTTTAGGGAAATCTAGTATTTATGTTTGGAATAATTCACTCCAAGGAAGACAACTGCCTAAGAATAAGTTCATTCCCGAAAGAAATAAAGAAAAAAAGAAGCCAAAGTTGCTCAAAAAACTTTCACGCTACAAGGCTACTCGCATGATTAAGAACTGAAAGAGAAAAAATTATCACCAATCTCGAGTATGACCATGAACTATGTGAAAGGAGCACGAAAAATGTTACTTGTAAGAATCCTGAGTCTAGGTCACGAAGGGGCACCAAACCCTAGCAACCTTAGTCAACTGGCGGGGATTATCGACCGAAAACTCTTTGTTACAGAGACTTCACTAAGAAATAATGTACTCAAAAAGGCTATGAAAAATAAGGTACCGGGGAGTAAAATTGACTAATGCACTTGTCAAACTGACCGTTGAATTTATTTCAGTAAGTACTCGACTACCATACACTGACTCAATGATTCTAGACAATGTATTAAGCAATACAACTATCTTCACAATACACTCAGATATATCTGGTAAAATACTTTAATTTTTTTTTAATCATGAGGTAGTATCTCTAGTTTTGGATAAGTATAATATATTTTATGGTATACTCAGGGAATAATAGGTTTTAAGAAATTTTCTACTTGTAAATTTTTGTCATAACTAAATAAGGATAAATTGACAAGAAATGAGCCTCTTGTTATTTAGAATTTCCATAATGTTATTATTGACTTTTGTGGGTATAGTCATTGTAAACCCTCACGAGACAACACTCGTCCACCAGGGACATTTGGGGGTTTAACAGCTTGTTGCATACGTTAAATGCAATCGCGAGTCCTGCGAAAGTGATTTTCTTTCTTAGTTTAATTTTATTTCTTTATTTTACTCGGGACGAGCAAAATGGTAAGTTTGGGGGTATTTGATAGACGTAGAAATACGTAGGATTAATACCCCTAAAAGTATCATTTTGTTAATCCCGATTTATTATTTTCTAATGTTAGTAGCATTTTCTTAATTTCAGGCACTTATCACTATTGGAGCTAATAAGTAGAAAAAAAAACATCTAATAGAAGTTATAAAGAGCTCATGCATCTCCAGCAGTCTCTTAGGTACAAGGAAGATATCTATATGCAATGTACTTGCAGATTTTCTCCATGGAATAAAGATGATGAAGGACTATACAAGGATTTATCTTTACTTAGGGATAAAGTTTCAAAATTGTAAATAAGTCTTTCCTATCTCCTATAAATAGGAGAGCAATTCTATGTATTTTTACATCTTAATCTCAAGAAGGAATAAAGCTTACAGTTTTCAGTATCTCTCTTTCTCTCTCTCTTTTATTTTAATGCGCTTAATTTAAGCTGTGATCAACACCATTAATGGAGAGCTAGTCTCCTTAGCTTAGGCTAACGATTGAACCTCCGGTGAAGTGAGCTAAATTGATGTTAATAGTAGTTTAGATCTAAAATTAATCTTCAATTCTTCGATTTGTAGTTACGAAGAGTTGATCTAGCCATGACAACTCTAAGTTACTACGGATATGAGGAAGTTATTGAATTAGCCATATTCAATTATTTTCACGCTCAAAGAGAATTCTAGATCACTAGAGTTAATATTCTCCACCTAGCCATGGAAAGGAGTTTATAAACCCTAAATCTGATTGTCCATGAACAACGAAGATCTTACGTAGGGTTTTAGCCACAAACCCTAGACCTTAGACCCGAATAGACCTAGTCATGGCTATTACGTGCGGATAGAAGCTACCATTTTCATATCGTTTTAGTAAACTGAATTGGAGGTAATCTAAAGCCTAAGTTCTTTTTCTTATAATCGTGCCGAAAGTTAATAATTTAGATTTATGTTTTAGTCCAAAATCTTTTTATCAAAATTAGTTTAGATTCATTTATTAGTTAATTAGGAAAACATATTTTTAATACGTTTACTCCCCGTAGATTCGGCCCCCGCTTACCCTTATTATATTGCGACACCTATAGTTTTGAGCAGAGTATTTAAAGACCAAGTTTTTCTCGCATCAGATATCCTAGTTCGAACTCATAAAGGCGATGATACAGTCAAAGAAAGTAAGCTTCAAATGTTTACTTTACAATTTGAGAATATCAGAATGAGTGAAAACGAACTCTTTGATGAGTTTTATGCGAGACTAAGTGATATTGTAAACACTAGTGCCACATTAGGAGCAGCGTACTCCGATGTTCAAATTGATCGCAAAGTTTTAAGATCCCTTCCTAAGAGCTTTAGATCCAAACGTGATGTTATCGATGAAGTACAAGATCTTAAGAAAATGAAACCCGATATATTGGCTAGAAAATTGCGAACGTTTGAACTCGAGATGAAAATGGAAAACCCTGAGAAGAACAAGAGTATTGCTTTCAAGTCTTTATCTTACTCCTCTTCTTCTAAGGGTACCATAGGACCTGATAACTCATCTAATTTTGATAATGATGATGGGTCCGAGATGAATTCACAGATTCCTCTATAAGTCACAAGCTTAAAAACCTTGTGAAATAACGATAATTTCAAAAATAAGGGCAATCGGTTAATCATAAGTCACGAACTCATGATCAACATAGAGTGAATAACCAACATACCAACTTTGACACTAACCTAAGTCAAATTGAATGTTATAAGTGTCATAAGCTTGGTCATTATGCTCACAGCTGTCCCAATAAAAAATTATGGACCAATCATAAAGTTATGAATATCAGCGTTACTTGGGATGACAGTGATGATGAGAATAATAACAATAAGAGTCATCCCCAAGTAGTTGATAACATAAATTATTGTGCATATTCTGTTATTCTAAATTGTGGTGGTAAAAATAATTATGATGTTTTTGAACTTGAAAATTTTGTTAACAATCAGAGTGATCAAGAACAAAATAAGTTTAAAGACCTTAATATTAGGAACTTGTATGCTCAGACTTTCGCCAAGTGTATGAATCTTGAGGACTTGTATGCTCAGACTCTCGCCAAGTGTATGAAACTCGGTAAACTTAACAAAGTCTTGAAAGACCAAGTTAATACACTTAAGAGCGAACTTTAAGACAAAACTGAGAATGTAAGTCACGAGATAGATGTTCTTGAGAATGAGAAACTAGGCTTTCATGACAAAGTTGTGTTTTTAGAAAAAGAAGTTAATGATGCAAAGGAGAAAATGAAATCAACTTTGGACAAACTTCATTCGGCCAAGCTTAATGTTGTTCAATCTGAGCAAAAACTTGAGAAGTTCTGTCATGAGGCCAAGAACATTGATAAAATGTTATGTATGGAAAAGACGGATAGTGATAAAAGGGGTCTAGGATATGAGGAACCTCTTCCTAAATCCAAGACTCATCAAATCACAAAGTTTGTGAAAGCAACTGCATCTACTTCGGTACCCAAACATAACATGATATGCACTACTCATAATCACTCCAAACGGGTATCTTACTCTCATATTTATTATTGTAGTATATGTGGTCGAAAGGGTCGTATTACATCTTATTGTAGATTTGTTGGACCCTATCAACCATATGCTCACTCTTTCAATGGATATAAATATAAGTCATATGTAAATGTTTCTAATGTGAAAAGTGAGAATTTAAGTAGGTGGTTTGCTCCAGAAACATCACCTCAAAAGGTGATTCGTGCAGTTTGGATGCGAAAGGATGACTTGTCAACACAAATAAGGTAATGAATCAAAACTGAGAAGGGTTATAAGTATGCTACATTGATTAGGTACGTTTCTTACCCTGTCTCAGTTTGTTTTTGTTTTTGCTTTTATTGTTTTTGGATAGTAGGATATTATTTTGGTTTTTATCTATACTTTGTACTTTAGGAGCTTTTGTATGTAGAATATTCTTGCTAGACTTGGATTTTACTTGTGTGTTATATTCATTTATGAGATAATTATTTGGTAAAATCACATTCCACAATAGTCATTGAGTCTCGTGTTTAAACTAAAAGCTCATCGTGACTAGAACCACGTGAGGATAACTGTAGAGATTTCGTACATAATGTTATGTGAGGATATGACCTTATTTTTGAGCTTCGAGTGTAATTACATTTACTCTTTATTTTTGATCTCATTGTTTTTTATCTTATTTTGTTTCTTTACACAATTGTCAAATGGTAACATTAAAGTCAAGTTATACTAGTGATACTTTTCTACTTTAACTCGAGGCGAAATAAGTGACAGTGCCCAACCGAAGATATGATAATAGGCAATTTTTTATTACTACATCTTTTTGGCCTTCGTCTATGCTTACCCAAATTTTTATCCACTTGCAGCCCCTTGTGCCTTAAAATATGACATTCATTTTTCTACCCAAAATCCTTTATTATTTTACCCATTTGTTCTAAGGCTTTTCAGTGAAAAAGAAAGAAAGAAGGAAAAGTGTAATTTTTGGGGAAAGATGAATAGAAGAATACAATGTGTCCCCAAATGACATTTTTATTATCTCAAATCAGTGTCATGAAAAGAAAAAAAAAAGGATGAGAAGTGGTATTTTGTTTTATATGTATTCAATAAGAAAATCAATGACAGAAGTTGAATTTGGTTTCAAGTAAGAAGGGGAGTTAGTGTAACTGTAGTCTCAGAATGCCAGCAAAACACCTACTCTGTCATAAGCCTACTCATGCCTACATTATAACCTATTCAAAGACCTGTTTGATCTTGAGTTCGGCGCCGTCACTATTAGTGGAGAGTAGATATAGGGAGTCTTTATTAGTTTTAACTTGACACCATATATGACAACTAGGGTTCTTTCCCATGAGATCTTCCAGCTCACAATGCGCCATTTTTGATGAAATATGATTTTTTTGTTACTTTATATTCAAATTCATATTTCATACAGAGTGTTTGCTAGTCAATTCTCAGTGATTTTGAGTGACCACCATGAGAGGCCTAAGTTGAAACAACTATCTAATATAGTATTCTAACTGCGGCTGAGTAATATGTTGAAAATTGAGTAACTCTTTGACTGTGCACACACACACACACACCAAGTAATTCATTTAGTGATTGTTTTATAACACATTGGTAATGTCTTGGTCTTTATAGGATATTTTAGATTCATTGTATTTCTATCATGCCTTGTATTTAGGGGGAGTGTTGTCTTCTTTTGCTTACTTATTTCAGAGACACTCCCCATGTGTGCTTTCCTTATATCTCATTTTATCGGGGTTACAATTATTTTGAGGGGGAGATGCATATTATTTTGAGGGGGAGATGGACATTATTTTAGGATATTGGTGTTTAGTATTTTTCCTAACTACACTTTGTTCTACTGGTTTGTTTTTCCTCCTATGGGTTATTTACCTTTTGTTCATCTGTGCCAAAAAGGGGGAGAGATGATCCTGACAGGTAAGTCAGGTAAGTTATGTTTGTTTTTTTGGATCTCTTATTTTAAATGAACAGTTACGTGATGTATCTTTTTTAGTGTGCAGGGATTCCAGAGTATATGCTATATAAGATAAAAGTGGAGCTTTGAGTATGGATGTTCAGTGATTGAGTCAGTCCATCGAGTTGTATTTTTATTTCTTATAGTTAGTTCTGGTTTTGACATGAAATGAACCAAAGATGGAGATTGAAACATCCATAGTTGGAGTTTGTTTCATTCCGTGTCTAGTTTAGATGTCAGCATTATCTTGTGGTTACTCGTCGTCGGAGATTGCACCTTAAGCGACTACAGCTGGACTGGCACTGAACAGGTCAGTGGGTTTTTAACTCCTTGTTCTATAATATTAAGCCCTAGGTATTTTTACAGAGTTTTGAAAAGGTAATAAGTATGTTTTTTAAGACAACAAAACTTTTATTCGAATAGATTTCATTTTCTATTCGAATAGAACTAGGAACAACATTTATGTTCGAATAGAATTTATTCTGTTCGAATAAAATATCATTTATGTTCAAATAGAATTTATTATGTTCGAATAGAAATGCCTCAGGTAGTTTTTTTATTACATTTCTGTTCGAATAGAATTTATTCTGCTTAAATTGAAATGCCTCAGGCAGTTTTTTATTCGAATAGAATAAAATCTATTCGAATAAAAATGGCTCAGCCTGATTTTATTCGAATAGATTTTAAATCTATTCGAACAAAGACCGTGATTTTTGTTTTCTAATAAAAAATAATTTTTGTTTTTCAAAACTCACCTCTTCCAAAACCTATTTTTTAGAGCTTGATATTTTAGAGAGAATGGAGATTTTAACGATCGATTCAACGCGAAGTAAATCTCAAATTGAATCAATCGGAGAAGTTTAGAAAGCCTAATAATTGATTTGTAAAGTTTGAGCGATTCAAGCTTTAAAGTTTTAGTGCGTTATCCGAGGCGAGGCGTTGCGAGAACGAGGAATCGACTGTGAGGAGTTCAATTAAAAGAGAGCTATCCACGGGATGTGTTTATCTAGCCTGTAAGTAATTGAATACTTGTAATTTAATTTCAATAGTGGATTGTTTAGCTGTCGAGTGATTTGACAGCAACCTGTGGGTTTTTCTCCTGAGAAAGGTTTCTCACATGGTTAAAATTGTTTGGCTTTGTCTTCATATTTCCAATTGCTTGTTAACAGTAGATAATTGTATCGATTTAATTTAGGTTAAGCTTAGACCATTTATTCAAAGGATTTAGGACCTATCGATTTAGACCTAAAACAATCAAAATTGGTTAGTCTCAAGCGTTCTAGAAATTTCACCATCTAGCCTATTCCCTGCAAGACCCAGAATGGCTAGACGCTCGCAGAACACGATGCTCTTAGGAATTTTACCGGAGAACTGGTTATATCCAGCGATGATCTCATAAAGTTTACTAAGATTTTCAAATTTGTCAGGTATATTTCCAAAGAACATGTTTTGGTTCAGAGAGAGTCTCTCCAACTTCGTAAGTACTTCTGAAGAACTGTGTATTGTGCCATGAAAAGAATTACTATACAGGGATAAGACCATGAGGTTGCGATAGTTTTCGATTCCTCGAGGATACCTACCCGAGAGATTATTAACATCAGCACAAAATTGTCGAAGGTTAACTGACAAATTACCTACCTTACTAGGAAGCTCGCCAGATAGTTTGTTGGTATTCAAAATTGAAATTTTTAGGCGGGTGCAGTTCACTAAAGAATTAAGAGTACTCAATAATTAAATACCTGATAGTTGAGGTCATTCGTAGAAGAGAGACTGTTGAAGCCTAGATTTACAGTTGTGAGATCTTTCCAATTTCCAAATAGAGGTAGAACACCTTGAAATCCATTTGCCGATAAATCAAGAGCTTGAATTCTTGACGCGTTTCGTAACGAATTTGGTATCGAACCATAGAGATAATTTTGAGCCATGTAAAGTCCTTCGAGATTAGGAAGATTAACACCCATTTCAGGTGGTAGTTTTCCAGTGAGCTTATTTTGAGTGACGGAGAATGTGGCCAAAGAAGACATATTATATAATGAATAAGGAATTTCTCCATCAAACAGATTTTCAGAGAACTGAAGAACTTGTAGATTTCGTAATAGACCCAATTCATATGGTATTCTACGGTTTCTACCAGAGATAGTTTTTTGCTAAGTAGATTGATTCATCATTCAAGAGAGGAAAGATTTCCAAATGAATGAGGGATTGATCCAGTGAGATTATTCACAGCAAAGTTGAAAGATCTCGGGTTTGACAGAAATCCTAGCTAGGGCGGGATGATCCCAGTGAGTTCATTAGCGTTGAGTCTGAGTTCTTTCAGGTTATAACAACTGGAGAGACTAGCGGGTATATAACCGGTTATGGAATTATTGGTAAGGATCAGACGTCGAAGATGGGAGAGACTGCTGAAGTCTTTTGGAATTGGACCTTTGAGGCGATTGTTTGATAGATCGAGCACCTCAAGAGAGTCGAGGTTGGATAGATGAGAAGAAATAGTTCCAGAGAGCTCGAGTCCGGGAAGCTTAAGTGCTTGGACTCGAGTTGTCTTAGTGCAATTTACACCAAACCAATTGCAAAAATTGGAGTTTTTGTTCCAACCTGATAGTTTTTTTGAAGGGTCAAAAACTACCTATTTGAAGGAAGGAAGTGCTTCTTCATCAATGGAGTTGGCGTTGTTCATGTGACATAAGAAGAGGAGGAATAGGAGAAGAAGGATTCTAAAATTTAGTTTATGCTCCATTTTTGAAACTGTAGGAAATGAAGAGAAAAAAAACTTTGATCATAAAACTTTTAAAAAGAAAAACAAGTGCGAAGTACGAAAGATGATTGAAGGAAAACAATTTAGGAATACTAAGCTTAACTATCAGCAAAAAATTAGACTTTTCTTAATAACTTAAGTACAATTAACAATTATGTCTATAGATCCAAGTTCAAGAGAGGTTTAGGATTCGTTTTTTCTTTTTCTTTTTTCCTTTTTCTCTGTTGTTTAAGGCAATGATATCACACTACAGGTTTTGTTTTCGTATTATGAGTTTTCAGTTTATACATAGTTAAACTATATCTCTATGGTTAGATTATACCAATATTGATTTTTCAACAACATTCATCTCCAAAATGGTAGAGCTATTGCAGTACTAATTCCTACCGTTCAAGATTACAGTTATTTGGAGCAGCCACCTTCATTACTCTTGTGTACCATTCTGCTCACAACTTAGGGGGCAATTGACACGTTCATTTAAATAGATAATCCTTTCTTGTTGTTGCACCATAGTTGATGTGAGAGAAGAACTATGGAAAGACTTGGCCTCGCTTGCAGCACTTAGCACAACACCAGGCATACTTATATCCGTGAACTTGCTCTCTTTTCTATGTCTCTGTTTGGGGTCAACTAGGTGCTCTGGTTGTTATTAACATTAAATCTAGACTTGGCACATGGAGTAGGCCCTAACAATGTGCCATGTCTTATTGGATTTTTCTTCCTTGTTAATCGCAGTGCGAGGATGGCCACTAACACAAATTGATCATTAATGTACTCCATTTGCAGTGACCAACAACAAGAGTAATGAGGATGGGTTCTCCAAATACTTGATTCCCTGAACGCTAGGTAGTAGTACTATAGTAGTTACCAAGCACCCACACAAATGTCATCAGGAAAAATACCAATGTCCAATGGTAATTGAATTACTTATTGATTTTTGCTGTGTACCAACCAGTGCCGAAGCCTTAAAATTGTAATCCTACTTCCAGTACATTATTTTCAGCTATAAATATCTTCTTAGGTGTAAGAAATTAAAAATAAAAAAACTCTTCCTCGGTTACACTTTGAAAAATGGCTTCCCCTAAGGTCTCTTTTCGAGTACCGGCTTTAGCTGTTTTGATGTTAGCCATGTTTCTCTTGTTCTCCAACTTTGCTACTGCAGATGTTTAAAACTAGGTTAGTTCAGTTGCCGACGTTCGATGTTGTACTTAAAGTTGTTATTGTTTCAAGCATTTATCGTCTCATATATGGGGACTTTCTAGACAAAACTATTGCGTGACATATTACAGCATATTACGGGGTTTTGTCAGATTCTTCTTTTCTTCTTCATTCTTTTATCTTTCTTTTTGCTATAGAGGGAGATCCTGGGGTCAGGTATATATACATTCCATTTAAACAACGTGAGTAGATACTCGATCTTACTATATCGGATCCCTAAGATGCAAGTCACAACAACCGGTGGAGTTAATTTTGTTAGATGTGTACAAAATGCTCTCAAATTTTGAAGCATACCAAAAATTGCTTGTTATAAAAAAATATGAGGTTACCTAGTAAATTCCCATATGATTTCACTAATAAAGTGCTTTTCGTGTTCACGGTAAGGTTTCTTGATGATTACCCTCGTGCCTACAGAAGCCCGGCAGGCAGTGGAGGATACTATGCTATTCCCTAAAGCACACTATTACGCTAATTACTTGATACTGAGAGAAAAAGGCTAATGTTTACTTTGTTTTGCAGGTGGAGACTTGCCTGGTCATCCATAAACTGTGATTGCTGCATAAATTTATTGATACGAAGGGGGAGAAGCCTATTACTACAAGGGGCCTACTGTATGTGTTCTGCTAAATAAGTTATTTGCTTTATTTCCCAGGTGGGGGAGTTCATAAAGTAGTTGATAAGTCATTTGCTCGAAATATATGTGTACGTTAATGTACTGTATTGTGTGCAAACTTGTGTAAAAGCTAAATAAGTCGGATTGTTTACTTATAAAGCAAAACAGACGTTACGCCTTGTTGCTCTTAGACAGTCGTCTCGTTGTGAACCTTTTATTTTCTCAATGCACATTTTCGCTTTCGTTGTGAACTTTCTTTCGCTGTGAACTTTGTTGTTGTATAGACGATTAAATGTTTGTTTAGGGTAACTACATTGTGTTCCAATAAGCTATAAATCTAGTTCCAAGTGCCTTAAGATGCTACTTTTACCAAAATCATTAATTGGATATATGTCGTACTGGTGGATGCGACCAGATGTTGTAGGTTAAACCTAAAATATTGTATCTCTTCGACGTATCAGCAGGTGTTATTTCTGATGAATCGATGATAATTTGCCACCACTTTTTGGTGTAACGTATATATCTCCAAATATCACTGATACTTTGGAATGCATGTAAAAATATGAAAAAGTATCATATCGTACAAAAAAAAAAAAAAAACGTTTGCTATAGCAATTTTTTCTAGGCCATGTAAGTCGTTGGCTTCCGCAAAATGATCTTTTTGCACTGGTTTGCAAACTCAACTTAATCTTCTGTGATCTGTGACTTCGAAAAGGCTCTCCTACACCCTTGGGATTCTTCTGGTTGGCACCCACACAAGACTGTTGGAGATATGCTGAGATTAGGTTTACTTCATCCACATGAGAGCGGTTCTCATATGGATCAAGTAAACCTAATCTCAGAGAACCTGTTTCTTCTCATTAAGTAATCCCTGAGTTTGTGCTTCTAATATTTGATTATAGAATTGGCACAGTTAGCTGAAACTATTGTAAGAATTTGTGCTTCTAATATTTGATTATATCATGTGTTTAGTCAAAAACCCTAGCTTTTTTCTCATCAAAACCCTAAGATTTTCATGTCTAATCGTAGATTATTGCATGCAATTCTCCGAAACAATATTTCGATATTATCTTAATAATACAAGATGAAAAACCCTAGCTAGATTCTTCATGTTAATATGTAACTCTGAAGTTGAGATCCATATTAGATAGAGAGATGTGAAGGTTTGAGATTAGTTTCTTTTTCTCTCTCAGTGGTCACATACAAAGTTTGTGACACCCTTATCTTTTAGGCGGGAAAATCCCACATTCATCGGTTTTTGATTTTCAAGTTACAATAGACACACCCTCACTCGCCTCCCTAACATGATGTCTTTCTATTGACATTAAGTTGGGTGGATCTTAAAAACGTATAACGACTGTAAGTGTTTATCCTTGGTTTAACTATCCCCCAATTCCGGTGCAGGTATTCAGAAGTGTCTAGACAGTCTGGACAATGTTACCCTGAGCAACATGTGTTCTTGTATCTTGGCCTTGATCATTATCTAGTTATAACTCTGTTTTTCATGATAGGCATCAGTTTATTTAAAATTTTGCAATGTTGTTTCGTTTCTTACTAGTAACTTCTGGTATCTCCAAGATGTGCTTTTTAATGGACCATACACTTCATTTACTTCTGATTGTATGTTCAAAATAACTACATCATGTACTTGATAATTCACCGTATACTGCAAACCAAAATAAGCCCGAATGTTTGGAATTTACAAGAAACTCTTCTCCCAACTTATAGAAGAACGAAAATTATCCAGAAATTTAGTGTAATTCCCCGTTTAATTATAATTAGTTAGGTCATTACTGTATTTTTATTTATAGTAGGAGTTATCTATGGTAGTAGATTGTTGGTAGTTGTATAAGTAATTAGCACCCTTGTAGGGAATCCCTCTTTAGGAGTTTGGTTGCTTTATGACTTGTGAATTGTGACGGGGTTAGGATAATTAAAAGAGGTATCATAGGTGGGACATACTTCTTATAAACACATCTAAAACCATAGCTTAGAGTTATAGAAACCCTAGTTGCTATCACCATTAAGAGAGAGAAAAGATCAATCACAAGAGAGGTTAGTGAGAGGAGCAACAACGACATCTCGTTGGAAAATAAGAAAGGGTGTTGTGCGCCGTTTACTTTGGCGAGTTTATTAAGAAGGTTGTGCGATTCTTTCTTTGTTCTTCGCCATATTTTCTATTTCATTATCCGAAGTAATAGTAACCTATAGCTTGTGACTAATTAAATAAAACACAATGTGTAACGTAAATAAAACCTTGTGAACAAAGATTAGAAGTGATTGTACATGATAAGGGTTTGTTATCGGTCAGGTCTAGTGGTGAACCATCGGCATTTCCATGGGCATGAATCCCTAAAACACATTGGTCAGGTCACTAGAATTGACAGATTCTATGACATTTCCATGGGTACTAATCCCTAAAAGACATTTGTCAAGTCGAAGAGTTCTACCTTAGGCATCTTCGTGGGCATTAAACCCTAAAAGAGACATCCAAAGAGCTGTTGGATTATTATTTCGTACAGAGGACAAAAGAGCACAAGAACAAAGAAACTCTATGTGTACACGATACTTCTAGAATACTACCTCACTCTTGTAACTAATATTGTTGGTACCAACATCTTATACACTCTTGCATACATCAGCTAGTCATATTGAACTCGCATAACTCTTAGTGTCCTTATACACTCTTGAATACATCAGCTAGTCATATTGAACTCGCGTAACTCTTAGTGTCTTATGGTTAGTAAATATTATATATTTGACATTTATTGATTGTGGTTTGTAGTTACAATAGACACCCTTATCTTTTAGGCGGGAAAATCCCACATTCATCGGTTTTTGATTTACAAGTTACAATAGACACACCCTCACTCACCTCCCTAACATGATGTCTTTTTATTGACATTGAGTTGGGTGGATCTTAAAAACATATAACGACTGTAAGTGTTTAGGTAACGGATAGTTATACACCCCCAATTCCGGTGCAGGTAATATGTGTCTAGACATTCTGGACAATGTTACTCTGAGCAACATGTGTTCTTATATATTGGCCTTGATCAGGTTTTTCATGGTAGGCATCAGTTTATTTGAAAATTTGCAATGTTGTTTCGTTTCTTACTAGTGATTTCTGGTATCTCCAAGATGTGCTTTTTTAATGGTGCTTTGTGTTTGTGGCTAACCAGGCTAAGACTATGAAAAGACACCTTCATTTACTTGGTGATAAGATCGACGCTCAGAAGGATCGAGTTATTCTTTTTATGTTGTTGGCATAATTCTCCTTCTGATTAAAACAAGATTTTTTAATTTTTTTGTAGTAAGCCGTCTTAAATTAGAATATCTTTGTTTCAAATTGGATGCATTTTCTTGACGCAGGTGCCAGTTATTTTTAATACAGATATGGGCCACAAATTTGTTAATGAAGGCAGGTAAATACACAAAGGCTTATTTAGTAGTAACGTAAGTAATCATTCCTTACATACAGGTCATATGTTGTTTTTTTGTTCATTTTCTTGTAGGGAACTTGCATATTTGCAGGCTATCGAGTAATCCTTCCTTGCCCCAGAAAGTGCTGCTAAGTTAATTATTCAATACATTTAGTTAAGCAACCATTGCATTAATTTAGTTGTGACCTTTATTTTCTTGTGGGGAGTACAGCCTGAAGATGGTGAAGAGGAGATTCCACAACTTAAGAGGAAAAAAAATGTCCTGAAATTTCAGACTTACAAGGCCTAGTATTACTATGACTTGCTTGCGTAAAGCTATTGTAGTGTGTAATATTCAAGTACGGTAGAGACATAATAAGTCCCTCTTCAGATTGCATCTTTATGATTGAATATTTCACAATGTTGTACAAAAATAAACGTCCAAGTGCACAAAAATGGATAGGGAAAGAGATAGCAGACAATATATAGCAAACCACCCCAATTGAGAGGTGCAAACTTTTCAGAGTTGCAAAATCTTCTCCAGCAAACATTTATCATGTGCGGCAGAAAGAAATCGAAGTAATTCTCAGGTCTGCAGACTAAATTTTAAGTTCCCGGATTACTTGTTCCTGTTTTGCACAACTCTGCAGACTTACCTTGCACCGAAGTGACCTGTTTTTGGATAAGAAAAATAAGTCATTCCCAGGGATACACCTTGTTGCTCTATGTCAATGATTTCATTTTCCTCTGCCATGCGAGCCATTAGTGGCTACAACATATACTTCATTTACCTCCGATAGTCGTTATTTGGCTCGGATCAAATTGACTAGGATTTCCTGTCTTTCTTGCTGCTTTCTTACTTGCTTTTTTTTCATCGTGCACTTGGCTTTCAAACTACGTGTTCTTTTCCTTTGTCTTTAAAAGAGCTTCGGGATAATTCACTGTATACTGCAATCCAAAATAAGCCCGAATGTTTGGAATTCACAAGAAACTCTTCTCCCAACTTATAGAAGAACAAAAATTATCCAGATATTTAGATGCAAGTAAAAGAAAGAGAAATACAAACATGGCAAAAAACGGAACTTCACATAATGGTCTCTGGACGACATGAAACAAAAATGCAAAATGCAAGACAGAAATTATAGTCAACAAATATTTTACATCACAAAACTGAGATTCTTATTGGAGAATATAAAAATTGTCCAAAGACTTATTGCTTCCCTTATTTAAAAACTTTGGACAATATAAATCACTAAGTTTCCCACAAACAAGTTCAATTTTCAAAATGATACATAAACACAGAAGACATACAACATTACTCTATACCTATCATTTTCTGATCAAGGAAGAAATGGGTTATGAGAAGAAGGATATGCTTCCTTTTGCCTCTTGTATGCCCTGAAAAACCACCACAAAACAGAATTTAGATTTTGAAAATATTTCGCTAGTCTCAGGACTCTCAACGTGAACAATATTGGTTAATAAGGCTGGTGTATGGTGTATAAACTTCGACAGAATGACTATATTCATTATTATGTGCCCCGTGGTGCATTGACACATGGTCTACAGATACTTGTACAGTTATTTGGTCCAAGCATGCCAAATTTGATGATATTGTTGGTCGTTGACAGTGTCCAAAGACAAAAGGCATGATGTAGGTGGGCTATATAAACATTGCCATGACTAAAACTGGGAATTGGGTAAGTTACTCACCTTGAAGCATTTAAACCTCCCAGAGCAACTGTTCCGAAAATCAGAAGAAGAAATGGAGCTTTAACCCAGGCATGACTGCTTCCTGTTCTGTGCACCCTTGGAACACCCGTTCTTACAACTTTCGTACACACTGCCAGTTATCCAAAAATAAGTATTTCTGGAGGATAATATGGTAAAATTAGAAAATAAGGACATAATGAAAGAAAGCTACCTGGAGCTGAAGTTTCCTGCCTTGCACCTGTAGAAACCACGAAATGAAATTCAGGCACAAAAAAAAACCCATGTTTTGGTGCAAAAATTATACTTTTCTTTGAAGATAGTCATACAGCATTACAACTTATTAGGAATTTTATATTCTTATCATGGTTCACAAACTTGTGCTTGAGTCTGACTCATAAATTCTGAACTAATCACATTGGCAAATGGCTTCTCTGATCTAGAGATGTTAGAAGAAATCAATTACTGAAATTAGAAATGTGAATTGGAAAGTAAAGCACAAGTGTCAAATTATCATCACAATGTCATGCATATGCAAGTGTACATGAAGGAGACCACAAAATAAAGTAAATGCCCTTTTTGTATTGCAATTGATGAATTACACAGTAAATGTAAATATTCTATTCCGTATTAGCACCATACTTATCAATACTTATTTAATGGAAAGTATTCCTCAAACTCATTACTGCATGTGTGAGATAGCTTGGGCGAGCAACAGAGTTAACTACTCAGTAAATTCATCATCAAATAAATCAAGATCGTCGTTCTCATATGTTGCAGCAACCACATGAGCAGGATGAACCTCCAATGACAACATCTCCATAGGTCTTTCTCTTGACTCAGCACTTCTATTGTGATTTTGATTGACCTCGTTTTCATCTTCTTCAACTTGTTCCATTTCATTATAATGTATCTCCTACAGGAAATAGTAAAATGCAGGCATTGATGAAATTCAGCATTATTGAAGGAGGAAACCAAATAAAACACTTCATTGAAAAAAATGTTATGTTTTATTTAGACCCGCACTATTTACCTAATTTCAACTCTGACATCCCCCAAATTTTCACCTTGTGACTAATCACGCCTGTCAGTGAACTTTTGAGGTGGTCGAAGTCCAATTCTTTTTTAATATAATGGGGTCAAAATTTGGCCAATTGCTATTTATGCATGCGTTTGTGTGTTCGTGTGTGGTGGTGATGGTGGCGGGGTGGGTGGAGGGAAGGGAGAAGGGGGTAGGTACCTCATCTTCCTGAACAGCTTGTTTTTCCGTCTCCACAGTCCATTCACTTAGTAAGTTCTCTAGCAGATCGCTGTCGAGGGCAATAGAGTCGTCTGTCTTTTTTCGCAGTTGGCGTTCCCTTAGTCGCAAGTTGTAGTGAACATAGATAAGGTCATTCAATTTACTCTGAGCTAAGATATTATGCCTTTTGTTATGGCTCCTGTCATACATGCTCCAATTATGCTGACATCCAAACGATGAGCATGTTTGACTTAAGATGCGAACAGCTATCCGCTGCAGTTCTAAGCAATTTATTCCATGTTGTTGCCACCAACCAGCTAGCACCAAAGAAACACAAAAATAACACTTACCTACACGAATGCAGTTGACAAAATAACTAGGTTCTTAGATAAAATTCAATACTTTTGTGCAAGAAGGTAAATGCATAATGGAATGCTCCAATGGTATATACATATATAGTAGAGCTTTCCAGTAATATTTACGGTAAAAAAGAAAAAAGAATAATTAAAAAGAAGAAGGTAAAATCCAGTTCACGGTCATTTTTTAAATCAGTTATTTAGAATTTTTTGGATGGGCGTATTGCGCGGCACACCGAACCGATAAGCGCAAACTTGCTTTTAAACGCAAGTTTCCATTAAGATCTGAAAGTGTCTTAGATGTCCATTTTCCCATCAAGGAGACTCTGAAGTTATTTTGTACATCCATTGGAGACATATTTTTGGGGTTTCAACCTCTCTTTTTTTACTTTTATTGGTGATGCTTTTCATATCAATCTCATATTATACCTGGATCGAGCTGTACTCTTGTACTTATTGCCAACTCAGTCCCAAAATCAGCTTTTCCAGTAACGAAATCTGAAATCTGAAAGAGTTACGTTCAAACAGTTGGACACAGAGTAATACAAAATTTGATAGAATTTTTGTACAAACATAAAAATGGAATAGTAAACACCTGCATTGATGCAGCAATCCGTCGTCCATTATCTGGTTCTAGCCGTACAATGCATTCGTTCACTCCGCGCATAACCTCAGGATGCTAAATATCAAGAAGACGGATATGTTCGATTAGATTCAAAAGAAGAAAAAAAGAGTATATAATTTCACAAGCATAAACACCATTTGTTTCCATACCGCTAAAAAATCTGGACGATAACGGTACGATGGATTAAGGAAGTAAGCTGCTACATAGAAAGGATGGTGAAACAATGAACTCCCATGGTCATCGATTGCATCCCAGAATGGCCCGAACTTCCGCATATCGTCACCGTGAACAGCTTTGATTTCAAGCTTGGCTCTATACATGTCATGATAAATAGACGACATTGGCAAACCTTCATCAGTGTCCACCCTTTGAAGAACTTGCAACATTGGGTCCACAGATTTTATTACATACAGCACTTTCTTCCAAAATGTAGAATTTAAGACAATTTTCTCAACTTCGTTACCCTCTTCCGATTTGGCGAACCGTGATGAAAGCCATTTGTTTGATTGGAACATCCTTTTAAGACCAATCCTATGGATTAACAGACTTTGCAACGTAGCAAAACTAGTGGAAAATCTTGTAAAGCCCGGCTTGAGAAGTTCTCTGCCATCTGTAAAATCTCTTTTCATAAGATTTAACAACCATGCGCGATTATAAATGAACTTAGTAACTTTTTTGCCTTTGTCAATGCACTCTGCGACCCATCTAATCTTCATAAAATCTTCAAGCATTCGGTCGATAGAATAGGCTGCACATGGTGTCCAGAACAATTTCCTCCTCTTCTCCTCCAGCATTTTCCCAGCAGACTTGTAACTAGTGGAATTCTCTGTTATCACCTAAAATGCATTACACACAATTTTACACTGATTGTCAGATACGATCCGGGGGGGGGGGGCGTGTTTATAAGGAAAAAGCAATTACATACCTGCACGACATTTTCCTCGCCCATTTCCTCCACCACTTCGTCTAGTAACTTGAAAAGGCTTGCGGCATCTTCCACAATATCTGTTGCATCAATGGAAGAAACGAAGTATACCCCACGAGGGCAAGATACCAAGAAATTGATCAATGTCCTATCCTCAGAATCTTTCCAGCTATCTGCCATAACAGTGCAGCCAGTAATTGCCCAAGAAGCCCTATATTCCGCAAGATATTCTTTAAAAGTCCCAATTTCATCCAGAAGAAAAGGGCCAGAAATGACTTGACTCGAAGGAGTCATCAATTCTTGACCATATTGACCAACCAAGTCCAGCATCTTATGGAAATATGGAGAGCTTGCTACATTTGAAGGAATTGCTGCATGATAAAAAAATTTGCAAATTGCAGAGACCACTTCTTTACGAGACACTTTATTGGATCCGGTCTTTGGTTTTACTTGCTTGGGTGTACATTGACTGGCATAATCTAATCGTGATCTTTTCAATTGGCGCTCGGGTCCAATACCAGGGGATCTCCCCCTGAATCTCTTTCTTACATCTTTGCTCAAACTACTATCTCCGGGCACGAGTAATCCCTTATTTCTACCAATTACAAAATTTCCCTCTTGTATGTCTTCTCCATACTCACTATCTGAGTGCATATAAAAACTCGATACCTCTTTAACCTCGGGTTGCCGATTCCTCCGGCCAGTCCGATGCCATTTCATGTTCTCCTTCATTCTGAGATAAACATCTTCGGGGGCTTTTTTACAAGATGCAACTTCTCCTGGGATCCTTGCTAAGTGTTGTTTAAACCTGTTTATGCCACCACTAACTATTTTTTCGCAGTAATTGCATTTCACTTTTTTCTTCCTCTCATCTTGGGCAACACCGTGTTCCCAACCTGGGTCTACATAGCCTAGTGACCGAAGAGGGGCTAAACTCATAACCATATTCTTATTATCAACGACCTGCTTCCCTTTAGATTTGTAGTCAATGGGTTCTTCTTCTTCATCATCGTCATTAGAATGAAAATCTAGAGATGCGTGTTCCTCATCTTCTGATTGTCTTTGTCTCTTTACAAACCGACATCCTTCCAGGTTCTCTTTCATTTGCAAGTAAACATCCTCTGGAGCTTTTTTGCAATATGTAACTTCCCCTGATATTCTAGCTAAATGTTGCTTTAATCTGTATATTCCACCACTAACTATTTTCCCACAATGGATGCATTTCACCTTCTTTTTCTTCTCATCTTGGGGAATCCCATGATCCCATCCAGGATCAACAAATCCTGTTGAGCGAAGTGATGTCATCCCATCAACCATTAGATAGTACTAACTACCGCCTGCTTATGGTACAACAGCTGCATTGATGGAAAACAGAACTTTTACAACAAAATAGAGGTAACTAATTTGAAAAAGATAAAAACGTCAAGACTAGAAGAAAAATTTATTGGTTCTTCTACTTACATGATTTTTATACGCCACCCTTTGGAGATGCTAATGAAGAAAACATCGACTTCTAATTTACTAGTTTAAGTAATATATTAACTACGTTGTTATTATAAAATATTTTTGATCACTAGTAGCCTGCCCCTTTAGGTGCCGCCACTGAACCAGCAACAATGCATGCATAAGGGCGTAGGCCTTAGCTATTTCGTTACGGGTGCTCTTTTCGATCTCGAGCGCCTTTTCGTTTAGACATAGCAAGGTCTCGCTTCGGGTCTGACTCTGCCCAAGGCTTTTTTTGCAGGTCTCAGTCAGTCTACGTAACATAGTTGCTCGCTGCTTATGGTTTTTACTGTCTTCTTTGCTTGATCGACCTCTTTTCTGCCTGCAGGCAGCTCACAGTCCGCCCTAGCTATTTCCACGTGCCCCATTGGGGGGAGCCGTCACCAGTCAAAATGGGTTTCGAGAAAAGCTAGGGCCAATCCTTGCTACTGTTTCGTGGCTTCATGGCCCAAATACGAAGCATTAGCAGAGTGACATGTGCTAGAGAGCAACCTCTGGTTGAACGGCACGAATGATTGTTCCAGCTAACGCCACAAGCGACTAGTACTAAAGCAATGTATAGTCTACTATTTTATATTATTAGCCATATTATTCTACTTTTGTGTTGCACTTTACCGGCAACAACAATATCTAAACCTTAACAGAAAGTGGGCACAGACGAGGATTTATTAGAAAGGAGTCTGCATCTCAAGTTACTGTCTCGATCTCCCTCTTTCTTATCTGAAAATCCGAATTTCATTTTTGCTAGTAAACTCGTTCTTTTTAACTTAATATTTTGTTTTTTAAAATGAGTAAACTAGTTTTTCTTCTTCTTGGAACTCCGAATTTATTGTTTTCTTTTTGTTATTACATGAATCTATTTTCGGCGTAATAAAAAAAAAACCAGGTAAAACATTTTTTTATGCTAAGTTTAGAAATGTGTTATTTATTTATACTTTTCGAAATCTTTTTTTTTTTAATGAATTTTTTTCATCCTCTCGTTATTTGTATTTATTTTTTCTGGGTGCAAGTTTAGCGCATCTTGTACACCAAATAAAAATATGATTTTCAAAAAACAAAAAAGTAAAAAATCCTATTGTATTGAAAATTCTTGGAGTTAAGAGAATATATATTTCCTTAATGTTTAAAGTCTGTAGCTACCTTTCTTTTTTCCACAATAGAATCTAGTGGCGAAGGGACGACAATTGTCTACATTGCCGAACTTGCCTTGACTGCTGCTCGCCTTTTGGCAGATCTTAATCTAGGCAGAAGTTATTCAATATAATTAATAACTTCAAGAATATTAAGAGAAATAAAAGGACAAGACATACTCTGCTTTCCTGAAATGATTTCCGATCTTAATGCACGATCTAGATTCCCCTTCAAAACTTCAAAACACCAAGTAGATGCAATGCTGGCTCCTTGGAGCACTTTAACGCCTCCCTCAAACAGAGCTGAACTGTTTCCTAAATCTAATATATATGGTAAATCCAGAGACGTATATATGTGAACATCCAAATAAAATCACTCAAGTAAATAGAACTACTCAGAATTACAATGTGGCAAAGATAAATATCCTAAGAACGAGACATAGTAGACCAATGAGTTTGTGAACCATGAATGCCTCTTAATCTGTAATATATATATATATATATATACATATGATGAGAAAATTACCAGGCTGCAAGAACCTGTACGCTTCCGATATCTACGATAAATGGACTAATAAATGTCAGATGTTTACATTAAGGACTTCTACAATGTCATGCGAATATAAAGAAAAAAGCAACTATATGTCTTGAGTTTGGTACCAATTTAAACTTTGACTCCGCGCGTATTTTCTCATGTGCTGGAGAGCGGTCAGGATGAGATTCCCATGCTTTCCTTTTATATGCAGCTTTTACCTGCAGATATTGACACACTTCATATACCAAATTACGAAACTTTGTTATGCTACCCTATAGCACTCGCGATAGAAAAGTTGTAGATAGAGATTAACACTTGAATGTTCAACGTGGATAAAAACCTAAAGACAGAAATGTTCAGTATACTATGCTCGAAAGAGACAGAACAATGTTACTTTTCGAATGAGCAACAGTTTCTCCTTTTTAATTTTTAATGTTTTGAGAAGGAAAGATATACTTATATTTATGACTCAAGAGAAAGCCTTATGCAAAGTACAAACAGAAGACCAAAAACAATAGCCTAGAAAACTGATAAAATAAAAACATCAATTAAAAAATGACTCCCACCTCACATATGAACTAAACCTAACTTCCCTCATGTATCGAATCTGGATAGATAGATGTTTTTAATAAAGAGTGTTTGAAAAGAAAATGTAAAATAAGTTGATATCTAATCCCCAATACCACAAATAATAAAAGGAGTCTTCGCATCCTGCCTCTTCCTCAAGGTGACCCTAGGAAGAATGTGATCCAACCAACCCCAACGGCTCATTTTGCCAAACACTTTTAACCATCTAAACATTTCTTTAATAAAATTTTACCCATCTAAACATACACTTTTTCCTGTCTTCTATTCTTAGTTAGTCTTCCTCTATTAGATCTGAACAAAAATTGTTTGTCCAAAAGGATCAAAACCCATTGACTGCCTCCAAAGGGGCAAAAGAAAAGATGATACAGTTACCAATTTCATCATCATTATGCGGCTGCTTAGACAGATGTAAATCCCAACCCCACACGTTACTCGTCATCAATAACCACGAAATCCACAACTACTCCCCTTACTCAACACAAACAACCCACCCACCCCCCCCCCCCCCCCCCCCCCCCCACACACACACACACACACAACCAGCACACACCCTCAAAGAACACATCTCAAAGAAACACAATATAGTGAAAAATCAGTCGAGCAAATATTTGACAAGAAAGAAAATCATTCATGTCTCTCCTATAGCCTTGATACAATGGGATAAAGAAGCGAGACATAAGAGGCCCAGTCTTGATAGGGTGATTAATAGAACTGTAGATATTGGCTAGATGGAGGGTTTCAAGGTGGGCCAAGGTCAAACTTGTCAGTGAGGCAGCTTTGCATGATACCATGGTAAACGTGCAAAATTCGCATTCGCAACTAAGCTTCTCTGTTGCTTGGCCGCAACATAAGACATTAAAATTAACCTCAAGAAAATTAAGGTAATTTTGGTTGCTGAGGTGCCAAGTTATCGTTGTTGGCCAACAATGAATGTGGCTTGGAGGTGCTGTTGTTGCCCTCAAAGGGCCACTAAGTCATCTAATTATATCAGGAACTGGCCCTTCTCATACATAGTAGGACCATATATCTCCGTGAACGCCCAAACTCTCTCACACCCTGAGTTACATGTGCTGGAGAATGTAAATGCTTTATTGATCTCCTTTTAACATATTGAGGTACCTCATCTTATCCACATAAACATCAGTGCCTTCTGGAACCAATGCCCTATGGCTCCGTTTAGCTTATCCCTAGGCCACCACAAATATTGGACACTATCAAGGCTGATAATACCTAATATTTTTCTTTAGCACTTGCCCTGTTAGAGCTACACCCAAACCCCCATGTTCCATGATAAGAGTTTTACTGACTTTAGTCCTCATAATCCTGTAACTACCTTTAGTTCTTTGAGCAATTACTTCTGAAAAAGATCCTAACCAACTCAGTTCCGTAGACAAAATTTGTTTTTTTGCCGCATAACATTTACCCGGTAAACCCCCTCCCACCTCTATCCTCTGAGAAGTAACTCTCTCTTCCCACTCCTCTTGGAATGTGTTATTTTACTCCATAACCTTTATAGAATGTCATTCATTAACACATTTTCAAAAAACACTTTACCTCAGTACATCTTAAATAATAGGAATCCTTTGCTGGAAAGGAAACCAAGAGTCATTCTTCATCCCATATCTCGCCATTACCACCTCAACCTTAAAATCCTCTCAATAAACAATGTCAGGCCTAACCACATCTTTAGGAAATGAGCTACGTCCTACTTAACTAGACTCAAGTCACTCAACATACACTATCCCTCATAACATTCATGATCCTTTCCATAATAAATTCATCACCAGCTTCGCGGACTACTGGTCACTTTGATAGATAATGGGAAAGCTAGAAAGTATATGCTTCTTATAAACTGTTATCCCAACAAAATCCGCCTTTTATATCTATGATAAAAATTCTAGCTGCAACACTAATTTGCGGTTCACTTTTCTCCTACATAAAAGATGCAAGCATAAATAATGCATGCAAAAGTTCATTTATTTGTAATTAATAACAAGTTAATAGCCGGACAATCTTAAGACCTGAAAATGCAAATGCATTATGGCAACAGGCTAACGGCTAAGATATTTTGCATTTATGCTTGGTAACATTCAGCAACAGTGTAAAGTCAGGGCCAAATGGGATTCTATACATATCAGCATCAGGGCTCGTATAGTATCGGATTTTTGGCCATATAATTTGTCATATAGTATGGAATAGACGAAAGCAAACTACGTGGGGATATTAAGACACTAACATGTGAGTTCATTAACGCCACAAATGCTCAATACTTTGCTAGGATCATACCCAACTACTAATAAATAAAATACCCATTAAGTTTGAATCAATTCTCGATAGTGCACGCTTAAACCACGTCCCAGCCAAAGTAGTATACCTACACATAATTTTGAAATTTATGATTTACATCCACATAGTTTCTAATAAAAATGAGTAATTACGCCTTCATGCTTCCAATTCAATAACATCAACCCATTTCTTACAATCCATAGGTTATAAACCATTACACACCCTTTATCAACTCCAAAGTTTTTCTCTCTTTTTCGGGCAATTGTATTAGGTCACAACACAATTCAACAAAACCCACCATTCCAATACCCACAAATACATCTCTACAAATCCTAACCACAATTCAACAAAAACCCAAACAATCACAACCACACATAACACAAATCCACCAAAAAAAATTCATATTTCTCAACGATTGGTCCCCAAATTGAGAAAAACAAACACAATTTCTACAAGATCGATCGAATTTCGATACCTGAGATTGAGATGGACGGGAATTGGGAGGAAACCCTAGAAGCTCCCGTGCTTGATCGCCCTGCATGATTAGGTTTTCTTGTTTGGCGATGATTCGAAGAACAATTTAGTTAATTTAATTAAAGAAATAAAAATTTAGGGTTTTGATTTTAAGTTTTTCTTACAGTGCGCGTGGTGCGTAGGATACCACAAACTTCGAGTGGGAGAAGAAACGTTTTCGATCGGGAGTGAGTCGAGCAACTCGGTTTGAGTTAATGAGTGGGAAAAGAAAAAAGCGCTTTGATTCGGCTGAGTTCAGATTAGTTTATTGGGCAAAAGATGAGGTGCCCCTGGTGAGTTGACTCAGTCTGGGCAAAATATTTACTATAGGAGTACAAAACCAAGTGAGTTGAGACTCAGAGGGTTTGAACTTTGAATCCAACTCATTTAGCTGACTCAAATTTTTTTTAAAGTAATGTGTGTTCGAATATTCATGTTAAGGGTGGAGAAAACATGGTTTGAATGATGTCTATACAGTTTAGTTGGTCGAGCATTCATCGTGTACTGTGATGGTAAACGCTAATGCGGGCATAAGATATGTACCACAAGTCAAGTTTTAAGTGTTTACAGATTTGCAATTCGTGCAGAGATTCATGAAATTAGCAATGGTTATGAAATGTGTAAATGTAATTTAACTTGCTTCGTACAACTTAAGAAGTTATACTGCTCAATAAAATGCTTAATATTACAATTCTGTTTCAGTCTGTCATACAAGAAGACACTCCACCTAAACATTCATCTAAGAGACAGTTTCCCTAGATTCCTCTGAAAGTAACCGAGGAGATTGACAAGTTTCTTCTACAAAATGGCCATGTCAAACTGTCTGGGCTGTTGCTTCGCTAGCAGAAGGTTAACCTTTATTGATAGATTTCATTATCCTTCCGACCCCTTCAAAACGCAAAGCAGGAGTTGCAACACAAGGCCAACTTTCGCAGCCATTGTCTACTGAGATGATCTGTAAGAAAATTCATCATTCGTGTAGAGAACAATGGTTCATTCTCTGTGGAGTGTAGACAACTATATAATACAGTGATTCCTGTCTAACAATAGTCCTTGGAGTTTAGCAATGGTTCATTTCTGTAAGAAATCCCATTGCACTACCAATATTCCTTACATGAACACTCACCATTCCTAAAATGGTGAAACCAATTCCTGTCTCTTACGATAATTTCACGATCATATACCTTTGAGATGAGCTTACTCACCAAGTGACAGTCTTTACAGACCCGTAAATTCTTAGATACTCGAATTATTGAACAGGGATTTGTTTTCAACAAACCAAAGGCAATAGCGAACTTCTCACTGTGGTAGTGCAATCGGCTCTCCTTCTCCTCTTCTTCAACATCATGCGACACCCCATCAGTGTCAGGAACGTAACCTATAGACCTAATGCATTCCAACATCTCCCCTACTTTGGCGTATATCTCTTTAGCTTGAGGATGAGCTCCTCTTCCAGCTATGAACTCATTAACAACACCATCCAATTCCATTGTAGATAAACCAGGGATCTTCTTAACTCCTCAATCATTCATTAATTTCCTTACATTAGCAACATCGTCCCATTTGCCAACATTGGCATATAAATTAGCTAATAGAACATAACGTCCACTATTTTGAGGCTCTAACTCAATACCCAGTTTCCCTATGCGCTCCCTCAACTCGATGTCTTTGTGGATCTTACATGCTCCAAGAAGGGCGCCCAATACACCTGCATCCAGACTCATAGGCATTTCATCTATTATCTTTTTAGCGTCTTTTCGCAATCCATATCTACCAAGAAAATCAACTATACATCCATAATGCTCCATCTTAGGCTCAATGCCATAATGTTCTTTCATACAATAGAAATAGTGTTTCCCCTCTTCAACCAATCCCGAATGTGTGCACGCACTAAGAACATTCACAACGGAGATATCATCAGGGAGCACCATCTCCTTCTCCATTTTTTATAAAAAGCTCAATAGCCTCTTCTCCTCGCCCATGTATTGCTAGCCCTCCAATCATACAATTCCAAGACGAAATCCCTATATGCGACAGCCCATTGAAAACCTCGAACACTTTCTCAAAACTACTACATTTACAATACATGTCAATAATAGTAGTCGCAAGTTTCGAATCCAATTCAATCTCACTCTTCGATATTTGCTCATGTATCCACTCTCCTTGCTCTAAAGATCCCAACCCCGTACACGCTGACAACATACTCGCTGCAACAAACTTATCCAACTCAACATTCTCCAACCTCATCTTCTCAAACAAACCAAACACTTGTTGAAAACGATTACTCCGCACATATGCCGCAATAATTGCATTCCATGAAGGCTGAAGCAGCATTCCTCCCAGGCATCAATTCGAAAACTTTATAAGCCTCATCAACAAACCCCAATTTAGCATACCCTGCAATCAATATAGTCCACAAAACAACATCGGGACACCCCATATTATCAAAAACTGGCCTCGCTTCATCCAAAAACCCAAAACTCAAGTACATATGAATAAAACTATTCTGCGAAAACGTATCCTCCCAAAACCCAAACTTAAATACATGTGCATGTACTTGTTCCCCTTCTCTTACAGCATTGGAAGCACCCGAACAACAAGCTTTAACTATAGTCGGGAAAGTAAAGTTATTAGGCCAAACAGACATTTCTAACATATGGGTATACGTTAAAACGCAATGCTGTGTCATTTGAGCTAACATGCATCCTCTAATAAGAGTGTTGTAAATGAAAGTGTCTGGTTCTGGCATTTAATAAAATAGTTTGAGAGCGTAGTTGAGGTTTACAGGTTTTGAGATTGTGCAGAACTTGGATGAGACGTCCCATTGTGTCATTGTCTGAGTCTAGACGGAGACGAATGAACTTAGAGTGGAACTGTATGGTTAAGCAAGATTCAAGGCCATGAAAGGTGTAGTGAAGGTTATGGTTATAATGGTTGGTCTTGGGTGAAGTTAGTGTGGGTGGAGATATAGAACAGAGGCCATTGTTATGAATTGGTATCATTGTTCGCCTGTGGGGAACAAGACAACCAACATGCAGAATAAGTCCAGGTGGTGAATTAAACTCTACCCGAAACTCCCGGTAGGAATGACCTTAAATGGTAGTTGACGATGAGCTGAAATTGTCGCTTCTAGTTGTTATAATCGTTTGTTCATGGTGGTCAAGAACAACTGGAATAAAATTTTAGTGAACGAACTAGTCTCTGGTTATCAACATGCAACATATTACTTGAGTAGGAAGCAATCAATCTTTCTTCAATGTTGTCTGAAAACATAAAAAAAGTGAACACACTATCAATTTACAATGCATTCGAAAGCTAAAAATAAAGTGCTAAACAAGAAACAACTGTTGTATCGTAGATTAAATGATCATAAAAAGTGTTTATAGTTTTACAATCTTAAAACTTAAAAGATGTAACAGAAAATGTACACCAATCCCTCACACTTCTCCGTCCATCTCTCTCCATATGCACTCTCTTCTATCAGTTCTATCAGTAGGTGACAAACACCTTGTATGAAAACAACAATTTTCTCAAAATCGCCATATGACTCAGCATTTTTCGTTGTAAACAAATTAGAAATTTGAAACCAAAACAACACAACCGTTAATAATTAAGTGTCAAGGAGTAGAACTCAGTAACGATTTCAACGATGAAGAGAGTGATCATCAATTTCATCTCCAATTGTAATCAAACACAGTCAGGTCTGATTCACAAACACCCTCTCTTTTCCTTCTTTGATTTGTATAAAACAGATAAACCTTGTAGTAGTTGAAGAGCTAAAGCTTCTTTAATGGCATCAAAGCTAACATCATATGTTGTTTCCAAGCGAATTATAAACTGGGTGTCACAAAGTTCACACCTTTCTTCACTTTCATGCATACCCAATATCTCAATTTCTCCTGAAACTGATCAAAACCCAGAGATTTTGATTGAATTTGAGCCAAAAATGCATTTTTTGAAGAATAAATTGGACCCAGAGAACTTAATAAGAATTATGGATTCAACCCATGATATGAAATCATCAGTGAAGTTGTTTAAGTGGGCTTCTAATCAGAAACGCTTCCGTCATACCGCGGAGACGTATAATTGGGTGATTTTGAAGCTGGGATTGGCTGGAAATATTGAGGAGATGGAGACTTTTTGTTATGAGATGCTTAAGGAGAGAGTACCCTTTGTGGAAGAAGCTTTTGGAGGATTGATTGAGAATTTTGTTAGAAAGCGGAGGTTGGACGAAGCTGTGCGGGTTCTAGAGGTAATGTGTTATGGTAAATGTAGACCGTCGATTCAGGCTTGTAATGTTTTGTTAGGTGTTTATGTGGAGGAGAAGAGAGATTTGCAGTCTTTCTTATTTGTGTATAAGGAGATGGTGAAAGCGGGCATTGTACCGAATGTTGAAACCTTGAACTTCTTAATGGAGGTGTTGTGTGAAAGTGATCGAATTGACTCTGCGTTAGATCAGTATAGGAGAATGAAGAAGAAAGGGTGTAGTCCTAATAGTAGAACATTTGAGATACTTATATGTGGTCTTTGTAAGAGAAACCGTGTGGAAGAATCGGTTACACTTGTAAATAAGATGTTTGAGCTCAATTGTACCTGCAACTTGGACATTTATAACAACGTTATACCTCTTTTCTGTGAGGCTAATAAAGTAGATGTGGGAATGAGGCTCTTTACGAGAATGAAGGATTCTGGGTTTTCTCCGGATTCAATAATTTATGGGATTTTGGTACAATCTTTGTGCGAGAACCTTCGAGTGGATGAAGCCGTTGTTCTCCTAGGTAACATTATAGAGTCCAGCTTAACTCCTCAAACTGATATTTATGTGGATATTGTGAATGGGTTTTGTAAGTTAGCGAGATTTTGCGAAGCTATAACCTTCTTGGAGGAGAACTCGGTGTCTGATGTTTATCCGTACAATGCCTTGCTTGAAGGTTACTGTAATGTCAGTAATTTTCATGACACAAATATTACTCTTGAGAAGATGGTTGAGAAAAATACAGCTGATAATGACTCGTGGGGTATTCTCATTCGAGCACTTTCTGAGAAGAACAGGAATAGAAAAGCCTTTGAAGTTCTTAGTAGAATGATTGTTTCTTCTTATGTCCCAAATTGTGCCACTTATTCTGCTCTTATTTATGGCCACTGTAGAGATACAAAGTACGAAGATGCTCTTAATCTGTTTCATCGGATCCGTGTCAGTGACTGGGTTTTGAATTCAAGTTCCTACTCAGAACTTGTTGAAGGCCTTTGCCATGTTAAGAAGATTGAAGAAGCTTCTGAAGTTTTTCGTTATATGTCAAATAAGGGATGCAACATTGGCTCTTCCTCGTTGAGTGTGTTGATAAGGGAGATTTGTTTGGCTGGAAAGCTTGATGAAGCGATCGAGTTTCACTCTTTGGCCTCTGCAGATTCTTGTTCTGCATCTACTTACAATTCTATTATGCTTGGGTTACTCAATTCACAACAAGCAAACTATGTCGTAGTACTTCTCTCGCAAATGTTGGTGGAGGGTCGTGCTTTGGACTTGGATACATATTGCATCTTACTGCATAGCATGTGCCTCGAGAGCAGAACAAATGACTCAGCTGTTCTTTTAGATCGTATGGTCGCCTGTGATTTAGTTCCTAGTTCAGAAATACTAGATACTGTGGTATCTAGTTTGTCTGCTCATTCTCAGTTGCACATTGTTATACAGACACTAGATAAGCTTTCTCAAGATGGGATTCTTACTTTGGAAATGTACAACAGGGTAATCAATGGGCTTTGTAAGGAGGGTCGTAAACATGAAGCCTGTAAATTCCTAGACCGTATGTTGGAAAAGGGATGGGTTCCGGATGCTGTTACACATAGATTGTTTATTGGCAGCATTGATGGAGAAATCGTCAGTAGGGATAAACCGTCATTTGATTTTTCTATCTCACAGGATAAAATTAGCAACATATTAGCAGAAGGCTTTGAGGAAATGTAATTAAACACAAACTCAAGTGGAGGATCTGCACCAGACATGTAACTTGTGCCCCTAAGTTGGTTTCTTGGCAGAAACATATTCCTGTTTCAGGTCCAGCTGCTTGTCGACATGCCAGGTTAGTATTTACGAAACACTCAAACATTCCTATAATCCCAGATTTTTATTCTTCTGTAAAACTATAGAATGTGCAACACACGATAGATTCTTTGTCACATTATTTTTCGATCATCTAATCTAAATTTACATTTCACATTACTTATCGATCATATATTATGTTGTCGCATAAACACGTCATATTTCTCAAATTTAGGGTTACGTTGTTCACAGAGTAAGGTTGTTAGTCCAATATGTTATTTTCAGTTTTATTAAACCATCCTAAGGTGGGGACGATATAGCACTCCCATGGAGGGCAATTACATTGCTCATTGAGCTAAAAACCCATGCGAAGTAGTGACTGGAGATCTTGTAGGACAACCATTAGAATATATTTTTTCTTCTAAACCACTCATGTGGATTTTCTTCTGAGCCAACAACAAAAGGGAAACAGTTACTTATGTCTAAACTAAGGCACCACATCATATATAGGAGTACCCTACAAACTCATAACCTTCCAACATTTCACAAGAAAAATTTCAAACTGTCTTGTCTCTTGTTCCCGCCTTTCATTGACAGATCCCTTGTGCATGACTAACGATGGGTCGGGTGATTATTGTCGCCATCTCCGTCATCCTCGTTGTAGGTGTTGCAATTGGTATTGTTTTTGGTGTGATCCGTTCCAATGATTCCAATAATGCTACACCCACAGGTTCTGATACCCACACCACATCCGCAATCCAAGCTGTAAATACAATTTGTGCCCCTACGGATTACAAAAAAGCTTGCGTAAGTAGCCTTAGTCCCATTGCCAAGAACGGCAGCTCTGACCCTAAAGATCTCGTAAAAGCAGCCATGGAAGTTACTATCGAAGAGGTTAAAAAAGCATTTGCTGTATCGGGGGATATCGGAAAGTCCGCTAATGATTCTATGAACAAAATGGCATTTGAGGATTGCGAGGAGTTGCTGCAATTCGCCATTGACGAGCTCCAAGCTTCGGTCTCAATGGTTGGTGATAGTGATATGCACACCATGAATGATCGTATTTCCGAGCTCAAGAATTGGTTGAGTGCTGTGATTTCCTACCAACAAACATGCCTCGACGGGATTACCAACCCGGAATTCAAAACTGCAATGACCAATGGGCTCTTGAATGCAACACAACTCACCAGCAATGCCCTTGCTATCATCACGGAAATTTCCCATATATTTACAACATTTGATATACCATTTAGCACAAACCCAAACTCTAGGCGACTTCTTGACGCAGAGACCGATGGACAAGAGTATCCTACATGGTTTTCGGCCGCAGATCGTCAGCTTTTGGGGAACCAAGGAAAAGGTGGGGTACGGCCTAATGCTGTTGTGGCGAAGGATGGGAGTGGGCAGTTTAATTCAATTGCTGCGGCTCTATCTGCTTATCCAAAGAACCAGAAGGGAAGATATATAATCTATGTTAAAGCTGGAATCTACAATGAGTACATCACTATTACTAAGGATCAAATCAATATTTTCATGTACGGGGACGGGCCGAGGAAGACGATTGTTACGGGAAGGAAGAGCAACCGTGATGGTTTCTCTACATTTAAAACAGCCTCCTTCTGTAAGTTAATCTCACTGCTCTTTTTACATTTAGTCAAACAGACGTAGTTAGTATCTGTACCACAGACTTGCCTTAGAAAGGTTTTCGAATGGAACGTTGACAAAATCCTATAAATATCGGTGAAACTTTTTAAATTCAGAATTCTTCATGCCTGATCATTTTGTCTGAAATTTTGCAATATTTGGAAAGGAAAAAGGAAAAAGGAAAAAAAAAAAACAACTGTTATTTCATTCTTTTGTGAAGAAGAGAAAAATCTTGATCTAATATCCACATTTTATTTTTCAGCGGCAATCGGAACTGGGTTTATATGTAAGTCGATGGGGTTCCAGAACACGGCAGGTCCAGAAGGACACCAGGCGGTGGCTCTCCGTGTCCAATCTGACATGTCCTCATTCTACAACTGCAGGATGGATGGTTACCAAGACACTCTCTACATACAAACCCACCGTCAATTCTACCGTAACTGCGTCATTTCCGGTACAGTGGACTTCATATTCGGTGATTCAGCAGCCGTGATCCAGAACTCTCTCATCATCGTGCGTCGGCCAATGGACAACCAACAAAACTCAGTCACTGCTCACGGGAGATCCGACAAGCGTGAAACAACGGGTGTAGTAATCCATAACTGTCGCATTGTCCCGGAGCAGAAACTTTATAACCTCAGGTTAAAGATCCCGACATACTTAGGCCGCCCATGGAAGGAATACTCGAGGACGGTTATTATGGAGTCTACGTTGGGTGACTTGATTCAACCTGCTGGGTGGATGCCGTGGGAGGGCAACTTTGCGCTTAACACATTGTATTATGCAGAGTATGGGAACAGGGGACCGGGCTCGAACACAAACCGGAGAGTGCGGTGGAAGGGTTATAGAGTTATAAACAGAAGGGATGCTCTCATGTTCACTGCTGGCCCTTTCATCCAAGGAAACCTTTGGCTGAAATATGCAGGTGCTCCTTACCTACTTGGCTTGAAGGCATAGAAAATATCAGAGAGAATGCAAGTTCTAGGATGAACATTGTAGAATTTCTGCATTTTTTTGTAAAAGTCATTTCGGATTGGTTAATTTGTAAATATAATTTTTGTTACATCGGATACGAGCATTGTTGTTGTTGGTTTTATTTTTCTCTTAATATGTTTTAAAATGAAAAGTTTGATTTAAAATGGGGGATCGCTTAATGCCTAAAACTTAGAGGTTACGAGCTCGAACACCTATGGCTATGGGGCTTCTTACTTCTTAGGGTAAAACCGGCTCACCCAACAAACAACATAACTGTTATGTGCATCTTCCTAATTTTAGAGCCCCAGTTTTCTTATGATCTAAAACTTAATTTCACAACACAAATTGGAACAAACCTGCAACTTCTTTCTCTCCCGCCAATTTTAGGGTTAAAATGAGAACCAAATTAGGGTTTCTTGCTAGAAATCTAACTCACCTGCTCAAATCCTTCGACATTCTCTCAAATTTCTCGAGATTTCGATCGTCTTCGTCTACGTTTCTTCGTCGTTCTTACTCCACTGGTAAGCTCATTCTTCAATCTTCATTCCCACCCTAGGTTTTATATAAAGATTAAATTTTTATTATTGTTGTGGATTTGACAGAATTGGAGGCTAATTTATCCCCTGATCTTCTCAAGATCATGGATCAAAGGCTTTCCGCGATTGAACATCGGAGCGCTTATCTTCAAGGTTTACTTAACAAGGTGATTACTGAATTCGCAATCTATATTGGTAATTAGGGAATGCTTGATAATGGGTATAAGTTAGTTTGTGATTTGGCACGATATGGAGTGAATTATGTTGGGTTGATTAAATGCTAATTGAGTTTTGCCATTTTGTTGAATGTGGTGGTGTTAACTGAAGACAGCCGGAAGCTACGCCAACGGAGTACTCAATGGCTAATAAGGAGTACAGGAAACTGAGCAATTCTATGGATCTTATAAATGAGCTGAGGGCTAAACAGAAGGTACTCAAACGTAAGCCCTTGATTGCAAGTCTTTCTTATTTATGGATACTATCTGTGTGCAGGAGAATAAGTTTTTAACAATTTTATATACCGCTTGAAAATATATATGTAGTAAAAGGATGCAACTGAAAGATACCGCTTGAAAATTCTGTGCAATAGTATACTTTTTGGTGTGATCCTAGTTATAAATGTGGAGAGATTATCTTCTAGCGTTTCTGAATTTTTCATCAATCATGTTTCATAGAATTGCATACTATCTACATAACAATATAGTTAAAGTGTGTTTGGTTCGTTGAATACGAAGGAAAAGCAGAACTATTTGAGGTGAAAATGTTCAAAAAAATAACCTCATGGAATTATATTTTCCTTTTATTGTTGGACATTGGAAAATGAATGAAAATATCTAATAAATGCGTACTTTGGAGCAAGATGTCGTGGCTTCAATTTATGCCACCACCCTATAAGACATTTATGATTCTAATATTTGTTTCTTTCAAATTTACCTACCTCGATAACTCAACTCTGAGGTTTTTCTATTTTTGAATTTTTATTTTATTTTTTTATTTTATCGGCAAACTGAGGTTGATGCAGCCCCCCACTCCGGTGAAAAAACAGAATATATACAAACAGAGATCTACCAGATTATCTAAATCTGAAGTTGATATGCTCCCTCATCTCCCTATGAATAACATCCTTAAGATCCTGAGCAAAAAGGCTGGGGTGAACTCAACATAAGCATTAAGCTGCCCAATAAGCAATTTAATTCTTCTAACCATGTTGTTAGCATCCCAGGTTGGAGTAATCCTATTATCAATGAGGTAGTTAAGCACTGTTGTGGAGTCAGTGCCAATGCTAACTTCCATCTAATTGTACTTAATAGCCATAGTCAGCCCCATCTCCACTGCCCTGAGCTCCAGAATAGTAATAGAATCAGAGCGGTAGCTGCCTGCTGCAGCTCTAATTTGTTCTCCCCTAAATTCTCTTAGAATTACTCCCCATGCTCCAAGCTTATTAATGACAGATCCATCACTGTTCAGAGTGACAAGGGGAGGCATGGCAGCTCTTTACTGGCACTTAATAGGCTATCTAATGGTAAACAAACCATGAAGACTCCAGTTAGAGAGAAGAGAAATTGTCTACATTGGGGTGTATTAAACAACTCAATCTTGATTTTTTTGAGAATTAGCTACCTTGATTCTAATCTCTTCCACAACTTTATGAAGGACACCTTTATTGGTACATTCAATTTTGGTAAAAATTCTTGAATTCCTTTCACTCCACACATGATAGAAGAAGGAATTAAATACAAGTTTCTTCATAGTTGCCATTCCATCACTGCCCTTGATAGTTCTAACAGCCCAATCTATCTCAGTGCTCCAACCCCCAGCAACTCTCTAGATTTTGTCTTAATAATAGTGTCAGATGCTTATTATCACATGTATATGAATAGACATGTGACTGTGAAAAGTTTCGTGTAGTTCTAGCCAATATCAGTTTTTCACTCCTGTAATAGTTCTACATTCCATTTTTTTCAAATCAAATGCTCTGGTTGTAAGCAGCAACCGACTCTTTTTGGTGTATAATGTCAACACATGAGACTCTCCCTTCACTTTGTATAGGAGATTGATGGATTGGAGTCTCTGATGGCCGAATGTCCTGAAGATAAAGATATGTATGACATGGCTGCTGAGGAAACGCGTGAAGCCTTGGAGGAGGAGAAGAGACTGCAAATTCTCCTGCTCAAGTCATTGCTTCCAAAGGATGATGCTGATGAAAGAGATTGCATTTTGGAGGTGAGAGCAGGTAATAATTATTTTACAACATTAACTTGTATTAGTGTAGGAATAAAAAGAGAACGGGCATGGAAATAGGAACTCGGAAAGGAAAATCAATAGTAAAATGTATAAACTTCGTTCCTTTAAGGAGCCAAAGTAACCCTCTTTCAGTAAAAAATCAACCCAAAGCTATTTGCTAGAGGGCATGGGTAAACAAGTGACTTAGAACTCGCTGCAGGGCATTTTCTTTTCCTGTTGTTCATTTCACCAAAAAAATTGGGTATATACTTTTTGGTACTCTAATATTTGACGTGGCAGGGACTGGAGGTGAAGAGGCATCTTTATTTACTATGGACATTTTCAAAATGTATGTTGCTGCTTCATTTTAGCAATTTTTAGTTATGAGTTTTATCCAACTTTGTTAGTGAAATTCGGATTTCTCCATACTAGGTACGAGAGGTACTCACAAAAGAAGGGTTGGAGGTTTGAAGTTGTAGATGTAGTGGACTCTGATCTTAAAGGATACAAGGTATCTACTCTGTTTGTTATTCATGTATGCGTGTACGTATTTGGTCTCACTGGGTTGATGTTTATCATCTGTTAGAGGCTTGTTCATAATTATTATTTTGTTCTGGAGCAAAGAAATCTCTTAAGATAAATACTGACAGATATTTATTTCAGGAAGCCAGCGGGGCGATTTGTGGTACCAATGTGTATGGGAAGCTTAAATTTGAGAGTGGAGTTCATAGAGTGCAGGTAATCTGATTTGACTTTTTTCGTTGCATTTAAAATGAAGATTTGACTAACCAATTGTATTTCCTTATATTTGTATATGGCAGCGAGTGCCTGTGACGGAGAAGTCTGGAAGAGTGCACACCAGTGCCGTGTCCGTTGTTATACTCCCCCAAGCCAGTGAGGTACTTAACCTTGTTTTGAATTTTAATTGAACGTCTGCTATGTGAAAGCAAAAAGATTTCTAAATCAGATTGATATCATATTAGAAGAGTACGTAAGAAAAGGCATCTTCTCTTTCTCACAAGAATCAAACTGTTGAATTGTTTCAGTGTATCTGGTCAGCCTGATGTCAATATTTTCAGTATATTGCATTATTCGCCGAAACAATCTAAATACATCGCGATACATTCTGTATCTCGGTCCAATTTATTGGGTGATTTGAGGGGATTGTTGAGTATAGTTTTGTTACTTTGTTTACATGTTCTATAAGTAAAATTAGAGTGGGTTGGTCAAGTCCCCTAGATACCTTTTTCTTGTGAGGTTAATATTTGCCGATAATGTAATTGAGGTTGTTTTGTATATATGTGTCATTCTGCAGGTAGATGTGCAGTTAAGGAATGAGGATTTGCGAATAGATACATACAGATCTGGTGGATCTGGCGGTCAGCATGCAAATACAACAAATAGTGCTGTTAGAATTACTCATTTGCCGACAGGGTTGGTGGTCTCAATACAAGACGAACGATCGCAGCATCAGGTTTATTTATATCTAAGTCTGTATTTTATGCAATCCATATGATCTGGAGCCTCATCAGATGACTCAGATCCTATTTGGTAAATCATATATGACTAATTTATTAAGACCTACTAAATCGGGTTAAATCCAAGTTTACTTAATATTATATTCGGAACAGCCATCTTCTAGATTTGAAAAACTATGAAATTTGAAAAACGTACGTATGTGATTACTGGCTGAAAACTGTTTTACTAATATTTTGACCATTTAAGTCTAAACAAGCTAATCCATAGTCAACCAGGAACCAAGTCGGGTTACATATCCCTACAATTATTGTTGAGTTTGGGTTGATACCGGGCACGGATTAATATCCCCATATCAACCCCTAACCCTCCAATCATGGGGCCGCCCCTTGTTGACACCCTTCTACTGTAGACCCTAATCGCAGGTAGAGTATCCTTCAATAGTACAAGTTGCCAAGTACTCCTCATTTGCAATATGTTACTTTCTTTTCAATTTTGGCCTGAATGTTGCTTTTGCATTATGTGTAATAAGTTGAAATTATATTTTTATGCTTGCTGTTTCGTAACTTAAACTGATATTTCCATGATTTATGCAGAACAAAGCTAAAGCACTAAAAGTACTATGTGCAAGGTTATATGAAATAGAAAGGTCGAGGCTTCAAACGAGTCGATCAAAGTTGCGAATGGAACAGGTACGCTGACTGGTTACCAAACTGATTATATGGAAAACATTCACTTTTGACATGATAATGATTTCTGGTGTGACCTCTTAAACAGATTGGAAGTGGGGACAGGTCAGAGCGCATTCGTACATATAACTTTCCTCAAGGGCGTGTGACTGATCACCGCATAGGGATCACTCATCACTCGTTAAACGATGTGATGCAGGGTGAAAGCCTTGATATCTTTGTTGATGCTCTTCTATTGCAGCAGGAGATGGATGCAATTTCATCTTTCGGCTCAGATTAATTTCAGAGACCGAGCTCCTCCAGTCCCATTTCCTTGACATTCTGAGTAAGGGTACAAGAGGGTTTTGACTGTTGACGGCAGCTACAGTGTTCTTAGTTCTATCCCATTTTTCAGAGATCACTTGTATGCCCATATCTTCTGATGCTTAACAATGTAACCCTTATATAGAAATAATTTATGAATTTGCTTCATAATAATCTCATGATCAATTTGTTTCGAGTATCTGAGTTGATATAGAGTTGTACCGATTGGTAATCAGCACTGTTATAGTGAACTTTTAAAGTCTAATTGCTGCATGCTTAGCATTTTACGAGTGTCAGGTTTATCAGATTTGCTTATACGTTTTAACACTGGGACTTGGTTTGCCATTGAATATGGATTACAGTCATCTTTGTTTAGTTGATGCACGTCAGCCCATTTGCCTTGACATGCTGATTTATATTGTTCAAACGTTTGCTCAGTTTTTATTTTTTGCATACATGCTCTGATGCCCAGAAATGTCTATCAATCAAAGTGTGTTAATTCTAATGTAGTAATTATGACTCACTGTAGCCACTCCAAATTATGTGACTGACAAGCAGCCAAACAGGCCATTTCAAGAGGTATACATTATGTACACAGCATTACAAATGATCAGAAGCTACACTTAATATCTTTCCATTGTTCTGAACAAAGATTACTCATCTTACTCGGTCTGACCTCTGAACATACATGATCTACAACATCAAGAAACAATTCAGGAAAACGTAAGCTACAATGAGAAAGGTAAAAAAGAAGAAAAGTGAACACATCCAGTTAAGCTTCGCAGAATCAGAATCGGAGTTTATTCATGCCTGAGCTGATCTGCTTGACTTTGTAGTTCTGTACCAAGGACTAGTTGTACAAGTGCGAGATTTACAGCTACCTGTTATGACAATGGCAGTACCTTCATCCTGGATAGTGGATATCCAAGACTTCTAACATAAAACGAGTGGATCAATGGCTACCTCAGAGCCTTTATCTGACCAAAAAGCCACCATGAACCCATGATAAAACTAGTTCAATCCTCTCTCAGTCAACCTAGCAAATTCAGTACTACTCTACTGCTGCAGCAACTGCCACATTATTCTTAATATATGCAAACACCAGAAGGGCTCCAGGGCAAAAAAAAAACAAAAAACAAAAAACAAATGGAGCAAGGAGCAAGGAACAAGGAGGATCTTACATCTATAAATATGTTCTCCAGCTGGCTCTCATCTCTGCAGAAAATATGAGAACAGCTCTTACCTTCATTTCATCCTACCAAGGATTCTTCCTTTAGTAACTTTTTAGTCCCCTAAGATATGCAGCAAAAGGGATTTGTCAGGGGCATCCCAGCAACTCATGTCTCAGTATGTTTTCATATGATCAATAAAAAGGAACTTTAGCAAGACAAACCCTAGATAACCCTGGCTTAAATATTTATAGCCAATTCAAGCTGAAGTTGCAACAAAATCTGTATTTCCAGCATCCACATGTTACTTTTTTTTCAAGTACAAGTAATATTCTCTATGCGTACAGTTGATATTTCATGTATAAATCTAAATAAGACTAGAAATGAGGAACATGATTGTACACAGAGAAGGAGATCCAAAGGTAAACACTAGAGATACAAGCATGAGGGCTTTCTAATCATCAATTGAAATCAGTAGGTGAGATAACAAGAGAACAAGTGAGAGCATCTTATGACGGAACTGGAGAAGATATACAGTCTTAATGATGAAATCAAGTTAACTAGATGACAAGTAGAATTACCAAAATCTGGAATTATTTCATTAATTTGATATCATGATAGTCTTTGTATTTCACAGAAAGGGATTGACTTACTAAAAAAGATCCCAAAATTCCAGAATCTCACTGGAAAAAAATGGTTTCTGTATTGCTCAACAGCAGTACTGAAAGAGATCCCAGAATTCCAGAATTAAATATCTCATATATAGCCAAATTTCTGCACTGACTCCAGCAATTATCATAAAAATTTGATAATCTAAGTAGACCATCGATTCTTGTACCTTGGACTATTAGCCAAAAGAGTATGATTAAATAACGATGGCCATAAGCATCATGGTACAGATACAGTTGGGCCCATACTAACAGCTTACCCAGAAAATCATCTAAAGTACATACGACAATATTTCAAACTAATTCTACATTACTTCGGCACAAATAATAATACCAAAAACATTCTTTCTGGTTGGGCAAGCACAACTCACAAAAGCTAGTTCGCTGTATTTGATGATCCTGCGAGTGGATATTCATCCTTAACTTTAACACTCGAAGCCACTGCAAAATCAGAAATACAACAAATAAGTACAAACTATAAATAAAACTTCAATCCGTGCACATATTAACACCAACAAGTTATTAAAATATACAGAGTAGTTTCTGACCTTGATTTGGGCTGGATATCTGCGGACCTGTCAAAGACTCTCCAAGCCCCATCGACTCTCCTCGGCCATCTTCAATAACAGGACTATTTTGAATGTCATGCAATGCACCTACAGCAGGAGCAACTGAAAGTATTCCTGGTTTCTCTTGTGTAGAAACTTGCTGTAATCTTGCCATGTTGTTGGGATTCTCTATTTTGATTACTCCAGAAGTAGCAGAAGCAACTGAAAGCGACCCATTCTTCTCCTTATCTAAATAAGGCAAATTACTGGACCCCTTTGAATTCTTATCCTTCTCTAAATGAGGCAAATCACTGGACCCTTTCGCGTTCTTCTCAGTATCTAAATGAGGCAAATTACCTGAATCCTTCCCTTTCATCAATGTCACAGAATTTTGGAGTTGTTGACGACCAGTAACAGATACCGACACGGAAGACCCTTGTAATTTATCTGTGATTCCAACAGAGACACCATTGTTTTGTGGTGTATTTGGTGCCGGTACCCTTCCGCTTGAACCAGCATTACTCAAGGTCATCATTCCAGAACCAGAACTAGCATTACCCACATTCCTATTACTATTTACAATTTGTTTCTGTGCCACCACAGAACCAGCATTAGTCGCGGACAACATGGCCGAACCAGAACTAGCATTACCCACATTTCTATTACTATTTTCAATCGGTTTCTCTGCCACCACAGAAGAAGCATTAGTTGCGGACAACATAGCAGAACCAGAACTAGCATTACCCACATTCCTAAGACTAGTTTCAACCGGTTTCTCTGCCCCAGCAGAAGCAACAATCCCACCATTTCCCTTAGATTTCTTAGTTTGATGTTCAACCCCATTAACATAACTCTTAGATTTCTCAACCCCAATGCCACTAACAGAACTCTGACCCTGTTCAAACCCATTAACTAAACTCTTAAACTGAGCATTAGAACTCTTACCCTTCTCCTTAACTTTCGTCGGAAGAAACGAAGCTTGTTGCAACGCTTCCTTTGCTTTCTTCCTCGCTAAAGCAGCCTCTTTCGCCCTCCTATCCGCCTCCACTCTCGCAAAAATCGCAGCTTTACACATGGAAAGCGCAGCAAGCTTAGTAGCAGCAACTAAAACCCTCGCCTTCTTCGCATCAACCAAACAGCGATGATTCCCATTCAAATTAGGCTCAAAAAACATGAAATTAGGGTTTGAACAAGTTGGGCAAACCCAATTCAATTGGGAATCTTTGGCAACACAATTGGCGTGAGAAACAGAGGGGCATCTTGCACACACAAGCTTATCAATGGGTAGTTGAGATCGCTCGTAAACCTCGAAACAATTAGGGCAAAATAAACCTGCGTGAACCTTTAAAACACATGAAGTACAGAGACGACGATACTCACTTCGTTCTCTGATGTCATGGAGGAGCCATCGCTCTTGTGTGTCGCAGCCATTGCAATCGGATGGAAGCTCTCTCTTCATTGTTGCAGCATTGGTGATTCAAGCTCAAATCAAAACCCTAACCCTAAAATTTGGAGGTTTTCACTAAACCCAAACACTTGGAGATGACTTTTGATTTGAGGAGAGATAGATCAGAACTCAGAAGTCAAGTCTTTTTTTCAGGAGAAAGAGAGAGAGAGAGAGAGATTTTGCCCTTTTAGGAAAGAATCGCAATTGAGATTTTTTTGGAGGTTTATGGCAAGGGTAATAAGGGTCATTAATGCCGTGTTGATCGGATGGTAGCTCCATTAACTAAATAAAATCTTAGTCCAATTTATGAATTATGGAACCATTGGGTGACTGCAATTACTGAATAAAATCACAGTCTGATTTTTTATATAATGTAAATTTGAAGAGGGGATACGGGCGTGACTGCAACGATTGGAATTGTTTTAAAGTTTAGGGAAAACTTGAATGCAGAAGATCGCGATAAAATGCTGGTTAGAAAGCCCTATAAATAAATCATAAGGGGAATTTTTTGGAGTAATTATCAAGTAATTTCCCATACTAGTAATGACCATCAAATTTTGATTTATTTCACCTCATTCGTTAATTTACACTTTCACCCCCAAAATTTATAAAAGTCCAGATTTAGTTCAAATTCAAAAGCTACATTGTCATCCTACAATTGCCATTTTTTTCATAGGTGCATACACGTTTTGCGAAGACTCCAAATGCAAAATTTACAAGCAAACACAATTGCTTATATGGGTGTGAGCAAGACCTTAATCTTACTAATACCGTCAAAAAATTCTACAAAAAACCAGTTTGTTGTGCTTAAGGAATACAAGTGTTTGAACATACAATGCTGAATGAATACAAACACCTTCCACAGTAAACACACAGCTTCAGGTAAGCAAATATTATATATGTAGCAGCCATCATAGTATTTTAAAAGACAACAAGTTCTTGCACTTTTTCTTCATTAGCCTTTACAGTAACACACAGACACACATCGTTTCCATGATCCATCTCCTCTTTTTGACGATCTTCAGGCATCCATTTAGAACAACTTCCTTGCTCCCTCTACAAGAAAGCTAAGAAAAGAAAAATTAAAACCACACAACTGAATGTATGCAATGGTTGCTTAACCTGCTGTATTGAACAGTCAACTAACAGCATCAATACCAGTGATCATAGCCCGCTCAGTTCACGCAGCAGCAATTTTCCTACAAGAAAACAACTTACAACCGTATGTATGGAATGATCACTAAACTCACTAAATAAGCTTATGTCTTATGACACGGCCCAACCCGGGTCTGCCTCTACAGTGCCCGGAGCACAGCGGAATAAGGGACCGTGCGGCGTGCACGCACGTGCGGTCGACGTGTACTAACCATCTTCACGGGCGCGGCGCGCCAGTGGCATACAACCCACAGATGCTAGAGTGACATCTGGATAATCCTGGATACTCGTGAGGGGTCATCGAATATATATTCGGTATAGGCAACAACGTTGAAGGTTCCCTCAATAATCTCTATAGCGTAATCTCTCGTGACGCGCACGAGGCACGGAAAGCACACCTGTCCTATAGCGGATCAGGGTAGCTCAATATGCCGGTTTCCACATAAGGGACTCATATATGAAGGGGCGACGAGCCTGGACGTCCATCTGTAAGGGGCGGTGCGTCTCGGATAGCCCGTAGGGCATAGGGGCGTCATATAAATCCCTCTTTGGAAAACTGGCCCGCATTGCGAGGCAATGTCCCCTAGCCTTCCCTAGGCCTAGGAGAACTCATGATCAAGCATTAAAGCTCTTTTAGTCATGGGGAGGATTGGACCAAGGTTCCTCCTTAATATAACTACTAAGTAAATAGTCAAATTCCAAAAGGAAACGTTAAAACATGAGACGAAGCGTACTGGCCCTTTTCCCCCCCTTAACCGAATTCGATTTCGACGAAACTTGGCGTGCAACTATATTAGGATACAGAGAACATATATACTCGGATAGAACTCAAAATGCTCAGGTGGATTTGGCCGGCGTTCGGTAGGTCGTCAGACCCTCCCGCACTTAAAATAATCTTGACGTCCTCGTCGAGAACCTTCTTCAACACGGCTCTGCAAGGATTCAATCTTCTGCATCTTCAAGAAACCAACAACTCTCCCGCACTTAGTTCAGAGTACTATATCTTCTTCTGTACTAGCGGATACTGAGCCCAACTGCTGGTCTCGATGCTGACAACTGTGTCTTCAGAACTGAACCTTAACTTCGCCCTTTCCAACTGAAGTGCGTGGTGACTGGACATTCATTCGAACTCTGGAGTCTGCCTTCTCGTCTGGATATTGTCTCGTGGTCTCAAGCCCTTTGAAATGCGCTGCATTCTGTTGCAAGCGCCTTCTCCCCTGACACAATGTGGAATGTCGCTCTACTCGGCAAACCAAGGGCGTCTCCTCCGGACCGGCCGACGAGGATATCTGCAATCCTGTCCAAAAGTGCGCTCACTTCCGAGTCACACAATGCCTCGCTGCTCGAGAGTTCAATCTTCTGTGAATCTCGGCTTCAAACTTCACTCTTCATCTGCGAGTGGTAAGGAGCAAGTCTTCTAAAACCAAAGGGTAAACTCTCCCCAACTGCATGGAATGCCTGCCGTGCTTTGAAACTGCCTGACTGCCCTTCAATTAACTTGGCAAAGGTCTTCATACCATGTCCGCCCTTCTTACGGAACATTGGGGACACAACATCAAGATGCGGCACTCTAGCCTTACCAGTATAGAACTAAACTGGTACTCATTGTTCACTTGGGTGAAAGAGAGTAGCTCCTAGAAGGTAGCATACTCTCAACAAGGCGCGGACCACTCTGTCCTACCGCCAACAAAACCATCGAGGCAGCCTATCAAGGTACAGGCACTCTGATCCCTACTGCCAGCTAACCATCGAGGTCTACCATAAAGGCGTCTTGTGTGAACTTGTAAGACCCATGAGACATCTATCAGTGCAACCACATTTCTACTCCACCACTTCGTAGTAGGCTATCATCTAACCAATGTAACATTATATGGCATTTGCACCTAACTTGACTACAGGGAGGGTGATCGCTACTCCGGCATCACCAAGGTCTCTCCACTTCGGAAGACTCTAATCTGCCTCACTCTCTAAGGAGGACTTCTCAATGCTTCTTCTCTGACGAGGACTTAACACTGGTATCTGTACTTGCCAAATTCTGGTGGTAATGACCCTTGCTGAAACCTGCGTACATCTGCATCACAACTTACAGCTCTTCCCGTACTCAATAAGCTCAACGTTAGCGTCGAGAACAAAGTTGTGACATATAACTGACTGACTGCTGAAGCGTTTCTCCATCTCTACATCCCTACTCTAACCTGAGTACTTGGGGAACTTGGGAACAAGATACTGTCACTGCACTTGTGGCCCTGAGCTCGTTAGCTTGCCATGTCCAACTGCTATCAAACTCGCAGAGACCAACCTTCATACTGTCGCAATCATCTTTAAACTGAAGCGTAGCCATTCTTTGTCTCTTGAACTAGCTTCTGTAACCACAACCAACTCGGAATGGTCACTGGTATGTGGTCTTCTAAAGACACTCCATCAATACAAGCAAAGAACGAGGCGCGGGAACTCAATCCACACCGCCAACCACCAAGTAATAAGGAATTGGGAAACTAACATCCAATTCCGCTCATGATCTTTCATCCTAGAGCATTCTTCAATCTGAGATCATGTCTGAGGTAACCCGTACAACTGATTGTAGCTCAACTCTGTTCTGCGACAACCACGTAACTTACTAACCTTCGGAAACGTGAGTCTTCATCCATCTGTGAGCTTAAAATGACCAATAACCATCTTGTGGAACAACATGGATCAACTCGGATAGAGCACTCGAACGCCGATAAACCTGAAACTCACTACGGAGCTAGAGAACAAGCATCACTCTAGAAATTTCCTTCTTTGAGTGAGCAGAGCAGTGTCCTGTGTAACTAGGGACCAATTGCGGACAAGCGACAACCCAACTTGGGGAAGCGCAGTTCATGTCGCGTAACAATGAGAAACTCTGCCCTCAACGTCTACCTGACGATATCACTGTGTGCAAACTCGGGACCCAAACCATGTCTTCATCTATTACTTCACGCCGTTTCAACATCGGCTCATGACATTCACCTTCGGAACGTCTCTGTGTCTAACTCAGGACAATCACAATGAGTATCTCTCAGGATTCTTCAATCTACTGTAGACACTAAGGAATTCTAACCAAACCAAGCTTCGCGGCATCTACACGAAAGCACTCGGTAACTGACACTGACCCTATCGATCTCTGCTGAGGGGCATCGTCCTTATCACAACTGTTACTAAACTTCGTAGTGCGTATGCGGACCGAATGCAATAACAACCTGCTAGATCACCCTATTACTATTCTTCATAGAGCATCTGCTACACTGACCAGCCTTCTAGAGACAATCAACGATATAGATCATCGCGTCCAACTGAAACATTAATCCTTCTCTTAGCGTGATTGTCCAAAGCACACTTAACTTGAGCAATCTCGCGCTCAGATATGGAGCATTTATCTCGCTTCCAATATCAACTGACATGTAGGCAACTCGATCTACAAGTGTTCACAACGATGCTTGGATCATTTGTATGGAGCAACTATGACTCTGGGGATAACAACTGTCAAATAGGTATCCCATACTACCAACTCGGGAATCATTACTCTGATCTGCTCTGACAGACATAGGCACAATCCATCTACGCTCTGACAATCAAACGCCCAACAAGCCTTGCTCGGATAAGCCTAAACCAAACTAGTCTTGCTCTAATACCATCTGACACGGCCCAACCCGGGTCTGCCTCTACAGTGCCCGGAGCATAGTGGAATAAGGGACCGTGCGGCGTACACGCACGTGCGGTCGACGTGTACCAGCCATCTTCACGGGCGCGGCGCGCCAGTGGCATACAACCCACGGATGCTAGAGTGACATCTGGATAATCCTGGATACTCGTGAGGGGTCATCGAATATATATTCGGTATAGGCAACAACGTTGAAGGTTCCCTCAATAATCCCTACAGCGTAATCTCTCGTGACGCGCACGAGGCACGGAAAGCATACTTGTCCTGTAGCGGATCAGGGTAGCTCAATATGCCAGTTTCTTCATAAGGGACTCATATATGAAGGGGCGACGAGCCTGGACTATTTATATTATCCATCTGTAAGGGGCGGTGCGTCTCGGATATCCCGTAGGGCATAGCTGCGCCATATAAATCCCTCTTTGGAAAACTGGCCCGCATTGCGAGGCAATGTCCCCTAGCCTTCCCTAGGCCTAGAAGAACTCATGACTATCCCTTGTAGATAGCCCATGAGTCAGGGTCCTTGATGACCAAGCATTAAGCTCTTTTAGTCATGGGGAGGATTGGACCAAGGTTCCTCCTTAATATAGCTACTAAGTAAATGGTCAAATTCCAAAAGGAAACGTTAAAACATGAGACGAAACGTGCTGGCCCTTTTCGCCCCCTTAACCAAATCCGATTTCGACGAAACTTGGCGTGTAGCTATATTAGGATATAGAGAGCATATATGCTCGGACAGAACTCAAAACGCTCGGGCGGATTTGGCCGACGTTCGGTAGATCGTCAACCACCTACGTTTTTGACAAATTTTACCGATCATTCCTTTCATGCATACTCCGTAAACGATAGTAAACCCCTATGCAAGTATATGTAACAAAATAATGAGATGATAGGGCATGGCCAAGTAACACCCAGAAGAAACCGTTTTAATGCACCAAGTAGTTAAAATTTTTATAACATTTAGTATCATTGCTTAGTGAAGAATTTTCCTTCCTATTGGGTTATGATATATTTATGGTAAGGATTGTTTTCATCTTTTGCTCAAACCCAGATTTAAATTGGCACTGTATCATAAAATCAAAGATACTACCAATGTAAAACAAAGTTAGTAATTCCAATTTAAAACGACTTTTTCAGTTAGATGTATAATTGCCGCTAAGAGCTTAGACTTGGACTTATGTTGCTTGTGTAAAAGAAGACTATTTACCTTTAGTCAAAGGGATTGATCCGAAGATCATGCTCGCCAATTCCATCCCAGTACAAAGGCAAGTAGGACACATGACCTGCGGTAAATTAATTTTGATGGATCAGTCTTAAGTATTTTAGTATTGAAAATCAGTGCCATTGATTTTCAATACTAAAATACTTAAGACTGATCCATCAAATTAATTTACCGCAGGTCATGTGTCCTACTGCCTTGCCTTTGTACTGGGATGGAATTGGCGAGCATGATCCTCGGATCAATCCCTTTGACTAAAAGTAAATAGTCTTCTTTTAGACAGACAACATAAGTCCAAGTGTTAGCTCTTAGCATCAATTATATATCTAATTGAAAAAGTGGACATTTTCCTGTACATCTATACTACTACCGATACATACTTTCTGCCAACGTGTAATACATGCCATTGATCTCCCATTTCTCGTGCGTCGAGGACGTTTTAAAAGGTTCGGATAGGTTTCAGCAGTTAAGTTTAAAACTCAGCCGTCGGATTTGGAACAAATTTTTTGTCTTCCTTCTTAAATTTGAGTCTCTTTTTGGCAAATCATTTGGCAAAATTTGCCCCCCACAAATCTCTGTCTCCTCCTGCTATCTCTCTCTTCTCATACAATCTCTCTCTTCCAATTTTAATCTTCATCTTCGATTTCTTAACGATTCGGTTGCGATTCTTGGCGTTTGATTTGTGTGCTCGATTTTCTCTGAGGTTAGTTCAATCTTTTTATTTGCTACTTTTAATGTCGATTTTGCTACTTTTAGCTTAATTTGATTAATTGATTGGTGTATTTGGTTGTGGTTGTGGTTATGGTTTATTAAGGTTTGAGTTGTAATTTATTGCTAATTTATTGGGTTTTGGAAGAGTCAATGTTGTCTTAGTTGTGTTGAGGTTGATTTGAACTTGCAGAGGGACATTAGGCTTCACGCTCTACCATGAATTCACCTAAACCTAATTTGATTGAAGATTAGATCTCAGGTAACCCTAATTTGAATCAATGTTTGATTTAATTTGATAAAGTTTTGAGGTTGAATCAATCAGATACTAGTTTCTATGGCCAAAGGATCACTCTACAACACTTTCAGAGAAAAAACAATGTTGAAGCAGCAAATCCCATATTTTATATGTGTAGGTATGTTGGATTCACTCTTCAAAATCAGATTTTTAATATTATTAGGATTTCCTTCTAACTTTTGGTAACTCAGTATTTTTACAGTTTGTTATTCTCCAACTTTTCATGTCATAATCACATATTTGTTATTGTCATGAACACAGGTTTTCCCGGGTTACAGTGTTTCATAATTATTAATGGTTGAAATTGGATCTGCAATATTCCCTAAATGATTAGGTTTTTATTTGAGCACTCTGAATGTTTATTCGCTATTTTCAAATTTTCCTTATCCAGTGGTAATCATACTGTACTATCTTAACTTCTTACCTGTGTTTACAAAAAAAATGCTTACCTGTTTGGGAAGTGACAAAGTTGAGTCATTTAAATTTTTGCAGGACACTGCAGCTGTTCACTCAGAGCCTTGGAGAATAGGGATAATATTCTCACAATCAATAAAAAATATGGCTAGTAATATACATTGCAGTTGAGATATTCTCTTAATTGTGTGGTACTTCAAACGTTCAAACACTTTCCAATTTCAGTTGTCAATATTGTGTCTCATCACTTGTCATTCGATTATTTATGTTCATGGATCTGTCTTAGTACAACTTTAACATTTTCCTTTGTGGTAATCTTCAGGACACGGGGTGTTATATTAGGCCAAGTTCATATCATTTGCTTCGTCTCTATGAATCTCCAGGTACATGAATCTATAATCTATATTACCAAGCTTACAAGTGTAGGGGAGAACTAAAACTTTAGACTGCCATGGATCACAGAAAAAAAAACCCATCCCTGAATCAAGAAAGCAATGTTGACGATAACATCAGTGAGTTGTCGAATGCTCTTTACCACATTTTTTTCTTTCATATTTAGTCATAGTCGTCTTTTTTTTTATTTCAAACTTCTGTGTGACACCATTCAGAATGTCTTCCACCATTGGGCCGCTAATATAATTTTTAAATAAGTTTTGCCTTTTTATAAGTGATTAAGAGCATGGCATCACGGCCTTTCTAGGATTTTCGTCCAAAATTAGAATTGTACAACGCAATTTATTTCAAGAACACCATTGGACATGCTCTAGTCAGTTTCTTAATAGTTAATATTTTTCTTCATATTTCATAGCTACCTTTTTCTGGATTTGATTCACCTTATTGGATGATTCTAATAGGTTTTAAGAAAGGACGTAGTATTCCTTGTTGATATAAGTTTAAGTATGCAGGGGAAACCTCATGAGATTACAAAAAGTGCGCTATCTTCAGCCCTATCAAATCTCAACCCAGAGGACTCCTTTAGCATAATAGCTTTCAATGGGGAGACCTACTTATTCTCATCATCGTTGGAGCCGGCAACCAAGGAAACAATTGAAAAGGCCATTAAATGGATTAACATGAACTTCGTAGCAGGAGGTGGTACAAACATTTTGCTTCCTCTGAATCAGGTAGTCTCCTTTTCAATGACTTGTACCTTAACAATTTCTTCACTCACTTTCTTTTCTGTATTTCACATGAGTAGGTTATATGCACTATACTTCTATGCATCTTTACTAGTTATATAAACAACATCTTTACTACTTATGAGAAAAGAAGGGTCTTTGGAAAAAAGTGGCACCTATTTTCCAAACTCAGACATTACTTTCATTTATATAAAACAGATACAAGGACAGCATCCAATGTCATGCCTGTCTTCTCAGTCCAGGCCAAAAATTTCTTCAATTTCTCCTGTGTGAACCAGAGTATGAAATCATCTTGCGTTGATTAGGTGCATGTTTTTGTTGTGTCCTTTTTGCTCTTATGCAATATGTTGTGAGGGTTTACTCCCGCATTGTCTGAAAACATGTTTACTAGGTATTTCCCCTGCTGATATAAAAAGGATTAGTCATAAGCTTTAGTATTCAAGCCTATTACAGCATATCTTTCACCTCAAGAGTGCCTCAGCTTTCTTTATAACTAACATACAGTCATTTATGTTTTTTACTTTGATATCCAAGGAACTGTAATAGGGCTAATTATCCTTTATCTTTCATGCAGGTATACTTTATATGCATTAGTAATAACCATTTTCTCATCTTATGGGTTTCTTTGACACTCCACACCACTATAGTCTCTAGGTATTAAGAGAATTATTTCCCCATGGAAGTTAAGTCCTATGCTTACAACATCCAGACAATTTTCCATGCAATAAGGGTTCATGAAGTTCTATGTAATGGTTTGACACCCGATTCTAGTTATCTTCAACTATAAGCTTAATGAGACTGGGTATTGAACTACTTGTTGGAGTGTATCCAACACTACTGTCGCAATGAACTTAGTCCTGACAAATATCTACCTTAAATGCCCCATTATACATATGTTCCTTTGGCATTCGACTTCATTCCTGTGAGAGTATTCCTCCTCTGGCAGCCATTCCACCAATCCCTCTTTTTTGGTCAGCAGTCAGTTAGACAATATTGATTTACATAGTTTAGTTAGTTCTGCACATCTGGGGGTAAATATACTTAGAGATCTTGAGAAATATTCCTGGAACTCACATTTTTTGTTGGACTCTTAACTATTGATATCCTTAGTCTTAACATTCATAACACACAAATGATTATCAAGGTTCCTTAGAAAACTGGCATCATATTTTCCTTTGGCTTTTGTTCTGCTTAGGGAGAAATGGGACTAGTGGAAGCCAAGCAGGAGGTCACATGAAACCAACATTGTCTCTGGGAACTTCAGATACCGTCTTCCCTCAACAAGTTGAGTACAGTCAACCAATGGTAAGTATGTCACACATGTGTTTACTACAAGTGTTCCTGCGAATCTATATTGTTTTTCATCAACTTGAAAGAATAAAATATTTTTCATCATTTACATTTCAGGCTCGGATCCCGTATCCACATGTTGTTCCGTATTTTGGTGGGATGTGGGCTGCTTATGGACGACAAGCTATTGTAAGTACAACTTTAATTTTGATTGCTTGCCTTACTTCATCCATATTGTTGTTTCATTTCAGTCATATTGTGTGGAAACTAGTTAAATATAATTTTATTAGTGGGTGGCGGAAATTCATATCCTAGTTCAGGAGAGAGATTTGCACGTCTCGGCACTTAAGACATTAAAACAAGAGACATTTGTGTTTTTACATCTCCCAAGACATTAAAACTTCTTCTTGCTCATTATGGAAGTTACCCTACTACCATTTAATTAACTTGGTTCTCCATACATGCCTTTTTTTAGGGCAAGCTGGGGGGACTAACCCCCGTGAACTACACATAAACAAAAACCAGGAGATATACAAATGGGGACAAACTCCCCTACCGTACAAGTAGGGCAGGGGAGGGCCTAACACCAAAAGAATGAACAAAAAATACAGGCAACATGGTTTACTTTGAGCAAAAGGCCAACAAGTTCTCCACACATGCCATTTCTTTCTTCCTCTGTACTTATTCTTTTTTGTTATATCCTATATCTCTTGTTGTCCATTTTGTCTATTCGACTTTTATTAATGAAATTTCTTCCTCTATCAGAAAGAAAATAAATATATTAGTCTTTGTTTCTTGATATGAGTTTAAGTATCAAATAAATCATTGTGATCTTCATTTAAGATATTTTGCTAAAGCAGGGCGAGTTTTGGTTTTGAAAATGTTGTAATTACTATATGTTCATTTTGGAAATAAACCAGATACACCCCCAAATTGTTGGTATGACGACGTCTGCATGAGTTGCACTGCCTCTTGATCCTCCAGAAGTTGGACCTGGACCTGAACCCGTCTATGTTAATGCAAAACAGAACCGTGTGATCCTCAAGCGGGGAGAATCACGTGCCAAGTTTGAGGCTAAAAACAAAGTTACTAAGGATCGAAAAGTACGCATTTTCTCTAATCTTTATTTATCAATAGATTCGACTTTTCATTTGGAATCTTGCATATCTAAGCTATCTCTTGCTTCATTAGCTATGTATCCTATGATCTAAAATTGATAATCAGCATCTGCAATTTTATCTAATAAGTCTAAACCTGACTTATGCCTCAATGATGCAAATGGTGCTTGCTTTTTTAAATCGGCCTGCATTATAGAGTTATACACATGTTTCAGTTGTATTTTCCCAATTTTCTTTTACTTTCTTTGCTGTATTCTAGCTTTGTTTTTATTATTACTAACTAGATTTTTACATGGCAGTTGTATCTCCACGAATCTTGGCATTTGCACGCACTGAAGAGGGTGAGGGGATCCGGTGGACGTTTTGTTAATACAAAGAAGATGGAGGAATCCAATTATCAAAATGCCTCCAATGTTGGTTTTCTTCAAAGGGGTCATGAAAATCGTACTGGATCGGAACATCTTCAGTCAGAAGTCAGTAATGCCTTTGCTTCTGCTACATCCTGCTCCGACGTCAATAGTGTCTCCACTGGTGACGCTGATTTACTCCGGCACTCGGATTTAAGGTTCAGGGATTACCCTCCCCAAGAGTGGGACAGGTCCCACCGTTGAGTTCGTGTTGTACAGTAACTGGAACAACGACCACACGGTTGTCCAATGATGAAACGTTGTTTTGTCTTGGGGTTGGTGGATTTGGGTGTGGTTCTATTGGCAATTCATCCTTGGCTTTGTTACTTTGGTTTAACTTCTTGATGTTTCATTTAAGGTTTTGGTTAAGTGTAAGTACTACTTGTGAAATACAATGAAGCACTGCTTCCTCTTCTCTCTAATCTCGAAAATACCTTTTGTAATTCTACTTCTTTTCTTCTCTTTTTCCTTTTTTTTTGTAGTTCTACTTCTATATGCATGATGTCTTTGGTCTAATGTTGTCGACTTGATCGAATATGTGTTTGTTTTCAAAAACTGAGAACAAGATTTTATTTATATCTGTGTGCATTGGACTTCAGCTTTACCTAATGTGAACTAATTATTTGTGTAGTGATATGACTCTTTTCTTGCCTTTGATGCCTAGGAGTTGCATGTTATAGCAGTCATTAGAGGGTTGCTTGAGACTTAACAAAGAGTAAAGACTTTCATCCTTGTCTTTATTATACGAATAGTTCTTGACGAGCAGTTCTCGAAGTTGCTCGAAGGTAAGGATAGAGCCTTCATCCAGTGTATGAAACCATCGTAGCGGTTCGCCTTTGAGCTTGTCGGGAATAGACGATAGAGGATGTGGTTGGAGGAGGAATATAGTCACAAAGAATCTTGAAATTCTTGGATGTGTTCCACAGGATCCCCCCCCTTCGTATTTCTGAATCGTGGAGTGCGAAAGCTGGTTGGTACTTCTTTGTCTAGCAACTACTGTGCAAGCAGATTCTTCTGCAACCTTGCATAGTTGCTCTTCCCGTTGAGTATTTGAGCATCTAAGAGATCTTTGATGCGTTTGTCCACCTGTTCTGGAGTGAGGTGTTGTCGAGATGTGACAGCTTGCCTTGTTGTTGGGTCTCTCACAGGGTTATGCTCCCCTGTTGCTTCTCCTATGCGGTCATAAACTAAAATTTGGGGTTTTTCCCTATTTTGCTCCTCTTGTGGCTGTAGATCTATTACCCCTCCAGCGGGTAATGGTGGATTGATGTGACTCTGAGGCAGGACTGGTTCTTGCTGAATCTGAGAAAGCGCGGTATTTCTATCTTGATGCCCCAAGCGATCATAGACTGATATTCTTGAGGTGGCGGGCAGAGCGTTCTGTTATCTCGGATTTGCCATTATTTGAGCTTGTGGTGCCCTGATAGTATCCTGCATGCTGGTGAGCTGTTTCTCAATCCGTCGCTTGGTTTCTGTCTGCGCAGCCGTTCGCAGATCTATCACTCCTTCAGCAGCGTCAAGCAGGGCGTGGTGTGATTTATCTTGATTTGCCATCTTTCAAAGATAAATGTGGTGAAAACTGGATCGGAGAACGCTGAGTATAATCTTCGTTCCCACAGACAGCGCCAAATGTAATAGCCTATTTTCGTATTGCACGAAGATAACGTTTTACACCTTCGAAATCTAGTATGTTTAATTAGGAAACAAACAACACTAGATTTAGCGTGGAAAACCCTTGAATGGGTTAAAAACCACGACCTCTCCTGAGGATTTTAGAAAGAGATAGAGGTTTATTTAGACTGCTAGCTATTACAAAAAGAGAGAGAGAGATGCAGAAAATGATCTCTTAGAGGTTCTCAGAGCAGTCCCCCTTGATTCGTAGCTATCTAGTCTTATTTATAGGTCTTATAATATGACCGTTGGTTACATTGATGAGGAACGTTTCAATATCAGGTTTTGATGAGTCTTCATGGTGGACTTTTGTAACGTCTTGATACTTGTTGATCTGTAACGGATCTATTAACATTCTTTAGTTGTAGCTTCATACGATCTCCTGTGATGCTGGCGTACATACGATCTGCTGACAAGTGGAGGAGTATCTTTTGTAGCGCGATGTCACATGATGCTTTGATATCTCCGGATTGTTGATGATGATGCGATCTCTAATAGTGTTCGTGTGTATTCAAATTGTTGATAGATATCTGAGTATTTTCTGCAGTGCAATGTTATTAGATGTTTCGTCATCCCCGAGCTGTAGATGAGAAAGTCTATATTACGATCTCCTTGCTTTAGTCCTTGATTGGTTATCGGTATGTTTACTCGAGTTATGCGAATTCGAATATCGGACTAAGTACGGGGATTATAAATAAGTCATTACAAAAACAATCCAAAGCGTTATTTGTAATAGCTAGTCAATCAATAATATTTATCTTTCTAAATCCTCAAGAGAGGTCGTGGTTTTTACTTATTTAGAGGCTTCCACGCTAATTCATGTGTTTGATTAGTTGTTGTTTACTACGTTCTAATCGTATTCGGTGTGAGATACTAAATTCGAGATACGAATTTAGGCTTTTACAGAGCCGATCATTAGGGACCCTATTTGGAAGAACTACGGTGAGATATGTTTTGTTATATCTCCTTTGATGAATCCAGTCCAATTTGTCAAAGATTGTGGTTGCCAATACAAAGTCCCGTTGTATAATACAATGTAAAATATAAATTACAAAGTCCCGTTGTATAATACAATGTAAAATATAAATTAATTTACCAATTAATTGAGTATAACTTGAACCGGTATTTTTCCTTTACAGAAAGAAATAACATGTATCGCTTTAGCACCAGCACGGGACCGCTCTAACAATATACAACAAAGGTTTACCTTATGTTTTGTTTTTCCCGATACTTAATTTTTTTTGTTCAATTCATAATGTCTTTTTATTTATTTTTTCATGTGTTTTTCTTAAATATGACGGGATCTTTACAAGTTATATTCGATCATGCGCCAAGTTAAGCAGTATTAAAACAAAGGATCACCCCCAAGGTGGCAGTTTTGTCAAGCACGAATCGCTGATATACCTAAAACAATTCGATGGTCGTTGGAAAACACGAACCAATCACGTTGCCAACTGTTTCGAACATTTTATAAAAGGAGTTGCTTTTGCCATCCCCAACCAACAATTTCCTTTGCGGACCCATTCACACTCCGGACACAAAGTCGCCCTCAAATCTTTCGGTCACCAACAGGGCAATATTATTCGGCAATTTTAGAGTCCCTACTCCAACACATGACTCATCTGGGATCACTTGTAATCGGATCAAAAGAAATCGTGTCACTGTGTGATTACAAAGCAAAGCTAAACCCTCAAAAAGAATTGAGAGACAGAGAGAGAGCAACAATGGGGAGGGTCGAAATCATATCAGGAACACTAGAAGGAGAGATACGAGCATTGGGTATTAGTGGTAATGGTGAATTAGTAGGTCTAATCAACTCCAGCAACAGCCGAGAACCTCTTTGGCCAACTGTAGACGGATCACTCGGTCTCTCAGAAGAAGAATCGCTCAATTACGCTCGTAGATTCTTCAATTTTGGGTTCTGTTTGCTCCCATGGTTTTGGGCTGTGAATCGCTACTATTTCTGGCCAGTTCTTCATCAATCTCCTTCTTCATTACCTCGACTTCGCCACTGTAAGTACTCTTCTCTAACCCATTTTGTTTTCTTTCAATTTAATGCTTATGATTTGATACCTAATTGGTGAATTTGAAGTTTTTGGTTAATGGGTATCTTTGTTTTTGAGCTTTGATTGATTCCTATTCACATGTGTATGTTGTTGTAAATCTATTTTAGTTTATGTTCTATAGTGATTTCTAGTTGATTTATGGGTGAAAAGGGTAGAAGTTAAATTTGTTTAGTGTTGATTTGGGGATGTTTTGTTAGACGTGTTTTGGTTGTTTAATGCGTATTAGAAACTAATGCAGGCATTTTGACTGAATATACACGCATTTTTCCACCAAACAGTGGCTGGTTTATGATAGTGGATTTCATGTTTCCTGTAATGTTAATGAATAGGAGCCCCTGCAAAGAAGATTTATTCCATGATTTAGAATTTATGTTTTTCATATGTTGAGTTATGTTTCTAGCCGGGTTCTAGACCTGTCAACCTCCGTTTTTGTCACTGGTGTTTCTACCGGGAACTTTATCACTTAATAGTACAAGACCTTATCCCATATCATACAGAACATGTAAAGGAGAGCTTCACTTAAGTTGTCAACGCTAAAGTGTTTTAGAAGGTCTAAGTTAGTCTGAAAACAACAACTCTCACAACCCTTCAGACTTCTGATATCTTGCTCTGATGACAACAGCATGTCTAGTCTTTAGATCATAAATGAGAGTGGATTGTTTGGTTTTGAGAGTGCCACTGGGACCGACCGCCAAGTTTTGTATTCCAGCGTTATTCAATGCATGTCTTGAACAATGAAAAATAAGCAAATTAATGAAATATAACACATAATCATCATTATAATTGCACATTCCAGAATCTATGTTCATACATAATGATAACCACGTTTTATTTAGTACACATAGAGAATGATGTTAGCCATCAACATATCAATATACCTTGTTGTTATTGATGTTGTTGCATTATCTTAAATTATGCATATCATACTTTGTTTCTCTGTCAATGTATTGATTTCAATTATCCTCTCCTTCTGCAGATGTTGTCGGATCAGCTATTGGATTCACGGCATTCAGCGTGGTTCTCTCTGCATGGGCTCTGACATTTACGATTGGTGGGGAGCATCTCTTTGGTCCCGTTTGGAGACGTCTTGTGATGTACAATGTCGCTGACAGATTGGGCCTGACAGGTTGGAACTAACCAGCCACCATTTCATCTCCTTCTACAATAGGACATATAAAACTGTATCTGTTATGGCACATATTTGTAACTGAAAGGATCTGCATTGGGTGAGAACATGTATTTGCACCACTAGAAAATTTATGATGTCTTGTTCTCCGAAAGGATTTTTTGTTGAACAATGAACATGGTTTACTGTTATAATGCTACTGATAAAATGCAGTCTTGTTGTTGTCCCAGCGTATGAACGAATGATGAAAGACTGATCTAAATGGACGACACTGATCTTTATTATTGGATTCTTTCTTAAAGCAGTTCTGTTCAATGTAGTGTTAAAATTCAATAACATCAACATAATATAGGACGACACTGATCTAAGGAGATCATTTCAGTCCTGTTCTAATACATAGCATAAGATACATATTGCATCAACAACCTCGTACCAATCCTCCAGGATCTGCATCACTGGATTCTTAAAGAGCTGCCATTCTTCTGCATATGGAAAAATTGATAGAACTGGTCTTTATCATCCCAGAGTGAAAAATACCCTAGAAACTAAGAACTATATCTTGATCCTTATCATCCCATATGTTATGTATTAGTTGATCAATGAAATGCATTATGCTCCCTTTGTTTGTATTGTAGGGAGAGTTGTAAATTTAGAATGGCAGGTGGATGACGAGGTGCACTGTTGTTAATATTTTAGTTTTGATATCTGAAAAACTTCACCTTGTTCCTCTTATGATTTTACAACAACCATAGAGGGGTTTTCAAGATGATCAAAAGCACAAAACCACCATTGGAGCTGAAAAACAATACAAAACACAGACAAACATTCGCGTTTGGCCTATCCTTCGGGGGATGTGCACACTACGAATGTGAGAGTTTTATGTGCTCATTTGAGGTGCACTAAGAATGAGTATAAATCCTTTCTATTATTTTGTTCTTTTTTGCTAGAGGTATCCAGGCCACATGCCAAGATTGTCAATTCTCGACTATATCCTCTAAGGCTTGTGTAATCGACCTCAAAACACATGAACCGGGCAAGCCGACACAAGGCTGACGGGTTCATACCAACCTCGAAACCCACCAGTGGTGAGAATCGAACCCTGGACCTCCAAATAAGTGTTACTCTACCTAACCACTAACCACTAACCACTGGAGCAACAACCTAACCACTAACCACTAACCACTGGAGCAACAGGTTGTTGGTTATAAGTCCTCTTTCCAGGTAGATGGCTTCTTCAAGAAGAGGAATCTCACATTTAATTCAGACTTATGTAAGAATTTATCCTCTACAATTTTTTCTTTTATTGTATCATATGATTGTTCAAAAACCTTAGCTTAAAAATAAATAAATAAACCCTAGATTTTTCATGTCTAATTGTGTCCATTATCCATATCATACTATCATTTCTACCTCAAAACCCTAGAGAGGGGTGAGAAAATCCAAATCCCCTTTTAACAGAGAGGGGGATTTGAGATTAGTCTCTCTCTCACGCGCACAAAAGATTTTTCATTCCTAATCGTTGATTGTACCATTTTTCATTCCTGATCGTTGATTGTACCATGTGATTGTTCTACAACCCTACAAAAAAATAAAAATGTTCTAATTGTCTGTACGATTCTATGATATTATAAAACTAGTATTGCCCGTGGCGAGCCACGTCAACGAACAATTACATCATACAAACCAAATAAGCACAAAAATCATTATACCAAATAACGCAAAAGATATGTCATCAATTGCCATTAAACAGTACCAAATAGGATATTAGCATTTCACCAACTTACTAAAAACAAGCATCATTAAGAGTAGCCAATAATAGAGATTTCATACATGAAAACTAATTTGATTTTTGTGAGCATTAACGACAGCTTTAGACGACCCAACACCGATTTTCTTCGCTAACAACAAATTGTGGATGTTAGGCATAACCCCACCATTAGCAATCGTCACATACCCAAGCAACTGCTCAACTTCTCACCATTTTTTACAGGCAGTTGAATGTGCCTTGGCACCATCTTCTTATTGTAGCTATCCTTTGCTGCATTCTCACGAACTCCAATGCCTAAATCACAAAACCCCCAAAGCATGAAACCATCAAAAATCTAAAAGTCAACGATTGAAGGTCAAAATCTTTAGTTGATGAAGGGGGAGAGAGAGGGAATTATACGTGATATTATTGCCGAATACATTATCAGATATTTGGCCAATCAAAGATTGCAACATGATATCCCAACTATATAATAGATATTGAAAATTTGAATGCAGATAGAACTCCAAATAGACTCAGATACTAAAAAAGACCAAACCAATCTTAGTATCACAGAATGCATCTCATCATCCTTTAGGAATTCTTCAAAGCTCTATCTAACAACCCTTGTTGTAGCACCATCATCAATCCATCTGTGTCATCAATCATCATCAGTCCACCAAAATGCAAGAAAATGAGTAATTATAAAATATTTATAGTAATAAAAATCATAATTAAAAGACAAATAAGCTATGAGGTTTTTAACCCAAAAAAATGCTTTTGAAATCGCTCACCTACAACGTTGTTACTTACTTGAGAATTGAACTAATAAGTAAGGAGTGTAAAGCGTTGAAGTATCAATTATCGACTCATCGACGACAATTAAGAAATCGAGCGAAGATTTAAATATCATACTCAATCAGAGTAACTTCTGGAGAGAATGGGTAGAAACCTGCTTGCAAAAATTAGATCGCTCGACTAAATCCCAATTGCATCCCAGATTATAACTTAGAAAGAAAAGCGAACCTGATTGGGAGATGGAGAAATAAGAAAGATAATGAAAGAGAGGGAGCAAATTGTTGGGATATGATCAATCTAGAACAGAATAATATTAAAGCATGAGCAAGAGAGAAATAGAGGAAGAGATTTATTGATTATCATCATCGTGTTCTCTGTACATAGTACAGTGATATATATAGGTAACCCAGAAGGATTCCCTATTATACTCTAACTCTTCCCATAACCCTATTGGGCCTATGGGTTTGCTAGGAGTATATATAAGATACCCCAACCCTGTTCGGTTCCTAGCTTGGGTTTGGACCCAACTCCTAACACTCCCCCTTGGGGTGTTCCATACTAGGACGACTTGCCTCATTAAAACCTCTGCCTAGCAAAACTTCTTGAGCAAAAAGTTGTGCAGGGAAAGAGTACAATCATATGCCTTGTATATGTTGTGGACGCGTATACATTGCCTCATTAAAACCTCCAGCCAGTAAAACCTCCTAAGATAAAAACTGTGCTACCAAGAAAAAGAGTACAACACGCATGTGTCCACGTTAGGCTGAGACTACTCCCCCTGACGTCAATCTCCCTGAAATCTATCTCCCTGAGATAATAAATCTTGTAAACTGCGCATGCCGATTCCATGAACTAATCTCTTGAATGTAGGATATGTAAGAACCTTCGTGAATAGATCTTCCAGGTTATCTTCTGAATGGACTTGAACAACGTCGATCTCATTCGTCTTCTGCAACTCGTGTATGTGGAAAAACTTTGGTGAAATAAGCTTCGTTTTGTCATCTTTAATAAATTCTCCTTTGACTTGAACGATACAAGCTGCGTTGTCTTCATAAAGTGTCGTCGGTTTATATTGGATATAATTTAGACCGCAACTTCCGTTGATATGGTTGATCATAGACCGCAACCAAATATATTTTCTGCCGACTTCATGTAGTGCAAGAATCTCCGCATGGTTCGAGGATGTAGTGACCATCGTCTGCTTCACTGATCTTCATGAAATCGTAGTATCTTCATACAAGAATATATAACCCGATTGTGATCGGCTTTTATGTGGATCTGAGAAATATTCTCCATCGGCGTATCCTATAAGTTCCCGTTTACCAAGTTGTGGATATAACAGACCCCAGTCTTTCGTGCCGATCAGATATCTCAGAAGGTGCTTGATCTCAATCCAGTGCCTTTGGGTAGGAACAGAACTATGGCAAACCAAACAGTTCACTGCGAATGAGTCATTAGGTCTAATATACCCAACTAACTATATCAAAGCACCTCCTAGCTAGTACCACAACCCTAGGAGTTTCTCCCCCCATTAAGATGGTGGAAGATGTCGTTGTCCACACCCAAGTGTTGGACGCGCAATAAACAACTTAGCACCGTGTGCTACATCCATACCGAAGTGTTAGATAACTCTATCGATATATATTGCTTGGTGTACGAGTGCCACTATCAAGATGTTCGATCTATAAATCGAGACACTTTTGATTTCCCAAGGTCTTGTATTTCGAATTCCTTCCCAAAATATTCGGCGGCTCTCGCGATCTCCCCCGGAGGTCTAATGATATTCAAATCATTTAGTATACTGTTATGATGAAGCTAATTTATGTATAAGAATGCATAAACACATAAAAATATTTGCAAAGTCCTTGACCTTCAAATACTCAGTCAACTATGTCATATGGGCCCATTGCTTCAAGTCAACAATAACTTTTCCAGTTTTATTACATACACACCTCGCGTGTCGAGGTTAATTGCTTCCATAAGCTTATACCTTCCCAGGTAGCTTCATGTATATATCCGTATCTAGTTTCCCATATAGATACGCAATATTTACATCAGACGCATGTCTAGCTTGTCCCCGACAACTTGACAAACTGATAAGTACTGAAATGTTATAGCGTCCATAACCAGGTAATATGTCATATTGCAATCGATGCCAGATCTCTTAAAGATTTCCTGGCCAACTAGTCTTGCCTTGACCAAATTATCTCTCCGAGTTAATAGTGTTTCCGTACCTTCCTCATTTATAACCGATAGGCTCAATGGTATCACTTCACATTATGTGCAAGCTGAGCTCCGCTCGGATTCCAGACACCTACTTTTGCTAATGTATAACAACACACAATCATTTACAATAATTGGTTATGAATCCTCATCCTTGATAGCGAATACAACAGCGAATATGAATACCTTGTAAATGGGTGGTTCCATCCTCAATGAACCGACTACACCATTAGTCATATTTGTCCATTATTCTGCAGCTCCCCGACTCAGAATACTTTCTTCCAACGGTGCTTCGCACTAAGCGCGAGCCTTAGATTCGTTTGCGGTACTAATTCCCCTGGAATGTTCTGTTGCGGTACTAGTTTCCCCGAAACATTTTACATGTAGGTGTATTACTTACAGGTACATACACTTACGGTACTTCAATAGTGCCTATGAATGCATCTAGCAAATCATTTGCGATCTATTGGGGGTTTGAAATTCGTTAAACCTTATTGTCACCTAACTTATGTATATGAATCTAGATAAGATAACGATGGTGTTTTCCAAGACCTCTTGGAAACATTCTCAGCATTGACTGTCATTTCTCCCCCCAATGTTGGGAATATCGTCTCATCAAAGTGACAATTATCTGCCCTACAGTATATACGCCGCCAATGGGTCCAAATATTCAGTGATAAATACGAATCGTAACCCACATAATACCAGGCCGACGTTGAGGGTCACATCTTCATACATTGTGGTGCGATTGGCACATAGACGGAACATCCAAATGTTCGTTGATGGGCGACACCGGGCTCCGACCCAGTTACTAGTCGCCTTTTAGGAAAAAATAATTTGATGATTTTCCAAGGGACGAACCTTAATCAGTATTGTAGGAGAAAAAAATATATTTCCCACACAATAGCTGGAAGCAGTGATCGTAATAACAGTGGCCTAACAATTATCCAAAATCATTGAATTAGGTTCTCCGCCAATCCCGAGATGGGTATGGTATAGGGTACTCACGATGCTCAATCATCTATCCCATTTAGTGGTAAAATAATCATCAAAAGCCTGTGAGTCCAACTCCCAATCCCCCGTCAAGTCGTATCGATCGACTTGGATTAGGTAATCTAGGAACTGAGAATGCGATCGAATGATCTAAGTGAGAAGTCGTGCTAACGTTGCATTCCTAGAACCATCTCCTAGAGACGTCTTTAATGATCATAAATATGCAAGTGTGCCACTATGTGGATGAAAAGGTCCACATGGGTCTCCATGGATGCGGTTGGAGCAAAGGCTGAAGATCTTGCCCCACCTTGGTCATAATAAACTTTCCGTGTAAACAAACGTTACACGTACACTCTCTGGATCATCTCTCCTTTTAAAGAAAGTTGAGATATAATCCTGATAATCCTTCTCGGTATCCTAGCCGGAGGAGGGTATTAGAAACTATTCCAATAGCGTGTTTTAACCTTTAGACATAGAGTAAATGCACAGAACTTTGTCTGTCATTTTCTCCTATAGTTATTGCGTGATAAACATTATCATGTATCTCCCTAAACTAAGTAAAATTCGGCTGGATGTACTAGTTTATAAAATGGTCTAGATACCCTGTATCGTACCGTGAGAGAGTAATAACGTGACGCACTCGGTGCGTTCTATCATGTTGGTCGTGCCAATGATATTCGTGCCATCCTTGATGCACTAGGTTAGACAAGAAATATATGCATAGCTCAAAAGGATCGAGTGCGTGGTATGAAATGTTTCTTAGACATATGCCGCCACTCATCCAATTATCGGTCATACTCAATGAGCAGAGAGAGCCATAGGCAGGTTGTATGTAGTAGATCAACTATCATACATAGAATTTAACTACTTCCCAAGCAATAAATTCGACTAATCATAATTTAGAACAAATGGAGAATTTCATGTATGTCACGAGCACTGTATTAAAATATAAATGATATGTTCCCAACAAAATCAAAAATACTAACAACAAAGAGTAAATCAAGTCTGTGAGACAAGAAACTACTAGTGCTCTTTCTAATGTGACATCACATGTCTACTGAAATATCATTACGGATTACTCCGTATGTCGATCCATGACGACATCAGTGTCGTTGAAGAAGTCTGACGCTGTAAACTCCAGAGGGGCGGAGTTAGTGTCAATAACTGCCTGGTAGGTTTGGACTCTGTCATCGGTAGCCATCTGTGGTGCATGGCATTCCCGTGCTCAGTGTCCTATGTCACCGTAGTTAAAGCAAGTAGATCCCTGATCAGTCTGTTGTTCCTTCTTCGCATTGCCTAGTGTCCAGGATTTCTTAAATCCTTTACCTCTCCTAGGGCCAAAGGGTTTCTGGTTTCCACCCTTCCTGTATCCCTGGTAGCCTCCCCTGCCTCTTTCATATCTTCGTCCCTGATGCGCTAAGTTGTTTCCCCGAAACTAAACATTGTTTGACGCAGGGCAACGACGCACTCCCAGAGAGCCGCGTAACATGATTCTTCATCATAAGTTCATCGTTCTGCTCAGAGAGGAGCAGTGCCTGAATCAAGACTTCATGAGTCTTCATGTTCTCTTGCCAATATTGCCTTTGAATCACAATATTTCAGCATCAGTGACTTTCTTCTCGCAGAGCTCAAGTGTAGAAGTGATTTTATGGAATATTGAGTTGTAATCAGCGACCGTCCTAAAATCTTCGAATCTAAGGGTTTTCCATTGGTGTATCGCTTTTGGGGGCATTATGGTCTCATGAGGACCATAATGCCCCGACAAGCGTGCCCATAAGTCAGCTGGCTCAACCTTGTTGAGGTATTCAGTCTTCAGGTCATTCTGAATATGATGACGGAGGATAAACAAAGCTCTTGCTTTATCTATGGGATCTTCCTTGTTGCTAATGACGATGGTCTTCTGCAGACCAAATGACTTCAAGAATAAGTCATCGTCAATGCACCAAGTAAGGTAATTGGCTCTAGTGAGCAACAATAGTGGAAATTCAATATTGTTGAGTGTCGCAGACATCTATAATGCAAGATATAGATTGTAATAAGAGACAATCTTTGATAAATATATCAATTGCATGAAAGAAAAATCATAGTACTTAGAATAAAGCTAACATAATGATTCCTAATCATCTTATAGTTGAACCTTGTTCATATCCTAAAACTCATAAAATTCTTGTCGAATAATTAAATTTTACCCAGTAAAAATGACGATCTTAATCTTAGGTGTGCGTCTTAAAAGAATCTTAGCCAATATTGTTATTCAAAACCACCAGATGTGTGCGTTCCTTATGAAATCCTTTGGAAGTACATGATCGCCAATCATTACTAAAAGCAATTCATAGTATAGAAGTCAGTGATTCTCAATTATTATCTATTGGTAAACTCTGTTCATATCCTATGAAGCGTTAAATCACAAATTTACCCTGTAAAATAGTGATCTTAACCTTTAAAGTACATTTTAATAGAGTCTTAGCCAAGACAGGTAGTCAAAACCACTAAATGTGTGTTGTCCTTATTATGAGAACTAGGGTGTTTTAAGCCCTCAAGTTCTATAAATGTAGGTATATTCTAGCCAAATGATCTATTTGCTATAAATATGAGGGGTATTAGATGTTTAGCTGACAAGTGGTTCCATCCCGATCATGATGTTTAGCTGGGTTCGTAAGATAGGTTGATGAGGCCTGTCTTTGAACTAACAGCCTAGTGTACTATAGGTTGCTATTAATGCCTATATACCTCTAAATGTTATGCTTGCAACATCTAATTGCACCTAGATACAAAAAATTGGTTCCTCAAACACCAACTTTTTAGAAATAAGACTAAGTAAATTCCCAATTGAGCTATAGTTATTTGTCATGGACAATTAACTATGATTTAGATATGACTCATAATCGTATGCTAAATTAGTCTTTGTTTCGAATTATCAGTGATCCATGATCATGATAATTAGTATCCTAGGGGCATACCAGTAATATCATATTAGCTATCGTAAAGATACTTAATAGGTATTACTCCATGTATTTATATCACATATAAGTAAGCCAATGTTCCTATACGAGACACCTCTTCCCAAAAATTTTAAAAAATATTTTGCATAAAAAAACCCAAAAGGGGTCCTCCACGGGGTAGGTCCAGTTTTTCAAAATAAATTGTGCTTAATTTGACAAAAAATAGGGCGATTTAAAGCCGTTTTAGTGTCTGGACCGGTTCTAAACCAGTCTGCTACCGTCCGGTCAAATTTTCTGACGAAAATTCCGGCAAGTGTCCGGCGTCCGACCGGTAGTTGGTCTCCGGTGATAGTCCAACGACTGCCACGTGCCACCTCCGGTGACTGTCACGTGCCATACGTGTCACAGCATGCCTCACGTGTCACGCACGTGACATGTATGCCACACGTGCCATGCCACGTCAGCGTGCCACATGTCCTCGAGACGTGCCACGGCTGACGTCACTACGAATAAGGATGACGTCATAAAGAGAAAAAATGTGAAAAAAAATAATTTTTTTGATGACGTCAGCGACCAAAAAAACACTATTTTTGGCCGTGAAACTACCTAGTTTCAACGAGAGATTCCCGACGATTGGAGAATCTCCCAGAGACGTGCCATATATCGTTGGAAAACTCTCGGAGTAGGCTATCCAACTGAAGTAGTCCCGCCTTAATCCAATTTCCACAGTGAAAGATATACATGATCGAAAACAGCCCTTTATCAAGGGTAAAAAACACTAAAAACTCTAATTTTTAATCCGAAAAAAATAGGGAAAAAATAGGCTTTCGAAACATGCTGATCTATGATATATTATAGATCTGAATATTGGTATTAAAAAAACATAAAATACCTCTTCTCCTGATCGCTTTGTTTCCGTGAAATCTCTGATTAGACGGAAAGATCTGCTCTCCTCGCTCCTAGAGCTTGCGTGCCGATAACGTGTTGAGATATGATCAATCTAGAACAAAATAATACTAAAGCATGAACAAGAGAAAAATAGAGAAAGAGATTTATTGATTATCATCATCGTGTTCTCTGTACATCGTACAATGATATATATAGGTAACCTAGAAGGATTCCCTATTCTACTCTAACTCTTCCCATAACCCTATTGGGCCTATGGGTTTGCTAGGAGTCTGTATAGGACACCTCAACCCTGTTGGGTTCCTAGCTTGGGCTTGGACCCAACTCCTAACACAAATTAGTTTAAGAGATGAAAAGCTCTAGAACGAGTGATAGAAACCTGGAAGTGGAGGAGAATCGTGGGGTTGAAAGTTCAGAACTATTTTGTTTTCTCAGAGTTATTGTGTTTTAAGTTTGGCTTGGCAATTATACCCCTAAAGTGTTTTTAAACTACGAAATACCCTGTTATCTTAACCATTTATCTTAGATCTTATCCCTCGATCTTTTTAAATCTTCCATACCAAGAATTTAAATTAAACTCTATTTTAACCCCTCTTTATCTCTGAAAAAATTATTCTCTATGGGAAAATTTGTCTATACGAAAAACACCCTTTTTGGATAATATATAGACTAGTACTACCGGTGGCTCACCACGATGAATATGTCAACGCGCCTTCGGTGCTATCAATTTTACCGCTACGGTAGATAGGTCGATGCGCCTTCGTCGCTATCTTTTTTTACCAATATGTTGACTCTCCTTCGACTAAAATATAAGTACTTTCAGTTCTTTGCCGTGACTGAATATCAATGGACTGGGTAATGGGCATTCAATCCCATACACAATTATTACATGTTGGCTCCATTAAAACTAAACCTCTTTAGTCCATCACGTGACCCATAACTTTATGCCAAATATCAAGGGTTAACAGCTTACTTTAAGCGTTTATTCTAAGCCAGCCATAGAAAAAATGTAAAAATTATGGGAGTTTAGGGGGTTTATTTGCCTGAGCTAAGAGATCCATGGAACCAAATCTATTTATAAAAGTCCAAATAGACTCACATGCCCAAAAGACTAAACCAATCTCATAATTGTAGAACATGTATTCAGAATTGAGTCGAAGATGAACGAAAAGGAAATGGAAAAAGCTGAAGATCGAGGCTTGCAGTCACTGCAATTTCCTTAAGACAGATTTCACCCTGTGTATGGTGCTTCACAGTTGACGGTGCCTGTCTCCCAAGATACAACAATCGAATCGTATAGACTTGAAGCACTCAAGTCGATACGCCTGTCGAACTATCTGTAACTTCACTCTTAAGAAGGAATCAAATCAAGAAGAGGAGGAATGAGATTCAAAGATGTTTTATGTGTATCAAACACATCAAGAACAATGATATAAATAAAGGAGAAAGTGTCCTTTTAAAGTACTTGTAAACGGGGTTGCGTCCCAAGACACACCTCTGAGAAGAGTTGCGTCTTTTGAAGAGTAACTGCATGTTTTATTCGAATAAAATATATTTCTGTTCAAATACATTTCTTACTGTCAGATTTATTCAAATAGAATCATAATCTAATCAAATAGATTCTTCCTGCCAGATTTATTAGAATAGAATATTATTTTATTTAAATATAATCTTATTTGAATAGATAAAATAGTCCAAATGGGTCATGGGTTGTTTTGTGCACACAAGCCCATAGGCGTCCCCATAGCAAGCCTTCACACACTCGCCTGACACACTTGTGAGGGCACCACTTACTTACACATGCTATACATGTGTAACCCAATATAAAGTGAAAATACTTTTTTCACTTATCCAATGTTGGACTATCAGAAATCACCAAGTTTATATTTAATCCACAAAGAAAAAGACGTGCGTTTTTCCAACAATAATGTATCTCATCATCATAATTGGGTTATAATCAAAATGCATGTTCATATAAGGGTTCTTCAAAACAGTTACGTAAATTACCATGGAGAATGGTTTTCATTGCATGATGATTACATCAAATTACTTCTCAACGCAGTCGTGGTAAATTGTGATGATATAAGTTTTTATTGAATACACAAAAATGCCAAATATTGCCTCTTCCTTGTCATCTTCTGCCCACCAACTTTTGCAGTCGCCTCTTATAATCCTTTTTTCATTAATCGCATTTTGCCAATTTTAATTTCTTTGAACCATTCCACAATCAAGTCCAACGCATCAAAAAAATAAAAATATAGCTCCATTAATAATTTCATCGTGCTAGAAATTAAAACCTCCCTTTGCATCTGTGATTGCGGATAAGATTATTTGGGGGGGGGGGGGGGGGGGGGGGGGAGGGGAGGAATTAGTATGAATATTCCTATGAAATTTGTGGGAGTTGAGAATGGTACCCAACCAAATCTGTAGTATTGGGGTTTAATCCACCATGACCACTATAGTCGTCGCATTACTCGTGTTAATCATTCACCGTGTTATACATTACGCCATTAACAATCTTTACATACCCAAGCAACTTGCTCAACTCCCCATCATTTCACATTATGTTTCCCGAGTAACTCCAAAATCCAAATCATGAAACCCCCTAATTTTTGAACATGTCAGAAACCCAAAATTCACAAAGTGAAATACGTCAAAAACCACAAAACCTTAACCTCGGAACAAAAAATCAATCAAAAGCACATAACCCCCAAAATTGGTTCGATAATTTGAAACTTCAGATTCATTTCAAACCTTGATGTTGAAGATTGTCAAAATATAGAAAGGACAGTAAAAGGAGGAGCGAGTCCGAGAGATAAGAGAGAGTGCAGATAGAGAGTACAGAGAGGACATGAGAGAGAAGAGAGAAGGACTGGAGAAAATAAAGTTCTGACTTCTAAGAGGGAGAGAGACAGCTTTGGGGAAGAGAGAGTCGTGTTAAGAAAAAGAGTCAGGATAAAAGGTTCGTTTATTAAAGACTAAAATACTCTTGTTCTACCAAAGGTTAAACAAATCTAGGCCGTTCATCTCGCTCTTTCCAACAAATCTCAAAGAAATAATATCAAATCCCAGCCCCACTTTGTCATGGGGACAATGACAAACTTGTCTATTTGAAAAAAACACCATTCTCTAATGTATAATAGATTTCCAATTTTAGACGGCTTACTACAAAATGTTGGATAATATTCTATTCTACTAGACAATCATAATACATAGATGAGAGAAGAGTAGAGATATTATTGATTGGTTTATTTCTATGTGATTACAAATACTTAACCTTTTATTATTACTTAAACTCTCCCCATAAACCCTAATGGTATATGGGCTTGTTAGGAGTCCAGTAGGACACCCTAACCCAATTGGGTTCCCACCTTGGGTCGGACCCAACTCCTAACACTCCCCCTTGGGGTGTTCTAGACCAGGACGACTTGCCTCATCAAAACCCTTGCATAGCAAAACTCCTTTGGGGCAAAAAGCTATGCAATGAAAGAGTACAGTCCTATTCCCCATATGGGTTGTAGACGCATATATGTTATCTCATCAAAACCTTTAGTCAGTAAAACCTCCTAGGATAAAAACTCTACTATCAAGGAAAAATAGTACAACACGCATGATTCCACGTCAGGTTGGGACTACTCCTCTTGACTCCGATCTCCCCCCGAGATCTATATCTTAGAGATGTATCTCCTCGAGATAACGGTGAATAAAAATTTTTGCATGTCGATTCCGTGTACCAGCTGCTTGAAGGTAAGTGGTGTAAAAGTCTTCGTGAATAGGTTTGCAAAGTTGTTTTCTGAAATGTCTTGAATAATGTCAATCTCATTCGCTTTTGTAATTCATAAGTATGGAATGACTTCTATGAAATGTGCTTCGTTTTGTCACTATTGATAAAATTGCCATTAACTTTAATGATGCAAGCCGAGTTGTCTTCATACATAGTCGATGCTTTATCTTGGTTAAAACATGCCACAACTTCAATTGATGTGATGTATCTTGGAGCGCAACCATATCATTTTCTGCCAGCCTCATGAAGTGCAAGAATTTTCTCATGGTTCGAAGATGTAACTAACATCGTCTGCTTGATCTCATTCCAGTGCCTTTAGGAGAAGATTAGACTTATATTGAGATTGGAGATAGCTATTTCTAATAGTATTCAACATCTCCGATCTCAATATAAGTCCAATCTTCTCATATTTACACTTTGAGGACATAAAAGGCAAAAACAACCCATGAAGAATTATAAGGTTCTTCCATGGGTGATTTTAAAAATATATTCCAATTCAAAGAAATTTAGGGTTCTTACATGGGTGATTTCTTAACAGAAAACAATAAAAGACCCAAAATTAGCTTTATTGTAGGATTCAATCGGGGAGATGATCCTTTATTTTTGGAGTCCAATTTCTCTAGGGTGACGACATTCGATGTTGATTTTTTTAGATATTCTTGCTTTAAAAGAGAGAAAGGATCGGCTTCTCCTCGAGTTCTCAAATTTGATAAGATATCTTCATGTCCTAACTGATAGAGGGAAGCAGGAGAAAGCGAAAGATGAAGATGTGATAAGAGGTTTCACAAAGACAAAGATGAAAAAGAATTTTTTTTTGTGGACTAAGGGTAATGTCGTAATTTCCTAGGACTAGCAAATTAGCCGCTGGCTTAAGCAGCTCTGGGGTCCTTCAGATCGAGGTAAAGATAAAAATCCGAAGAATATGAAACAATTCTGACATTATACATGACCATAATCTTTCAATACAAATTCTCCAAAGTCCTATTAACATACAAAAGAGGTTTGCCCAAAAAAATAATAACATACAACAGAGGTTGAAACTTGAAAGTAAACTAACCATTGGAGATGGTTTAACAACCAATCCAACGATAGAGAGAAAACTCTTCTCCCCAACAATGGAGCTTTACAACCATGGCTTCCTAATCCAACAAAAATCAAAATTTAGTTTTTCCAAAACTCATTCTCCTCCTTCAAATCCCACCCTGCCCCGAAATCATACTCTCAAAGTCACCCTCAATGTTTCCGCAATTTCGAAATCTCCATCAAATTTAGAGCAACGAGGAGGGAAGATGGTGGTTGAGCTTGTTGGAGCGTTTAATGAGCTCACAGATCGAATGAAGAGTGTCTTGTCAACGAGTTCGTCAAGATTGCTCTTCAAATCACTCAAGCTGTGTATCCCAATCCTGCAAGCTTTGCCTTTTACTCCTGATGGGAGGTCTCCGTTGACAAAGGCGTTGTCTGTCGCATTGCTTCTCGCTAATCTTGAGGTATTGTTAGTGGGTTTTCTTAGTTTAGCTCAATTTAGCGATGGATTTAGTAAGATATAGTTGTTGAGTACATAAAGATTGGATTTTTAATATTGGGTATTTGTGGATTGTTTGATAATTGTAAAAGGGGTGTGGTTAAATGAATTAAGGTGTGATAATCGTAAAAGGGGTATGGTTGAGGTGTGATCTAGTGAGCTTGAACTATGCAGTTGGTTTGAATTTGGCTACATTTTGATCATGAATTGTCAATGCAATTACAACTAACTAACATGGGAACAAAACAAAGGACACTAGGAGAACTAGAATAATTTTTTTAGGATGGGGAAATCATACAAAAAGGTATTTTCTTACTTTAAACTTAGCCTCCACATTTGTAAGAGATCCCAATCTTTTCACCTTGGGGAGTCCCTAGTTTTTTCTAGCTCTTTCTATCCTTCTAAATTCGCCATCAAAATTGATTTTTTTCTCACTTAGACCCTGCTGGAGCTAAATCTCCCTTCATTAGTGGAGTCCAAATCTATTTTCACTAACAAGTACTCCGAAAAGCATGGAAGTGTTAAGATGCCCAAATCAGTCTTGCACTGAATTGATGCATTCAGTCATCCAGTTACCGGACTAGACATGAGGTTTCAACTTTTGATACTTCTTTTAATTTTTGTTATTGTTATCTTTTTATTCCCCCACTAGGGATGGGGAAAGCCAATTCAGGTTATGGTGGACTGCTGAACCAATATTCAATTCTCCTTTTAATATAGATTTGAGCAAGTCAAGCTCTTACCACCTGCCATCATTTCTATATATACATATATGGATATGATTTATAGCTCATTCCACTTGTTGTACTAGTTTTAATAGAAGTGTAGAATCTAGAAGGTAGCTGGCAATTGTTGACATGGGACTTTCCGTTAATTTTGTATAGAATGGGTGATCGTAACAGGGGCACGTCACGATGAACCCAATTGTTAACTAATTGTTCTTGATGACCACGAGCGACTAAATGTTAACAAGCTTCTGCAATTGGCTTCTAGATTATAGAATAATGTGCCCTTGAAAGCATTCTATACTCAATCTAGGTCAATAAGATAAAAACTCAGCACTGCCTTGGGAATCGGCTTCAGTATCACCCACAACATTCACACTGACAGGAGAAAGTGTGCCCATCTGTACGTCGCCCATAGACAACAGAAACAGGAAACCAGAAGAGGGTCAGTCTTCTCACTGTTTCCTTTGCGCATAGATAAATAACTCTCTGAAACCAACTTTCTTGTAGTGAGGTGTAGAATCATAAACTAAGAATGCAGGAAACTTGGATGAAAGGAAACTTTTATTAATCAATAGACTACTTGATTATTTACAGGGAAATAACAAAGCCATTATATAGGCATTAACAGCCAACTAACCCCTTAAAGTGGAGGTACTACTACTGCCACTAACACAATAGTTTTATTCTCCTAAAGACTAGCTCATGCTTCATACAACAAACTGATGTGTGTTGACTGAAACAAATAAAACCCAACAGTTTGAGTTTAGGAAACTCCAACATGAGGCTGTCAATAAATAGGATGCTTAAAATTCCAACATTGACCCCTTCTTCTGCCTTCCTCATTCTCTATTTATTTTCCATAAGGTTATGTATATCACAAAATATTGTGTTTGCAGTTTAGTGTTTAAAGATGAAAAATAACCAAGACATGCGTTTTTAGCATCTTTATGGACATGAAATATCGTTCTAAAAAGAAAGCTCTCTAACCCTTTTTTTTTTGTTCCAAAAGAAGACACCAAGTCATAATGAGAAGGCCAGCTCCAGAAAATCTCGTACAAGTGTTTTAAGGCTTGTTTTTGCGATACAATCCTTGTTTAATCGATTTCTTTTTTCTTCTTCTGGAAAGTGAACATTAATTTAAAGAAAGAAACAACTACAAGGTGAGGACAACTCTCCTTCCTCAAGAGCACAAGCGAAAGTAGAGAGCCTAAACACCAAAAAATAAACTAAAAATACAATCACCTTTGTATTATGAAGTAAACAGTTCCATTTGCATCTTCATTCAAGATTCTGTTAAGGTCATTAGTAAAGGCATTAGGGAAAACCTCTTCATAACCAAGATCAGGAAGGAGATCAGCTAGGCTATCAGGAGCTCCGTTAGTTTCCCTATAGTTGCTCAATGTAGAAGAACTCAAGAGTGGAAATCTTTCTTTTAATTGTTCTAACCAATTGTCTAGTATCCCAGGGTGGAATAATACTAGTCTTTATCATCTGAGAAACATAAGAAAGAATCACTAGATGCTTCAATTCTAGTGTGGTTATACTTCAAACCCAAGACCAGGCCCTTCTCCAATCCCTGAAGCTCATGATTAATGATGAGCTAGGCAGCACTTTCCCTGCACAAGCACAAACAGCTTCAACATTGCAGTTCCTCAAGATAGCTCCAAACCCCCCAAAATCGGTTAAAGTACTATTTTTATTGAGCTTTAAGTTATTAGTGTTAGGTTTTTTCCAACTGTACTTGATCACAGTAGCCTCAATCCACCTAACCTGTAAGGCCCACATATCAACAATTAGTGAATTATCGCCGTTTTTGATAAGTTCAAAAGTTTCAGAGTTGAGATTCAGTTTAACTCTGGACATCATTTTGGAGAATTATATCACTAGTAGGTGTAGTTTCCTTGGGCACTCTTGCATTTCTTTCGCCCCAAACAGTATAAATAATAAAAGTTAATTAAGATCTTAAAGATTCTTCCATTTATTGTGTTGCCTTGGGTGAATTGGATACACCACTTTAAAGCCTCACTGCATGTACCCATAGGTATGATGATGTCCAATAAGCTAATAATTTTTTGCTCCAGATTTGCGTAGAGAAAGAACAAGAGAAAAAGACGTGCTCCTCACATTTAGAATGAGTCCAGCACAACACACAGATAGACCTATTAACCACCCCCGAGATGAGCCAACCAAGTAAGAAAACTGTGTTTGGGTATGTTACCCTTGAACCAGACTAGAGAGTGCCATGAAAGAGTGGGGTTGCAATGTCTAATACTTTTATACTCTTAAGAGAATAGTCACCCCTAGGGGTTACAGCCAAAAAATCTTGATGTGCTGTCTTCATTCAACACAGTGTTTTCAAGGTCATGCCTTACTTTGGGAAGCTGATATCTGGCATTGACTGGAGGATTCTAATTTTATGATCAACATTATCCACAGTGGCATCCAGAGACAAGGTAGAGTCATATCTAAAATGATTCTCAAATTGGTTCAGTAAGATACCTATAGAGTGCCAAGGATCATGCCAAAAGAAAGTGTAAGCTCCATTGCCAAAAGTGTAGATTATAGATTCTCAGCTAAGGGTCTAACTTTAAAGAACAATCAAAAGGGATTTTCATAGTCCAGAATTTTTTGGTTTTGATGAGGTTGCTCTTGATTCAATGCACAATATACCAAACATACCTAATACTAGCAGCAATATTCCACTTAGGCAGATCTCTAATATTGAGACCACCTTCAATGAAAGGATGGCACAGTTTAAGCCAACTTACCATGACAGTTTTCTTTCCAAGGTCTGTGCCTGACCATAAGAATCTCCTACAAATGCTGGTTAGAGCTTTAATCGTGGACTTGGGAAGAATGAAGCACTCACTCCAGTACACCTGCATGCTAAAAAACACAGCCTGGATAAAGGTTAGTTTACTAACATAAGAAAAGGGTTAGTTTACCAACATAAGAAAGAAACTCACTTCTCTAATGCTTCACTCTTTGATACATATTTTCCACCAAAAAGCAGTCTCTCTCTTTTTCAGCATTGTAGTGATGAGAGATAATTCTAAGTACTTGACAGGGAGAGTGCCACAAGATATGTCAATGATGGACCTAATTTCTGCAATAAGCTGGGGGTCAACTCTTGCATAATAAGTCCTACTTTTATCATGGTTAACACACAGACCAGTTAATTGAGAAAATTGACTAAGAGTAATAGCCAAAGCATTGGTTGTCTGAGTTTACCCTATAGAAACAATTAAATCATCAGCAAAACATAATTGGAAAACTTGGGGGTGAATACATTTAGGATGCAGCTTGAACTCATCAATGTCCACTTGTCTCTTAAGAGCTCTAGATAATAATTCCATGACAATAGCAAAGAGGTAAGGGGACATGGGGTCACCTTGTCTTATCTCTATCTTGCCTTTGAAGTAGTAGCCTTTGAGGGGGCCATTGATATATACGGAGAATTTAGTGGTAGACACACACTCCATAATCCATTCAATCATGACACTAGGAAGTTTGAATATGATTAGGGCAGCCTCAATTAGGGCTGTACAGAAAAAACCGCAAAACCGTGAAACCGAACCGAACCGGGCCAAACCGTGAGTTTTTTCCGGTTTCTAACAAGGCCGGTTCTGTTTTCGGTTCGAAAAACTTACGAACCGACCTCTCCGGTTCGGGTTTGGTATAGAGGGTCCGTTAACCGGTTAAGAACCGAACCAGGCCATTAGGGTTATAAATGTCTTTAGATTTTGTTCAAGTTCAAAAGTTCAAAGTAGAACCTAACTTCTAGTCTTTAGCCGACACACTTCTTTTACTTTCTCTCACATGCTTCAACCATACCTAAATCATCAAACAACCATACCTCAATCATCAACCATACCTCAACCATACTTCAACCAACCATCTCTCTCTCTCTCTTGTTGATAACTGTGGTGGAGTTATAATCTCTGATTTCATTCTCTCGAGTTGGTCTCGCCAACTCACTGCCGATCACCTCTGGCCTGATTAGAAGAACTCAAAGAAGACTGTTGTGGATGATTTCGAGGCAGATTTCCAGGAGTTTAAGGATGAGTCTGATGTTCAGGAGGTTGGCGGCGGCGGTGGTGGTCCTGTGATGTGATTATGGGGTTGGGGTTTGTTTGGGGTCCTTTGCTTGGGGTTGTGATTTGTTTGGGGTCCTATGATGTGATTATGGTGGTGGTCCTTTGCTTTTGTCTCCTCTAAATCTGGGTTCATAAAAGAAGAAGGAGGTTGTTGGTTTTGTCATTATGGGGTTGTGATTTGTTTGGGGTTATTGGTTTTGTGGGGTTGTTAGTTTTGTAATTTCTTTGGCTTGATTTTGATTATGTGAAGTGGGTTTTGTTTGTATGGTTGTTTGTATGATTTGTAAGCTTTCATTGAATGCTCCCAAGTCCTAACTGATTTCTCTGATTAAGCTTTCACGGCTGCACCCAACTGATTTCTTCTCACTGCAAATTATATTCAAATTTTTTAGGCAAACAGAAATCGAATAGAAAAACCGAATAGAAACCGGACCGACCGGTTCGGTTTTGGTTCGGTTATTTCTGAGGCCGGTTCGGTTTCGGTTCCTTGTTGTCATAAACCGGGGTACCCCGGTTCGGTTCGCGGTTTAGGTCAAAACCAGACCGAACCGGACCGTGTACAGCCCTAGCCTCAATAGCACGCTAACTCACCATATCACAGGGTTTCTTAAGATCATTTTATTGGCTGTATATCTCCCAACCCCTTTGTTTCTATAATAGTTTCTAAGAATTTCATAAGTTAAGAGGATATCATCAGTTATACTTGCATTGAAAATAAAAACAAACTGATTTTGAGAAATCAAAGGACTTAAAACAAGTTTAAGTCTAGTAGTGAGCACTTTAGAAATGCATTTACACATGATGTTGCAACGGGCTATAGATTTAAACTCATTAAACTTCTTAGGACAATCCACTTTGGGAATGAGGGTTAGAATAGTAACATTTACCTCACCAAGCATTTTACCTGAACGGAAGAAGTTAACTATGGCATCGATGAACTCTTTACCAACAATACACCAAGCTTTTTTGAAGAAGTAAGCTGTAAAGCCATCTGGCCCAAGAGACTTATCATTCCCTTGGTTGGATAAAGCTTTAATAATTTTATCACTCACCAATGATGTCCTAATTCCATCATTAAGACCATCCTCAATAAGCAGGGTATCAATAAAAGATAGATTAACCTCTTGCTAATCACCAGTCCCAAGGATACTAGTGAAGAAACTAATACCTTCAACATTAATATCATTCTCAGTATTGCCTAGTTGGTCTTCAATGGAAATATTTTTATTCCTTGATCTTCTAGCTTGGACGGGTCTGTGAAAAGCCTGGTGTTATTGTCTCCTAATTGAAGCCATTTGATCCTTGAATTTTGTTTAGTAAGAGATTCTTAATCCTTGGCACAACTAGCATAGTTCCCAAAAGCATTATGCTCTACAATTATAAGATTGGGGTTAAGAGGATCTGTTTGAAGTCGCTCATAGCTCCTGGATATGGTCAATGGTGATCTTGGCCGAGGCGGTCCTATTACTCAAATCTTCCATATTGTCTCTAACAATTGCTTTGAGTTTCTTCTTAACTCTCTTGAGTTTTTGGGTGTATATGTTAGCTGGATTGCCAACAAAGTCTTCATCCCAACATTCCTTAATAATAGACAGATAAGATAAGGACGGTCAACCCAATAATTTGTATTTAAAAAAAGAAGAAGCTTAGGACCATCTTTGATCTCCTTAGTTATGGTGTGAACCATAGCTGAGTGATCAGAAATACCAGCCTTTAGAAATTCAACAATTGAGTTAGTGAAAACATTAGTCCGTTCAGAATTAATGAGAACTCTATCAATCTTGCAATAAACTGTGTTCTTGTTAGACCAAGTGAGAAATCAACCTTTATACTTACTATCAACAAGACCAATGTTTTGGATCATTGGATGCAGTCAATAAAGTTAAAAGGTCTACCTGCTCTTCCTCATACTTTATCCTATGAGTTCAAGATGGAGTTATAATCCCCGAGCAGGCACCAAGGTTTGTTCATGGTAATTGATTTGGCAGTGATGGAGCTCCAACGTTCTCTTCTAACCTGGTTGTCTGTGCTCCCATACGCCACTGAGAGGTGAAATAGGGTGCCATCATTTAAGTTTGACATTGGCAGAGGTGAAATAGGGTGCCATCAAAAACTTTAATAAAGATTTTATTGAACTTGACTTCCTTGATCTTAGTCTCCACAAGCCCAACAGTCCCTAATTTGTAGTTTTTATTCCACTTAATAACTTCGTTATGCCCAAAGGAGCTACAAAGCCCCCATACATTCCAACATCCAATGTTACTCATTAAATAAGTACCTGGCGAGATCCTTACCTTCCCCGTGGTAAGTACTCTCAAGATGGTTTAAAAGATGAGGATTTATGGAATCAGCTAGCTCTTTAAAGGGATACTGGTTTGTAAAGATTCAAAACCATAGTAGTTTGTATTAAGGGGAATTTCACCTACAATCTTGTAAAACAGTCTCTGATAAAACATTAGTTTACTCAAAAAAGAAGCATTGTAAAAGTTAGCCTGAGCATGGACTATGTGGATCACAACCCACTTAAAGATTTGATAAACAAACTTGTCCATCTTGTAAACTGAGTAGAGAATTAACGTAGGATGATATCTAAAATCAAAGCATCTCAGACTACCACTGTCCATGGGAGACCACAAGACCCTAGGCCAACAATAATAATTCGCAGATTTTCTTCTATTAAAACCATCTTGACTATTTTACAAGAACAAGAAAGAAATATTTACCTTACAACAGCGCTAACATCCATTACTGTTGATAGCTATAATTACAGATATGACTTTATTTGAGTAATAATCCCATCATTGATTACTATTAGCCCAACGACCTAAATAGTATTCTACCATGCAAATCTTACTCAACTTCTCTGCACACTTAAGGAACCATTTTTTAATTGACCTAGGCCACTCTTGATAGTAAGAGCACTAGAAATAAGGATACTTATGGTGACGTACTTAGGGTAGTGAGCAAGCAGCTCTTCCCTCAAAGAGACTCCCACAAGAGTCTGAATCCTAGATGCCCACACTCTCGCTACAGTTTGACTTGGTACTGTTGATGTTTTCTCTATAAACCCTCTCACGCTCTTCTCTCTCTCTCTCTCTCTCTCACACACAATTTGAGTGGGTTTTAGAAATGGAACACAATGGATGTTGTTCTCCAATCAGGGGTCCTGCAACCCAAAACTAGAGCTTTCAACACCCAAAATGGGGTGAATCATAATTTTTTTACCAAACCAAGCAAATCTCTTGGTGGGGTTGTTTCAAAAACTAATATCAAGTATCAACAATGCGTTTTTGAGAAAAGTGAGAAAGTTGCATATTTGTAGTGCAGAAGGTGGTGATGAGCAAGCTTATGTTGATGTTGCGAAAAAGCTTGGTTTTTTGGGTATTGAGATGGTAACTTTGAAGAAAATTACATCTTTGGGGTTAATGTTCTTTTGTATCTTGTTTAATTATACAATCCTAATGGATACAAAAGATATGTTGGTTGTGACTGCTAAAGGGAGCAGTGCTGAGATTATACCATTTTTGAAAATATGTTTCCGATGACGATTGGGTTTATGCTCATTTATTCAAAGCTTTCGAATGTTTTCGAAGCAGGCGTTGTATATGGTTATGGTTCCATTTATTGCCTTTTTCGGGGCGTTCTTTTCTTGTATTCTCTTAGTGGTGTGATGCACCTAACAGCTCTTGCAGATGAGCTTCTTGGAGTTTTTGCTTGTTCTATGTCATGGCTGAATACTTATTAAAAAAAGTCATGGCTGAACTTTGGGGGAGTGTGGTGGTCTCAGTTTTGTTCTGGGGGTTTACCAATCAGATAACTACAGTCGATGAAATAAAAAATTTCTACCCAATTTTTGGACTTGGAGCCAATGTTGCCCTTATTTTCTCCGGCCGAACTTTTAAATATTTCTCTTATCTGAGAAAACATATGGGTCCAGGAGTCGATGGTTGGCTATTTCCCTGAAAAGAATGATGACCATTGTAGTACTGATGGGGCTTAAAATCTGTGGTATTTACTAGTTGGTGAATATTTTGTGCCTCTTCCAAGCTGTAATAAAAAGAAGCTAGCAAAGCCAAAAATGGGTACCCTGGAGAGTTTAAAGTCCTTAATATTCTTTAGATATGTGAGTGATCTTGCTACTTTGGTGGTTGCATATGGCATCATTCTTGTGGAGGTTACATGGAAATCAAAGTTCAAGGCTCAGTTTCCTAGCCTAAACGAGTACTCTGCATTCATGAGGGATTTTTCAACAGCCACAGGGATTGCAACTTTCACAATGATGTTGCTAAGCCAATGGATAGTTAACAAGTACGGCTGGGGAGTTGCAGCTAAGATCACTCGAACAGTATTTCTCATCACGGGTGTAGCTTTCTTCTCGCTTATTTTGTTTGTTGGACAACAGGCACCTGTCATTGGGAGCCTTGGAATGACTCCTTTACTTGCAGCTGTATATGTGGGTGCAATGCAAAACATATTCGGTAAGAGTGCTAAGTACAGTTTATAATCCTTGCAATGAAATGACTTATATCCCTCTCGACAAAGAAGTAAAGGCAGCGATTGATGTTGTGCGCAACTCACTGGGGAGGTCTGGAGGGGATTTGATCCAACAGTTGGTCTCGACATTTGGGTCCCTTGCAAATTCAACTCCTTAATTTGGTGGAGTACTTTTGGTGATTGTTCTTGCATGGTTAGCAGCAGTGAAGCCTTTGAACTCCCAGTTCACTACTGCACTGTGTAAGGAGGAAGAATTTGAAGAAGAAATATAGATATCAAATAATGTGACCAATCTCTCCAGTGTTAACATGACCAATCTCTATGCAGGAGCGGGCTACGGATCTCATGCTTCTGGGCTGTGCTTATCTTTAGCTGGAGACGTGCCATCCGAGAGGCCTAAACCCCAGTAAATTCATTTCTTAGTGGGATAGAGTACATTTTTAGGAATATTTTACATGATTTATTGACGGACTTGTTCAGTCTGATGGGTTGAGATGGTCGGACCCAGGGCAGGTAAGTTTGACCTGACTAGTAACTTCGGTAGTTAATAATCTGATTATTTTGATTCATATGAGTTGTTTACAGTTTGAAAATCATGTGAATTAAATGGATTTAACGGAAAAAAAAAGAGAAAAAAAGAAGAAGATGCCCATTCTCTCCCTCACTACTAAGTTTATTTTGGGAGTTCCTGGGGGACTGCCCCTACAGGAAAAATCCAGTGTAAACTATTAGAACATTGTCCTAAATAGTTTTAACACTCTAAATCCTCCATGATATCTGCATAAAAAGGGAAGTGGTTCGTGAAAGTCCTAGGTCACTAATTAAAATAGTGAGTATTAGGGTTAAGGATACTTTTGGTGACAGTCTTAGGATCATGAGTACAAAACTCAACCCTCAAAGAGACCCAAAAGAGTCCAAACCCCTAAAAATCCACTCTCTCCCTTACAACTATATTGTTTTTGAGAGCTCTTGTGGGAATGACCCCTCAGGATTATCCAAGACTCCTTGTAAGAACCACCTGCATTAAGAAGGAAGAAATTAGTTAAAAAAATCCTATCTCACCATGGAAAATTCCCCCATAGTTTGCTGGATTTCAACTGGCCCGCCCTCTCTCTCATCTCTCACATACTGGTGCATACACATTATAACATTCAGGAATTGCCACATTTCCCCTGATTCTTCAGGTTTAATTGTTTTTTTAGTTTCTTGACTGCTGCTAAGATCTCCTCATGTGTTATTGTGTATTTTTCTTTTGAAGGTTTCTCCTTGAAAAGTGAATTTTTTTTCTCAATCCTTTAATTGTAACCTGGTTTCCACTTCCCTTGGAGTTCACATTGGAGTCCAGTCCACTTTTTTCTCTTGTTGGATCTGGTTAGCTTTCTGTTTATCAACTTTAGTAACAGCAGAATCTTTAGGCTTTTGTGGTTGAACTTTGTTGGTGCTTCTATTAGGATGTTGACTTCCTCCTCTTCCTGTTCTAAGATTTGTTTTCCCTCCACTGGAGAATCCCTCTTCAAAATATTTCTTGGCTGCATCGCTCAAAGAGCTGAACCTGTTACTTTGAGTGGTATTAATTTTGGATGTTTTCTTTGGGTTGGTTCTAATTAGACCTTCCTCATCCATGTTGGTATTTTTGTTGTTTGTCACCACAGATGGTCCCTCCTTTACAGTTGTATTCTTTGCGGGATTAGGGGCACTCTCACAATTATCCAGTGTCCAAACCTTTTGCAATGATTACAACAAGTGGGGATCCAGGTATACTAAAAATGTACCTTGGAGAACTCTCCATTCACTCCATAGTACACTGGCATAGACTTAGGCCATTCATTACTAGCAGCCACCTCAAGACAGACTCTAGGAAAGTCTGAGGTAGCAATGTGTTCTTCAGTATATCTATCAGAGCGTAATGGATCCCTAGGGTACTAGTGATTCTGGCAAGTCCCTTAGTGGATCTCATAGGATGAGGTATATTTTTGATAATCAGCCACACTGGAATTGAAGCAAAATAGATTGGTTCCATTTCAATAAATGGCCTCCATTCTCTAGTAAGAAAAACTCTGCTAGCCAAGTGTTGAGTGCCCATTTCTAAGAACTTGTTTCTATCCTCATTGCTAGAAAACATGAAGAAGAATACATTAATCCCCTGCAGAGGCATCTCAATTCTCAAAGTCATTCTTCAATCCCCATATTTTGGTTAAGATTATCTTTAACAATGGATCTGCTAATTTCTTATCCACAAAACTTCCTACAAGGTATTGTTTGCTGTTCTTTTTTCCCTCCTCAAACTCACATGGTTTGATTTGAATTGCAACTTTCCCATTTACCATATCTGGCTGGATTAATTTGAGTTGTGTTCTGCCTTACCCTATAGATGGCACTGCAAGAAGAGAATCCCGAAGCCCAGCTCTTAGGACTTAGGAGGAGGTTTTTATGTCTCACTGCCTACATAACTGTCCTTTATATTGGAGAGAGTATCTTTTCCTTTAACCTGTTTAGTGGTGTTAGTGGTAACTTCCTCCCCAGCATTAACTTGTTTCTCTTTCTCTGGTTCAGTTCTCTCTGGTTCCTCCGCCTTGTCAGTGGGAGAGAGAACTGGAGGCTGGAGCTCTCAGGTTCCACCACATTAGTTGAGTGAATGAGGGGAGAGCAAGGATGGTAATCCCAGCATCATTAGTATCAGGTCTAAAGTTTTCCCCTCCATTCATACTGTGGACATTGGTATTAAAAGCAGTCACTCCATTGTGGGTCTCTGTAGGTGGACTAGACTCAGAATTAGCTGGAGTATTTGCAGCTACTCCACCAACATTATTATCAATGCCATCAGCTATTCCTTTGAATACACTCAATGGTAGCAATCACTCTCATACCCAGAACTGGCGTATTCTGAGGATTGAGTACTATCAATAGACGAGAAGGGAATCGGAGTGATTACCCTTAGGACCTTTATTGGAGTCAATAGTGATGATTGGTGCTTAGGGTATTCCTCCGCAAGTTACCTCTTAATGCTCATAGGGGTCAGCTGTCACATTTACAATTAGCAATTTGCAGTTTTTGATCCATAAAATACTAGTGATGGTCTTTCTTAATAGCACCACTGCTGGTTTTTTTCAATCACTTTCCTCTCAACAGTATTACGAGTAATCCTTTGTTCCAAAAATTGCTTATAGACTGATCTCTCCTGTAACGATGGGGTCAGGTTGATTTCTTCCTTGATTCGCCGTCGGCGAGTTTGTACAAGTCCTCGATTGGGAATATTGGCACCCGGATGGATTTAATCCCACTACCTCCTGAACCCCCATGACTCCCATTCCATAAGCATTAGGTGGGTGTGAGCCCCCACGGCTCTCCATAGTGGGGACGAAGAGGCCTCCACCGCTGAAAAGGGTAGCGGCAAGTAAAATTGAAAATGCTACAGCGTTTCTAACAGTAAGTTAGAAAGCTAAACTCGACCTAATATTTTGACAGTAGATCCTTGGCTACATCTGCGGGGGAGGTTATAACAGACAAGAAGGTTATTATAAAAAACACGTCAGGAGAAGAAAATACCCTTAAAACAAGGGAAGGAGATCTGATGAAGATGCTAACTTGCACAATGCACATGATGATTTAATTATGAAAACGCCATTAAACCAACTTTGCTAATTTGCACCTGCAGAACTGGGATGCAATGCACATAATTCTTGTTTTATCCATTGCAAAATTACGAGATTCTATTTCGTTTAATGACATTCTTGATACCATCATCATCTTTTATTTGTCTCCTGAATCCTAATTGTAAATTTGTACTTTGTAATAGTTAGCAAATAAATTATAACAACATTTTCTTATTTCTTTGTTTGCCAATCTTCTTTTTAGGTAGAAAATACGTTCTTCACTGAACGAGAAACTGCCAGCCAAAATTTGATCCTTATTTAGATTTTGAACTATTTACAAAAAGGGTCATTGCAGATGGATGCAGAAGTTATTTCCGCTGGCATGCTGAGAGAAGTTCTAGAAGCAGGTGCATTTTCAATTCAAGAAGTCAAAAATCAGTTTGGCATTGGTACCTCTCACCTACTCTATGAAAGTTTCCGAGTTAGAGAAATTCCATCAAAAGCAGAAATAATGGATGACGATAGTGCCGCTGCATTAAGAAAGTACTGTTTAACGTTTTATGACATACGGGCTCTTATACTCGAACTTGCACTCAAACTTGACACTATGAGGCATCTTGATTACCTTCCAAGATACCAGCAACAAAAACTCTCTCTTGAGGTTTTGAAGATTTATGCTCCCTTAGCTCATGCCGTGGGAACGAGCACAATATCGCTAGAGCTAGAAGACATCTCCTTTCGATACTTGTTTCCCTATTCATACCTCTACATAGATGCATGGTTGAGAAGCCATGAAACAACAAGTAAGTCCTTAATAGATACTTACAGGGACCAGTTGCATCAATCCTTGGAAACTGATTCGCTACTGGGTGATATGGTTGATAACATCTTAGTTAAAGGTCGCTATAAAAGCCGTTTCAGCACTATGAAAAAACTTTTGAAGGATGGTCGCAAACCCGAAGAGGTAAATGACGTTTTAGGCTTGCGAGTTGTATTGAATCCGATATCTGGAGATAATGCCTTGGAGATTGGTGAGAAAGCTTGTTACAGGACACGTGAAGTGGTCCAATCAATGTGGAAAGAAATAACACCCCGTACGAAAGATTATATTTCTAGACCTAAATCAAATGGATACAAGAGCTTACATTTGGCTGTTGACGTAAGCAAGGATGAAATGTCTAGGCCATTAATGGAAATACAAATTCGTACAACAGAAATGGATAAATTGGCTTCTGGTGGAACTGCATCTCATTCATTCTACAAGGGTGGCCTAACGGATCCTGAGGAGGTATATTCACACTCTATTATGCAGTTTAATTTGTGCGTAATGTTTCTTTGAGCTGGTAGCTATCTTAAGAAAAATTGCCAGTGGAAGCAGTGGCTGCATTTCAACCACAGTTTTCAAAAATAAAAAGCGGCTATTTTAGTGTTGTTAAAAACCAACATATACTTATTTTATTTATCACAATATATTTGAAATTTTGATATATTGAAGAATAGATCATGCATCAGATATATAGCTGATATATAGGGTGTCATTTGGAAGTTTCCTAGTATTGTGTTTGAGAGTTATATATAACACAATAAACTTTATTATCATTTATTAATTATCAGGAAATCAACTGATATTCGGCAATATTATCTTATACATATGTTACTTGTTTTATATTTGTCGTCACAGAATACCATATCCAACTGATATCTTGTTTGATCGGCAAAAAAGCAATAAGTATGTATCAGTATCTGGTTTGATATTTTCTACAATGATTTTGACCAAATAAATGTGAGATAGTATTGGAGCCTCGAGATACTTGTCACACCAGCTTGAATGGCAGTTTTATATGTTTTTTCATGCGATTAGTTATCTGTTTTCTGTAAAACTCTAATTCGGGTAGCAAAAAGGAGATAATTGTCAGGGGAGTGGTTCTCATATGTAATTGACCGTTAATATTAAAGTCTGATGCTATGCTCATAGTCCGCGTACATAGTCACATAGGTGCACCACATTAATGAACAATCCTGGATTGTGATTGCTTTTCTGATTACATCTTACTTTATTCATCAATTGATGTTTATAGATGTGGGTTTTAAATAATAATCTCACATTCTTTCTTGATTCATAGGCAAAACGGCTCAAGGCAATCATGATGGCTGCAGCTGAACTTGCAGCATTGCGTCTTCGAGATCTCCCTTCTACAAATCAAAGAAGTCTCAATATTGATCGGAGAGATCGAGTATTCCATCTTCTCGATAAGAATGGTGATGGTAGGATTAGCATTGAAGAGCTTAGGGAAGTGATGGAAGAACTTGGTGCCCAGGGAGAGGATGCTCAGGAGATGATGGAACTTCTTGATGCCAATAGTGATGGTTGCTTGAGCTCCGATGAGTTTGGTTCTTTTCAAGAACAGGTAATTTCCCATATATTTATGTGAAGATAATATTTGTTCAAGGAGTAGTATTAGGACATGTATAATTGTTTGTATTTTGTCAGGTCGATTTGATGCGGAGTTTGGAGGACAATGATAATGAGTACAGGACAATGATTGGTGAGAAGCTTGAAATGACAGACAACAATGGATTGATTCAAGTATATCGTAAAGAACTCGGTGACAGGTTGGCTCTAACATAGTTTGGTGGACAATTTGAGGTAATCTGAATTTTACGTTATAATCAGTAACTGTAAATTTTCGATGTAAATAACATATCTGTACAGAGTTTAGTTAAATCTCATGTACTTTTATACTGAAAATACATATAAATCCTAGTGTCTGATGTCTTCAAAATTGGAATGACAGTGTATTTGTACAGTTCAGTATCGCTTTTTCCTGGAATCTATATTGTGTTCTACTTATGCTTTCCTTTCTTGCAAGATCCAAAACTTATTATGTGAAAATCTAGATCATTGACATTACATGAGTTAGAAATTAAGTTTTAGCCCTAGAATTTTAATAATCGACTAGATTTTAAGACCAAGGTCTTCGTTACAAGGTGTTTCGTTGCTTTTCTCATTTCCAAGTTGAAATCTTTGTTTGTTGTCTCTGATGCATAATATTAGAACCTCAACCTAATTCAGCAAAATACTCAGAGATGATTGTGGTGTTGAAAGTTTGAAAAGTAGACTTACAGTGAAACTCAGTTTATTCTGGAGTGACTAACTTCGATGTAAAAGGCGAGTAAGGTGATTTTTCTTTTACTTTCTTACCATGTTTTATATGTTTCCTAACAGTGTGGAAAGAAAGAATAAAAACCAGGCTTTAGATTTTATAATGACAATGGATGTCACCTCCTTATTAAAAGGTTTAACTCTTTCTGATAAATAAAATACAGAACATTAAATAAGGAATCAATAGCAACCTAGTATCAATATAGGGGGGAGGCAATTAGAGAGGATAGATCCTTGCAAATTGTCTCTCCCAAAACCCTTTTAAATTGGTGATGGAGGTGAATATAGATGATTGCAATTGGATATTTCAAATATCTGATTTTAGAATGCCCAATTGTTGTAGGGAGACCAAAAATTAAGTCTGACACATCATCTCCACATATTAGCTCTTGAAGGTATCTCCATGGCATGGTTTGCCACAATTATATGCTGTAATGTGATTGCCAATTTGATCAGACTGAGATGAGGTTCGTAAGTAGGTCTGTAAACTTAGTTCCAAAGGCTTCTGTGGGACAAATATTGCAATGTTTTGAACGGTTATAGGAGGCCAGAATTGTATAACAGACGCGGTCTTAATATTTGCTTTCAAACCCTTGCCCATGGTATAAATAAGGTCGGTTTGAGGTCCTTGGACGTACACATCCTTTAAGACTTATGAGTTTGGTGGACTCTTATGTTTTAGATAAGGGACAAAGTCCTTTTCTTAAAGCCCCACAGGTATAAACAGGGAAGATAACAATCATGACTTTGCGTTATCTAATCCTTAAGTTCTAATAAGATAAGCACCAATCAACTTCCCCCAAAAGAGAGATATACCTAATTTGACTCCTCAAAATGTGGAAATAATAAGACCACATAAATATGTTTTGTTAAATAGGAAAAAAAAAAGGTTTCTATAGTCCTAATTTGACTACATAAATTACATAAATGTTCCAAAGTTTACATAATACTACTAGTTTACCGCATAATGGTGGGACCGACCACATAATTTTTTTTATTGTCATCTTCGTTTTATATTTGTGTTTCGGGTAGACATTTTTTGAATGTGGTAGACATTTTTTGAATGTGAAGTGCTAGTAAATTTGATCATCTTGATTCGATCACTATCGTAGATTTTGACCGCTTAAAAGCCTTATCATCGAATAAAAGAGTTTTGTTTTTATTTTGAAGTTAAAAGAATTTTTCAGGTGGCAAAGATGTATTGAGTTTAGAGAGTTAGGAGAGAATTTTTTTATTGTGTAGAGCTAATGGAGTTTAAGGGGAGAGGAAGAGATTTACAGAGATTAGTTGGAGAGATTATAGGAGAAAAAATGGGAGTCAAGTATGGATATAGAGATGTACTAGGAATGCAAAACTACTTAAATGGAGAGAATTGTGGGAGGAGAGATATGTTTTCATTTTGCCTAAAATGCCCATTGTTTTTTCAACTTATTTCTGTGTACAACTAGCACAAAAAATAAATAAATAAAAAACTAAATGGTATTTTAGAGATCCCAAAAAGCTTAAGAAGGACTACTATGAAACCATTTTGTAACCACCAAAATTATTTTTGTGTAGTTGCATCATTTTTGTGTAGTTGTTTGTAAGTGACCTCCCTATCGGTCGGATGAAAACCCAAAACTTTCATTTCAGCGAACTTTCAGAAAATAAACATCCATGCTGCAATCCACATTTCTAATAAGAATTCATAAAGTACATTTGTCATTAAAAGACAAATGATAATTTCTGTAATTTATCTCATAATAAGAAGTGGCAAAATCTCAATATTTTAAATGATTTTTGCTATTTTTACCCTTGATTGAGAATATAAAGCCAAAGGATCTGATGCAAATCCCTCTGGGGCCAAAACTGTCCGGATTGAATGGGACAGACATGTAAACATATATCTAACAAATGTGACTGACTTCTAAACTACTTAGAAGATAACTTCCCTTCACTTGCTGACAAGATCCAGTTATGGAAAACAGCTGAAATAGTAAACAATCTTCGTCTTTTATTGTGATCTAGAAAAATTTTCTCTAGTCATTTAGAAAGTCTTTGAAAAGGACCAAGTTGTGATTTGCTTCAAAACCCAACCCCATTAAAAGATTTTGTAAACTACCAAGTTTTTCTTATTTTCCTGTAAGATATCTTGAAAATGAAGTATTGGTGGGTGAAAGGTAAACTTTCAGGTGGGTTTTTCCTCCATTATTGTATTATGAGTCATGTTTGTGTAAGGATCTTTTGCAAGAAATAGAAAATGAGATTCAATGAGGTAATTGTTTTTTCTTAATTTTTTTGCAGTTTTGATACAGACTGTTTGATATCTAATCTGGGGTTATTTTAGTTATTTATTTCATGGTATCTATCACCTTGTTTTCTTATTGTTGTAGACTTATAGTAAGGAGTGAAGGCTAGTTGCTTGTGCCAAGGGGGAGAAAACAAATAAACAAATAGAGTGGAGAGAGAGTATTTGTCATTTGATTGCTGCAGAAATCAAACAAGGTTAAACATAGATAATGTAATGTGAGTAAGAGAAGCGAAGAATCAGATTCGAGAGCGCGAGATGGATCAGTTTCAGTTTCATGGTTGGAGTTGGGAAGAGAACAAGTTGTTTGAGTTAGCTTTGGCTGCTGTGGAAGAGAACAACCCAGATAGGTGGAAGTTGGTTGCATCTATGATAGGTGGGAGAAGTCCAGAGGAAGTTGAGAAACATTATGGGGTTCTATTGGATGATTTGAAATCAATCGAAACGGGTAAATTCGACCATCGGTTTGGAGAAACGCAGCAATGTTTTCCGGTGGATTGCGCTAAGTATGTCACTCTTTAAATTTGAAATCATTTGTGTTTGTTTATGATGCTTCTTTTTTCTGTGTGTTCATTCTGGCCAGTTCTATTTCTAGTTATATACAGTATCTAGTATCTTCATCTTCAGTTTTTGCTGAAGTTTGATTGCTATCGGACCAACAGAGATGAGTACAACTGAAGCCTACAGTTCATATTTAGACAGCATGGACTTTAATATGACCCCTCCCAAAGGGTGACCAGTCTAAGAATAAGACATTCTGCATCTTTAAGTCATTTCTCGCACCTTCTTAGGCTTCTTCTAACTTTGAATGTTACCAGTCTATTTTATGCATGAACAAATCACCTCAATCAGCTAATTCTTAGCTTTTGATCAGCAGGTAATGCATTTGGACATTTTTATTTCTAGATTTGGATGTCATTTTTTAATTGGTCATGCATGAATTAATGAAGATTCTTTGTTTTGTCTATAATTGTATTTGCAAGGGATACCTGTTTCAGAAACTGAAACTGATCTTCTGAAATTTCTTCATGCAGTATACTGCTTCAGTTGAACATAACTTCATCGTCAGGGTGATGTTGTTTTTCATTCAAGTCATCCTCCTGGAATGACATTTCTTTGTTTTAGTTCTTTAATTGGGTCATCATCTGCTAAGGATATTGTTGACATCGAAATTAATCTATGGTGGCACTATAAACAAGATGAATTTGTTTGCTTAGTGCATTCTTTAGAAAGCATTGGGGTATCATTAATGTAAGATAGCTTTTGAGCTATTGTTCTAAACTTGATTAGTCTTTTTTATTTTTATTTTAATTTTTTTCTGTTGTCACGATTGGTCCATGAATCTGAACACTGACTGAGGAAGACTAAGATTTCTAGACATATAGAACCCTTCTTGCAAGAAAAAGCCACAGAGCCACCCAAAATCTTACACTATTTAAGATCATGCTATGAGTACAAGTTTAAGATATCCCAATATCTCATGCTAAAAACCTTCTCAAAAGGGCTTCTAAGGCTTATAAATTTAGAATCAGTGTACACAACCTAATCATAGAAATCGGATAGCTATTTCCGGTTCCGCTCTTCTCATTATCCCTAGTTGGAGGGAAGATTGATTCCCACCTTTCATGGAAATAATCTTATGAGCTTCATCCCTTAATCCAAAAGATGAGCATAGATTTTACCCACAAAACAAAAGTTTATTGTTCCTATAAAACACTACTTTTCCTCTAGTCGCTGCTACCTTCCCTTATATCGATTTATTTACCTCTAAAATAAAGTACATCATAATTGAGGTTTGTCTATTTATTCTACTTAAACTATTGGAGCTAGCTATGATTTTAGAGGGGTCCCCTTGTACGCTAATTTGATTATTAATACAATGATAATTTATTTTACACCGAAAAGTGTCATTCATGGTCAACATAGCTTAAGTGTATTTTTCGAAAAACAAAAACAAAAAAACACTAGTGGTCCATCATGTATATAGGTTCTTAGAGCATATGCACTAGTAAGGTCGGTTGCTTATGTGGCAGCAACCCTCTAATCTCTCAATACCACTTAGCAGCAAGGTCATCTTGCCCAGTTGGCAACCTGCATACCAAAATAACTCACCTTGAGGGTTGGTTCAGAGACCCACATGGTGGGTTGCTAAAATAATCATGTCGTGCAATTCTGAAATGTGCGACACGAATGAACCAATGAGGGGATGTCACTTGTTATATTCTGATTGGTTGTATATGCCGCGCAGTTTAGAAGTGTGTGGCAGACCAATTGCTAATATGGTGCCACGTGTATGGCTGATATTCAAAGGTGGGCAACGGCTAGTACTTGCCGCGCAGTTCAGAACTGCGTGGCTAGGTCTAACAATTCTTTTTTCACATCATAAAAACATCCCTACACCCCATTTCTCTTCAAGAAAATAACCATATCAAACGAAAACAAAATCATGTTTTCAAGCTCTCAATCCAATTCTCAAAGCCACTCTCAACCCTCCCATCCAAGTCGACAACCTAACTTCTATTCCTCCCAATTCGCAGCATTTGGTTCGTCACAGATGCCAAATCATTCCCAATATCACGATCACCACGTTCGGCAATTGTTCCCTTCACACGACTCTCCTCGTCTCTTACAATTTGATTCTCAAAGAACCAATGCTTACTTTAACTACCAACCCTACTACCCCACTTACGTGACGATGTTGCATCTTGCTCTTCTGCCATTTCCATTTCCATGAGAACCTTGCTATACTCGTGCATCATCAAAATTTGTTGCCGGAAAAGTTCTTTCGATCCGGACGAAGATGATGATAACGAAGAGAGTGATATGTCGGACATGATGAACTTGATTGAAGAACAAAAAAATTAGAAGATGAAAAGAGTGATTGTTGTAAGAAATACTCAAGGGAGATTTACTCAATTTATAGTTGGAAAACTAGCCGTTGAGAGGCTTGTTTAACAAGTCTTTTAGGGAATGTAGTCGTTGAGAGAGGGGAAACCTTTGTTCTTGCACACTGAGCCGCGTAGTTTAGAACTGTGCGACATATATAAGAGACACGTGGCACGATATGGTGTCTCCATATGTCACGTGGCTGCTTGTGATTGGATGTTATGCCACGCAGTTCAGATTTGCACGGCAGATATAGCTCATTAAGATGGTGCCACGTGGTTACATTCAAGCCGTTCTTTCATGCCATACGGTTCTGAGCTGTGCTAGGCTCAGACAACCCTGGGTCGGTTTGGCGCTGCTGCTGTTGAGGCATTTTAGTCGGTTTGAATCGACCTTACTGCTGCATATGCTCTTAGTAACATCCGTGAAAGCATCTCCAACAGCGGGAGTCTCGGTCTCTAAAATCCAAGACTTCAGTTTAAAAATAGCTCGAACGGTTCAAGATTTGCCTTAAGACCAAGATCAAAATTGCTCAAAGTCTTTAAATTCAAAGACTGGGATTCCAGTCTCTAAAGACTCGTTTGCATAAACAACAGCCACGTGACCTAGGCGGCCTATTCAACAATGGAAATGGAGATTGTTAATAATTTTGACTTGTTACCCGATGATTTTCTTCTTCACATTGTGTTGTTAACTTCGAATGCGATTCGAACAAGTTTGTCTTCAAGAAGATGGAGAAACTTGTGGAGGAAGTATACCCCTAATGTGTTCTTCGACGACCCAACGAGAGCTACCTTTGTTAAAAAAGCCACTCAAGAGGGTTCTAACATTGATAGGTTTCATATTTTCGTTGACGGTATCCTTAGATCCAGTCATACTTTTTGGGAATATAGTTATCGTGTATTAACGAACTACTTAGAACCTGGATTGATTTTTCCCTATTAGAAGTTACAATCTCGTGTATTCAGTTGTGGGACGTTAGCGGAATTTACACTCAAATGCTGTGACCTCGATGTACCTGAAAGTAACATGTGTTTAACGTTGCTTAAAACGTGGAATCTTCAACAAATTGAATTGCAAAGTGATGTGATTCGGGTTCTTACTTCAAACTCTCCAATGCTTAAAAATTTGGCTATAGAGGACTACCCTGTTGGATCCCATTTGAAAATCTTAGCAGAAAATCAGACTTCTTGTGTGTTCGAGCTAAATCACCTTAAGACTATGAAAGTTCGTGGTTCTGGCTTTGGCGATGGGGTCTTCAGGAACTCCTGCATTGCATGTGGATACAAAAACAAGTCTGTGTTTGTAACCTTTGGGGATGATTCCACCGTGTGTTTAGCCCAGCTGGTAAAGTCTACGGGAGTTGGGACCGTGTTACCGATCTCATTAAAATCTGGCTTACCTAGCGGAAACACCGAAAGCTTGGTTCCGCAAAAGATATTCTGCGATGATGCAATGGAGCTATTAAAATTTTGCTTAGAAACTCGAGAATGCTAGAAAAGTTAATTATCAAGATCTCGGGTCAGGTTTAGAGCGGAATGTACTGGAAGTCCCTGCAAGAACTTATACAGTTCCCAATATTACCTCCAGAGGCTGAGATTGTGCTCTTCTGAGGCTATCAATGTTAAAATCGGGTGCATATCTCGAGTTGGTAATATGCTTTTTGCTATTTCTCTTAGTTTAAAAGGGGAAAAAGGAATTAAAAGTTATCTTAAATTCACATCAATATTACAAAAAATAAACTGTTTACACTCCATACACAAAAAGGGCTTCCTTGTAAGTAGCGACCTTAGGCATAGGAACGAATCAAACAAGAGCTCAACCATCAACAATGAATCTTTCAGCTAGGCAAACATTACATGGTGGTAAAATATTTCCACTCAATCTTTCACGCACTGACAGATGTTCATGCCTCTAACCAAAATCAATGTTCAAAGCTCCAACCTCAAAGTAATCATAACCAGAGTATGCATATGGCAGATACTCCCTGAATAGTAGGTCAATGCGATTTCTGTATTTCACCAGCTGTGCTAACTGGATCTTTAAGACTTAAGTAACAAAGGGGTTTAAAGAGTGATCAGAGCAATAAATAAAATTACTGAAATAAGTCGTACTTTTTAGCAAAAGAAAATAAAAATAAATGGTTGTGAGCAAGAACAAGAAATGAAAGAAAAGAGAGAGCCAGGGAAGAGGCAGTGCATGGGAAGAGCAACAACAGCATTAGTGTTGGTTGATCCATCTCATGCTCGACCTCATCCCTGTCTGTTTCTGCTCTCTTAGCATACCTGTTTCGTTTCTGCAGGAGTCCTGCCCGGAGGTTTAGTTTTTTGAAAACTATGTTGGATGTTGAATCATAGCTGAGATATGTATATATAGATACAGATAGAAGAGAGAAACATAAACTACAGATATAACAATGTAGTACATGTTCAAGACTTGGAAGTACCAACTGATATACTGCAGTATGATACAGGGCAACAAAGTATTGTGTATATGTACTACACCTTAGTCTCTCCAGCTTGTGTAGTACTACTATCCCCCTATCTTCAATTATTGTCTGTACTACTGTCACGGCCCAGCCCGGGACCGCTTCTACAGTTCCCGGAGTGCAGCGGAATAAGGGACTGTGCGGCGTATACGGACGCGCGGTCGGCATGTACCAGCCATCTTCACGGGCGCGGCGCGCCAGTGGCATACAACCCACGGATGCTAGAGCGACATCCGGATAATCCTGGATACTCGTGAGGGGTCATCGAATAAGTATTCGGTATAGGCAACAACGCTGAAGGTTCCCTCAATAATCCCTACAGCGTAATCTCTCGCGACGCGCGCGAGGTACGGAAAGCACACCTGTCCTGTAGCGGATCAGGGTAGCTCAATATGCCGATTTCCACATAAGGGACTCATATCTCAAGGGGCGACGAGCCTGGACTATTTATATTGTCCATCTGTAAGGGGTGGTGCGTCTCGGATAGCCCGCGGGGCATAGCGGCGCCATATGAAGCCCTCTTTGGAAAATCGGCCCGCATTGTGAGGCAATGTCCCCTAGCCTTCCCTAAGCCTAGGAGAACTCATAACTATTCCTTGTAGATAGTCCATGAGTCGGGGTCCTTGATGACCAAACATTAAAGCTCTTTTAGTCATGGGGAGGATCGGACCAAGGTTCCTCCTTAATATAGCTACTAAGTGAATAGTAAATTTCCATAAGGAAACGTTAAAACATGAGACGAAGCGTACTGGACCTTTTCGCCCCCTTAACTGAATCCGATTGCGACGAAACTTGGCGTGGAGCTATATTAGGATATATAAAACAAATACATTCGGACAGAACTCAAAACGCTCGGGTAAATTTGGCCGGCGTTCGGTAGGTCGTCACACCTACAAAATATTTTCCAAAAAGCAAAGGAAGTATCTGGTTCACAAGCATAGAAATGATGAATTGATATCTTGGGATCATGCTCTTTTTTCCTTTCCATGTTTCTTGTTAGGTAAGAGAATTGCTTAAACCAAATAATAAATTTATATTTTGGTAAGTGAATATTATAACTAGAGGTTCATGATACCATATTAGAATTGGAGGTTCCATCTCAAAACCAATTGACAATGAGAGAAGTAGCCCTAAAATCTTATATTTTGAGGTGCAATGCTTTGTGTGTCCGATGAGGGACTATATATCTCAACAGTGAATGTTTTTTTTTTTTTTTTTTTCCTTATATTTTTGTATCTTTGGTTAATACCTTGATCAAAACTCAGTTCATGTCCGATGCTAAAATTGAACAATATTTTTAACGCGGCTTGCATGTTTTCTAACTCTGAAGCAAGCTCCAAATAATCTCAGTTAGTAACCCAGAATTTATGATACACTGAAGAAGTGGAGAAATATTGTATATACTATAAACTGTCATCAAACTACATAACACTGCTTCAAGATTGGTTTATTTTTCTATTCCTGGATGCATTATTCCAGCAATTTTGGGCGTTTCATTGTAAGAATACATAAGCTGTACAGACAGGTTGCGAGACATACATTGTAGAATAACATATTTTGTCATGGCACATGTAACTTTTGTTCACAATAAGTTTTAATGAAAGCGGATGGAGTTTGTTTGCGATATTTGGAAACATCTATCTATCTTCTATACTACTAAAGGAAAAGCCATGAAATGAGGATACATCTTGTTCGTTGATCAGATTTCGTCACACATGTTTAGGAGTGTTATAGTTATGACCTCATTATGAGGATGTGTTGTGGATCATTGAATCATTTTCGACCAAAATCAACCAAAAATACTATTTTTTCATCTGTCTAATATACCCTTTGCCAAATACAAAATTCTGATCTAAAATAACTTCACAAACTTGACAAGCTTCAATTGTTTGAGGATATTATTGGATACCTATTACTACCTCTGGAAATTATTCCCATGAAACTAAATGTTAAAGGGTATTCTTGTAGTTTGCCTAAAAACAAAGACAAATAATTTAATATCAGTACGTATTTCTTCTCCTTTTTCTCTGTTTTTATCTCCTAAAGTTCAAATTTGAACCCAAATTAAAACTCAAATCTCTTTTCATTCATTTCGAAATCCTTGAAATCGAAATCGAACCCCCAATTTCTACGAAGTTCAATTCACCTCTAATTCTCAAACCCTATAATCTAAATGTCTCCCTAAGAGTACAACAATGACGCAAGACGATCCGCAGCTGAGCTCAGACAAGCATCGATGACCTAAAGTTCAGTTTTTTAAAGTGAGGTTGGCGTATTGTCTGTTGAAAACAAAATTATAAACTCCAAAGAAGAAATGTTATTGATCAAACTTTGGGATGAGATGATTTGATTATAACATATAGTAAGCCTTTATATAGGCATTAGAGCACAAATCCAACCTGGCTTAGCAGAAATACAAACATTACCTCACTATGCTACCTACTATGATTACTATTCCTATGGTAGACTATTGTTCCTATGGTAGATTGACTTTATTGTTACACATACCAATGTGCTTCACACATTCTAACACCCCCCTTAAACTAGATGTGCTAATACTAGTTTAGGAAGTAAACGTTATACTGAGTTTTCCTTGCAGCTTCCTCCCTTAAATGAACAAACTCCGAGTAGCTTTCAAAGTTTCTCAAACGCGTCTAACTTGAGGGCTTTGGTGAAAATGTCTGCAACTTGATCTTTGCTCCTGTAGTGGATAAGATCAATCATCCCATCTTTCAATAGATTTCGCAAGAAATGGTAACGTACATCAATGTGCTTTGTTCTCTCGTGTTGAATTGGATTCTTCGACAATTTGATTGTTAAACTATTGTCGTAATAAGTAGGAGTTTTCCTATTTTGATGAAACCCTACTTCACCCAACATTCTTCTTAACCATATTGCTTGACATGCACAAGACGCAACAATGATATACTCTGCTTTTGTGGTAGATAAATAAACAATCGATTGTTTCTTTGACGACCATGAAATCCTAACATAAAAACATACCCAGAGGTGCCCTTCATGTCATCAGGATCTATACCATAATTGCTATCAATATAGCCGATTAAAACAATAGCCTCTCCTTTCTTGTAAAATATTCCCAACCTAGTCGTACATTTCAAGTATCACAAAATCCTCTTTACAACATTTAGATGCAACTCTGTTGGATTCTCCATGTATCGATTGATGAGGTTTACTGCGTGTTGAATATCTGGCCTGGTCGCGGTTAAGTCATGATGAGGTTTATTGCATGTTGAATACTGATTCTTATACAATATGTTGTCAAACTTCTCTCCTTTGGGATCCTTCATTAGCTTCAATCCAACTTCAACTGGCGTGTGCACATGATTGCAATCTTTTATTTGGAACCATTCTAAAATCTCTGGAACATATTTTCTTTGTGATATGAAAATACCTACATCAGACTGAACTACTTCTATGCTCAGAAAATAGTGCATCCATATTCCGAGATCTGGCATCTCAAACTCTGTCATCATTGATCATTGATAATTTGAAGTCCTTGAACATCGTACGATCGTTGCCAGTGTATATCAAGTCGTCCACATATAAGCGCACTATTATAAATTTTCCTTCGGTTTTAACTTTCATAAAAAGTGTGTGCTCATATGAACACTTATAGAACCCCTGTTTCACGAAATACGCCTCTATACGACTATACCAAGCTCTTGGTGTTTGTTTTAGTCCATATAAGGCCTTCCTCAACCGGTACACCTTCTTCTCTCCACCTTTCTGTACGTAACCAAGTGGTTGATCGACGTACACAATTTCTTGCAGATCTCTATGTAAATATGCTGACTTTACGTTTGGTTGAAAAATAGGCTATGAATTTTGTGTTGCTATTGCAACTATCATCCTGATAGTATCATGTCGTGCCACTGGATCAAACATCTCTTCATAGTTATCACTTTGTTGTTGCTTATAACCCTTAGCCACCAACCTTGCCTTGTATTTGTCAACTTTTCTTTCAACATTCAATTTCGTCTTGTATATCCACTTCGCACCGATCGACTTGTATCCATCTGGGAGATTAGTCAACTCCCATATAATGCTCTTCTCGATAGCTTTGAACTCATCATTCATTGCCTCTTGCCACTTCTAGCAAATAAAGCGAAGTATATAGTTGGATCATCTGATTGACCCACCCTACTTAAATCATAATCTTCCAAGTACGCAGGTCTCCTGTGGGTTCTTTGATGCATTGAGAAAGATGATACAAATTACAATCAAACCATTGTTGAAGAAGGGCCAGTCGAGCTCTGTGCAGGTGTGAGTGGTGATTGCACTTCACCATCCAAAACTGGCAGATAACTATCTTCATCATCGAAGACCACCGGTACTGGCTTTCCCGCATCTTTAATATTCTATTTCCATGTATTTTCTTCGTCAAAAATCACATCTCGACTAATGTTGATTTTCTCAGTTGTAGGATGATAGAGTTTATAAGCTTTTGAACTATCATTATAACTGAGAAAATCATATTTCTGACCTTTATCGTCGAGCTTTGTTCTCTGTTCTTTCAGAATATGGGCATATGCTATACACCTAAATATTTGTAAGTGCTACATATTTGGTTTTCTGCCGCTCCATACCTCCTCTTGTGTCATGTTCCTCACAACTATGGTAGGACTCCTGCTGAGGATGTAAATACTCCATAAGACTGTTTCTGGCCAAAACCTCTTAGAAAGATTTGATGTTTGCAACATACTTTGTACCATATTCATAATAGTGTGATTCTTCCTCTTAGCTGCGCCGTTTTGCTGTGGGGTGTACGATATCGTTAATTATTTTTTGATTCTAAATTTCTCACAAAAATATGTAAATTCGTGAGAATTGTATTCTCCACCACGATCCGAGCGAAGAATCTTGATAGATCTCCATACTTCCTTCTCAACAAGGGCCTTGAATGACTTGAAAACTGAAAAAGCTTCAAATTTTTTTAGTAGAAAATTGACCCATATTTTTTTGGCTATAATTGTCAATAAAGGTAATAAAATATCTATTATTTTTATTGGATTGTGGATCAATCGGCCCACATATGCCGGTATGGACCTGTTCCAGTGTCGATTTGGCTTTCCATGCTTTCCCTTTTGGAAATGAATCCCAGTGTTGTTTGACAACAGTACAACCTTCACATACTTGTGGATGTCGATCAATCTAAGGAATTCCCATCACCATATTCTTATGATGAAGGAGCTTTAAGCCGTTGAAGTTCAAGTACCCATAGCGAAGATGCTATATCCAACCTTGATCTTTCACCATACTTAAAAATAAGGAAGAGCGGCATGCGTGACGCTTAGCAGAATCATTTGATTTTGAGTCATATGTACCTGTACAATTAGCAAGCTCCTCTTCAGATCTTCAATCTGGCAGACTCCATTCTTGATGATGTTCACATATCCCTTCTCCTAAAGTTGCCCCACACTGAGCAAATTACTCTTCAATTTTGGGACATAAAAATACTTGAGATAGTCTGATGAGTGTTATCTTTGGCCTGAATTTTGATATGCCTTTCTCCATGACAGTAATTGTAGAACTATCTCCAAACTTTACGGAGGTACGGAAAGAATCATCTATTTTGTGAAATAAATATTTTTTACCGTATATATGGTTACTTGTTCTTGTGTCTAAGTACCATATGTTTTGACCAAAATCTTTTTGGTTTGAGATTCTTCTTTGGTTTTGCAAACAAAAAAAAAAAGAGAAATTTTATCTTCTTTTTTTCGGAAAAATTGGATTTTTTGCCTCTTTCCTTATAAAAATGAGAACGACATTTAGAATAAAAGTGACCATACCTGTTATACTTGTAATATTTGATATTTGATTTATCAAACAACTTTGACTTTTAACCTCCACTATGTTGATTGTCGCTTCCTCTGTCTCTTCTATGATAATTTGTAAATCGGTTATCGCAGTTACCTCTTTCTCGACTTGTATATTTTCCCTTTGTCGCTTGATTATTGATTGAGAGCTGGGATTGTAGTGCCTCCTCTACTACAATATGCTTGTTGATTCGTTACTCGTGAACCATCAATAAACTCATTAGTTCATTCATCGAGAGTTGATCAAGATCTTTCAACTCCTCGATCGAACATGCCACGTAATCAAATTTTGATGTCATTAATCGAAGAATCTTCTTAATTATCGTAATGTCCTCCATCTTTAAACCAAACTCTGTCGATTATATAAGAAGAGTCTCAAAATCTACACGAAGTGCCTGTAGATGTGCCCGCTTCACTTTAGCGGTTCCTTGATATTTCTTCTTCAATGTATCCTAAATATCTTTGAATGTCTCCTTGCATAGGATCATTTCCAAGATGCTACGATCAATAGCTTGAAATAAATAATTTTGACTTTTAACTCTTTTAATTGTAATTCCTCAATCTTGGATATTTGAGTGGTCGTCATTTCTTCCGAATGGTTAAAAACACCAACTTCAACGTGGTGCCAATACTCCTTGAATCTCAAGAAGTTCTCCATAATTAAACTCTAATGGTCGTAGTGATCATCAAATTTAGGAATTTCCTCTTGAACATAACTCTCCATCATTTTTTGCAAAAAATAGATAAAATTAATAACCTCGATCGAATGAGCGATATCTCGATGGAATACTAGAAAATGTTCTACTTTTCTTCACATCATTTCCTTCGAGCTGTCGAGCCAGAGACCGTGCTCGCTTTGATACCTAATGTTGAAAACAAAATTTTAAACTCTAAAGGAGAAATGTTATTGATCAAACTTGGGATGAGATGATCTGATTACAACCTATAGCAAACCTTTATATAAGCATTAGATCACAAATCCAACCTGGCTTGTCTGAAATATAAATATTACCTCACTATACTATCTACTATGACTACTATTCCTATGGTAGACTACTATTTCTATGGTAGCTTGACTTTATTGTTACACATACCAATGTGTTTCATACATTCTAACATTGTCAACATAGAATTGGTTTAAAGTCTTGCCACTGCACAATCATTATCTCTTGGTGCTAAAAAGGCCTTCTATTTGAAGAGTTGGTTTAAGCACTAACACCCTTGCTTCCATGTCCAAACTTCGACCAAACTTAGTTTCTCGTCGAAATAAATGGTAGAAGAAAGATGGATGCTCAATGATTTCTAGTTCCAGCTTTGCTTCAGAAGATTTTTAGAGTGAAACATCACTGAAAACTAAAAGACTTGTTATCTGTAAAATACCTGAAAGACTTGTTATTTGTAAAGTACCTGAAAGACTTATTATTTGTAAAGTACCTAAAAGACTTGCCATCTGTAAAGTATATGTAATTGATATTCGAGCTTAATAAAAATGTTGTATTCAAACTCTGTGTTGATAGATAGAATTAACTCTTGTGATTGAAATCGAGTTATAAAAAATGTAGATATGTATGATTAGAGGACGAAATGTAATATTTTAGATCGAACTAGGAAATATATTTTAACAATCAAACAGTGAAAAATGTTTTTGCGAAATAAAAAATGTGTAAAAATATGCTTCGAACTAAATAAATTATAAAATTATTAGGGGAAAATATCTTAGAAGATATAAAATTTGTAGGAATTGAATGTTCGAACTCAGGGAGATCTCGCTTGAAATGTTGAATTTGAGGGTTAGATTAGGATGAATAGGTTGAAATGTGGTAGGACAAATTCAAAGAGGTCGATGTTGACAGATAAGTTCAAATAACATTCTATCAAGATTTTAGGGTTTCTAGTTATGGCCAAGCAGGGTAGAAGTATATGCGGAAATGTAGGAATTTGAAGTTACCTTGAAATATATATAAATATGGGGAGACATTTATTTGAAAAAGGAGGAAGAAAGAGAATATGGTGTGGACTTGCTCTGAGAGAATTTGTTATGCTGTTGAAGGCGATTAACGATAAAGATAGCTGAAGTGCGAGAGAGAATTTTTGGGTTCTTAAACTATGATTCTGATTTGCCTAAATTTGAACTGCAGTTTAATGGCATGGATATGAGGGAGAAGGAACTTGATATCGGGCATTATTTCTACTAGAAGATATTCTGTGAAGTGATTTTGGAGCCTGCAGCTCGAAAAGAGGTTTCTAAGCAAATTGATTAGGAAGAGATCAAACAGGAAAATATGAGGATTGTTGTGGGCGAACTGATTAGGTGTGGCCCCCCAGGACATCTGGGATGCTTTATGTGTAATTATCTGTGTGAGAATGAATTGTATGAGGCCAAATAACTGTAATTGAAATGTAGTTAAAATGATATTTTGAATCTGTCATCTTTTGTTGTAAATATTGTTTAGAACTGTTGTGAATAAGAATTTTGAATTTGAAATATGAGAGCGTTAGAAATGACATCAACAGTAATAACAGAAGCAAAAATTATAATATAGGTAGCTTTGATTTTTGTCTCTTGTATAATTGCAGGGAAAGTTTGATTGCGTGTGTGTGTTGAGTCATCATGAGTGTGGGGAGGTTAGATGGAAATTTGGGAAGGAGAGATGAGAATATATTAAAATATAGGACCGGGAACAATGATGGGAATGTATTTTTACCGAAAGGGTGCAAAATGTCTGACATTAATTATTGATGGGACGTCTCAGCTCTAAAACTGAGGGCGGTTCGTGTGAGAACTAATAACTGCCAGCATTTTGATAGTGAAACTATAAATAATTCTTTATCTTCCTCAATCAAATGTATATCAACTTCGAAAAAATTGAAGAACAGTAGGAGAGGAAAGAGAAAAAATATCAGAGATTCTCGTAAGAGACTAGACGAGAGTGATCGATAGGCAAGGAAATATAAAGTTTTAGAGACAGAATCAAGTCGGTGGATGTATAACAACGTTGTGAAGGAAGGATTTGGCGCTGCTTCAGATTCATACTCAGACATTGAAGGTTAGTAGATGGTTTATGATATTGTGAATGTGTGTTTGAAAGATTTTTGCAGTTTTTCAAATTTTGAAAAATTACTATTTATAGTAACCTATAAAAATATATTTGATATATGTGTGAAAGAAAGATACGGTATGATATACGTATATGTATGATGAATATATGGTAAATGTGTACATGGATTTCTAAAAGATAATGATAGAATACTTGGACTTGTATGTAGGTTGAGCGTGAGGAATATCTGTGTAGAATCAAACCTCATCCTTAGACTTGTAATTGAGATGGAGACTTCAATGGAGACATCAACCTCTGGTCATACTTTGGAGTCCGATAATGTAAAATCTGATAGGGAAGACAAAGTAGTAGTTGTTCAATTTCTAGATTTTCCTGGATAATTGGTATCGTAACCTCCGAACTCTGATGTGTTTTAGAGAATTCTGTAAATCCAAAGCTCTTGTAGAAGGAATATGGGGTAATATTATAGAACATGCTGGTAGGCAGTTCAGGGGTTGTACTGTAGCATCTGGGGAAGACCATTTCTTTTTGTTGCCTGATTTAGAGAAGGAGAAATTGGATAGGGGAGTGGACGAATCGATCTCCTTGGAATATTTTGATGGAAATGTCTAGGGCGACCTGAATGAGGGTTTTTCATGTTATCTATCTCAGTTGGAGTATAAATTTAGTTTACCCCTTAGTAATATGGCTAAAGGTATAGTGAATATCATAGGAGCTTGTCCTGCCTAACTAAATGAAAACATGTGGGAGGTGATTAATGTTTATGAGAGATTGAATAGGTTGTGGGAGGAGAATGAGGGGGAGAGGAGAATCTCTCCTAAAGATGTTTTACAATTTTATGGTGTGAGAAATTATTCTGCAACTGGAGAGGCATATTTCTGTTCCAGCTCGTATCAACCGCTTTTCTTCGATCTGAATTCAGCAGGTCGAATGTGGAATGATAATGTGATATGGGAAAAAGGTGATTGCCTTACTAGAGAAGATGAAGAACCCATGAAACTTCTGTATAGAACTATGAAGAAATGTAAGTAATAATGTATAATATCGAACTACTGTTATTGAAGGTCGTTTTGTTATTGACAATGTGTTGTGTTTGTTTGTACAGGGCCTCAGTCAAAGGTGATAAAGAAGGAGTCCCTATTAAATATTGTTGCTCGTGAAGGGGTTGATCTTGAGGTAGTATTGAAGGTCCTCAGTATTAATAGAATTAAACGAGCTAATAGCAGGTTTGAGAAGGTTCAAAAGTCTCAAGCGAAGAGACAAATGACGGGGGATAAAGCTAGTAAAAAGAGAGGGGCTGATGAAGAGAAGCGAGTAGCTTTACTGAAGGCTACTGCTTGGATTTTGCGATGTGTCAGAATCTATTACTTTAAGCAAGTTAGCCCATAAGTTTTCGAAGAAGAGGGTGGTGAAGCATGGCTCTGCCTCTGGAACCACGGGGAGTGGCGAGGGGGGCGCGGAAAAGAGGAGGGTAGATCCTCTTGCTAAAATGATTGGGGCGAAGGTCATGGAGAATTAACTTGTTGAGGAAGATGAGCTAAGAGCTATGGAGGATAGGGTGAGGCTTGCAGCTTGCAAGGGTGTTGAAGAGATGAGCACAATGGTAAGTTTTGATGACTTGTTTGTTTATGAACTTTGTATTATAATTCGAGCTGAAAATATATTCAATTTATTGTAGGCTACTCATTTGCTAAAGGGGATCTTCCTCGGGACCAAGGAGGGAAAATCTGAGCTCAGGAATGGGAAGGTGGAGTTCGAGAAGAGGGTGGCTAAATTGAAGTCTAACCTTGTTTTGGAGGGGAAGCGATTGGTTACTACGGAGGTTGCGCAGGAGGTACAAATTAACGAGCTGACAGAAAAAGTACAGAAGAACCTGAACGAGGTGGTAGTCTAGTGAGATAGGCTCGGGCGTTAACTCCTCAAAGTGGGGTACTTTAAAGCTGAAGTTACAGCTATTATGGAGGGTACCTATGTCGAAGAAGATGAGGTAGAAGATGATGTGGCTGGAGTGGTAGGAGGGTTGGATGGTGTCTCTTCCCAAACTGAGCGTGAGAACCAAGGGGATGATAATGAGAAGGTAGAGTAAAGTTGTTAAATTTTCTGTTGTGGTTCATGTGGGTTATGAGAACTGTAATTATATGGGATATTATTTTGTAGGATAAATTTATGTAGGCTAAGAGATGTTTGTAAAAATTATTTATAGGAACTTATGGATAGGTGCCTCAGAATTGAGAAGTTGGAGAATGAGCTTGCTAAGGAGAAAGATACCTTAGTGTCCCTGTTGACTTCGTAAATGGAGCTACTAGTCAGAGAAGAGCAAAAAATATTTGATTTGTATGCTGCATTACTTTAGAGCTACAAAGTTAAAATTAGAGTACAGAGATAGGCCAAAAATGTGTTAACAGTTTAGGGGGAATGGTAATCCATATAATACCAAAGTGTTGAGAAAGTTACAACATAGAGAATGTGTACCTTGTAATTAAATGTAGGTGTAATTGCCATTGAATTGGGATCATACTTTAACCTTAAGTTTAGAAGCAGTCTCACAGCAGTAGAATGTCAAAAAATAGAAATTTGTTAGACATTTTAAAGTCTCTTGTATTATGATTGATTGTTGATTGTTGTTGAATCGAACTTGATGTATTATTTATGTGATAAAGGTCGAACTAGAGTCAGCTCGCTTGAGTGAAGAAGATATACTCTAATATAACCTCTGTATGAGGTGGAGTTTGACATGATGAGAGAGGCAGCTGAAGATAGGGAGGATCAACATGTCAAAGTACATTTCAAGCTTGTTGCTGCAACACAAACTATTGATAACTTGACTCGGAAGATCGAGGGAAAAGATGCCAAAATTGAAAGATGGCAAAAAGAGCTCGCGGAGGTGAAGGAGGTGATGACGAAGCTCAAAAGATGGATTGATGTGTTGATGGTAAAGAGTAATGAAGTGGATATGGCTCGATACTGTATCCAGTCGTTAGAAACAACAAATAAAGAGTTACAGGGTTTTGTAGATAGTTTGAAGGGCCAAATGATTAGAAAAATGAATGAACAAGAGTAGAATCGAGCTGATCTTAAAAGTTCCAGAAGCGACCTGGAGCGACTGAAGAGTAAAATGATTGAGAAGGATAGCGAGCTGAAAAGAGCTTGAGATGACCTATCCAAATATGAAATTGCGCTTGAGCAGTTGAGTGAGGCTTTGCCCGTTAAAGATATAGATTTCCGGATGGTTTAAAGAAGATGTAATGAATTGAACGAGAGGGTGGCCCAACTGATGACAGATTTAGCTACAGCCAATTCGCGTCGAGAAGTCCGAGGCTGGAGAGCGGTAGAGGAAGAATAAATGTGATGCTGGGGTCTCTATTGTAAAAGGGGATGCGGCTGACCTATCAGCTCGAATTAGAAAGCTGGAAGGAGATGTAGTTCATATTTAAGCTCAGGTACAAAGAAGAAATAAGCGTTTGAGGGAGAGCCAAGGTAAGTTAGATATTGCTCATTATCGAGAGCGGGTGATCAGGGGTAAGGATCAACTGATAAAGAAAAAAAACCAATTGTTAAATAAGTCTCCTATTGGGGGAAGTGTAGGGAAAGGCAGGGAGCTTGAGGGACTTCGTGCTCAGGTGACAGAATTGAGGACGACATACCTGGAAGAGTTCAATAAAGCAGCGGAGAAGGCGAATGAGCATAATGATATTATGTCCTGCACAGATAGACACATGGACTGGCAAGACGGACGGTATAAAAAGTTACAAGAGCGCCGTTAAAAAGTAAGTGAGAATTTTTCCAAAGCAGTTATGCCTGAAGCAACACGCTCAAAGATGCTAATGGCTACTACTGCCTATTTTGTGGAGAAAGTGAGAAGACTTGAGCTTGAGAGGGATACCTTGTACAACTGTCTGTCGGGATGATGATATATTTGCAAAGCCGATGTGAATCGAGGAAACTATCTGAACGCCATGGAAATAAAACTAAGTTCTCGACCTGCTGAATTGGTAGAGTAAGGCAGGATTACTGTAGCTGTTCAAGCTCGAGATTTTATGGTTGAACGTCCTCCTATTGTAGGGGAAGGCGTAACTGACCTCCCATCGGTAGAGATGAATCCTTAGAAGTGTCTTTCATATGTAATCTGTAGAAGTATCTGTTACAGACATATTGAGAGATGAAAGCTAGTTTACCTTTGCTTTATCTTATGTCTGGTAGAGATCTTTGATTAAAAATTAGTATTACTTTCGTTTTAATCACAGATTTTATGTAGATAGGTGATTGAAAGCTATTTTTACCTTTGCTTTAATATGTAGAAGTATCTATTGCAGACATATTGAGAGATGAAAGCTAGTTTTACCTTTGCTTTATCTTATGTCTGGTAGAGATCTTTGATTGAAAACTAGTATGACCTTTACTTTAATCGCAGATTTTGTATTGATGGGTGATTGAAAGCTAGTTTTACCTTCGCTTTAATATGTAGAATTATCTGTTGCAGACATATTGAGAGATGAAAGCTAGTTTTTCCTTTACTTTATCTTATGTCTGGTAGTGATCTTTGATTGAAAACTAGTTACCTTTGTTTTAATTGTAGATTTTGTGTGGATGGGCGATTGAAAGCTAGTATTACATTTACTTTAATCTATGAATTTAGTAGAATCTACGTAAGTAGAGAGTAATGTGGGAAAAAACTTAGAAGTTTTTATTGAATAAAATAGAATGTACACTGTATGGAGATTGAAATCTTACTCTTAGAATGGAAAGAACGAGAATTTTGAATTGGAGAAACGAGAGACTTAACGATAGTACTATTTCAATCGCCTAGTATTCCATAGATTTGAGATGCGAACTCCTTACTCCGTCATGAGGTAATATGACCCCAGAACAGTTCGACCAATGATGAGGAATAAACCTTCCCAATTTTTTGCCAGTTTCCCGGCATGCGCCTCTTTTCTATTTTGTGAGATTTCTCTGAGGATGAGATCATTAATTTGGAATGTACAGCTTTAAACTCTTTTATTGTACAAGCTGGCCATCATATGATGATATCAACCTAGGTTGGCAATAACGCATTCCCTAGTTTCATCAATCCAATTCTTGTTACAGGCCAATTTAAAATCATTCTCTTCGTCGGTAAGCTCGCGATCTATAACAGGATGGTGGTATTCTGTGAGAATGACGGCTTTGATGCCATAGGCGATGATGAAGGGGGTACAACCGATTTATTGATGTGGAGTGGTACGGTACATCTATTAGAAATGAGAAAGTTGCCGTATCAAATTTCCTTTTTTATGTGATTGAAGCCTTTTCTTGAGTCCATTCACGATGGATTTGTTGGTAATTTTAACTTGGCCATTACCTTGAGGGTAGTAGGGATTGAATGGTGAGTGGATGAGATTGTGTGACAATGGTGGTATTCTGTGAGAATGGCATGATTGTGGTATTCTGTGAGAATGACGGCTTTGATGCCATAGGCGAGGTGGAAGGGGGTACAGCCGGTTTATTGACGTGGAGTGGTATGGTACACCTATTAGACATGAGAAAGTTCTCGTATCAAATTTCCTTTTTTATGTGATTGAAGCCTTTTCTTGAGTCCATCCACGATGGCTTTGTTGGTGATTTCGGCTTGGCCATTGCCTTGAGGGTAGTAAGGATTGGATGGTGAGTGGATGATATTGTGTTTGTTGAGGAGGGCTATGACTTTCTCACAAATGAACTGTGGCCCATTATCGATCCGAATCAGGTGGGGGCATCCAAACCGTGTGATGATGTGTCTCAGATAAAAGAAATGACTTCTTCTTCTTTAGTTTGATAGAGTAGAACTACTTCCACCTATTTTGTAAAATAATATGTTGTTACGAGTAGGTATCGTCGATTACCTGGTATATTAGGAAATTCTCTGAAGAGATCGAGCACTTACCGCTTGAATGGCCAGAACACCTTATTGCATGTAGTTCGAGCGCAGGGGTGTGGATCATGTGTCTATGTCGTTGACATGTATCACATTTGCGTGAATACTCTTCTGCCTGCTTGTGCATACCTGGCCAGTACTCCTTGTGTAATTGCTCTGTTAGCGATTGATTAACCTGCGGTATGGGAGCCACAAGTTCCTTTATGTAAGTCTCTGAGCATTCCATCTGCTTTCTTCCTGGAAAGGCACTTGAAATAAGGCCTCGTGACTGAACGGCGATATAAAAGACTGTTTTGAACTGTATAGCGCTTCGAGTTCTTGATCAATTGTCGGTGCTCTTTTAGATCTGTTGGGAGGGTCCCAATACATTTATTATCTGGGCGAGATAGGTAATGAAGGGCTTTCACCAATTGTCGTCCTCCTCTTCATGACCCCCAATGTTTATCCTATATACATAAATGAGATCAATACTAGGGGTTGAGATTACTTAGATCTGAAGATATCTATCTTCTGTACCCAAGACCCTGGCTAGATAAGCCAAGGAATTGGCATGTCTGTTGTCACCTCGAGGTAGATATTCGAGTGTTACTTTCACAAATCTACTCATCCTGTCGGCAACGAGGATTATATACTCGATCATCTTACCATTCTTCTTGTTTTACTCAAAGTAATGGTGAATGATGAGTAAAGAGTTTGTATAGACTGAGAGCTCGGGGACGCCAAGCTCGAGAACAAGGCCGAGTCCATGAATTAGAGCTTCATATTCTATAAAATTGTTGGAGGCTTCAAAATCTAGGCAGATTGATTTCTCGATTATGTCGTTATAAGGGGTAATCAATGCGATTCCAATTCCTGATCCTTTGGGTCCTGCTGAACCATTTGTAAGAAGTCTTCACCCTTTCCTTGTAACCCATTCAGCTTGCTCGTCAAATGCTTTGGTGGGTGGATATTCTGTAATTTATACTATAAGGTCAGGATTGTGTTTTTCCCAATCGGGATCTTCTACTGGAAAATCCGTGAGAAAATCGGTAACGGCATGACCCTTTTTGTAAATGTCGTTGTCTGGACTTGATATCATGTTTTCCTAAACTGACTGGCCATTATTGCACTCTTCTAGATTTTTTTTTTGGACAAAACTTCCCAGAGTGGGTAGTTTGTCATGACTTTGACTGAATGAGCTTGAAAGTATTGTTTAAGTTTTTGTGAAGTATAAACAAGAGTTAGAAGGAGTCTCTCAATTTTAGAATACCTCGATTCTACTGGAGTGATGGTTTTGCTGATGAAGTAGACTAGCTTTTTAATCTTCTCTTCAAGTCAAATGAGAACCGAGCTGATAAAAGTATTTGTAACTTCCAGGTAGATGATCAGTTCTTCATTATCTACCGGGGTGCTCATGATAGGAGACTTCCCCAAATTGGTTTTGAGTTCCTAAAAAGCTTCCTCGCATTCTGATATCCATTGGATCTCTACAGTGGGCTGAACTTTTCCTCATTTGGTACAACCTCGGAGTGGTGGAATAGTCAACGATAGTAATCTAAAGATTTAGAAGCGAATCGGTTGATAGTGGTGATCTTGCCTGTAAGTTTTTATACGTCCTTCATTGTTTTCGGAGATGGCATGTTGAGGAGAACTCAAATTTAATCTGGATCGGCCTTAATCCCCTTCTTGATGATGAAATGGCCGAGGAATCGGTCTGAATGTACTCTGAATTGGTATTTGTTAGGATTGAGTTATATCTTGTAAGATCGAAGAATGTTGAATATTGTGGTGATATCTGTGATGTGGTTGTTTGACTGTATGCCCTTGCACAAGAGATCATCGATGTAGATTTTAACAATTTTCCCAAGATGTGCTTTGAACATAGTCTTCATTAACTGTTGATAAGTCGCGTTTGCGTTCTTTAGTCTAAAGGGTATAAATTTATAGCAGTAAAGTCCTCTTTTAGTGATGAAAGTGGTTTTTTCTTGATCTTCTTTCAAGAGAGGAATCTGATTGTATCCAGAAGCAGTGTCCATCATAGATAGGAGTTCGTGACCTACCGTGGAATCAAAAATTTGATAGATGATGGGAAGAGGAAAACTATCCTTTGGAGTGTATTTGTTTAGATTGGTAAAATCTACACAAACTCAAATCTTTCCATTCTTCTTTGGAACAACGACGATGTTGGATATCTAATCTGGATACTTGGCTTCTCGAATATACCCCATTTTGATCAATTTCTCAATCTCAATGTTGACTTCATTTCGAAGACGAGGTAAGAGTCATCGCTATTTTTGTTTGACTACCGTAGCATTGATGTTGATGGCCAATTTGTAACATGCCTTGGTCGGATCGACCCCAGGCATCTCTTCTAAAGTCTACACAAAGATATCTCTATTCATTCGTAAGAATTGAATGAGAGCATCCTTATCATGCTGGACAAGCTTGGTATCGATGAAAGTACCTCTGCTAGGTTAATTAATGTCGATGTATTATGTAGGCTCTTCTGTGGAAGGCTGATCATCAATATGACCAGCTTTCTGTAATTGCTATGCGGTGTTCTCTCAAGCTCTGGAATACTTTTGACTGCCCTTGATTTCATAGATTCCATCATTGTGTTTGAAGCGAAGTACTTGATGATAAGTAGAAGCGATTGCTTCCATGTTGTAAATCTAGCAGCGGCCCATAATCCAGAGATAACAAGATTTATCGTTGATGACGTAGAAAAGGACGTCGATTGTGGCTGGTTCAGCGGTGATAGGTAAAATTATCTTGCCTACTCGATCTTCTTTGAAACCATTAAATCCACTAATATCGGTGTCACTCAGAATGATTTGATCGACCAATCCCATCTGGTCGATTGTACTTTGAAAGAGAATCTTAATACCCCTTCCAGTATCGATCATCATTGTATGCATGGCGAATTTATTTATCTTGAGCATTATGACTAATGTATCATGATAGGGAAATTTTACAATACTAATGTCGCAATCTTTGAATGAAATCCTAAAGAAGTGATTGCTCGACTCAGGTAGAAGCTTGGCTTCTTTATCCTGAGGTGTGAGATTACAACATTCGGATAGTCTCCCGCGCTTAAATCTACAAGAGTTGTTGATCTGATGAATCTCGATCATTTTTTGTAGTACATATAGTACAAATATTTCTCCTCAGCTTGATCTTCGACCTGGACTACGTCGAGCTGCTTCTTATAGCTGCCATTCTTATATGATTTTAGGTCGATAATGTACTCGTACATCCGACCCTCTTTGAAAATGTATTCCAGCGACCTCTATAAAGCATAGTAGTTGTCAGTAGCATGATGATTTACCTTAGGATGCATATAGTACGGGCGACCTTGAAATGCTTTTGATCACCCTGAATCTCCTTCGGTTCATTGTTTTGTTCTGCAGGTAGACCATTAGTGGTTAAAATGGATTTTATAGATTTATGCCTTTTGGACATCATCCTTTCCAAGTCGACATAACCATTGACCTTGGTGTTCATATCTTCCAAGGTTGTGGGTTTGCTGAGGAAGAGGTGCTCATTGGCATTGCAGTCGAGTTGAAGCGCGTTAGTAAAAATAGTAGCAACTATTTTCTGATCAAGATTGTCTACTTTACGCGCGAGCTCCAATTTTTTTTTGTAAATGCCTCAAGCCTCTTCCCTTGTGATTGTTTAAGACTAATAATTAAAAATAAATTCTCCTCCTTGTCTTTGTTGTGAGCATACGTCTTGATGAATTGCTTCTGCAGCTGATCGAAGGTGAGGATGGAATCTTCAGGTTGAGAATGGAACCACCGGAGCAGTTCCCCCGTAAACTTGTTGCGAACAGACGGTAAAGAATGTGGTTGAGATTGGAGTACAATCCCAATGAATCACGGTATTGCTGGATATGCTCCTTTTGATTGGTGTCCTTGTATTTACGTATATTTGAAGTATGGAAACCTTTCGGTATTTTCATACCGAATAACTCTTGGGCAATCAGACTTTCTTGCAACTTGGTAAGATCGCCTTTATTGCCTAAAGTTTGAGCTTCAATTAACTCCTTGAAGTGCTGATCCATATGCTCTTGTGTGACGTACTGACGTATGGCTTGAGTGGCTTAGTGAGGTGATTGAGGATTATGAGTGTCGGTACCCTCAATCTGGTGATCACGTGGTTGAGGTCGCTGTTCTTCCTTTTGATGTTTAGAAGGTTGGTAACCTTTGCTGATATCAGACTGAGCTTCACCAGATAAATGAATTGAAGGTTGAGGCTCATGCCGAACATTTATAGTAATAGCTTTGCTGGTAGCCCCTCGAGGTCCTAACCTTTCTCATACAGAATTTCGGGAGTACTCTGGAACTTGATCATGATATCTGGTTTGGGGAGCCTGTTGAGTGTCATACAAAGCTTGTAATGCGGTTTGTATGGTTGTCATCTGGTCTTCATGTCGTTTAAACACTATCAAATGATCTCATCGCTTGGCTTCAAGCTCCTTCTCGCAGAACTCTCGGTCAAGAGTTAACTGACGTTCGAGCTCATTACGCTTCTCTGTTTTGGCCTGGATATTCACCCGTAGTTCTATAAGTTGTTATGGCTCAACTGAAAGATCATGTTGGATTTCGGTTGCTGGTCGTCTGGAAGTGACCATGTTTGGAGATTAATAGTTGAATGAATGTATACCTTAAGATATCGTGGAAATGTCTTCTTTCCCACAGACGGTGCCAAATATAATGGCCTAATTCCATAGCTCAAAATGGTTCGGAATTAGCTCTTACACCAAATGTACCTACGACAAAAGCTAGTATAAAGTAAGAAATGATACATGTGATTTAGCGTAGAAAATCTTTGAATAAGTAAAAAGCCACGACCTCGAGTTGAGGGTTTTAGTAGCAGTAACTTTTATTGCTTGAGGCTGATATCTTATTACAAGTGATCTCTTGAACTAAAAATACTTGATCTTGTAAATAAGAAATTTGTATTAGAGTAAAGATAATTTAATTTTTCTTGGTCCCTGTCTCTTCTGGATCTTTTTCTTTATATCGACCTTACCCACAACTCGTTATTGTGCTGAAGCACGTTCTCTAAATAATGAGGTAAGTGGTAGTTGACTATGTAACTGTTGAGTTCATGAGAGACAAGTGTCTTTGACTTGTTTATATTCTTCTTTTGTGCTCTATCCACGTTCATTATCAGTTTGTGGTCTAGCTGGCAATGCTGACTATTTATGTCATGTATGAAATGTGTGAGTCTAATATAGAGGTAGTTCGAATTGGGTTAGGTCGAGGGATCCATGCAGGTGACATCTTGGTTCCATCAGCCTAGTTGAATAAGGCTTGCCGACAATGCTTTTATATTTATAAATGGAAATGCTAGCTTTTATTTTATTTATTTATTTATTTAAGTTTTTGTTTTAGGCATGATCTATATGACTATGAGACTTTGAAATAATCATATGTTTGATTTGCTGTTGATGTTTGTTTAGGTATACTTTGTAAATAAAGTGTTACTTTTATTAGTTTGGTTCATGCATATCAATATAGAGAGGTAATGATTAATTTAGTAGGAAATGTATGGATTTAGATGTTATTAATGGCCTAATTTTCCTATTCTACAAATGTATATTGTAGGGACCTATCCCTCGACCTAGTCCAAACTCGAACTACCTCAATACCAGACTCGCGTATTATACATGTGATATATACAATCAACATTGACACCTCGACCACGAACTGATAAGGAACGTGGCTCGAGCATTACATAAAATATGAACAAGTCAAGATACCTATCTCCCACGAACTAATTGTTACATATTCAACTACCACTTACCTTATTTTTAGCATAATATGCTTCTACACGATAAATGAATTATAGGTAAGGTCTATATAAAGGATGAGTTTCAGAGGAGATAGGACCAGGAATTCTACATTCTAAGACCACAATTTTTTTTATCTTTCAAGATTAAATATTTCTAGCTCAAGAGATCACTTGTAATAAGATATCAGCCTCAAACAATAAAAGTTACAATTACTAAATCCTCAGCTCGAGGTTGTGGTTTTTACTTATTCAAAGGTTTTCCACGCTAAATTACCTGTGTCATTTCTTGAATTACACTAATTCTGGTCACATGTACATTTGGTGTAAGATTTAATTTTGAGCTATTTCGAGATATGAAATTAGGCCATTACATTTGGCACCTTTTGTGGGAAAGAAGACATTTTCATGATATCCTAAGGCATAAATTTACTCTGATATCCCTTTCCAATCATGGTCACTTCCAAGCGACCAGCAGCAGGAGTCCAGCTCAATCTTTGAGTTGAACCAGAATAGCTCACTGAACTAAGGGCGAATCTTCACGCCAAGATAGAGAAACACGTATGAAATGCATGAGTCTGATATGGACGTAGTTCGAATTGGGTTAGGTCGAGGGATAGGTCCCTACAACGAGCATATAGATTTTCATAGAGAACAACAAATCTGATTGAATTTGAAATAAAAAAAATAACTAAATATTTTTTTTTAACAATAAATCACTGTAGCAGCGACATATAAATCACTGTAGAAATACTGAAAATCAATGGTAGCAGACGCAAAAAATACTGTAGCAGATGCAGAAACCTGTAGCGGTCGTAAAAATCACCATAACAGTTGGAAAAAAAATCTCGATCTTCAAAACTGTTTCCTCGAATTTTAAATCACAAATCAATAGAGAATCGCCCTACGAACTACTGTGAAAATCGAATAATTAAGCTCACTCTGATGCCAATTTAACGTAAACTCTCAACACGAGAGCTAGATTGAGAAGTCTTTTTCAATAAAATCAACCTAAAACTAAATTAGGGTTAAACCTTGAACTTTATTCAATCACAACTAAGAGATAAATGTACACCACCCTCTTCTTATATAGGCCTCAACCCTAATCCTCCTACAAAAGCAAGTCCCCTACCTCTCCAAATTAGAATCTAATTAAACATTAAAATAACCTAAAATAAAAAGACACCGACGATGTGCACTAGGAACTGTTTACATCATAACTAATGCATTATTTATATTTACATCCCAAACAACTATTTTATTAGGAATCCTAAACCATATTCCCCAAGTATCTGTTATTGGAGGAATTGGAGGGACTGAAGAAACCTAACTCAAAGCTCTCACTTATAAATACCAGTGTTATCTGCAATTGACTGTGTTCCATTAAGAGTATCAGTTGCTATCGAACATTTTATGAAAAAAGTTTATAAATAGCAGAGAAAAAAAGGAGAAAAGCTCCTCCTCTCATGGGTTGATCTCACAGTTTTAAAACAATAAAGGTTGGAACTTTTTCTTTGAGATATATTTTCCTCTATGAGCAATGAAAGTCATAAACCCCATGAGATATATATATAATATATTTAGCCGATAAATTGTTGATAGACGTGTGCCTAAGTTTTTCACTAAGACTATACTATTTACACATTATCATTAGGGAAAAAAGACCAGTAGTAACCATACTGACACCTTTTACTAAAATTATACTATTTAAACATCTTTGCTAGGGAACAACGATCAGCAGTAACCATTCCAATGAAATATTTGGATATAATCAAAACGGCTAATTAAACTAAAATAAAATAAACTTGAACTCTAGAACATAAACAAACTGCTAAATTAAACTAAAATGAAATAAACTTGAACTTTATAACATAAACAAACTGATAAATTAAATGAAAACTAAGGTTATGAGGTTGCCCTTTCAGTCCCTCTCACCTATAAAGACACCCTCAGGGGTGTGTGTGCAGAGATTGTGAATACTTATCAAGAACAATATAAACAAACTTGTATTTATTATGAAATACTTACAAAGGATTAGAGAAGATGGACGAAGATATACAGTGGATGGAGGAGGTAGCTTACAAACATAAACTTAGAACTTAGAGACTTAAGATATATATTTTAAAAACGTACACATAAACGAGCTCTCTGGCTCCTTATATAGGTGAAGACGGATTCCAAATGGTTTGAAGTCCGTATAATGTTGTCCAGCTTGGAGTTGTCTGGTGGAAGACAAGGTAAGTGGTCTTAAGGTGCCACAAAGTGGCCGATCCCACAAAATGATCTTCAGGTCCCACAAAGTGCTCGTCATGTTCTACAAAGTGGTTTGTAGGTCTCATAAAGTGGTTTGCTTTTGACTTTGGAAAATAATGATGGTGGAGACATACATAGTGCGTTCTGAATGCGATTCCTTCGGAGAAGTGTTCTTTGGGTCCCACAAAGTAGAGAAAACTTATGGTTACTGCTTGTATCAGCATACTAAGTGTTGGAGTACTGTTGTGAATGGGAAATGAGTTGGTGAATGGGAAATGAGCTGCCGCCAACTAATGGGGTTATGATGGTAAGGAAAGTACTATTAGAGTGTCGGTGCTCGTGACTTTGGCTTTTCCCTTTACTGTAGTCTTGAGTTGTTGTTCTTAAACTTTGATCATGGCATCCCAGTAATCTTCCATAGTAGTTCTGAAGATTTTACAGAGGTCATATCTTCATTTGCATATGGGTTTTGGCTTTTTCCTGGTTGGCAAAATTACTGACTGTAGTTGTCTTTGGGTAAGGTGGATACCTGTGATGTTGTGGCTGTTGCAAAATGGTCCTTAAAATTCTATATGACCTTCACTTGACGTTCTTCTGAGGTCAAATTAGGATATCGATTCTTAATTAAATCTATGAAAAGCTGGAAGATATTAGTCGAAGAGACTAATGTACTGACTGCTTTCTGATTTTCTATTTTAGAAGATAAAACATATTCTTCAGTTGCTTTGTTGACTAATGCAATAATATGTTCAGTTTTAAACCCATCCCACCATCTATAAAAGAAGGTGCGTTGGAGAATGGGGAGTTTCAGTTCATCAAAACATGTTTTGAGGTCCCATTTCTAGATCCATGTGAGCTGGAATTTTGTAAAATACCATAAGGTATTTCTGCCAATAGGTGGATTGGTAACAGTTTTCCCCTTGAGCTTTTGGTGAAATTCATACCAAAGGGTAAAGGGATTCTGAAGGGCTTTCGGAAGAACATCAAAGTCGGGTTCAATTTTTTCTCTCCAATTAAGGAACCAAGTGGGGAAACTGGATCTTTTAATAATATCTGAATTGATGCAGAAAAACCAAGTATGTTTTATGACAGGGTTCTGATAGTTAAAAGTAAAATGCCAGGCCTGAATATAATCCTAATAGTTATATTGATGGCCATTCAGTTTAAGAGACCTAGATTTAGTTGGATCTAGACCCCATTTGGAAAGGTGCAGAACCCTAGTAACATAACACTTAGAATATGTTATAGGACTTTCTTGGTCTTTTGGATTGATATGATGGTACTAAAGTTGAACATGTGCAGTTTCTATTAACATGGCCTCATAGACATACCGGTAACGACCCTCTTGGACCATATAATTCTAATTTGCAAAATAGCATTCTTTGAGACCCCAAACATCTTGATGGAGTTTAAGGTCATCAATAAAAGGGTTAACATGCTTTCTTTTACCAGTGCTTTCTGGTGGTAAATAATATTCTGTTTAAGGGCATCTCTAACAGTTTTCTTGGGTTCCTAATTACTGTTGGTGGGAAGCTTCGGATACTTTTTTCTACTGTTGTGACCCCAGCCTTATTCATGAGGTTTCATGTTCGGCTTTTTCCTGTAGAAATTCCCTGGTAAGAAAATCAGGGTGAGAATTCTGATTGCCTTTAATATACTCAATAGAGAAATCAAAAGTAGATAGTTCAGATTGCCATCTGGAAAATATTTGTTTTGATGCAAGATTGTTAATATCTTTCTGAATGATGTCTTCACCAGAGCTGCAATCAATTATGAGTAGAAAGGGTTGATTTAATAAGTCATCCTGAAATTTAAAAATGCCTTTAACAATAGCAAGCATTTTTTTTTAATTGTGGAATAGCCATCTTCCATTTTCTAGATGTAAAACAAAGTAATTCTTCCTTTTGGAATGAAGGATTCCTTTATTTTAATATCCCACCAAAACCCAAATCAGAGGCATCGGCTTCTACAATTTTTGGCCAGTGAGGGTTGGCATGACCTAAGCAAGGGAGTTGTTTAACACTTAATTTGATACATTGTACAACTTGTGTATGTTCAGAAGTCCAGGGAGTAGGAGTCTTAGTAAGTCTATTGTATAATATTGTGCTATCCTGGGCAAGATTCTGATAGTAGCCTGCAATGTAATTGAGACGACCAAGAAATTATTGTAATTGGGGTTTCTCTCTTATTTCATCTGGAAATTTTGAGGTAAACTCAATGCTTATGTCAATAGGGATTATTTGTCCTTTGGAAATGTCATGTCCTAAGAATCTAACTGTTAATTGAATTAGCTTGATTTTAAGGGTGATAACGGTCAAAATCCGGTGTTTAGTATGGGTAAAAATTAGAGTGTTGTTCACTTTTGAACGGAACTAAAAAGTAGTTTTGGTCTTGTGTTTTAGTAATCTAAGGTTGTAAAACTGTAAAAATCTATGATATGGTTTTAATCAAGAATAAAGGTCTAGGGGCTTCGGATTTCACCACCATTTACACACAATATCAACATAGTATCGTATATTAAATTCTCCACTTAATTGAAATAACAAACTTCGGCCTTTTGTCGATGTAATCCCATGATTAATTATAACTCAAGTATAATATATTGTATAAACTAAGTATGTACTAAAAACACATTCCATGAAAGCTATGCTAACTATGAAATATTAATTAGGATCATACCTTAGAAAAATACAATATTAATATAATTTTACTATATCATTTGAGAATCACAAAACTCTTCCTATATCTCTACTTAAAGAGATCATAGGATGATAATGGATGTCTCCAACAATATAGTTTTGAGATTTGTGATAATATGCTCATATTGTGTTGAAGAAAAATACATTCTACTACATGATATCATACGCTTATGGCGGATCCATCTTTACCCCTAGTGAGGACTTAGCCGACCATTATAACAACTATAAAACCTAAATGATATGAGAATGAAATGAACACAAACTATCAACAAAAGGAGAAATTTTATTGACTTACAAAATAAAATACTCCAAATGCTTACAAGACTTGCACCAACTTATTCCAATAATGCTCTCTTGCACTCTAGAAGAATGATTCTCTCAAAATTGGATGATCTTATGAGCTCACCACCTCTCCTTTTATAGATGAAGGAGAAGGTTTTTACATTTAATATTAGATTTATAACCTATGCCATGAATGTACATAAATTTGTAACCTCCAAGAGTTATCCTCCAAAATTGTAACCTCCCTATGTGGGACCCTTGTGTTTAACAACTCTACATCCTTCTCCAGCAGTTCATCCTTTGAGCTATACATTCCGGTATTTTCACATATTTGGTAAATGAGCCCCATGTGACCTGAAATATAAAAATTGGTTTTATAAGTCATGTTTAATAATAAAATTAAGAATAATAAACATTAAGTCATAGGAGAATAGTGGTCATTTTATGTGTCCATCAGGGGGCAGATAAGACCTAACCATTGCGATGGTTAACATCCTTAAGGATTTTAAGGTGTTTAAAGTGCTGATCAAGTATAGTAGAAAATAAGAGAATATCATCAATATAGACAATACAGAAGTCAGAATAAGGCATGAAAATATCATTCATAATATTTTGAAATTTGGATGGAGCATTTTTTAAGCCAAAAGGCATGACATTCTATTCATAATGGCCAAATGGTATTGTAAATGTAGTTTTATATTTATCGATCTCACTAATATGGATTTGTCAATATCCCAATTTTAAGTCGAATTTGGAGAAGATAATAGCATTATAAAGACAATTTAAAATGTATTTTTTATTAGGGATTGGGTAACGAATCCATTTAGAGAGTCGTTGAAGGCTTATAGTTGACTGCAAGTCTGGGAACACCTCTTTCTTTCTCAGTATTCTTATCAACATAGAAGGCTATGCAGCTCCAAGGAGAGTAACTTTTACAGATAAGGTTTTTATCAAGAAGATCTTGGATTTCTTTCTTACATAATATAAGATATTCAGAATTCATCTGACTAGGCCTAGTTTTAGTAGAAATTTAGGCTTTTTCATCAAAATTTGGTTTGTACGGTAGAGAAACAACATGTTACTTTCGATTCTAGAAAGCGTTAGGAATGCTGCAACAAACTTCATTAATGAATTGCTGCCCAATAGTCTTGATTTAGATTTTTATCTCAGAGGACTGAAGGTTGTGGGAAATGTCCATGACATGACATTCTTCTTGAAGGAAATTCAGATGGTTTGTTTTAGAATCAATTATAGTGTTAAGTTTATTAATGATCCTAGTTTCAAGATCTTTAATAATTCAAAACTAATTTCTTGGCCTTGATAATTGCACCATATCCCTTTTAGATCAACCTTATGTAAGGGCATAAGGAGACTGAGGAAAAGAGTGCCAAAAATGATTTACTGTTGAAGATTGCGAACCAAAAGAAAGGTAGAAGAAATACAAGCACCTTTATTACAGATAAAAATGTTTGAGAGTTTATAATGGATTTGGATCTTATTACCACTAGCAGAGGTAAGAGATTGGATAGCTTTTTCAAAGTACTTGGTAGGAATTCAGCCTTCTTGTATACAGTTAAGGTCAACACCACTATCCATAAGGGCGATGACATTTTTGATAGTAAATTCCTCATTAATGGCAATGCTAACTTAGATATACCATTTTTGTGAAATAACTTTTTGGATAAGGTTGAGATAGAAGTTATCTTCATCTACGGGAGTAGGATGAACATATTTTTTTGATAGAATCTTTGGTTTGTCCTTATGAAAGAACCTGTAAATGGTTAATGTTAAAACCCGGTGTTTGTCTAAAGATTTTTAAATGTTTAATTTCAGATTTTAAAGTATTAATTTTTGTTCAAGGATTTTGGATAGTGAGAGGTTTTTCAGTTTCCATTCCCTGGAGGATCTCCTGGAATTTATAATCTCTACCAGGTATGCCAAAAAGTGGTGGTTCTGTTTCAGACATTCAGATATCCTATAGCATTTATTAGAGACAGAGAAGACTTTAGTTATATTGTCAAGATTAGGGATTGTATCCACAATGGATAGAAGTTCACTCTGGGTAGTGGTAAGAGTATTAAGTTGGAAACCATTTATGTTATTAATGGTCTTTTGAAAAAGGGATGCTGAACATTCGTCACAAGATGGTTCTGTAATGGAAGGATTAATGTGATCAATTTGATTGACTGATTCGGTATGGTTAATAGAACCGTGTCCAGAGGTGGTACTGAGTAACAGTTTTCTGAACGAAAGTTTTGAATCTGTAACACTTTGTAGTTCTTGCTATTTTGTGGTATACTGGTTGGTTAAGTGTCCTTGTGGGACAAACTTGTAACAAATACTGGTTGTAGGCTGATTACAAGCACTGTCATACTATTTGTCTTTATATTTTTTTTGCATTTTCTATGTTTCTGGTAAAAAGAAAACTGGTGATAATACTCTATAGTTGTCAGGTTTCCTGGTAAATTCGAGTTGGCAAGTGGATATTCAGATAATCCATTGATAGTCCATTTATGGATTGTTTTCCTATTGTCAGAATGTTGATTCAGATAAGATTCTTTTGTAAAGAAAAATTCATGTGGATCAGATCTTTTAGAAGAATCTTTGTGGGATGGTTCGATTGCATGCGAGTAAAGCTCAATGGCTTGGATGTAGTTTTCGGATTTACTATCAGAAAAATCATGTGTGATTTATGGTGTGGAGTTTCTATTTAGAGTGTCAATATGAAACCGTCCAAGACTGTCGTCCGGAGGTTCACCATACTCAGAGTCCTGGGAATCTAAGGGTTGAAGATTATTGACCAAAAGGATAGGTTTAATGTTAGTACTATACATGCTAGATGTTGGACTAACAATATTCAGTTGGGTAACTAGAATTTGATCAGTTATTTTAAAAGGTGTAAAGCTGATATTGTCTACATTGGATTCAGGGGGGGAGGGAATTGACAGATTAGACTTTATTACCGTCTAGTGGAATCTGATTGATATGAGAAATGGCTATAGTATTGATAATGTTATGAGGATAAGGATACCATGTTATAAACCAGTCATAAAAGAATATAATCTTTTGGCTTCGTTCCATTTTATGGTAGTAAATGTCTTCAATAAGATATAATTTTTCTCTCAAAATAGTTATCCAGTACCATTTTCTGAAGTCATCATGAGTGGAAGTCATGAATTTGTTACAGATAAAATGATGAATAATTGAACCAGGGCTAAAATTCATATGTGAAGGATGGATCACATAAATATGAAAATATTCATATAAGAATTTCAGTATGGTTACTGCTGATCGTTGTTCCCTGACAAAGATGTTTAAATAATATAATTTTAGTAAAAGGTGTCAGTATGGTTATTGCTGGTCTTTTTCCCCTGACGATAATGTGTAAACAGTATAGTCTTAGTGAAAAACTCAGGTACACGTCTATCAACGATTTATCGGCTAAATGTCCACTTCTAGGAAAACAACGCCATACGCGACTTGGGTGACGTACCATACTGAATTTGTTCACTAGACTAGGCTGATAAAACATCGTCAACTAGAGAAAGAATAAAGCAGTAAATACACCGTCATTTCTCACTAGACTATACTGAGAAAGCATCTTCAACCAAGAAAGAAGATAAATACTAAAGAATACCTAGTTCGCATATGATATTTATCATACCTACGTGAGCTAAGAAATTAGCCACACATGGCTCTGATAAAGTCTTCAGGTCCCACAAAATGGTCAGTGGATCCCACAAAGTGGTTAGTTGGTCCCACAAAGTGGTCGGTCCCGCAAAAGTGGTCTTCTTTGACCTTTGGAAAGATAATGATGGTGGGGGAATGCGTAGTGCATTATGAGTGCGATTCCTTCGGAGAAGTGTTTTTTGGGTCCCTTGTGATTATTGCTTGTCTGCATATTGAGTGCTAAAGTACTGTTATGAATGGGAAATGAGCTGGCCTTGGAGAAAGTAGTCAGTCATGATCAAGTCCATTCCACTATGTTTGTTCAGGATGGGGAAAATGATCTAGAAAAGTTTATGGGGTGAAGTCCTGATTGGGGCTAAAATAGGAAAAAAAGGATGGTTTGCTCCGGGCGGATAGTTTGGTACATGCCAGGCTGAGTGACACTTGTTACTGAATAGTGTTGTGAAAGAATTGGCCATAAGAGGGTCTAAATAAGGGTCCAATGGCGCATATATAGTTGCCTTCGACATAAATCTGGTGGCGGGTGTTCCATGGTTAGAACATTGGCTCTGCTAGTTGGGTTATCCCCGTATCTGCGGGAAGCAGGATATCTGTTGAAGAGAGATGCAAGATAGTGATTAGGATAAGTACAAGAATGAGTAATAATATTTATCCAGTGGAGACTAGGGTAATAACATGTTTTGTGAGGTAAATTAACCCATTCATGATGAATAATGTTAATATCCAGATAAATTCTGTCATTAGAGAACATAATTGGTTTAAGGTTAGCAATAGTATGATAGAAAAGAGGGGGAAAACTTCGAAGGTCTTAGATACAAGTGACTTCTAGGAAGGTGATAGACCCATTTTCAAAGAGCCATAGTTTATCAGGCTAGGGATGGGTACTTCTGATGGCATATCCTGGACTGCCATAGAAATTAATAGATTTAAGGGAAGATCCTAGAGGGGGTGTAGTAGAATAAAGATCTTTACTGCGGGCTTCCCAATTGGCCAAAGTCAATTCCAATTTGGGGATAGCTAAAAGTTTAGGGTGGTGAATGATGTTAAATTTTTTAATCGATCGTTCAGTTTTGACTAAACTGACAAGTATCAATGGGTTTGATGTGTCTTTACCAAGAGTCGTTTGCTCTGGACTAGTCTTACTGTTTCCCCGAGTAAGATCGGTTAAAACCAATAAATCATTAGATTTATAGTTAGTGTAAGCCAGGCGATGCTGTTTAGTACTTTCTGGTTGAATATACAGTTTACTCAAATAAGTTCCACGAGTGCTGTGGTAAGTCCAAGAGTGATGTAAGCCTTCAAGGTGAGATAGAGAGTTTTCCATATTTTTTATGAAATGAGCTAAAGTTGTCATTTTCATAGAAAAATTACTATTGTTAGTAAAGAAAAAATATTGTTGTTAGTAAAGCTGTTTTTGTCATTTAGAGTGGATAATGTATGAGACTATTCAGTTGGTAAATTAATTTGATTATTGTCCAGCTGGAACCCATCCAGTAAAACTGTATGGGGTTCTGTAGTAGGTAGATTATCTACCATAATTCGAATAGGGCCATAACTAAGCTGAAGAAGTTCTGTTCCTGAAAAAGACTGAAATTTATTATGAGTAGTGATGAAGTCAAAAGTAATATCATGTCCCTGATAAGTACCAATTATTCCTGTTGGAGTAATATTATATAAAGGCATAAGGAGATTGAGAAAGGGAGCTCCTAAAATATCTCGTTGGTGTAAATTCCTGACGCTAAGAAATACATAAGGAATATTCTGGTTGTTATTACAGATAGAAACGTGCAAAATTTTATATTGACTATTCATTCTAGTACCACTAGCAGAGGTAAGAGATTGAGTAGTTTTTTCAAAATACTTGGTGGGAACCAAACTTTCCTGAATACAGTTTAAATCAGCCCCACTATCTACAATGGCAATTACTTGAATGGTATATTCATGTTGGATAACAAGAGTAATTTAAATTTACCATTTTGGTGATGATATTTTGTGAAAAAAATGCAGATGAGAGTTATTTGTCTTCTCAGTCTGTTGACTAACAAAATTATTTGTTAGAATTGGTCGTTTGTCCTTGTATTCGAATATCATAAGAGTATCATACTTCTGAAGAGAAAATTTGATATTTATGATTTCAGATTTCAAGTAATTAATTTTTTTGATGTAAGTCTTGAGTGGTGATAGGTTTAGCAGTCTCCATTCGGCTGAAGATATCCTGAAAATTATAATAATTATCTGTAGGGAGTGTAGGTGCTGTATTGGGATTCGGATTATCCTGGATCAGCTGTTGGATACATAGATTTAGGATTTGAGTAATAATTTATGGATCAGGGATTTTATCATAATGGATATCAGTTGGCTTTGGTTTGTGGTTATGGTATTGAGTTGTAAACCATTCATTTCCATAATGGCTTTTTCAGTAATTTGGAGGATTGGATCCAGAACATTTGTCATAAGGTGTTTCTTCTGTTGAAGAGGAAACACTGTGGTCAATGCGGTTGATTGCTTCGGAGTAATTCGAAGAACCTTCTTTAGAAGTAGTGTTGAGCAAGAGTTTGCTTAGCTAAAATTTTAATTCTTCATCTATGTGAAGTTCTTATAGTTTACGTTTTATGGCACACTTGTTGGCCAAGTGTCCTTGTTTACCACACTTATAACAAGTACGGGTTTCAGTTTGTTTAGAAGAGATAGTATGAGGTAAATGCCTTTTACGTTTTCTATGTTTTTGGTAATAAGAATTATCCTGATCCTTATATTTTATGTTATGACTTTTTCTTAAGTGATGAGACTATTGTCTGGTATGTAGGCGGTGTTTGCGAGGATAAGTAACAGGAAGGTCATAAGCAAATTGATTACAAAATTTGCCAATTTCCTTTTTCCCTGTTAATTTTTTTTAAGTTGATAATGGAGTTTGAGGTCATTACAGATACTCAGACCTACCTGGGTATAAACACTAATAAGATAACCACAAGTATAGTTATGGTAAGGTTTATAATTGCCGTCATACTGGTCCTTGAGCTTCTGACAAACTTTAGCAGCAAATAATGGTGGAAGACCATCAATAAATTTGGTTTTCCAATGTTCTGCATTGGCATCACTGTGTTGCATGACCTTGCATATATAAACATCCTTATACCATCTAAAATGGGTGAGAAAAGGACATCTAAGGTTTTGTAGGAGTTCTCTATTCCTTTCATGTCGTTGTGGTGAAAGACCCATAAAATGTAAAAGGATAGTTTGGATAAGGGTGTAAATAACATCTTTGATAGGGATAGTACTAGTTCCTTCCTTTTTGACGACTCTAAATTTTTTTATCTTCTGATCATGAGTGAGAACATTATCCCACCAGCTTTTAAGAATGCCTGTGAATCCATTGGCAATAAATTTGGCGACGCTGTCATTTTCATTACCAACAGTTTTATAGATATAGGCATACATAAACATTTTATGAATAATTTATAAATTTGGTATTTTGATAAACCATCAATATTTCATTCATAAATGGTACGTCCATTATAAGATATTTGATTTTGAAAGGAATCTTCTTCGAATAAAAGATCCTGAGATCTTTTATAATATGTTTTTAACTGGGATGGTTGATATTCGATTTTATAAAGACTGGCTTCAACTGCTTGGATGTGAATTTTGGATTGATCACCAAAGGTTGCTTTTGATGCAGAAGTTTTTTCCAGAGTATTAACACTAAGATTTTTTAAGTCTTTCAACCAAAAGGTCAGCAAACTCAGAATCATGGGAATCTGATAGCTTAAAGTCATTGACTAGGAATGTTGGCTTAATCTCAGCACTATGTGTACTAGAGGATGTACTGGCTGTATCAATGTTGATATTACTGGTACGTTGGATGTGATCTTCGATACGATTCAGCTGGTTTCCTATCGTTTGAAGACTGACATTAGTCTAATTATTATGTTTAATAATAGGATTAACATCAGTGATTTGATTGGTAGGATGGGCAAAGGCGTTAGCTTCCAAAGGCTTGGAGTTAGGACTTTCTTTTCTTAAATGGAGAGATTCAGGGGGAGGGGGACAGATTTGACTTCGGTGCCATCTGTTTTAACCCACATCTTGGTGAAATCTTCCATATTAATGATTATATATTAAGGACAAGGATACCATGTTGTGAACCAGTCACAAAAGAATGCGATCTTTTGGCCTCGTTCAATCTCATGGTAGTAAATGTCTTCAATAAGGTATAATATTTCTCTTGTAAAAGTTTGGAAATGCCATTTTCTGAAGTTATCATGACTAGAAGTCATGAATTCGTTATTGATAAACTGGCGAATAATAGAGTTAGGGCTTAAATCCATAAAGAATATTAAACATAGAGGCTTACTTCTGATATAGGAGAAGTAGTTTGATCTACTTTGGACCTAGTGCTGGTAAAGGGATCATTATAGATGCCATGAGGAATCTATTTATCAGAAAGTCTAATTCCCTGAATAATGGGTTCAGATGTAGAATTTTGAGAAACCAAAGGTCTGGAAGAAGGGCAAGAGACATGGTAGGGAATGTCGCCCTCGTTGGGTATCTGTCTATAAGACCTGCTCTTATGGAGGGATAGTTTGATGGGATGGGATGCAAAGGTTACCTCTACGTCTCCATTAGGGGTTTGAGTGATTTGGTTTACTTGGTTAGTATACCTTGGTCTGGGAACTACTGCTCTAGGTAAGATCCATTCAGTAGGGATACTCAGTTTATCCCAATTTATAAGTCTGTTGACTGTAATATTAGTAGTTAAACAGTTGCTATGAACTGCTACAATTGTACCTGGTTCACTTTTCAGAATAGCCTGAGGGCATAAGTTATTCATAACCTTATAGTGGATTCGGTAAATAACGGCTATAACTTATGCTCCAAGGATAAAATCATATCCATGTGTCTGGATTCAGAGACTAATAACATCAAACATAGACTTATCGGTAAAGGACAAGGTTAAGTTGAGATAAACATCAAAATAAACTGGTCCATGACAAAAGTTAGTTTGAACGATTCCCATAAGAGATGATTTAAATTCTTGACTCCTCTCATCTCTGAGATATGTAAGAATACTAGAATTGATTCCTAGGAGAGTCAAAGGTTTGAATGCTACTTGGATGTATCCAACATGCAGATAATTATATTTTTTAAGATATCTTTCAATATCATGAAGATTAAGTAGTTTCAAGGTATGACATTCACTGTCAAGAGCTATGAATTGCTCCATAATCTTGATATTATCTTGGCTAATGAAATCGAACATAACTTTTTTGTATATTAATTTGGACTTGATAGCTAATATAGTATATTGATTTAGTTGCTGGGTTTGTTCAAACCCTATTAATTTAGAGTTTTTTTTATAGATGATTGGTCCTCGTGAGACCTATTAAGTTCATCCATATGTGAATGATGGATCACATAGATATGTAAATCCCATATAGGAATGTCAGTATGGTTACTGCTGATCTTTGTTCATTAACAAAGATGTTTAAATAGTATAATCTTAGTAAAATGTGTCAGTATGGTTACTTCTGGTCTTTTTTCTCTAACGAAGGTGTTTAAACAGTGTAATCTTAGTGAAAGAATTAGGTACACGTCTATCAACGATTTATCGGCTAAACGTCCTCTTCCTGGACAACACGCCATACGCGACTTGGGTGACGTACCATACCTAATTTGTTCACCAGACTAGGCTGAGGAAACATCGTCAACCAGAGAAAGAATAAAGTAGTAAACACACTGACATCTCTCACCAGACTAGACTAAAAAAATATCTTTAACCAAGAAAGAAGATAAACAGTAAAACATACCTAGCTCGCATATGATATTTAGCATACCTACGCGAACCAACAAAATTAGCCACACATGGCTCTGACACTAATGAATGAGATGGATCTAATTAAAATGACTAATTAAACTTAAATGAAATAAACTTGAACTCTAGAACATAAACAAACTGCTAAATTAAACTAAAATGAAATAAATTAACTTGAACTCTAGAACATAAACAAACTGCTAAATTAAACAAAAACTAAGGTTATGAGGTTGCCCTTTCAGGCCCTCTCACTTATGAAGACACCCTCAGGGGTGTGTGAAGAGATTGTGAATACTTATCAAGAACAATATAAACAAACTTGTATTTATTATGAAATACTTACAGAGGATTACAGAAGTTGGATGAAGATATACAGTGGATGGAGGAGGTAGCCTACAAACATAAACTTAGAACTTAAAGACTTAAGATATATATTTTAAAAACGTACACACAAATGAGCTATCTGGCTATATATATATATATAAAGTTGACAGATTTTTGAACACAGATATAGGACTTGTAGGCCAATTTGAGGATCAGGAAGTAGTGGCCAATTTTTATTTTGGAAGGTAAGCCGGTTTTGAGGATCCGTAACCCTAACCCTAACCAAGCCCCGAAAGGCATCCAAAAGGCCGAAGGCAAACCACAAGTCTTCGAAGAGGTACCCAAAGCTCGAAGGCTACAAGCCCCGAAGGGTACAAAACCCAAAGGCCCACAAGACAACCCAAAGGATGTCCACAATTCTCACTCAGTGGTTCGAACTTATGACCTTTCATGTTGTTCATGACCTCTCGTGGGGCCTGGGGGGTCACACAACCACTGAGCCAAGAGCTCAATGGTTGGAGTGACCAATTTGGATACATAAATTCAACATACGTTTCTATAAACTTTGTTTGACTTTGACACTCGTTGCTAATATAGTATTCTAATTTGTGTGTTATCTTCCAGGGAAGGTTCTTAAAAAAGTATTATGAAACAATCAATGATCAAACTTGTGGGGTGTACATGTAATCAGGGGCGGAGCCACGTGAGGACCAGTGGGGTGGGGGCAGCTACCCCCACTCAGTTTTCTTTTAAAATGAAAAAAAATAAGAATTGTTAGCCTAGAAGCAAAAAAAAATGTTGTTAGCAATGGGGAAGAAGCAACACAGTAAGGATCGTATGTTTATAACAAATACAGAGTGGGCTACCGAATGGGGTGATGCCAAATCTAAAGAGCTCTCTACTCCTTTCAATTTCAAATGCCTCCCCTTCTATTGCTGCGCGTAAGCTCTCTCTCTCTAACTCCATAAACCCTAATGGCTAATTCTAATTTAATTTGATAATTTGATTTGTATAATTTGATACCATAATGTGTAATTTTCATCTTATTAGGCTCACATTTACCCATTTTGAGGACTCGGCTTGCACGAGGGATGGCAGCGTCTTTGAATTGATGTAAGTTTGTGTTTTTTGAATTTAGTGAAACTGTGAAAGAGGATGAGTTGATGTTGTGTTTGATTCATTCAGGCAGATAATGCCATATATAAAGAAATATGGGAAACATCCAGTTACCGGAGTTCCGCTCAAACAAGCGAATTTAATACCGCTTACTTTTCACAAGAACAGTGAAGGTTGGTCCAGTCTTCTGCTTGCTCTGAAATAATTTAGTTTTACGATTTTTTTGGAATTCTAGTTTGCTTGTGCTAGAGAGAAAGTGTTTACAAGTTTGCAAGAGTGATAAAAGATAAACTAAGGCCGTGCTTGGCACAACTGAAATGTTTGTGATTGGAAATGTTTCTAGTGATGACCATTGGATTAGCTAAGCATTACTCTCATTTTTTAAAATGTTGTGTTTGTTTTTTTGTTAGCCTTCCAAAATTTTTTATTGTATACTTGAAAAGCGTATATACTTACATGACCTAGAAGGTTGAGATCATGATCATTATGTTCAAACCCTCTGTTCCTTTTTCCACTCACTATCTCTAATACCAAAACCCCGAAGCTAAAAACATCGGATTTCACTGAAAAGAGCCCATCTATTGCATATTCAGGAGCCATATAACCGCTGTATATATGCATTTATAAAGTGAAAGAACCAAGTGAGCATTTGATAGAGTTTTCTAGACTACAATTTAAGTGTTTGTTTTGATACTTACTAGGTCCCAACGACCCTATCCGTACTTCCTTCGATTTGATCTCCTCCAAAAGTTTTTGCCATGCCGAAATCTGAAATTTTGGGGTTCATAGTTTTATCGAGTAGAACATTACTGGCTTTGAGATCTCTGTGAATGATTCGCAATCTTGAATCTCTATGAAGGTAAAGAAGTCCTTGAGCAATGCCTATGACGATGTTGACGCGTTTTTTCCAGTTTATCAAATTACTTCGTGCATGATCTAAACCAAATTAGAGTAAAGTTAACTCTTAACATTTTTTTCTAATCTAATGAGCAAAAAATGCAATTAACTAAATTGACTACTTAAAGTTCTGATACTTACCAAAAATAAACAGGTCTAAGCTTTTATTAGGCATGTACTCATAGATTAACATAGTTTTTTGTCTCTGAATGGAACATCCTAAAAGCCTAACAAGATTCCTGTGTTGAAGCTTTGCAATCAAGATAGCCTCATTTTGGAACTGTTGTACACCTTGTCCAGATTTCTTTGAAAGCCTTTTCACTGTTATCTCTTGTCCATTCACTAGTTTTCCCTGGACCAAAACCTCCTTCTCCAAGCTTATTATCCAAAGAAAAGTTATTTGTGGCTGTTGCTATGGTAAGAAAATCGAAAGTCGGCAACTCTAGTTCGTTGTTCTGGATTTCGTCAGTGTCCTCTTTGCATGATTTGTTTTCCGGTTTTCCTGTGAAGTATGGAAATGGTCAAAGAGAATTTAACTATAAGAAAAAGATTGATGACAAAACCATATGATTCCACTTCTATCATACAACAAGAATTCGAGGTCTTTTTTTACTTGCCAATTATAGTGGCAAATATTTGTGGGTGTCAGAGGCGTTTGAATCAGTCCAAGGTAAAAGCACATGGAATCATTTCAAAATGGAGATGTAAGGATGTTCAATTTTGAGCGAGTATTCTTTCTTTTGTTATAAGGAAAACAAGAGTTAAGGCAGACCCTATTATGACTGAGTGCTGATTGTTAGAGAGGTTCTCAATCTAGGTGAGGTCCAGTGTATGAACTAAAATATTGAATATTCAAGAAATGAGAACCATGCTATTGCAAATTTTGCCGGTTTTAGGGATCTGTAACCACAGAGTAACCAAAAAGCCAAAGCCCTAAGGCAACCGGTTTTTTAGGGATCCGTAACCCACAGAGTAACCAAGCCCCGAAGGCAACCACAAGCCTCCGAAGAGGTAACAAACCCACTTGCCGGTTTTAGGGATCTGTAACCACAGAGTAACCAAAAAGCCAAAGCCTGAAGGTAGCCGGTTTTTTAGGGATCTGTAACCCACAGAGTATAACCAAGCCCCGAAGGGTTTCCAAAGCCCGAACGCAACCACAAGCCTCCGATGAGGTAGGAAACCCACAGAGTAACCAAAAAGCCAAAACCCGAAGGCAGCCGGTTTTTTAGGGATCCGTAACCCACAGAGTAACCAAGCCCCGAAGGGCTCCCAAAACCCGAAGGCGACGAGCCTCTGAAGAGGTACAATCCCCTAAGGGTACAAGCCCAAAGGCCCACAAGACAACCCAAAGATTGTCCACAATTCTCACACCCTATAGGAGGGGTTCGAACTCATAACCTCTCATAGGGTGGAGGGTCACACAGCCATTGAGCTTGGCTTAATGGTATGCTATTGCAAATTTACTTACAGATAGGGTGTGGACGAGACGGCTTACCTCTTCTTTGTTTTCATCTAGCCCTCCAAATGATAAACCAGATGGCCAGACCGGATAGAAGTATCCCAAGAAATATTGATACTGATATCTCCACAGCTTATTTCCAGACTGGCCCATCTTCTCTATGTGCTCAAAGAAAGGAAAACGTCATAACATTTACTTTACTGCAATTCTAGAGGCTAGATGTTAATAAATGGAAGTGTCTGTGGGAAACATCAATATACATCATCTCATCTAAATATGCATCGATGATATCCCTGTTGCATTGACTATTATTCCTGAGGATAAAGGATGAAATTGCTCTTCTTTAACCATATGTTACCAGGACATTGGTTAAACTTTGAGCGTGATTTAGATCTTAATTTTTACTGAAATTCATATTGACCTGCAGTAAAACGAGATCAGTAAAATCACTTAAAAATGATTTGTTAAGCAACTGATTACCAAGTTCTGAAGCCGCCAAGCGTAGATAAATATCTTGACCATTAGTTGGTGCAATTCTGATATCAAGCAAATCTGAAAACCACATTACACAGCCACTACCTTCTTCTCTAATATCTGAGTTAGCATAGGCAACACAGGAACAATTCTTTAAGCACTGCAATTCACATTCCTTAAAGAGTTATAGTCATGTTTAAAAAGGACCATGATGTATCAGGTACCTTCACACTTGAAACCTTGACAAACCCATCTCCGTTCAGACAATCGAGTTGTGTTTTCCGTATGCACCCACTCACCCAATCGTTCTGATCCCAATCTTTTTGTGATCTCGGCGTGAATCCTTCTAAGCAATTGCACAGTGGTGAATCATCAATGTTACATACACCGTATGCACCACATAGACTATAGTTGTTGCACTGATCTTTCTGCACCGTTATCAGAATAGTCCATATTATCCTAACTTTGTTCCATAATAGATGTGTAAGTATGGCAGATGTGTCCATCACGAACCTCGTAATAATAGAACCATTGGTACGATTATATGAACCGTACACGTCGTCTGTGTTGAAAATGAAAAATGGTGTAAAAACTTGATTAGGATTCAATCCAAAAGATCCACTGAACTGGAGTCCATTCCACGGCCCGCTCGAGCGAATCTGTTTGATCCCTGGTTCACAACCATTTGTGGAAATCCCCGAGGATCTATCCAGCCAGTGAAATCTCCAGTTGAAGGATCAGTGGCATTTTTCCAAGATGTCAGGTTTCGATTAAAACCAGTTTTTAAGTTCCATCCAAGCTTCATGCCTGTTAACAATGTGTCAGTGGGATAATCAAAGCTCTGCCAGATATAACTATCAGGATCATCGTTGCCTTCGCATCTTAACACGAAATTTCCAGAGTCCAAAGGTTGAGCAATAACTGGATTATCAGCCTTGGAATGGTTGGACACCGACGAAGACCAGATAACACTGTTGGTTCCATTCAGAAGCACGAGATTTCCATTTTCGCTGATCTTCAGTATTCCAGATGAGTCGATTAAACGGTGGTTCTTGTTTGCAACTCAAACTACTGTTTTATTAGGAATCTTAAACCAGACCCTTAAGTATATGTTATTGGAAAAATTAGAGGGACTGAAGAAACCTAACTCAAAGCTTTCACCAGCAGAGACCAGTGTTTGATTGTGTATGATTGTTTGGGTTTTACTAATTCTATCAGTTGCGATTGAGCATTTTGAGAATAAAAGGTTTAAAATGTAGAAAAAAATAAGGAGAAAAGCTCCTCTCATTGGCGGCTCTCTGATTTTGAGAAGCAATCCGGTACAATGTCTTTGAGATGAGGATTTAGAGACACTCACCAATCATATACTAAAATCTCACTCATCTCTATTTATTAGATGAGACACTAAAGTCTCACTCGTCTCTATCTAATAGACGGGTGACTCTTAAAATTAATGATTTGCAGGTGGAAAACTTAGGTAGTAACTACGTCGCACTCTTCTTCTCTCTTCACCTGATTTCAAATTTGAATCAATCTCATCAATTATATCACTATTCCCGTCTCATATATCTCTCTCTCTCTTGCAATTTTTGCCATTAGAGGTGAAATAATTATCTCCAAAGAACTGCGACACCCACAGTAATTGAAGAAAGTAGCAAAAAACTCTTATTCTCTCTCAGTCAGATATCACACTCAAAATTTGTTAGGTTTTTGTTGTTGTTGTTGTTGTTATTATTCTTGGTCTTTTCACATGTATTTTCTCACCCTTATCTCTCTCAAAGAGACAATTTTTCTTTTTTGTATGGAATGTTGTGAAATTTTTAGGGTTACGAAACTATAGATTTTGGGGTTTATACTGATATAGTGGCGATTTATAGTCTAGGAGATTACTAGAATTTGAAGCTTTGTGACATAACGGATAATTGTGGGCTTTACAGGTACGGTGAGGCATCCCCTGTATAATCCAGTTTTGGTCAGTATTGTGCATTGAAATGGAGTAGTTGAACTTGAAATGTAAAACAATAAAAATTATCGAGTGAAGACAATATTACTTCAATAAAATTGTCGATCATGTGTATGTATCAACATTTTATCAGTCATGTACCTCATAGTAGCAGTAAGCATCTCATTTTGGATTGTAAACATGCATCAGATAGGTCGACAATATGGCGGTCGGTATTGTCGATTATATGGGATTCAACAAGAGCAAAGTTCTCTTTTTATCGAAGAACTAAGTGATCGACAATGTATTGTCGATTGTGTATGTGGTCGACAATTACATAGGATTTAACTTTTGTTGTCAGCTTGTTTTAGGTTACCCTGTACATTGTAAGCATGTTTTGTTAAGGCATGACAATTACATAGCATTTTACTTCTATTAAGGCACGTTCTATTATTTCAGAGACCTGACAATGGGGTTTAGTTTTTTGAACTGGGTCCATAAATTAATTTGTGCGTATTTTTCCATGGATGAGGCAGAGAGTTACGATAGTGTCCACATCCCAATTTTTTCGCCAACTCGTGAGGACATTGATCCAACATTGCAACAAGTTGAAGCAGAAGAAGCCAAGCAAGCTAAAATTGAGTGGAAATTAGAATTTGAACGACTAGAAAATGAGTTCTGGGAGGAGCAACATTCGGCATATTTTAATTTACAACGTAACATGCCTGATTACGATTCTTCTGACGATTCTTCTGATGGGTGGCAAAGGGGTCAATATAACTGGCAAAAATGTGAATGTAACTAGATTTTGGGATATGACAGTTAAGGTGTTAGAAGTTTGTGTTGTGCAACGAGGGTTAATGTTTTATTTTTACCAAAGCAACGAGTTTTTGTGGAGTGATTGTTTATTTTGTATTTCCTCTTTTATAGCATGTGATGTAATGAAGACTTTTGAAATGAAATAAATATGCGTTGGTCTTGAATTGTTAAAATTTGTGATATATTTTGAATTACTTGTAACTTACTATATCTTATTTTATGTCTGAACTTGTCAGTGAGATCGACATTTACAATAGAAGACTCCGTAGATGAAAATTAGATGAAAGTTATTCGTGATGAGTCCCCAAAAAGGTTTGAAAATGAATGTATTGTTAATCTGTTGTTGGCAGAACCCCCATATGAGGGTTAATATTTTGATATTGTTGAGGGCGCACGTCTGTGGTACGAACGATATGGAAGAGGATATGGTTTTTCCACCACGATACGTAATTCTACTAAGCGTATGAGGTTTGAGGATATAGGCAGATTCTACTTCTGTTGTATGAGAAATAGATTTTTAAAGAAAAACCTTGGGATAGATACAGAGAATGAGAACAAAAGATTATCTGATAAGTGTAGGTGTAAAACAATGATGAACATTTATTGGAATACCAAAATAGGCAAATATGTTGTCACAAATTTTACGGATATCCATAACCATAAACTCGTATCTCCGCGGAATCATCATCGTATGAAGGTTAACATATTTTTTCTAGAAGCAACAAAAAACCTTACAACGACATTTGAGCTCCACATTATTTCGGTGAGTAAGGTGCCATAATTATTCCCAGATAAAACCTTTAACAAATAGGATTGCTATAACCATACTGCTAAAGTAAAAAAGGAACGACTAGCCAGAGGAGATGCACAAGCCGCATTAGAATGGTTTAGGAAGAAACAAAATGAAGATCTGATATTTTATTTCGATATAGAATTAGATGAGGAGGACCGACCACTTAATTTTTTTAGATAGATGGACGTTTAAGGTACGCATATGAGGCATTTGGAGACGTCGTCACCTTCGATACTACGTACCGGACCAATGTCTTGAATATGTCTTTTGCTCCGTTTGCATGGATTAACAACCACTACCAAACGATTCAATACAGATGTGCTCTACTAAGAAATGAGCAAGAAAACACATTTGTATGGTTGTTCCATACTTGGCTCAAGGCAATGAACTACAAACACCCTATTTTAATTATCACTGATCAAGATGCAGCTATGGTCGCCGTTGTGCCCAAGGTAAAGAAGTAGTTCAAATTTGACATACTAGGTATATTATCGATGTAACATCTAGGTTGATAATCTTTAGATGAGTCGACAAGGCAATCGACAATATATGGTTGAGTAGGAGCAGATGTCGACATTCGATTGTCGACTTCGGCTTGTGATCAACAATATTAGATAATATCCACTTTTCCCATTTAATTTAAGTTCTAGTTTATTTCCAGGTCTTTCCCAACACCATATATCGATTGTGTCTATGGCACATCATAAACAAATTTCCTGAGAAAATCGGCCATATTTATTGGGACCCATCTACATTCAAATAAGAGATTAATTCGATAATACACAACACATATGAGCCTGCACATTTTGAAACCAGGTAGATAAAACTAATAAAGAAACATAAATTGGATAATAACCTTTGGATGCAAGATATATTCAATATTAAACATAGATGGATACTCTTATGGAATAGGTCAACCTTCTTTAATGAAATTTGTCGACATCTGCTCATTATATTCAATATTAGTCCCCAAACAACTTCTTTAATGAAATTTGTTGCCAATAACAACTAGATTGTACAATTTTGTGACCAATTACGAGGCTGCCCTTTTAGATATATATGACAGAGAAAGTGAAGAAGACTTTGCGTCATAACACAAATATTGTCAAGTTGGTCCTCATCAAGTACTATTCAAAGATGCTGCAAAGATATACACAAGAACAATATTCCATAAACTTGAGGATCAGTTTGACCAGGCAACCTCCAACAACTTACGGTGAAGTCTCATAGTGGACGTACCGAGTCATTCGAGCTAAATATAGACTTAGAGAAGCTAACTGGTAATTGTAGATGCAAGTTATTTGAGTATGTTAGACTCCTATGTTGTCACCCGTGAAGATTTTCTTGAAATACGATATTCTCAAAATACCTGATAATTTCATTATAACAAGGTGGAAGATAGGTGCAAACAAGTTCTCAAGGTCATATGATGAAAGTCACTTGGTAGTAGAGAAGTTATGACATCCTTTACGCTATATCTACCAATCCCTTTGTGCATCATAGTTATTCGAAAGGGCCTCGAAGATTAAAGAAAGTTTTGAATTCGCAGTTTTGAAGCAAAACGAGATAGAGTCATACCTTGACCACTATGATGAGTCTTTAACACAGACAGATACATCGCAACCAGACATTTCAACTTCTTTAGCAGATTCTAGGATATATGGAACTATTATTTTAAACCCTCTCGTGGTTCAAACCAAAGGATGAGCGAAGACTGATCATAAGAAAGGGCGAAATAAAAGGGAGGGATGGAAGATATTGTTATGAAGAAGAAAAAGAGAACATGCAAAAGTTATGAAATACTCAGCAACCACAACAAACGGACATGCCCACTTCTCAAAATGAAGATAGTGGAATCAAGTAAGTACATATTCGACACTATGCATAAATGTCATATTCTCCGTGATTACTCTATAATGTGTTTCCCATGTATTTATCTCATAGTTATAATCAGAATGAATTTAATGTAGGAGATGGTAATGGGGATTTTGCTTAGCCATTATAAGAGAATTCCGACAACCATGACATCCAGAAAAAAAGAAGGAATTTCCTTGCATTTTGAATTTCTTTCTAACATAAATCTGTATTTCATTACTATTGTTGACGAGGGACTCTTGTGTTGTTTTAACTTTTTGTTTGCTTTGTATTTCAAATTTAAAAATAAGACAGTAGCAATACATTGTACTTTATGTTCCCTATGAAATTTGTAGATTCCTCAACGTTACTGACAATGTAAGACATGCAGTATTTCATTATGCAGGTAAATTGTCAGATATATAGCAGTAAATTGTTTATTAATCCATTAGGATGATAATAATTTAACTACATTGTCGATCATCGACAATAACAATTAACGTTAATCCATTACTCAACCAAAATTATATTGTATTATCGATTACCGATAATTTAACTCTCAGCTGAAGAAAAAAATATGCAAAGAATCATTAAAGCACAACTAAAATTATCTACACAGGCAATATTACTAGAATTCAACAATCAGAATTTAGATTTATATATAGCAGTGAGTCAATACACCTATGTATAGTACAAAAAATGGGACATACAAACTTTTGTCGATTAAAAATGAATCAACAAGGGCCACTTGAGAAACATATATCATAAGAAGTTACAACCCTATACATACAGGGGCATACAGTGGTTATCCAAAAATAAAAGGATATGAGTACCGTCACAAACTGGCAGTGATCATGTCATTCAATTGATAGCCCTTTACTTTGTGTTCTCTTAGTAATGCCTTAAAGGTTCTGGTCTTCACATCAAAATACCTAGTCAACTATTCTTTTTGAAACCCCGGTAGAATATCCAATTTTGCATGACCGAAGAAAATAGTAGAAACTAGAGGAATTGGTACATCAAATCTTGGAAGCGAACAAACGTAGTATTTTTCCGCCCCCAAACCAAACCACCAGTACTTACTAGTATCCATAAGAAGGTTCTGGAACCTTTCCTTATTCAACATTGAGTTTTTCTTCCGTGCCCAAAAAAGGGATAAAAATGTATATGCTTTAGTGTGGCTAATGAAGGCCACATGTAACCTTCTCATATCAAGTAGATAGTAAATACCCCATAAACCTATACTCTACATGTTGATGACCAAACAAAAATTCCCACAGCAAGGATTCATACACCTTCTCACCGGCTAGACTGAATCATACACCCAATGTCTAATTGAAAACACTCTTCCTAAATGTTGGGTCCTTGGTGGTAAAGGACTTCAACGCTTTCATTACATCCTGGAATCTATGTTGACTCTGATGCTGAATCGTTGTCAGAACCCTAAAATAAGAATTGTTATCAGAAACGTCGACGCCACGAACATCTAAAAGATACTTCGCCCACGATTGGAATAGAACTTCTTTTAACTTTTTCTTCTTAGACATATTCTCCCTCCTAGAAATCATGATATTTTGGGGACTTAGCCCCGTTAATGAAAAGTCTTGTTGATAATCTCCCTTCGGTCCCTGTTGGCTGTACTATTGTGAATAATCTATCATTCTACTTAAAAAGTTATTCAAAGGTTGGGTCCCCTACGTCTGCCATCCCTTCACTCGTGAGTACCATCTTCAATGATTGATGCCAAACCTCATGCAACAACAGCAACTAGATATTATAGGCTTATAAATAAGTGCATCAACAATGTTTATCAATAATAATAGAGGTACATGAGTTAGGAATAGCTCATACCCATTAATTGTTATATACTTCCAAAGTCTTCTTCATCTCTTTAGCAATAAGCAGCTTCTTACACTGAAAAAAACTCCGACATTAGGATAAGCAGTGAAATATGCATTTTATAACCTAAATATTGATGCCGGGGGGGGGGGGGGGGGGGGGAGGGGGGGGGGGGGGGGGGGGGAACTTACGAGATCGTTTGTTTCCTCCGTATATCTCACAACTTCTTTCTTATACTTGGATGTCCAGTTCAGTATCTGTTCCAAAGACATAAAGAAGATGAGATATATATGTCTAGTTCAGTTAATGGTGATATGACTGTCATTTATTGTCGGTTAATGCATGCACTGACAATATTGTTCTTTATAAGCAAAACTAATTGTCGGGAGGGTACTAAATTAACAATATCAACTGGACATTCATTTGTACTATATCCATTCCCCTATATTGAACAGGGAATTTAAATTGAATAGAACATTTGATTTACAGACAAAATAAATTCCTACATAATTAAACTTAAATAAAGTTACTACAATGAAACCCAAATGAATATTCTGCTTTTGTATAATCAAATACAAACTCCCCTTCACTAACTACAACTAATTTCATTTTGAGTGACTTTCCTGATTTACAAAATCTTCTTTTGCAATCAACTTCTTCTTAACTTCCTCATACGCAGACAATACGTCATCATACTTCTGCTTAAGGTTTAGGTCTGCCATAGGGTGATGTGATGGGATGATAACAAGCTGTTCAAAACATGTAACACAAATATAATATTACCAGAGCTACAAATAATACAGCCACAATCAAATAAAAGGTTTTGTAAACTCACAGGTGTAGCTGGTGGAAGTTGCATGTCCAACTGCTCCATTAAAAGGACGTTGATCTCTTTTAGTGACTCGTTCTCTTTAGACTGTACACATTTATAAAATAAATATGCCACAGGCATGAATGAGTAATGGACCCCAATATGTATTTAGGGGTTCTTACCATCTACACACCAAATTACCTTCTTATTCAACTAAATAGATAAGCTCTCATTACAGTCTTCAAGGCCAGATCTTTGCCTTAGCACTGCCTCTAAATTTGTATTTTTTTCTTGTAAATTCTTACACTCCAAAATCTAAAATCCAAATTTTTATTAATTAAATTAGAGTTTGGAATAAAATAAACAATGGAGGGGATAATGATATCTACCTAAGACCTTACCTTCGTATCTAATTGCCTCCGTTGATCTACATACGCTATTGCACATTGTTTGTCAAGTATACGCTTGAGTTGTATGTCCTCCTTTATTTCATCAATAGTTTCTCTCAGCAAATTATATTCAATTTTCTAAGGTTAAGATGAGATGAAATTGTTATTTTAGAACCCAATTAAACTGAACATGTGAACTTGAATCTGAAATATGCTTTAAATTGTTGACTAACTGTATATTCGACAATTTCTTAGCATGTCTTACTAGGTTATTATCGATTAGTCATACTTACCCGACAATAATGGCATACTGCCTTATAACATAGTTGTCGATATCTCTCATAATCGACAATTATATAAAGTTGTAGATATTGAACAATACGCATCATGAGAAGTATAACTGACTTTCTCTTTTAGTGCCTCTGCTAGCTTTATGCTGGCTTTAAACTCTTTATCTTTGTCTTCCTTAAGTTTTTGATGTTTGCCATTTAAGAAGGTTATTTGCTTATCCAACCTGTCTGATTCTCCCCGTGTTTGCATGGTATTATTTTCATTTGGAGACTGAGTGGCATGGTCATTTAGCTACAAAAGTGGGGCATACAAGTGAACAAAATATTAAAGAATAAATTTTTTTGATCCTATAAGGCAAAGTAAGTTAATAAAATTATCGTAAGATGTACTAATCGGTACATCATATTGTTCACCAACAACTTCACATTGGTCCACGGGTATGTCACCCTCCTCATTGACTCAGGCTTTCTTCTGTCGATGAATTTCATATAACCCAACATCATCATCTGCAGCCAAGTCAACAATAATGGGACATATCTTCGTCCATGAGACAATGCCAAACCATTCCAAGTATCCCTCAATACATATTACAGGCCCCTCTCGTACCTCTACCCATTTTCATCCTTCTTCAAAACCAATTCCTTTCACTTCTTCCCAGACAAACAATTAACCCACTTATACTTAAGATTATATTTTCTCGGCTCTTCTGACATCCATAGGTTGGATACCTCTGGACATCTTGGCTTTGGGGGAATGCCTTGAATCCGAGAAAACTTTTGCACAACTCTATTTAAGTAGTAGGGCTGAACGTGGTCTGGACTTGCTAATGGCCCATAGAAATAGGTAATATCCTTGAGCGCATGTACAATATCCCTTTTATCTCTATATGGATCCAATACAATCTACGCGAAAAATGAGCCAACTAGATTATGTTAAGAACAATCAAAGGCGAGAAAGACATCTAAAGAAAAAACTGCGCAAACACCAAATAAAGACAGGAAAGGCATCTAATCAACTTACATCCTTGACTTTGTAATTGTCCAATGCTTCCCTAAACTTTAGTAAAGCTGGACCACCATTTCTATCAGTAATAGATCTACCCTAATTCCAACAAGTACAATGCTCGTAGTCATCTGAATCCAGCTCCTTCGGTATCCCATGAAGCTTTGGGAAATGTGCAAAGATCCATGACTACATGTATATCAACAATAGATAAACAAAATCAAATTAGTAAATAGGTTCATGCATATGTCGACAATACTATAAACAAAGATCCCATAAATAGTACCATCTCATTCATTCAATTAGAAACTACTTATCCAAGAGGCAGTTCATATTTGGAAATAGTTATCCAAGTGGCAGTTCATATCTGAAAACTATTGGAACAACTACTACATATACGCAACAGTAGTAAAGGAGTATGGGAATTACCTCGAGTAACATGGTACAACATACAAATTGCCTCCCATTATCTCAAGACGCTGTACTGAGATTATGATGCATGTGCACAAGAATTGTTGATCCCCATGACCACTTCTTTGCCATTTTGTTCTTGGCAAACAAGTCAAGATACTGCGTGCTAACATCAGCACCCATTTTAGTAGGAAATAAAAGCAAACCGAGGACATATAATATGTACGCACGAGTAACATAAATGGTTGTTAACCCCTTATTATTGACTACAGTAGTAGTACCATCACTGATAGCCTTATCTAATTTGTATGCAAAATGCTCTCTTAGTTTAGACAGTGACAAAGAATTCCCTTTATCACCAGCTTTCATTATTTTATAGTTAGCAACATTAAGCAAAAGATTCTTCTAGAAAACATCGACAAGGGTGGATAATCCCTAAGTACCAACAATTACTGTGGCATCACCATTTGTAATTAACCCAATCAATTGCTTCACATCATCCAAAGTTAGAGTCATCTCTCCCCATTTGAAATGGAAACTATTAGTTTCTAGCTACCAATGTTCGGCAAATATAAAAATAAGCCCAGTGTTATAATAATCATACGATATAATCCCAATTCTATCTAAACCCTTTAACTTAACCAATTTTTGGACAATTTATAGTTCCCTTGTAAGATCCCATGTTGACGGGTGATGGTGAACATGAAGGCACGACTTTTCCTAAACAATAACATCGATTATGTCACAAAAATGAGATTAACAAAAAAAATTAACTATTTAAATTTCAAAACTGTAACAAACAATAATGGGAACAATAATAATTAAATAGTATACCTGCCCTAGTGTGATCGACCTCGCTCTATGGAACTTGAAGCTTCTGAGAAAACTATTATCAATAGGTTCTACATCGTCGTTGTTTACAGCCCCCTCACCTTGATAATTACCCCCATTACTGCATTAACAATTACCCTCATCACCGTTATTATTAGCAATATTAACCTCAAAATCGGGTTCGTTATGACATTTACCGAGTGTTGGTTGAGCTCCTAAAGTAGCTTGGGAAGACTCACTCTAAATTTCAGAATCCAAACTTACTTTAGGCTCGTCACCTTCTTCAATATCATGTTCATGACAATCTTTATTGACCATGTCTTTATCTACATTGTCACTTTCATCCATTGTATCAGCTCCACTGTGTTGACAAACACCCTCATTAGTAGTTTCAAAGCTGGTAAGTGTTCAATAGTGTTTGGAGGGACCATTGTTCTTTTCTCAATAGATTTTCTCTTTCTCGGTCTTCTTTTTAGATTTTCAAAGTCTAGGTGCTCCGAGTCTGCTCTGTCCAGCTCTCTTGTTTTATATTAAAAGCTCTAGGAGGCATTTTTTTCTTTCATTGTTTACCTGTAGATGGAAGCATACCATATACAAGTAAGGAAATATTAGTAGGTAGGATTATGATTGTAGATGAATTGTTGGGTAATGCATCACTCGACAATATTATATGTCTAAGTCTCAACATACACTAACATTATTATCGATCTCAGTAATATTATATACACAAGTATAATTGTCGAGTGCCAACAATATTAACTCCATAAAATTATCGATCTCGACAATATTATATAGTAAGTCTCCACATCTATAAGCATAATTGTCGAGTGTCGACAATATTACTTCAATAAAATTTTCAAATATGCGTATATATCGACATTTTATCATTCATGTACCTCACACTAGTAGTGAGCATCTCATTTTGGAATTTGGATTGTAAACATGCATTAGACAAGGGAAGATAACCATACATGAACTATAATGGGGATCCCTAGTGTATGTTATTAGGTAGCATACAGAAGAAAAAAAAAGTTATATCAACACGAAACCATTTACGTGAGAAAAGAACCAATATTTGTTTTTTTCTTCAAATAGATCAATTACAATTGTTTCATCAAAGCCTAAATAAATATTAATTGGTTGACCAGCACAAACTTACCGTGGAATAGACAGATAAATATCTGGTTTGTGACACAAACAACAACAATCTTTAATAAACTTCTGAAGATGAAACAATCTCCAACAAAAACAACAATCACTAATAACAATATCCAACAATAATCTCCAACAACAACAATCTCTAACAACAACAACAATCTACATCCAACTGTTCAGAACACAGACATCAAACCCTAAATTTTTGTCTGAAACCCCCAAATTAAAGGAATCCCCAAAATAAAACCCCAACGAACTAAGGGAAATATCCACTGCAGTTCTCCAATCAACCAACAATGAATTACGGAGCTCTCAAACCCAATTTTGCATTTAATCACAGTGTAACTGGTAAGCTTCGAGATGGAGAGATAAAATATTTGAGAGATATACATGGACAAAGAGGAGTGATTTAATTTAAAAACCCCAATTTCGCCTTTAATGGTGAACAGAGAGAGATAATGTGAGTGTAACAGTGTGAAAGTGATACAAAAGGACGAGTGATGTAATAGAGAGTAATTTGAATTCTTTATTTGTAAGAGAGAGGGAAATACGACGTGGCTGCCACCTAATATAAGTTTTCTGTCTCATTTTCCTCTATAGAAAATCACCAATTTGAAAAGCCACTCATCTAATAAAGATGAATGGTTCCTATTGAGTGAGACTTTAGGGTCTGGTTTATGAGTGTCTCTAAATCCTTCCCCATGTAAGAAAACCCCAAGTGTCTCTACTTATATTTGCTTTAAGACCCCCTGTTTCATAAATATTCATAAGTAATCCTGGTTTTGCAGTTTTGACACATTTTGACTGTTGTTGACTGTGCAAAAAGCAAATATACCCATGAAGAACACACGTGATTTCCCAATTAAAAAACAAAAATGGAAATGCATGTGGCAATTAAATAACGGCTTAGATGATTAAGATCTAACGGTCAAAATTGACCAAAATGAGCGGGAAAAGTGGGTATTTTTGGTGTTTATTACTTTAAGCCTTTCCCTCATATACATCTCTCTCTTTCTCTCTCTCTCTAATTTTTTTTTCACTCTCTCTCACCAAATCAAGTATGAAGATCCCTAAAAAGAAAGTGGTTATGCCTCCTAACACTGTTAACATTGAAGAACCAGAAAATCCTAACTCGAATATGGCATCTCCAGCGAATTCAGGGAGATCTACACTGACATCTCTAGAAAACCCTCAACAGAGATCGGGGAAAACACCTTGGTAAAGGTATGCAATTGTTTGTTTGCTTAATTTCTCTTCTCTCTCATGTATTATTGATTTGGGAATGTTTTGGGGAATTTAGAGTTTGAAAACAACAATACAATAGAAGCTCAAATTTAAACTGAATTACTGACATTTTTTACACCCAAAAACCTCGAAATTGAAAAAAAGATTGAAAAAACCTTGAACCCCATTACACAAACAAACCAACCATTGCTTAATTGAAAAAAAATAACTAGACCACCTGTACTGCAATACCACCACCAGCTCTATGATTTTCATCTTCACCCATCACTCCAACACCACCACTAACTCTACCATCTCCACCATCATCATCAAAACTATCTTCTTCTTCCTCAGAGGAGTCTTCTTTTTATGATTCTTCTTCTTCTTCTTCCTCCTCAGAGTCAAACTCATACATTGGACACTTGTACTCTGCAAAATCTAGGTCATCACAGGGGTCTTCCATTTCTTCCTCATCAAAGTCACTCATCTCTGACTCTGAGTCTTCCATTCCCCCCCTATGTTATCATATGACTCTTCATCATTAGATGTGATGTAATGGGTACTCTTGGGAGAATCCATCTAAATAGTTGAGAAAGTGGGAGAGAGAGAAAGACAAACAGATAGATAGAGTTGGAAAGGAGAATAAAAAACCTAGTGTAGAGAATGCAAAGAGGGACTGCGCTTATATAGCCTCTAGATTGGGAGGGGTTAAGTCTAATAGAAGTGGGCGTCTGATCTCTAATTGATACTCTCAAGAGAGGTAGTTGGCAAAGTTTATGGGCTTTAAATAGGGATTAATGCATTTTGACTTAGTAAAATTATGGGAGAAGATCAATTTTTTAAAACTGTTATAGAGTTTTGAGTTTGTGTAATTCTTCTCTAAATGACACTTATATGTACAAGAATTGGTTTGATTTGAGGGATGTAATTATGAATTATGGAGGCAAGTGGGGTACATGGCCTGAAAAGGGGTGGAAGCGTAAATATTATAAGGGAGGGAAGAGATTTACTTATGGTATTGTGCATGGGAGGAAAGTGATTTTCAGGATTTTGTCAATGAGATATGTGTAAGGATTAACAACCACATTGAGGGACAGTGACCTTATATAGAATATGGAAAAGGTGTTGAATCAATATGTCTGTACAATGGGGTTCATTTTGTTGTCCACAAGACAGATAAATTAAGTGACATGTGGGTTCATGGTGATGAAGATAGGATGTCAACTACACATTTCTACTGTAAGCCATTAGAAAGTGCTCAAAGGGGGGTGGGGGTGGAGTTAATCCAACAGAAGAAGGAGATTACATGATACTACTTGAAGATGATATTGATGTGAATGAAATTCTTAAACCGACCAAAACAACAAAGGGAAAGCTTACTCAAGATGGGAAACCCAAGTCCTAAACTACAAAACCAAAATTAAAGAAGCTAAAATCAAGTAAGCTACCAGAGGAGGAATTAGATAACTTACCTGAGACTTATGCTAGTGACAAAGATCAAGAACAAGAACAACAACATAAAGATGTTGATGAAGGTCTGGATGGATTTGATGAAGATCTAGATAGGGTTGAAAATGTAAATGAACAAGAAGAATATGAAGTAAATAGTGAAGATTAGAATATTGACAATGACACATATCAAGAAGTACATAGATGAATTAAGAATGCCCTGCTCCACATTGATAATTTGGATCCTGAATCAGGATATTATAGTACACATACATCTCAAGATGGGGATGATGTGCCAACTTTATAACAAATTGAAGATGAATTTGATGGTATTGGTGACAAGTTTGATAACATATATGAAATAGAAGAAAATGAACCATTTAAATCCCATGTTGAGAGTGAGGTTAAAGAGTTGACAGTTGGGATGCAGTGGCCAAATGTTGAGACATGGGGTTTTATGAGAAATTTTGGTATTAGGAGAAGCTTTACATACAGACATGTCAAAAATAATAGTACTAGGTTAAGGTTGAAGTGTAGTGTTGAAACTTGTGAATGGTGATGTTTGATTTCAAGAACCAATGATGGGCATACCATGGTTCTTAGGAGAGGATACTTTCAACATGTTTGTGAGGGAACCACTGAGGGATTTAATAAACTAGCCAATGCATAATAGGTTATAGCTGAGATTGAAGAGTTGGTTTGGGATATCACAACATTGACTCCAAAGTTTGTTACAGCAAGAATAAAGAAAAGGTTTGGGGTTGTCATTTATTACTATACAGCTTAGAATGCAAAGACCATATGCATAGAGAAAATAGTGGGCTCATATGATGAGGGTTACAAACAGTTATCAGTCTGTGTCTTTAGATACTTTATACAAATCTTGGCAGCATTGCTAAAACTTGGAGGGAAGATGCTTCTTTACATTAGACTGAAACTTCTGTGGCATTCAAAGCATCTTTGGATGGGTTTATGAATGGATGTTGGCCAATTTTGGGATTAGATGGTTGCTTTCTAAAGGGAAAATATAGGGGTATTTGTTTGTCTATCTTTAGCTTGGATGCCAACAATGGTTTGTTCCCCATTGTAGTGTTCTTATGTAGAAGTGAATGCAAAAAGTCATGGACTTCATTATTGCTTAAGGTTTAGTATCATTTGATGCTGCATTCAGCAAAACTAACATTTATATTTGATTGACAAAAAGGGGTTAATTGAAGCAGTAAAATAAGTTTTTCTACATGTTTATTTTCGACATATGTATAAGAATATTAAGAAGTACCATCAAGGATCCTACTTGGAGAGGCTGACTTGGGGTACAGCAAAAGCCCTTTGGCAAGTGGACAAACAAACATTCCTAGGAAAGTTAGCAAATATTGATCTTAGTACAAAAGCAAGGCTAGATCAGGAACCTTATGACCATTGGTACAGATCACACTTTGACTTTACTTCAAAGTGTGAGCACATCACCAATAATTTCTCTAAAAAATTTAATTGGTGGATTATGAAAATTAGGGACAAGCCACTTCAAAAAGCTATAGAAAGACTCAATTTAATGATTATGAAGTTAATGTTTGAGAGACAGACCAAGGCAGCAACATGGGATCAGGATGGTCTTGTACCAAGAGTAGCTGCACATCTTGAGAAAGTAATGGAACACTATGGGGAGTGTAATATAGAAGGAGGACAGTTAGATGAGTGGGCTTCAATTGGAAGTAATGACTTTAGGTAGACAGTCAATATTAAGATACACACTTATCAATGCAATGAATGGCAACTCAAAGTCGACCATGTATTCATGTTGCTAGTGTTTTGGTGCCAATAAGAGTACATTTGAAGAAGTAAGTTATATACTAATTGGTGCTTGTTTTCTTCAATTCTAATCCTTATTAATGTGGATATACTTTATAATGCTTACAGCTATTGTTCTTATTACCACTTTGTTTCTGCTTATAATGCCACTTACTGTAGGGGCCTAGCTTCGTAAGAGGGGAAGCTGACTCTTACACTATGGGTTTTATCCTCGACTAGGGGGATTCAAGCATACAATCAATAATAAGCAAGATCTACTATGGAGATTACACCTTTACGTGGAGACCTAAAAGGGGTTGCTCTACGACCTCTGATGAGAATTTTTAAGAGTAATGTTATATATGTAGAGTAGTCGAAGTATCGAGAGCTGGGTTGCTATAAGATATTCGAAGGTAAACTTGTAAGGTCTGTTGGGAGAGATTTTCTAACTCCTTCATAATGCATCTTCCCTTCTATTTATAGGACATAAAAATGCTGAGTCACCCTGGGGGGTCAAGTTACATGCATATCCTCTGGGGACAATTGACTTGTACCCAGAGTCGATTCTGATACTGTAGTTATTGGGTCTGATACTGTAGTTGTTGGTTCTGACACTGTAGTTGTTAAATCTGGTACTGTAGTTGTCGAGCAGCTTATTTTTCTATTCTATCTGGTGAGCTGGATGCCTAACGTGTTTCCCTTCGACCATGTACGTCCATGGTCGAAGTACTCATCTATCTTCGACTATAGCGGTTCCTTCAAGTGTACGATTACTCTCGGAAGGCTTTGTAGATGTAGTTATTATCTTACTGGGCTTTGAGTCATCAGGTAGGCTTCGATGTAGCCTTTGGGTATTTGATAAGTGTTAGAAGGCTACTAGTAGGCTACTACATTCGCCCCTTCTCAGCAGGGGCCTTTGAAATTGGTGAAGAGGGTGCGTGCTAAGAAAACGATTGGGCGTGGGAAGTTGGAAAGTTTGACTGACAGATTGCTGTAATTCTGAGGAGAGTTATTAAGGATGGTGATTAATGCGGGTGGTGATTAAAGAGGGATTAAATGCATCCGCATTCAAGTATAAACAAGGGGTGTTAGGAGTATTTTAAAGTATCTTCATCTTCCTTTTCAAGTAATCGAAGTCATGGACACTACACCGAATACGAGATATCAGAAGAAGATGGAAGCCAGAAAGCGTCGGATACTGGAGAAGATGCATGAGCTGAAGGATAAAATCTTCGGGGACCATGGGTTGGACTAAGATATGCTGGACTTGGTCGAGCTAGAGCCAGAAGAACCGATCACTGGGATTCCCAATGCTCATTGCATGAGGGTGCTGCAATGGATGAACCTACTTGCCAGCAACTAATTCTACTTCTTGCAATGTATGGCCGAATATCTGGTAAGCGAAGAGGGCCGAGTTGATGATGAGGTGGTCGGGCTTTGCAAGAATTATCCCGTCAACAAATTGGGCCATCTTGGTTGTGGTAATATAGCTGGCGTGGGATGCCTATTTTATTTTCTACCGATGATGGGTGTTGCTATTTATCTTGTTTGTTGTTGTGTTTGTTTTTTTTGAACTGATATAAGGACGTTGAATCGAATGAAATTGGAATGTTTTAATTTTTTTTTTTGAAGTGTGGACTTAGATTGTGTTAGTGTAACTGTAACAAATACAGTAGCCGAAGGTAATTTAAGCGCGATAACACTTTCTCGAATGTTGAACTTTTAGGAAAGATTATTAGAAAACTGTAAGCAACTGGGGTAAAGTCGAATAATCGAAAAATTTGGGCCGACGTATCGAATATTTTGTATGTATGGACGAATGTTTGAAGTGGAATGTAGACGATGGTGCGCAAACAAGATTGGGAGAGGTTTGGAAATTTTCTTTTCTCGAAGGTAAATGGGCTTCGACTGTATAACCTGACAGCCGAAACAACTGGCATGTCAGAGGTGGTACTGTTCCTAGGGCAGAGTGCCATGCAGGTCATCATAATGTTTCCTCGGGTAATGGGAAAAGGGTGGAAGTGACAGGTGGGTTTTGAGCTGTCAGTTTCGGGCGTGGTGCTCGAAGGTTCGAAAGGCTTATAAAAGATTTTGAAGGGGGACGTGTCGTACGTGCGTGTGGGCAGTTGAAGGGTAAAATGGTAAATGCACATCTTAGCCAAAAAATGAGGGGGAGTGGAGGAGTGGTAATGATGTCAGTGAGGAAACCGAGGCAGTTTTGTCTAAGGTATTTAAAGGGGTGAAGGAGGAACTGTTCCCCAAATACTCAAGCAATCATAGAAAGAAAATATAGAAAAAGAGAGAAAACATACGGCATTGTTGAAGAAGTGTTTATTGAAGAGTAAAGAAGGAATCATCGTTGTTGATGTCTGAATCATACGAACAAGTACTTCCTCTGATTTTATCTATAGATAGGTTATATATAGTTATCCTCTGTAGTTGCGTCTATTGTGAATGTATTGTAGGGTAGGTGCTGCTAGGGATTTGTTTGTGAAGGGCCTTGCCAAGGGAGAGGGCAACCTAAGTGGCTGGAGGTACAGCCCAGTAGGAAATTAGGGATATTTAGGTGGTTACCAAAGTTGTAGTGGAACATTCGACTATAGGTTGGGCGAGTTAGGAGGGATAGGACAAAATATGATATCAAAACGTGATAGTTTAATATATCGATCTAATTGTGTGCCTCTTTTTCTGTAGGGTATAATGCTTACCCGTTAATCTTCGAGGCTGAGGCTAATAGATGAGGAGATTAAGGTAAATGAGACGAGTGTGTCTGGTCATGGCTCAAGGGGTGAGAACAACGATACAGAGGTGTTAGACGTTACAACAAATGTCCCTCTGGTTGTGGTAGTACCAGAAGGTGGGGCTTCGAGTAAGAGCTGTCGTAAGGCTCGAGTGACCGGGGAGAGTGATGAAGAGGAGATGCAGGGAGGAGAGAGAAGGGGACACGAAGGTAGTGTCGATATTTTAGGGGATGAGAAAGAAGAAGGGGAGTAGAGCGACAGTAGTGAGAGTTTGAATGGTTCGAGGAGAGCTGCAGGGTTAGTCTCGGCTCAAAAGAAGGCGAGACTTGATCAATTTATGGCTAAGCAAGAATTATTGAAGGTAGGGGTGGTATTAATGGCAGTAGGGTCTGAGTACACGTTCAAGGATATCCTTCGAGAGGGTTTCATGGTATTTAGAGGCCAGATCTGGCTAGGGATGCAGCTACCCTTTCGAAGGCTGGTGAAGGAGGTATTAAACTTCTGGGATGCTTCCCCGTGCCAGATGAATGGTGACTTCTACGAAATGGTGAAGGTGGTCGAGGGTATGAACGTAGAATTAAAATGTGAGAAGAGGGGCTTGATCGAGTGGTTCGATATTGTATCGTTCTACTCGAGGAAAGACAATAAGAAGGTGGATACGTACCACATCTAATGTTATATAGATAAACCATGGCTATTTGATTTATGCTCGACGGATCGAGGGTGGGATAAAGACTTTGTTGTGAAAAGAGGGAATTATGAGAATGCCACAGGGGAAGAGGCTTATATGCTGCAGTACATGGCGTATAATCCAAGTATGTCGATAGTCGAAGGTTGTTTATTATGTTGATCGAATAGATTGCTAAATTTTATTTCATTGTTTTGCAGAACCTGGTAATTAAACTTTAACGAATCCAGGGTAATATATTGACGAGCTGATCGACTTGGATGAGGAGTGGATAAACTGGGTATTCAAGAAGTTAGGTATCAAAAGGAAGAGGCAGAAGAAAGATACATTACTTTGAAATGTTCCTGTCATTTCGAGGCCAACAAAGAAGAGAGGATAAGAAGGTACTTCAAGAGGGGTCGAAGAAATAGAAAAAATAAGATTAATTTGGAAAGCGAACTATGTTCCCAGGGGGGCAAGGAGAATCATGGACTGTACTACCGAGTGTGGCTGAAGTAGTACCCGAGGTACCGAGGTGTGCTGACAAGGGTAAGGGAAAGTTCATTCCCAAACCTTCGAAGGTCCAACAGACGAAGACTACTAAATGGAAGAGGCCTCGGGAGCTGGGGGATGATTATGCGGAGGATACAGATGAAGTGCGACATGAAGTCGAACTAGAGGAGCATGCTCAGGCCACGGCTGTGTCGATGGCTACTCTAGTTCGAGTATTCTAGCAGGTGCATGCTTGGGCTCAATCTTTTACCATGGCCCAGAAGGTGATAACGTGGCAGCTAAAACAGGCGATGAAAAATTTGGAGCTCGCTCGAGGGACCGTACTATCTCTGGAGTCTGAAGTTAATGTGCTTAAGTGAAAGAGATTGACTATTAGAGCTGAGTGTACGAGGGAACTCGAAGCTGAATGTGACAACAATACTTAGATACGAAAGATACTGGAGTTAAAGCTTGCTGAGAAGGAGAAGGAAATGGAAGAACAAAGGGCAACCTTCCAGGGGCAATTCGATGAGGAGTGTGAGACGTCCATAAATTTAAAGATCTTCATCGAGAGTTTGAGGTATGATCCCATAACCTTCAAACGCTTTCCTGCGCCCAAAGGGCCTTCTGTCGAAGGTGTTGTACAGACAGACAGGATGGAAATAGATCCCGCTAGTGGAGGTGTGGGAGATGGCGTGGAAGCTCCTGTGTCCGAAGGGGCTGCTGCTGGTACGGTAGGTGATGGGGTGGCCGATGGTATGGGGCCAAATCTTGTTGTCGAAGGTGCTGGAGGTATTGTTGTCGAAAGGCTTGTGGGAGGAGGTGGGGTGGCCACTCCTATATGAGGTATTATAGTTGTCTTCTTGCTGTAATAAACTTTTTTCTCTTATCTTGTTGTGGTGTTGGAAGTTTGGAGTGATGGTTGATACTCGAACACTGTGTAACTTATTTGAGCTTGAGCTGCCTGTTTGTGGTTGATTTGAATTGCTCTTGTGTATTAAACTTGAGTTGCTGATATATATTGTACTGGAGCATCTTACATATAGTAGAATTGTTGATATTCCTGTATGTTTGTATTTGTGTATGTTGAGAAGTATAGAATGTTTGTAGCAGGGTTTGAGAAAGAACCTTGAAGAGCTTCGAGGTCATCCCTGAGTATCAGTCTAGTCGAGGGATGGACATGATACTTAGGTTAGACCAAGAATTTACTGGACTTCGAAGGTCGCCCCCGGGTCTGTCCGTAGGATTGAGCCTAAGCGAAGCATTATGTGTTCGCCCCCAATACATTCCTGAGGGTCCGGCCTATCGACCATTCATGCCCCTCGAGTTTGCTCGAATGGAGACTTGAAAAACTTTGAGGTCGCCCCCAAGCATCAGTCTGGCCAAAGGTTTGACATGATACTTAGACGAGACCCAGAAATTCACTAGACTTCGAAGGTCGCTCCCGGGTCTGTCCGTGGGATTGAGCCTAAGCGAAGTATTATGTGTTCGCCCCTAATATATTCTCGAGGGCCCGGTCTGTCGGCCATTCATGCTCCTCAAGCTTGCTCGAATGGAGACTTGAAAAACTTCGAGGTCGCCCCCAAGTATCAGTCTGGTCAAAGGGTTGACATGATACTTAGGTTAGAGCAAGAAATTCACTGGACTTCGATGGCCTAGGCCAGAATGAAGCATAATGTGGTCGCCCCCCAATGTATTCCTGGGGGTCCAGAATGTCAACATTTCATGCCCCTCGAGTTTGCTCGAATGGAAACTTAAAAACTTCAAGGTCACCCTCAAGTATCAGTCGGGTCGAAGGGTTGACATGATACTTAGATTGGACCACAAAATTTACTGGAAGACAGGATACGAAGTTCAGAGATTGAAAATATGTTCATTGATTAGATTGTATTTACATCAGTTGAACAAGGTGGTGGCCGTGCCCTATTATATAAGGCTAACTGTATTATATTCCATGGGTTAGGTAGAGGCTCTTCGTCTTCTGTCACGAGATAATAAGAGCTTTTATCAGTCTTTGTACACGATATAAGGTCCTTCCTAAGATTTGGCTAACTTGCCAATATTATGAGGTTTTGAAGAGGGTATGACTCGCCGAAGTATAAGAGCTCCGATATCAAAGCTGCGCGGTCAAACCCTTTTGTTGTATGACTTTTGGAGGGAAAGATGATAACGGCCGAGGTTAGCGATGGCTCGGTCTCTATTTTCATCAATCCATAACATATTGCATCCGAGTTCAAACTCATTACCTTCGTCTGGGAGGTCGGGGTCGCGTGATGGCACTTCAAATTGAATAGGTAGAACTACTTCGGTACCATATGCTAAGAGAAAAGGTGTGCAACCCGTTGCCTTTCGTGGTATTTATCGATAGGCCCAGAGTACATGTTGTAGTTCTTGAACCCATCGTCCTTTCTTCTCATCGACACGCTTCTTAAGACTGTCGACTATAGTTTTATTGATTGCTTTGACCTGACCATTCCCCTGGGGGTAGTAAGGTGCTGAGGGGGAGAGGATGATGTTGTACTTCTTGAGGAAATTGCAGACTTTGTTCCCAACAAACTGTGGACCATTGTCACATCGAATCATGTGAGGGTAGCCGAAGCGTGTAATGATATTTTCCCATAAAAACTTGAAAACTTCTTCTTCTCTAGTTTGACATAAAGGCATGGCTTTGACCCATTTAGTAAAGTAATCTGTTGCCACAAGAATATTTTCTCAGCTTCCTCATGCTTTAGGAAAAGGGCCCACAAGATCGATAGCCCACCACTTGAATAGCCAAAAGACTTGGTTGTAATGGAGGTCTTGTGAAGGACTATGGATGTCATGGGCGTGACATTGGCATTTGTCACAATATTTTGCGTATTTTGTAGCTTGCTTCTTCATATTAGGCCAACATAAACGTTGGGATACGGCTCGCAGAACCATAGATCGACCAGCATTGTGAGTTCTGCTGGTACCTTCGTGGAGTTCGACAAGAATGGTAGAGGCTTCGTTTTGAGAGATGCATCGGAGGTGGACGCCATTTAGGGATTTACGATGTAACTCACCTTTGAGGATGGTGTATCTGCGGTAATTTTCTAGTAACAAACATTTGGCATTAGGGTCATTTGGGAGGGTAGAATTTTTTAAGCAAGTGAAAAATGAAATTCGCCAGTCATCTGGATCGAGACTCTCGCCCCCAGTATTGATGGCATTGACTTCAATCTGGTCGATACTTGGGCGTTCAAGTACTTCGATATGTAGTGTTCGAGATTTGGACTGGCCTAACATGGCTACTATGTATGCGAGGGCATCGGCATGTTTGTTTTTGCCTCGAGGGTAGTGTGTGATGGAGGATTTGTTAGGGAAACGATTCATGCGCTGGCGGACAAGTGCAGCATACTCAGTCATATGACCGTTGGCCTAATTTTTACCGATGTATTATCTCTGAACAAGTTGGGAGTCTGTAAATACTACAAGTTTAGGAACACCAAGTTTGAGTGCGAGGTCGAGGCCATGTATCAAGGCTTCATACTCAGCCCGTTGTTAGAGCATTCAAAGTTTAACTTGACAACTTTTTCAATTTGATCATTGGTGGGGGTAACCAGGAAAGCACCAATCCCTAAACCGTTGGGTCTTGCAGATCCATCTGTAAAGAGACGCCAACCTGTGTTAGGGTTTCATGGGTTGTTCTGTTTGGGTTGGTCTTCTGGTAGGTCACCTTCATGTTTCTCCCATTCGATGTCTTCGACTGGGAAGTCAGTGAGGAAATCAGCAACTGCCTGGCCTTTTTGGGATATCTGTTTCTCAAATATGATGTCGTGTACTTGTTGAGTACCTCTCGAAGGGGATAGCTTGTGATAACACGTATGGGGTGAGCTTGAAAGTATGGTTTGAGTTTTTGAGTGGTATAAACGAATGTAAGAAGCAATCGCTCGAGCTTGGTATATCGAGTCTCTGCGAGTGTCAAAGTTTTGTTGATAAAGTAGACAGGTTTCTTGATGATGGAATCAAGTCGAATGAGGACTGAACTAATAGAAGTGTCGATAACAACAAGGTATAAAGAAAGCGTTTCTCCTTCGATGGGGGTACTGATGATGGGTGGCCGACCAAGGTAAGTTTTGAGGTCAAGGAAGGCCTGTTCGCAATCAGGTGTCCAATTGATTTCGGGGTTGTTTTTCTTTTTGGCCTTGTGGACACCTTGGTCGCGTAAGAGGGAAAAAAGCCAAGAACAACGGTTAAAAGATTTGGATTGAGGGCGGCTATCTTACCAGCAACCTTTTGGACACCTTTTTTTGTTCGAGGGGAAGGCATGTTGATGAGGGCTTGGATATGAGTGGGGTCGATCTCGATACTCTGTTTGCTGATAAGATGGCCTAAAAATTTGCCGGATGAAACACCAAATTGGCATTTCTCTGGGTTTAGCTTCATGTTATATTTTTGAAGTATCGAGATGACTTCGGTTAGGTCCTGAATGTGGGTGTATTTTTGGAGACTTTTGCATAACATATCATCGATATAGACTTCAACCAACTTGGCAAACAAAGGTTTAAACAAGGTGGTAACAAGTCGTTGGTAAGTGACACCCACATTTTTAAGGACGAAGGGCATAACGTTAAAGCAAAAAAGGCCTTGTTCAATAATAAATGAAGTTTTAAGTTGATCCTTGGGGAGGAGGGGTACCTGATTGTAACCTGAAGCTATATCCATCATCGATAGTCATTCATGACCGGTTGTGGCGTCCAGGAGTACAAAAATGACCGGGAAAGGAAAACTGTCCTTCAGTGTGTGTTTGTTGAAGTCTGTGAAGTCAACACAGATTCTGATCTTGCTATTTTTCTTGGAAACGCCAATAATGTTTGATATCCAACCAGCATATTTGACTTCTCTGATGAAACCTGCTGCAAGGAGTTTGTCGACCTTGAGGTTGACAGCTTCTTGAAGCCACGGGGCCCAAGTTCATTTCTTCTACTTCACAGCTGTAGAATAAGGAAAGAGGTCCAAATGATGATAGGCCAGTATTGGGTAGACACCAGGCATCTCATGGAAGGCCCAAGCGAAGATGTCTTTATTTGCTTGAAGGAAGTCGGTGAGTTTGAGGCTTTCGGCCTCATCTAGAAAAGTACCGATGAGCGTCCCTCAACCAGGACCATCGAGTTTAATATAAACAGTGGGTTCACTAGGTGTGGTGGATTGCATCGAAGGTATGGGGATAAAGAAAAATATTGATTGTTATGGTTGTTTGACAAGTTTTTGGGTTTGATCGATTTTTGGATGCTCGCATGAGCGGGCAAGGCGTTGAGAGCTTTTCATGTTCCAGGTACCGCAAGGGGTAGAGAAATGAAGTATTTGGTGATAAGTCGAAGTATGGCTCTCATGGCATGGAGCCAGTCGCGGCCAAGAATACCGAGGTATTCAAATTTCTTGTTGATGACGGGAAAGCTGGCTTGGAGGGTAACTAGCCTTGTAGATACATTGAAGCCCTTGAGTTCAACATTAGTTGGGGTGATGTGGTTGGTTTTTTGCATGGCTCAAACAGTCTGGAGGAATAGTACGTCAGATGTACTGCCGTATCGATGAGCATGGTATGAAGGACGAGGTGTTAGACCTTAATCATAATGACTAAAGGGTCGGAATGGGGGAAACAAACATGTTAAGCTTCATAATCGATAAATAAGATACCCTCGGGTCGAGGGTATTGGCTCAATTTTGGCAGAAGGGCGGGCAGCTTCTCCTGGTAGGTAAGTTTGCTGCATTCTTTGACACGTTTGCGCTTGCTTTTAGAATAGCCGCTTCTGAAATTGTTAACTTTGACAAGATGAAGTTGGAAAATGTGTACCTCGGCTGGGTCGGCAGCTGGGGAGGTCAGCAACATATTAATGTAGACGACCCGCCTTAAGAATTATTTTGAGAGAGCGCTGCAGAGCATATCATTTGTTGGTGTGGTGGCAGTTGCATTTATGATTTTGGTAGTAAGGTTTGCCTTGTTTGATCTCGATAGGGTAGGGGGTACGCCATATAGGGTCGGCCTGAATCTGAGAGAGAAGGGTGTTGATGGGTGTAGTAAGCTTGGGAAGAACTGGCTTGGATCATTTTTTGCAGGCCTCAATGGTAGTATCGTCGGTGTGGGGGTGTTTGCGGCTCTCTGTCTCCTGTGAGATGAGAGCGACCAGGGGTGTCGAAGGTTATCGAGGCTTGTTCGGATTGGTGTCAAAGCTTGCCCTTAGCGATTTGATTCGCGGAGCCATTCGAGGTCGATATACTCATTAACTTTGGATAATATCTCCTCGAAGGTTCATGGTTTATGAAGCACAATATACTCCTTTAAACGACTGTTATCTGGGAGAGCGTTAGAGTACGCAAGAACGGCGCTCGCACAGTCGAGGTTTTCAACTTTGTGCGATTCATTAAGAAGCCACTTAGTGAAGGCTTCAAGAGCTTCGTTAGGGGATTTGCGGAAGTTGAAGAGAGCATCGACCCAGACCTCGCGGTCTTTGCTGAAGACAAATTGGGTGAAGAAAAGACTAGATAATTGCTTGAAGCTTTGAAACAATCCATTAGGGAGGCTATGATACCATCTGAGAGGGTTGTCTGTGAGGCTGGTGGGAAATAGTCGACACAGCAGGTGGTCAGCCGTAGAGTATAAGCTTAAAGTATTTTGGAATTCGGGGATTTGGGATTGAGGGTCAGTATTACGGTATTTACTGATTTTGGGGGCGTAGAAATTTAGAGGCACCTCGATAGAGAGAAGTTTTGGGCAGATGAGGTTGTTTAACCAACTCCAAGAGTTTGGCGTGGGGCTCGTACTGATGCGGATAACGGTGTAGATTTTTGGTCGAGTACCTGTTGTGTAAGATAGGCAAGACAAGGGGAGAATCTTTGTGGTCGAAGGAGATGAGGCTGAATGTTTGGCGTGTGCTCAGCGCTGCGCTCCCCGAAACGTTCTCAAGCAGGGCGGCGTTGGGGGTATCAGGTAGTTCGAAGAGTGGAGTCAGAAGATTTCTCTGTGGGGTGTATACCCAGGTGGATCAATCCGGTAGGTAAAATGGTAGGGGGGGGGGCACCCTCGGCGCCAAGATGGGCCGGGGGTACTTCAGTATGCGGCTGAGGCCCAAGCCGAGAGTGGGAAAAAACTCACGACAGGGCAGGCGCTCGAGAGGGCGGAGGGGCGTCTTGAGTTTGACGATGTTCCTCACGCTTAAGGCATAACTAATTGCGGTGTCGCTCCTCAACTTGAGCGAATTGTTGGGTAAGAAGGGTGAGCTGAGCGGCCACTCCGTCAGTAAAGTTATCGACAAGGGCGGAAGTAGAGCGGAGGATGGGGGCCATTAAAGGTGGCTTGTAGGGGTAGAAAAGGGGAAGGGAAAAAAGACAAGGGGATTTTGGTAGGGTGGAATAGCACAGGCGACGCCAAATATAGGGGCCTAGCTTCGTAAGAGGGGAAGCTGACTCTTACACTTTAAGTTTTATCTTCGACCAGGGGGTTTCAAGTATACAATCAATAATAACAATATCTACTATGGAGATTATATACTTGCGTGGAGGCCTAGAATGGGTTGCTCCACGACCTCTAGTGAGGATTTTTAAGAGTAATGCTATATATGTAGAGTAGTCGAAGTATCGAGAACTGGGTTGCTGCAGGGTATTCGAAGGTAAACTTGTAAGGTTTATTGGGAGAGATTTTCTAACCCCTTCATAGTGCCTCTTCCCTCCTATTTATAGGACATAAAAATGGCTGAGTCACCATGGGGGGTCAGGATACATCCATATCCTTTGGGGACAACTTACTTGTACACAGAGTCAGTTCTGACACTGTAGCTGTTGGGTCTGACACTGTAGTTGTTGGTTCTAGCACTATAGCTATTGGTTTTGACACTGTAGTTGTTGGATATGGCACTGCAGTTGCCGAGCTGCTTGTTTCTCTATTATGTCTGGTGAGCTGGCTGCCTAACGTATTTCCCTTCGACCATGAACGACCATGGTTGAAGTACTCATCTATCTTCGACTATAGCGGCTCATTCGAGTGTACGATTAGTCTCAGAAGGCTTCGTGGACATAGTTATTGTCTTACTGGGCTTTGAGTCATCAGGTAGGCTTCGATGTAGCCTTCAAGTATTCGACAAGTGTTAGAAGGTTGCGAGTAGGCTACTACACTTACAATGGAGTTGTTCATCCAGTATCTGATTCTTCACACTGGGAGAAAGTAAGAATTTATCAAACTTTGTTGAGGTGTGGAACATTTTATTTGTACAATTCTAATGGTCTATTATGTTTTGTTGTTAATGTAGCCACCTACTCATGTTGAACCTCCACCACTAGTCAAAGGGCCAGGAAGACTAAGAAAAGTGAGAATTAAAGGTGTCGATAAAGGGGGTGAATTATTAAAAAATTGGTAAATGTGGTGGCTATGGACACAATAAAAATACATGTAAAGGACTACCATCAGCTAAGGTTTAACCAAATCCGCCAAATAGACCATGTACAGGAACAAACACTCCTAGCCACAACACATTTACCAATGGGTACTGAGACCCCAACAAATACCATAAGGAGTACTTATGTGAACAATAGAGGAAGAAGGTCACTAGGGAGTAAGCCAAGGCCAACATTTGTATAAAATACTCAGTCTGAAGTAAATAATAATAGTAAACAAGTGTCTAGGGGAAGGAGGAGAGGTAGACATATGGGAAGAGGAAGTGGAAGGAGGGTGACTACACCTACATCTCCAGTACAAGGTAGAGGAAGGGGGAATGGTGGAATTGCTATACCTGCACCTCCAAGACAAGGTAGAGGAAGGGGGAATGCTGGGATTACTACGCCTACAACTCCAAAACAAGATAGATTCATCAAATCAAGGTATAGGAAGGGGAAATTTTAAAAATACACATACTGAGTTAAGTCAAGGAAGGGGGCGGATCTAGAACTATACATGCTTCATCAACTACAACTGAAATGACCTTAAATCATCAGAGGTTTGTGGAGGAATGGTTGTCAAACTCTGTCCCTTCTTAGGCTTCTCAAATTGTCCCTACTCAGGCTTCTTAAAGTATCGATCCCTCCAAACATTCTAACTATAGTAAGCCAAGCATCAGCAAATCCTTACAAGATGACATTTAAGCCACCAAGACAAGTCTGTAAGCCATGAACCAAAGAAGTTTGTAATTTTGGCATTATTCTCCTTTTAGACATTTAGTGAGTGAGAAACAATGGTTTAAATATGTTTTAAGTATTGGTGAAACAATGGTCACTTTTTGTTGGATATGTTGGTATTGTCTGTAATGTTATGATATTTATGTTTACTTTTTATTAGATATTCTGGTCTTCATGGTCACTTTCACATGTGTATTATGTTTGCAGACTTGCTTACAGTGTATCTGTATTATGTACAATGTATGGTGTCTATGTACAGGTTTATGCAATACAAAAACACCTTCATTCAATTGACCTCTCTCATATGAAATTCATTATATTCACTATCAGATTCTCTTAATTCACTATTACATTGTTGTCTTCCCTTTGAAATCTTTGATGAAGTCATCTAGTCCCATCTCCATTGTCACCTTCACATTGATGCTTAAGTTCTTCTTGCTTTTTTCAAGAGTTGCTTTTCTCCAAAGGTAATCCCTAACCCAATGGGTGTTCGCACCATACCCAAAGCAAGAAGTGACTCTAAAGGAAGAAGAACAAATATAACTTTTTGCTTGCCTAATTGCATTTAATAACCATTCAAAAGACTTGTAATTGACACCTTAACACTTCAAAATTTTCCTATTATTATTATTTGGTATGTATGAGGTCTGCAGGTGCCTTATACCATCACAGTTAGGAAATTTACATAGGGTAAATTGCCAAGGCCAACAATCAGAGGAGTGTTCATCAAGATAACAATGGGGGCATTGAACCTGCAAGAGAAAAATTTCATCAAATATGGCCGGATGAATAAGAAAATAAGAGTTTTGATGTTGAAATTGAGGATTAAAGCTTGTTTACCTTGGTTTGACATTGTTTACCTCCTCCTATGGTGGTCTGAAATTGTGGATTAAGGCTTCAAATTACTGAAATTTGGATCTTCAATTTGAGGAGAGAAGATATGGTAATAGATTTTAAAATTGAGGAGAAAGAAGATAACAATTTTTATTTGGGAGAGATGAACATAACGGTCTCATTTCGATTAAATTTCGACCATTAGATCTTAATCATCTCAGCCGTTATTCAATTCCCACGTGTATTTCAATTTTTGTTTTTTAATTGATAAATCACGTTAAAATTACGTGTGTTCTTCATGGGTATACTTGTCTTTTGCACAGTCAACAACAGACAAACTAGATTAAAAGTGCAAATCATGACTACTTATGAATATTTAGGAAACAGGGGGTATTAAAGCTAATATAATTAGAAACACTGGGGGTTTTCTCAAATTATCCCCAATTTGAAACCCAGACTCCATTTTAGGAGAGAAATTCAATAGACATCTCTATTATGAATAATGACTAAGTTTTTCTTGACTTTTGCCCTCATACTTTAAGTCATTGTGAATATGGTATTTGTTTGTCGCTGCATGCTAGTTTCCATCAAAGATTCGATCAAACGATTGGCGTGACCTTTCTTTTTTTCTTGCCTTAATTCATTTGTAAAAGAAGAAGGATTGGTGTATTTTGTGGCATTAATGCTAAATATTAGACACCAAACCTTTGATCCTAGCATCTGCCCTCCCTTTTGTCTAGCTTCGTGCATCCCTGACCATACACTTTCTTAAGCATGCATAAAATCCCTCTACATCGCTCGAGTTACTCTTTTCAGTATTCAACATTTTGGAACGTTCATACAAAGCTAATTCACTTCCATGCAGGTTGTTTATAGGTCCAGCTTTATACTATTTTTGTTATATTTGTTGGGAAATATAAAGAGGGTTTTGGTTTTACTTTTGTTTGAATGGTAGAACTAAGTGTTTTTAGTCCCACATTAGATATGAGTGAAACTCAACTCTACTATATAAGTAAGTTTAATACTTAACTTGTTATGATGTTTGTGAGAGTTGGTGGGTCACATGCGCATGTGTGACCCATATGTACAAACTAGCTTAGGTGCATGGGCTATATAGGCTTGCTTGACCTAGGATACCCACTTATTATTATAAGTCTATGATTCGGCCTTGGGGCCATTGGCTTTAGGGATTCTTTAGAACACTTAGTCATATTTTTTGGTTTGAGGTGTGAGTCATGTGGATTTCTTGGATCACTTAGTCATATTTTTGGGTTTGAGGTGTGAGTTGGGTTGTCTCCAATAGACGTAACTTAAAGTGTGACCTTTTGTAAAGAGGCACTAACTTGAAATAGAAAATAGACATAATAAAGGTTTGTTTGGCAGAGAGATAGAAGTTTTTCTTCTCTCTACGAGTGATCATTATATCTTGAGAGATAGGGGTTTACATTCCTGCAAAGCATGTGGCAGGGGAAATTTTTTCTTAAGGAGATAGTCAGGAGCAAAGTCAGAAATTTTCTCAAGAAGCATAACATCATCCTCTCCCCCTCAACACCTTACTATCCCCAAGGAAACGGTCAAGTCAAAGCAATCAATAAAGCCATTGTTGACAGTCTCAAGAAAAAAGTCGATGCAAAGAAAGGTCGATGGGTTCAGAAGTTACAGCATGTCCTCTGGACCTATCAAATAACACCAAGAAAATCAACAAACTACACCCCTTTCCTTCTAGCATACGGTACCAAAGTTGTGCTCCCAACTCAATTCGAAGTACCCATACGAAATCCCAACATCTCAGATAAAGACAATGAGTTTGAGCTCGGATGTAGCATGTTATGGATCGCTGAAACCAGAGACCGAGCATCACCAACCTTGGCCGTTTCCATACATCACTTCAGAAGTCATACAATAAGAGAGTTCATCCACGAAGTGTCATCATCAGAGATCTAGTACATCGACGGGTCACTCAATCTTCAAAGCCTCGAAATGCAGGCAAGTTAGCCGAATCCTGGGAAGGACCTTATGTCGTGTACAACAAAACTGACAAGGGTTCTTACTATCAAATGACAGAAGACGAAAAGCCTTTACCAAATACGTGGAACACAATGCAGCTGGTCTCATACAACAGGCCACGGCCTCTCTCTTGTCCAACTGATATAAATACAGAATAATCAATAAATAGTTTTTCTACCCCTGCTTCGTATCCTATTTTCAATGAATTTCTTGGTTTAACTTAAGTATCATGTTAACCCTTCGACCCGACTGATACTTGGGGGCGACCTTGAGATTTTTGATACCTTTAATTTCGAGCAAACTCGAGGGGCAAGGATGGTTGAAAGACCAGATCCGCGGGAATGTATTGGTGTCGAACAGTTATGCTTCGCTGTGGCTAAGGCCTTCGAAGTCCAGTCAATTTCCTGGTTTCCTTTAAGTATAATGTCAACCCTTCGCAACGACTGATACTTGGGGGCGACCTTAAAATTTTCAAACTCCCAATTTCGAGCAAACTCGGGGGGCAAGGATGGTTAATAGGCCGGACCCTCGGGAATGCATTGGGGGTGAACAATTATGCTTCGTTGTGGCTAAGGCCTTCAAAGTCCAGGCAATTCCTTGGTTCCCTCTGGGTATCATGTCCACCCTCATCCCGACTGATACTTGGGGGCGACCTTGAAATTTTCAAGCTTCCAACTTTCGAGCAAACTCGAGGGGCACGAATGGCTGAAAGACTAGACCATCAAAAATGCGTTGGCGGTGAACACGTCTTGCTTCACTGTGGCTTAGGCCTTCGAAGTCCAGTAAATTTTTAGGTTTCACCTAAGTGTCATGTCAACCTCGGCCGGCCCGACTGATACTTGGGGGCGACCTTGAAAATTTTCAAACTCCCAACATTTGAGCAGACCCGAGGGGCATGAATGGTCGAACGACCGGACCCTCGAGAATGCATTGGGGACAACCATGTCTTGCATCACTGTGGCTCAGGCCTTCGATGTCCAGCAGATCCCTTGATTGCAAAAGAAATACCACAACCACCTCAAAGATCTCGCAAATTTGATCACTCTACAATCATTCGACAGTTACAAAGTACACAGATATTTACAATTCCACTACATACAAGATGATGCAGTACACCATCAGAAAAGCTGTTTTAGCATAGAGCAATTCAAACCAAATTCAATTCAGAATATACATCAAGTTTGAAGCACAAGCAAGTCAATACCAATCAGTATTCACGCAAATTAGTTTCAACACAGTGGTTCAAATTAGTTTGCAAATCAAGTTCCAAGATCAACCTCATAGAAAAATAAACACTGTTCAAATATTACAACTCAACAACAAATCCAAAAAAAAATAGGTATGGAACTCCAGCCCAAATACCTCACATCGGCGCGGCTGCACCCTCTTTCCCAACTAGATCCACAGCACCAACACCTTTACCAGCCTCAGCAGAAGGCTTTGAACCCGCTCCATTGGCGCCCACATCAGTCACAGTTCCAGCGCTGGTCGCCTCGATCACAAAAGCCTCCACGCCACCTCCAACACCTCCATCAGCAACCTCTACCTCTCCTTCATTCGTCTGCAAAGAGTCCTCAACAACAAGTTCTTTGATAGGAGGAAGGCATTCTAAAGTGCCAGGATCAAAACCCTGATCCTCAATAAACTCCTTCAGCCTGACAGTCACTCTACATTCCTCATCAAACTGCGCCTAATAATGTACCTTCTGTTCTGCTCTTGATTATACTCTTGACCCTCGTGCCTTTTATTGTAGGAATCAGTGATCGCCGCCAGATTTCATTTTAAAACTTTAAAATCAGACAATAATGAAGCCTCAGTCCCTCGAGCAATCTATAAACTCTCAAGCGCCTCCTATAACCTCTTTTTTCCCAATTTTACTGCCTTGCTGAATGATTGTGCACAAGCATCTGTCTGCTAGAGTATTAGAGCTGTCAGTACCTCTCGAAGCATGAAACATTTAAGAAAATTTCAGAATTTCACAAGCAATAATAGACAGTTACCTGATACATAGCCTTCTTCATCTGCCTTGAAGCTTCATCTGGGTTAGCATCACAGAGTTCGGTCATCGAAGCTAACTTGGCTAGAGCCTGATCTTGTCGCTCAGCCTCTGTCATCTCTTTGTCCTCACCCTCCGCATCATCTTCCCCTAGCACCCTATGCCTTTTGCGCTGAACACCCTTCATCTGCTGTACCTTCGAAGCCTCGGGAATTACCCTACTTTTCCTTTTCTCAGCCTATGTTGGTACCTGGCTCGGCCTCAGTCTCGAAGCATCACTAGCTACTTCGACCACCGGTGCTGCTTGCTTTGAGACCCTTTTTGCCTTCGGAACATACTGAGCATTCCTCGGCAAATCATCCTCCCCCATCTCTTCAGATACTTTCAAACCACCTTCGCTTTTCCTCTTCTTTGATGGCTTCAGGGTAACGAGTACGTTTTGAAGTAGGAAATCTGTCTTCCTGTCTTCTTCTTTCTCTTCCTCTCAATACCAAAACTCCTGAATACAAAATTTACCCACTCCTCGTCAGAATTTAGTGCAACGTCAATATAATTCCTCGGCTTCTCCCTAGACTGGTTAGTCGGACCTGCAGCAAAACATAAATATAATCACAGTCTATTTGAACATTATATCAAAATAAAACCTTCGACAAAAAAAAACTTACTTGGGTTATAGACTCTATGATGCAACCTATAAGAACCCTCCCCTTCCACATTCTCAAAATTACCCTTTACCACAATTAAATCCTTATTCCAGTCTCGACTCGTCAAACACAGATCAAACAGCCAGGGCTTCTCTGGGTGACACTGGATATGGTACGTCCCCACATTTTGATTTGCTTTCCTTGAATAAAATGATACACCGTTGTACCACTCAATCAAACCCCTCTCCTCACTTCTCAATTTTACATTAATGCCCTCTATTACCCTCATCATCTCATAAAAGTTTTCATTTATTTGAACCGGGGTAACCTTCCAAAAATTTAATACCTCTTTCACCAGCCTTCGAAGGGGAAGTTGCATTCCCAATCGTATCTGGCCTTTATATGCCATTATACCCTCTCGCGGGTTCGACTTGAAAGTTCACCCCGCTCCTTCTACATGCAATGTTACCCCCACCTTCGACAGCTCCAACTTGGCAGTAAATCGATCCAATCTCTTTTTATCTCTAGCCGAAACAGAACCCTCGACCCTATCCGACTCAGTCGAATCCTCACTCTGATCACTCTGCTCCCCTTCTCCCTTTTCACCACCAGGAGGCCCAGCATTACCCTCGCCTCCCCCCCTCTTATCTCCTCCTCATCACTATCCTTACTTACTACCGTCTTACGACGTCTAGTAATCGGAACCCCACCTGCCGGAACTACCACAACTAAAGGAGTATCAGTTATAACATTTAACACTTCTAAGTCGCTACCCTCATTCATTGAAGCACGACTAGAGATACTAGCCTCAAGTTCTTCGATTTCCTCATCTATCAGCCTATGTCTTGAAGCTCGACAGGTACGCATCTTATCCTGCAGAAGAAGAGGTGCACAATTAGATCGATACATTCGATAATCACGTGTCAATATCCCATATTTCATCTACCCCCCCAAACAGATACAAACACTATAAAAAACTTGACCCCAAAAACTTGACCCCAAAAATAGTCCCTCTGCCAAAACCCTCAAAATCCTCAAATGGGCTTGAACCCAGACATATGAATTCCTCCCGTCCTCGATTATAACCTCTCAATTATGAACCCAGAAGATTCTACTTGCAGATACAGAAGGAGAAGCAGAACAAATTCAGACAAATATCAATTAACTTACCTGTGTTAGTAGAAGCACAATTGAAGCTGCAAGTCAGTTCGTACCCAACAACAACTTCAACAACTTCTCTCAAGCTTCAAAGATAATAGCGTATGTTCTCTCCCTCTCACTCTCAAGCTTTCTCTCTATGAACAGTACAGTGGTTACCTCCTCCTCATTTATATACCTTCTCGGAAAACCAAACCTCATCAATTTTCAAACCACTATCATAATCACGTCCCCACTACCCCTGCCTTTTGGCTGTAATGTGTTTTGACTGATTTACCCCTCATATCCCTCACGTGCAAACTGCACGCTCACTTTAAATTAGCTGAAAACTTAAAGCTTCTCGATCCTTTTCACCCTCACTCGAAGCCACCCCGTCAAATCCCACCATCAAATCATAACTTTTCGGTAAAACGAGGACAAAATTCATGATTACCTACATGGCACACTGCCCTAGAAACACGTACCGTCCTGACAGACCAGCTGTCCGGGCTGTCAGTCGGTCCAGTCAAATCCAGCAAAACCTTCGATACATATACTTTGCATACACGAGTAAACGACTATACCGTGATTCAAAAATCTAACAACGGATAACCTCGCACTCGATTCCCAAATATCTCGAACATTTGATCTACAGAGCATTCGACAACTTAAGATTTTATGTCTTTATTACTTCGACAGATTAGAACTTTTATTTTGACAGATCGGACCTCCTACTTCGACAGTTCAAACATGTTACTTCGAAAGATCAAAATTATACTTCGAGCATTCACAATTCTACTTGCACACAAAATTGAAAAGTAATTCGACAGATTATACTACCAACACCCAATTTCATTAACTTCAAAACAATATAGTACAATTCTAACAGTTCATACATGTACCCAACATACCACCATATCTAAACAGTTACCAAAATAGTTCAAGAGGTCCCTATTTATCATCAGGATGTCCCTCCTCGCTCTTAGCCATGGCAGTAGTATCATCCGTCCTTCTAGCCTCAGCAGCAGCATCCTCCTGCTCCACCATCTCCTCTGTAAATGACTCCAGCAAAGACAAATAGTTTTCTTAGCAAATGCCTCTACACCTATTTTTGAGACCTTCGCTGAGAGGGGGCGAATGTAGTAGCCTACTCGCAACCTTCTACCCCAGACAAATACTCGAAGGCTACTTCGAAGCCTACTCGAATGTCTCGAAGTCCAGTCAATCCCCAAACAAGCCTCCCAAAAATTATTCGAAGATGAAGCCTTGACTCTGAACAAGCCTCGAGGACGGACTCCACATCGTAGCAGAAACACTTTGACCATATCCGTACATGGACGAAGTATGACGGGATAGACAACCAGCTCACCAGACAAGATGGCGTAGTTGTTGGTCCTTGCAGCTACAGTGACAGGCCCAACAACTGTTACAGTGACAGTTCCGACATTTCTGGCACCCATACCCACGCCGGAATATCCGGATGCTATCCTTGTAATATGACCTAACCTTGGTGACTCAGCCCTTCCTATGTTCTATAAATAGGAGAGATGGGGAACCAATGAGAGGTTAAGAAATTTCTCCCTAGCCCCTTTGCAGTTTACCTTCGATCACCCTATAAAAACCCAGTACTCGAACCTTCGACTACTCGAAAGAAATGTAAACACACTTAAAAATCCTCAACAGAGGTCATGGAGAGTCATATTTCAGGCCTCCACGCAAGTATATTGTCTATAGATTATTCACGCTCTAGATTATATGCTTGCATTCCTTTGATTGAAGATTAAACCCCGTGGTGTAAGAGTCGACTTCCCCTCGTCATGAAGTTAAGCCCCTACACTAATCGTTATATAGTTTAGAATGGCCATTTATATCGCCAATTAGTAACAGGGTCTTATCTCAAGTGCCTCTCCAAGAAGAAGGCCGATGATATGCTCAAAGAATTACATAAAAGAACTTATGGCTTCTACGCCACATGTCGATTACTTGCAAACAAAACAATTACACAAGGAGTATTATGGCCGGGAATGCGTAAGTAAGCAGAAAAGTACTTACGATGATGCGGCACATGTCAATGACATGGATACATGATACGACCTCTTGCGCACAAACTCCATGCAAGTAAAGTATACTAGCCCTTCAAGCGATGGGCGCTCAATCTCGTGAAAGAATTTCCCAATACGCCAAACTCTGACATTTCTTACTCGTGAAGATAGATTACTTTAGGAAATGGGTGGAAGCAGTTCCTCTTTGTTGAACTAGAGAATAAGAGGTCATCTCTTTTATCTGGGAATATATTATCACACGGTTCAGATGCCTCTACCTGATTTAGATTGATAACGGGCCGCAGTTCATTGGAAAAAAGGTTATCCTTAACAAACACAACATCATTTATTCCCCAACTAATCCATACTACTCGCAAGGAAATGGACAGGCCAAAATTGCCAACAAAATAATAGTGGATGGACTCAAGAAATGACTTTAGTCGCAGAAGAAAGGCAATTGGATACGGGAGCTTCCTCACATCTTATGGGAATACCGTACTACACCAAGACAATCAACTGGTTGTTCCCCCTTCCTCCTAGCTTACGGTACAAAAGCCATCATTCCAGCAGAATACCACCATCCTATAAAAGATCACGAGCTAACAGGCATAGAAAATGAATATGATTTGGCCTGTAATATCGATTGGATTGATGAGACCCAAGCTTGAGCTATTGCCAACCTAGGTCGATATCATCATATGCTGGCCAACTCGTACAATAGAAGAGTCCGAAGCCGTGAATTCCAAATTGACGATCTCTTCTTCTGAGAAATTCCACAGAGAAGAAAAGAAGCACATGCTAGAAAGCTCACAGAAAATTGGGAAGGTCCTTTCCTCATCATAGGTCGCACTGGCCTTGGATCATACAACCTCATGACTGAAAAAGGTATCCGAATCCCAAATCCTTGGAACATTAGGTGATTGAAACAATATAATCGCTAAATCCCTAGTTTCTCCATTACAAATTACTTTATTCTCATTCTTTACATTCCAAAAGTGAGAATTCAATCTCTAACAATGTACATTTTATTCTATTAAATGAAAACTTCTAAGTTTTTTTCCACATTACTCTCTACTGATGTAAAATCTACTAAATCTTAGATTAAAGCAAATGTAATACTAGCTTTCAATCGAGCATCTATACATACATTAAAGCAAAGGTAATACTAGCTTCCAATCGCCCATCTATACGTATATTAACGATTAAAACAAAGGTAATACTAGTTTTCAATCAATGATCTCTACTATCTATAAGAAACAAGATAAAGCAAAGGTAAAACTAGCTTTCATCTCTCTCCATGTCTACAAATACAGAAACCACAAGTTACTTTTATAGGTTTTTGCTTATGGGAGGTCAGCTGCGCTTTCTCCTATGAAGGAGGTCGTGCAGCCATAAACTTTGGAACTCGAGCAGTTACAACATTCCTTCCTTGATCTACTAGTTCTGCAGGTCAAGAACCTTGCTCCATTTCCATAACGTTCAGGTAATTTTCACTATCTATATCAGCATTAGTAATATAACCTCTGAATGTCACATAGACATGCAAGGTATCTCTTTCGAGCTCAAGCCTCTTTACTTCTTCCACGATCTTTACTTCTTCCAGGAAATAGGCGATGACAACCATTAACCCCTCAAGTACACTTCTTCCGGGAATATCCTCTCTCGGTTCGGTATGACTAATGCAGCAAATTACTCTTTTATTAACTGATGATGCTCTCGTAAATTTATATAGAAGGTGTTTGCCTGCTCTAAGCGTTGTACCAAGAGTGTTATTGCCTTAGTCTGGTTCGATATTGTCCCCGCTATTTTATCCAGCTCAGCAACATTCAACGTTCTCAATTCTTCTACTTGACTGCAAAGCACCGCCAATGCCAACTCATTTACATCACTTCCCCCAACACGAGCTTTATTAAATAGCTCATCCTTTTTCTTCATAGCTACCTGCAGCTCTCGCTCTTTACGGAGAGCAACTTCTAACTTATAATTACTCTCTTTAGTTTGATCATTCGCTCACCTTACGGCAGCTCGAACATAAACTAGATCTTCTTCCAACTTTTTAATTCAAGATGTTGGGTTAACCGTGTCACCCTTGGCAGTCGATACATTAGCATTATTCTTTTTCTTTTTTGATCACTCTTTAGCCTCGACCTTCTTGGCACGCGAATTGGCCATGACCAAATCTATCTTTAACCTTGCAACCCTCTCATTCAGTTCGTCATACCATTTTTGGACCATCCGGAGGTCAAAATCTTTACCGGGCATAGCCTCAATAAACTGCTTAACCACATATTCAGAAGTAGCTAAATTATCTCGCGCATTCACAAGTTCGTTTTCCTTCTGGGCCAATTGACCCTTTGAACTGGTCACATTCTATCACAATTCATTTTCTCTCGCCTCTAGCGACCTGATACGGTATTGAGCGACGTCCACTTCTTTACTTTCACTATTAACAAGTCTATCTTACTACTTAGCTTTGTTAATTCGTTTTGTGCACTCACAAGCTCTTCCTATAGCTTTCACTATTTTCTGTGCACTTACAAGTTCATCCAAGTTTGCTCCCTCATACATAATCACACATGAAACATCCAAGATGCCCTGGGGCGCAACACCTAATCAGTTCTCCCTGATCCATCCTCTCATCTTCCTCAGCTATTTCTTCCAAAGTAATTTCTCTCACTGCAGCTTTTCAAGCTTCAAGTTCCAGCACTAATTCACAAAATATCTCATAATAGACGTGACGCCCAACTTCATTCTCCTTCGCCCTAACATTCAGCCCCTTGAACTGGATTTCAGATTTAGGCAAATTGGCATCATAATCTAACTGCTCGAAGATCTCCTCCCGTACTTCTGCAGTCTTTATTGTTAAGTGCCCTTCCGACGCATGACGAGCTCTTTGAGAACGAGTCTTCACCATTTTTATTTTTTCTTCCTCCTCTCTACTTCACCTCTCAAGAATTATTTATACACATCTTGAAGATAACATCAATCCCCACCCCCCCCCCCCCCCCCCATCCGCATGCAGTAACCTATATTTACTCCACATTTCCATAACTAGAAACCCTAAGATCATACTAGAAAGTTATTTGAGCTTATCTTTCAAAATCAACCTCAGTAATTTTCGTCCATCACTTTTTCGAGCTAACTTTCACAATTTCTCTCCTATGTTACAATTTTCCAAAATATCTCTACAGCTCGAGGTTTACTTCATCACATTTTATTATACACCAGATTGGTCTCATAGACCAATTCTTTATACCTAAGCAGTTCGATATACGTACCTTTTCCATCTTCACACATATTTCCAACATGTCCACTAATGTATTATAAAAAGCTACATTATAGCAGTTCGACTTATAATACTCATTTTTAATTCGCTTTCAAAAAACAACATATTACATTTTAATATTCTAACATATATATTTTTTAGTTTGATTTACCATACTAATTTCTAATTCGATCTATCAACACAAAATTAATGCATAAATATCATTTACAGAATACTTTGCAAATAAATTTTTTTTCATAACTTTTTACATATCAATCTATAGGTTACATTACATATCAGTTATTTATTTAAGGGTACATGCACCTTTAAAATAAAGCACTTCTGCAAGAAAAGCTGAGAAAGCTGGTCGTAGCAAAGCCTGACCCCCTCCAGCATGATTTACTTCCTCAAGAAACTGAGGATGCTGGTTATGACAGAGCCTGAACCAACCTCTAGCATGAAATACTCCTTCAAGAAGAAGAGAGATGATTGTACGGAAGAAGATTTCCAATCTCTGTCTCCCGTCTCCACCACTACCGTCTCTTCCTCTGTAACCCCCACCACCTTCAAGTTGGCAGAAAAAGAAGAAGGATTCTACTTTAGAATCTAATCCCTCGTAGGATACCGGCAGTACTTTCTCGTATGTACACTGGCTTCCACATCTGTCTCCTCAACCTTATCCTCTGCCAGTAGACGAAGGCATACCTGACGCTGCTCCCCAGACAGAATCACATAGTAGAACTGCCATATTTGGTAATAATCATCCTCAGCTTTAGCCGCTTCCTCCTCCGTCGTCCCATGGTATGTTGGTGGTACCAATATGGGAGTAGGCATCTCCAAAGATTGGTTGCCAAAGTATCGCAGCTGTAACTTGTGCAACTCACCAAGAACCCTCACCTCATATGCCTGACGCCTGGTCATCACTATTCTCTAGACAGAATATACCAAGAAATAGTCACATAAATAAGGTACTTTTACAGAGATAACAGATACTACAATACAGTTACTATTTATTTAATGCAGAGATGCATTTCCAAAGTAGTTATCATTCAAAGAATAACCTTTGCTGGGAAGCCCAAACGTCAAGTACATCAATCCTTTCTATCACAATAAATGCTAGTTACAGTATTTCATAAATAAATACCGAGAACTCAACCAGTCCAATTCCACATCATACCTTTCCAACTTCCAACAAAGTTTTTTCTCAACTAAAGCCACCTGTGCCTTCAATTGCGAGGGGGCGATTGTTGGGACCTATCTCTCGACCTAATCCAAACTTGAACTACCTCCATCTTAGACTCATGCATATACACGTGACATGTACAATCAGTATTGACATCTAGACCCCAAACAGATAAAGAATGTGGATCGAGCACTACAAAAAATATGGGACAAGTCAAAGATACCTGTCTCCCACGAACTAGTAGTTACACATTCAACTACCACTTACCTCATTAAGAATATGCTTCTACACAATATTGAACTGCAGGTAAGGTCTATATAAAGGAAAAGTTCCAGAGGAGACAAAGACCAGAATTTATAGATTCTAAACACCAGATTTTCTATATTCTCAAACTACAAAAATTCTTATCTTTCAAGATCAAGTAATTCTAGCTCGAGAGATCACTTATATTAAGATATCAGCCTCAAACAATAAAAGTTACAGTTACTAAATCCTAAACTCAAGGTCGTAGTTTTTACCAATTCAAAAGTTTTCCACGCTAAATCCCCTGTGTCAATTTTATTTTGCTTTATTATTTTGCAAAAAGTTTAGTAATATATCTCCAAAAGATAGATTACATGAAAAGGGAGAGCCAACCATGCCACACACTAGTACATGTCACTAGTGCATATGCAGATGGGGCTCTCAAAGAAAAATTAAAAATTAATTAAAAATTTAAAGGAAACCCCAGAATTTGCCTGAGCGCGAGTCCGTTCGAACGACCTCCACTATTGTCCGAGCGAAATGTTGGGAAAAGCTTTCTAATCTCAAAAAAATTTGAAATTATCCACGAGTTTGTTCGAACGAATTATCTGAAAGGAGCCTCGATTCGTTCGAGCGACGTCCATAAATGATTTCCGCGTAGTTCGAAAGACTTCCATGTTCGTTTGAACGACTATTTACACTATTTCTTGTATTATCTGAAAGGAAACCTGTATTATTTCTTGTATTACACTAATTCTTGTCACAAGTATATTTGGTGTAAGATCTAATTTTAAGCTATTTCGAGCTCTAGAATTAAGCCATCACAGGTTTATGACTACCATTTCACTTTGACCATAAAGGAATTTATTTCTCAAACACAAACTTACTAACTTTTCTGGCTTATACGACGAGACCAGGCATGAGAGGAGGAGCTTTTCGTTATTTTTTATTGATTTAGTTTTTTTGTTTTTTGTTTTTGTCAAAATAATTGAATGCTATTGATCGTAAGGAAAAAATTTAGATAGTTTGTTCCAAAAATTTGTAACCTTACCTCCATAGAGAATGAGATCATAATTGCTTCTTCAGAGGTGGTAATCATGTAAGCTAGCTCAAAATCAAGGTCACTTAAGTTTATGTAAAATTTGTTAATTGGCCTAGCTTTCTCTCATGTCCTATCGGTACCTATCCATCATTCACATCCATAGGATTCAACTCAACCTTGGCCTACATAATACATAAAACAATGTCAAATAAGCATTTTTTTTTCTAAACTTTCTTCTTCTTCTTTTTTTCCAAACTGTCAAATTAGCATTTGCTTCGGTAAGAACTTAACAAAAATCATTTGAACGACATTTACCTTGATTTTATGAGCTCCACTGGCGGTATAACGTCCTCTGCCTCATGAGATAGGGGAGTTTCCATCTCTAGAAATTGCTTACTAAGACCCTTTACATGTATTTGTATTTCGTAATGCATATAATTTTCCCATTCGCAATTACTCTTTATTCAGATGAGAGCTTGACGAGGAAATATATTATAACTTATGATCAAGTATATTTATAGTTTAAGAAAGTGGCCCTTAATTAATTAAGTTGATGCCTCATATTCCTATCCGTTTTGAGGTTCTTACACTCGAACTCTTATATTAAGCTTTGATATGACCGATAGTACAAGGAGAAAATACACTTAAAAATCTGGCTATATCTAGTTGTTCTGGGGAAGACCACTACCATAATATTATAATACAATCTGTATGAACAAAAAGCACCCCTTAAGGAGATGATTGAGTCTAGAATTTGCACACAAACTGGGGACCATTGTCACAGCGAATCATATGAGGGAACCCGAAGTGTGTGATGATGTTTTCCCATAGGAATTTGATAAATTCTTCTTCTCTGGTTTGGCATAAAGGTACAGCTTCAACCCATTTGGTGAAGTAATCTATTACAACAAAGATATTCTCTCTTTTACCCGAGGCTTTAGAAAAGGGACCGATAAGATCGATAGCCCATCTTTTGAATGGCCAGGAAACTTGACTGAAATGGAGGTCTTGTGAAGGGCAATGGATATCGTGAGCATGACGCTGGCATTTGTCACAGTATTTGGCATACTCTTCGACTTGTTTTTTCATGTTCGGCCAGAATAAGCCTTGGGAGGCAGCACGAAGGGCCATAGATCGACCAGTAGTATGAGCACCGCAGGTACCTTTGTAGAGTTCGGCTAGAATTGTAGTGGCTTCAGCTTGAGATATGCATTGAAGGAGGACTCTAGCAACGATCGTTTGGATTTGGAGTCATCTGGGAGGGTTGCATTATTGAAGTAGTGGAGGAATGGTGTTCGCCAGTCTTCTGAATTGAGACTCTCACCCCCAGTATTGATGGCATTGACTTCCATCTGGTTGATACTTGGGCGTTCGAGTACTTCGATATGGAGGGTCTGGGATTCTGATTGGCCAGGCATAGCTACTATGTAAGCGAGGGTATCTGCATGTCAGTTTTCTTCTCGAGGGTAATGAGTGATAGTAGATTTTTCAAGAAAACGATCCATGCATTGTCGAACAAAAAAAACATATTCAGCCATGCGACCATTAACTTGATTTTTACCTGTATAATGTCTCTGAACAAGTTGGGAATCTATAAAAACTGTAAGTTTGGGAGTGCCGAGGTCGAGTACGAGGTCAAGGCTGTGGAGAAAAGCTTCGTACTCGGCTTCATTATTGGAACATTCGAAGGTAAGTTTGATGGCCTTCTCTATTCAATCATTAGTGGGTGCGACCAGGACTATGCTGATCCCTGAACTGTTAGGCCCAGCGGATCTATCTGTGAACATACGCCATCAAGTATTGGTGTTCCATGGATCTGTTATTTCAGGATGGTCGTCTGTTATGTCATCTTCATGTTCATCCCAATCGACATCTTCGACCAGGAAGTCAGCAAGGAAATCTGCTACTGCTTAGCTTTTTTGGGATATCTGCTTCTCGAATGTAATATCATGTTCACCAAGATACACAGACCACTATTGTACTCGTCTGGATTTCTCCTTTTTGCTGAGTACTTCTCGAAGGGGGTATCTTGTGATAACATGGATAGGGTGAGCTTAAAAAATATGGTTTGAGTTTACGGGCTGAATAGACAAGGGTGAGAAGCAAGCGCTTAAGTTTTGAATATCGGCTTTCTATGGGTGTTAGAGTTTTGCTGATAAAATATATAGGCTTCTCAACGTTTAAATCGAGTCAAATAATCACTGAACTGATAGAGATGTCTGTAACAGCGAGGTATAAAGAGAGTATTTTTTCTTCGATAGGGGTGTTGATAATGGGGGGTCGGCCAAGATAAGTTTTAAGTTCGAGGAAGGCCTGTTCACATTCGGGTGTCCAGTTGATCTTAGGGTTATTTTTATTTTTTTCTTCGTGGGCGCCTTGGTCGCGTAAGAGAGAAAAAAGCCAAACACAATGGTCTGAGGATTTGGAAATGAAATGGTTGAGGGCAACTATCTTATCAGCCACTTTTTGGACATTTTTTTTGGTTCGGGGCGAAGGCATGTCGATGAGGGCTCGAATATGTGTAGGGTCGACTTTGATACCTCGTTTACTGATGAGATGGCCTAAAAATTTACCAGACAAAATACCAAATTGGCATTTATCTGGGTTGAGTTTCATGTTGTAGGTTCGAAGTATTGAGAAGAATTCAGTTAAGTCTTGGATATGGGTCTATTTTTTGAGGCTCTTGCATAACATGTCGTCAATGTAAACCTCGATCGACTTGCCAAGTAAGGGTTTGAATATGGTGGTAACAAGGCGTTGCTAAGTGGCACCCACATTTTTAAGGCCAAAGAGCATAACGTTAAAATAGTAAAGGCCTTGTTCAGTAATGAAAGAAGTTTTAAGTTGATCTTTGGGAAGGAGGGGCACCTGATTGTAACCCGAGGCTATGTCTATCATAGACAAACACTCATGACCACTATTGGCATCAAGGAGTACTGAGATGATCGGGATGGGGAAGCTATCCTTCGGTGTATGCTTGTTTAGATCTGTGAAATCGACGCAAATCCATATCTTATCATTCTTTTTGGGAACTGCAATAATGTTTGATATCCAATCCGCATACTTTACTTCTCTGATAAAACCCGCGGCTATAAGCTTGTCTACTTCAAGGTTTACTGCTTCTCGAAGGCGTGGTGCCAAGGTATGCTTTTTCTGTTTAACTGCTGTAAAATGGGGAATGAGATCGGGGCGGTGGCATGCCAAACTGGGGTCGATACCGGGCATCTCCTTGAATGTCCATGCAAAGAAATTTTTGTTCGCTCGAAGGAAGTCGGAGAGCTCGAGGAGTTCTACCTTGTCTAGAAAAGTTCCAATGAATATACCTCGACTAGGACCGTCAAGTTTGATATAAATAGTGGGTTCGATGGGTAGAGTGGCATCTGTCGAAGGAATAGGGAGAGAGAGGGACAGTAATTGTTATGGGCGGCTGATGAGCCTCCAGTTCTGATCGATCTCTGGGTGCTCGCATGAATGGGCAAGGCGTTGAGAGCCTTTAAAATTCCAAGTGCCCAAGTGGGTGTTAAAATGAAGGGTTTGATGATATGTCGATGGAATGGCCCACATGGAATGGAGCCAGTCGCGTCCGAGGATGCCGAGGTATTCTAACTTCTTGTCGACGACAAGAAAACTGGGTTGAAGTGTGACTGGGCCGGTAGCAACTGGGAGGCTGATTCGACCAACAACAACTTCTGTGGCCCCATTAAATCCCTTCAATTCGACATTGGCAGTAATTATGAGATCAGTTTTCTTCATGGTTTCGACAGCTTGGAGGAAAAGGACATCAGCTGCACTTCCTGTGTCTATGAGCATTGTGTGGAGGACAAGATTTTCGATCCTAATCATGATGACTAATGGATCAGAATAGGGAAAGAGATCATGGGATGTGTCACATTCAATGAAAGAGATGCATTCGGGATGAGGGGAGAGGCTTGATCCTGGGAGGAGAGTGGACAACTTCTCCTGGTAGGTGAGTATGTAGCATTCTTCGACACGCTTACGTTTACTTTTGGAATGGCCACTGTCGATGTTATTAACTTCGATGAAATGTATACGATAGATATGGACCTCAGCCGGGTCGGCAGTAGGGGTAGGTTGAGGTTTGAGGTTTGAGGTATGACCCGTCAAGGTAACTGGGAAGGTCGGCAACATATTGGTGTAGACGACCTGCTTTGAGAATGATTTCGAGAGAGCATTGGAGGGCAAAGTATTTGTTAGTGTGGTGATAGTTACATTTGTGAGTGACACAGTAAGGTTCGCCTGGTTTGACTTCAATAGGGAAATAAATACGCCATATGGGGTATGCCTGATGTGCGGTAGAAGGGTGCTGAGAGACACAGTAAGTGTGAGTAAGACCGGCTTTGGTCTCATTTTGCGAGTTTCGGCATTATTATCGTTGTGAGGGCGTTTGCAGCTCTTAATCTCCTTTAAGACAGGAGCGATCAGGGGTGTAGGGGTAGAAGGTGGGCCATGTTTATGTAACTCTCGAAGGTGCTCAAGGTCGATATAGCCATTGACTTTTGAGAGCATCTCTGCAAGGGTTTGAGGTTTATGGAGAACCAGGTACTCTTTGACATGACTGCGATCAGGCAAGGCATTCGAGTATGCAAGTATAGCATTCGCGCAATCAAGGTTCTCATTTTTTGGGGACTTATCGAGGAACCTCTTGGTGAAGGCTTCAAGGGTTTCATTACTGGATTTTCTGAAGTTGAAGAGAGCATCGACTCGGACCTCTCTGTCCTTGTTAAAGTCAAACTGGGCGATGAAAAGATGGGACAGTTGCTCAAAGCTTTGAATAGAGCCACTGGGGAGATTGTGGTACCAACGAAGAGGATTATCTGTGAGACTCATTGGGAAAAGATGGCACATCAGGTGGTCGACAGTAGAGTAGAGGCTTATAGCATTTTAGAATTTGAGTATGTGCAATTGAGGGTCTGTGTTGCGGTATTTGCTGAGTTTGGGAGCACGAAAATTGGAGGGTATCTCGATAGCGAGAAGTTTGGGACACAAGGGATTATTCAGTTGACTCCATGAGTTTAGAGTTGGGCTTTCGCTGACGCGAATGACTGGCTGGAATTTATGGCTTAAGTTCTGCTGTGTAGCATAGGCAGGATGGGGGAGGGAAATCGGGGGATTCGAGGATGGTGAGGTCGAGTATGTGGTATGTTTTTGGTACTGCGTTCCCCGAGCCGTTCTCGAGCAGGACGGCGCTTGGGGTGTCTGGAGGAGTGGAGGGTGGAGTCAGACGAATCTTATGTGGGGTGAATGCCGAGATGGATAGAGCCAATTGAGAGAATAGTACGGGGAACACCTTCGGCACCGGTATGGACTGGGGGTATCTCGAGATTTTATAGGGGTCCTAGACGGGCGCGGGCAGATACGCGCGACGGGTCTGGTACTTGGGATGGACGAGCAGCTTCAAAAGGCTGTAGTCTGCAACTCTCAGACTGTATTATGTAACTCGTCAATCGTCCAATTCTGTCTGTCTGCGTCGTCTAGGCGACGATTCCATTCGGCCTCAAACTCCAGCCGGTGCTTTTCACGCTCCTGGTGAAGTTGTGCATGGTGGCGTTCCTCGGCTTGGGCGAATTGTTGAGAAAGTAAGACTATTTGGGCGGCCACTCTGTCGACGGAGTTACCGGCATGGGTAAAAATGGAACGGAGGGTGGGTGCTATTGAAAAGAATTTGTGGAAGTTGAAAACAAAGGGAGGGGAAAAAGGAAAGGAGATTGGCAGGGTGGGAAGCACAGACAGTACCAAATGTAGGGGCCTAACTTCATGACGAGGGGAAGTCAGCTCTTACACCACGGGGTTTAATCTTCAATTAAAGAAATGCAAGCATATAATCTAGAGCGTGAATAATCTATAGGCAATATACTTGTGTGGAGGCCTGGAATGTGACTCTCCACGACCTTTGTTGAGGATTTTTAAGTGTGTTTATATTCTGTCGAGTAGTCGAAGGTTCGAGTACTGGGTTTTTACATAGTGATCGATGGTGAACTGCAAAGGTGATGGGGAGAAATTTTGTAACCTCCCCTTTGTTCCTCATCTCTCCTATTTATAGAACATAGGAAGAGCTGAGTCACCAAGGTTAGGTCATATTACAGGGGTACCATCCGGATATTTCGGCGTGTGTATGGGCGCCGAAAATGTCGAAACTGTCACTGTAACAGTTGTTGGGTCTGTTTCTGTACTTTGATATTGCAGCAGTGGTTGGGCCTGTCACTATAGCTGCAAGGACCAGTAATTGTGCCATCTTGTCTGGTGAGCTGGTTGTCTATCCCATCATACTTTGTCCATGTACGGATATGGTCGAAGTGTTTCTGCTGCGATGTGGAATCCGTCCTCGAGGCTTGTTCAAAGTCGAGGCTTCGTCTATGGATGATCTTTGGGAGGCTTGTTTGGGGATTGAATGGACTTCGAGACGTTCGAGTAGGCTTCGAAGTAGCCTTCGAGTATCTGTCTGGGGTAGAAGGCTGTGAGTAGGCTACTACAATTTGAGTTTATATCAAATGTCGGTGCGCTTTTAGATTTGCTACAAGGGGTCTATCACATTGCTTCTCCGGGTCGAGGTAGGCGATAAAGGGCTTCCATGTTGATGATACGTGGAAGCGATTGCTTCCATGTTGTGGATCCAACAATGGCCTATAATCCCTAAGTAATGAAATTTGGCATTGATGATGTAGAAGACAACATCGATTATGGCAGGTCCAGCGGTGATAGGTAAGATGATCTTGCGATTAGTAGGTTTTGAGAACATAATAGGACCTCGAGATCGATTTAGGAAATCAACTGCTAAGATGCATTTTTTCACATAAATGTTGAGATCCGACGGTGTCGACTCATTTTTTCTGCTGAATTGCTTGTGACTCCAAAATCAACATCTTAAACCCAAAAAGTTCTTTATTTTTGGTCTTAGGATTTTAAATGAGATTTGATTCTTTGATCATTTGGCTTTATAGTTATACCTTATGGTGAAATGAGAATGTTTGACCCCTACATCCTTCCCCCTGAATTCAGTATTTAACTAGAAGAGGATACTAGGGGTAAACACTTTGTTAGGTTGTATAGAGGTTAATGTCTCTTATCTTGTAATGGTATTTTCCTCATTCACTTTTTTCAACTTAGTTTCAGTCAGCCCCACAAAGGGACCTTTATGAAGACTAATTAACTTCCGGATCTCTCTTTGCTTAATGTAGTCATCGAGATCTATTATATTCCAGATTAAAGTACCATTTATTCATCTTAAACATAAAATGTTTGAAAGATACTTGTCATCAATAGCCTAAAACCAAACCTGAAATTAAGTTTACTATGCCAACCCAGACTGGAAATAAGCACCAAAGATTTACCTTTTTTTAGCTTACTCACACACCTGAAGCTTACTTTAAAGTTACATGCAATGTATTAAACAAACTCGATAAAAAATCCCCCCTCTCTCACTATGTGCATGAACTCCTTTTTGGGGTAAGTTTCAGCTGGCTCACTCTCCCCAACACAAGAAAGCAACCTTGGATATACTCTAAGAATTGAAAATAATCTTAGGATCCCAAGGTCTGCCTCATCCCAAAGAGTAATAGCCAAATAAGCCTCCTTAACCTTACTGTCACACATTCCTAACCACCTCTCAAGCACTACTATAATGAACTTAAATTCTATTTTGACCATCTTAAAACCTGCAATCACAAAAGCAACAACCAAATAACCATGCACAAATCTATTAACCTTCAGCTCACAAGTGTAGTACATTAGTTTTGGAAATAGCCTTAGAACCAAAAGGTCTGCCTCAAACCTAATATAAAACACCATGCTCACTGAAACTTTATGATAAGGCAACTTAGTAATTTTATCCTTAAAATAAGATAATCTAAGCCAAGTTTTAACAGTTGGAAATATCTGTAGGCTTCTCAAGCCAGCCTCAACACTAACCACATTAACCCAAGAATCCTTACTTTTTAGAGAAAGATTACTAAGGAACAAAAATCTCTCACTCAAATTAATTTTATGCTGGAGGATCATGGGGGAAGTCCCCTGCATATGACTATAAACTTGATCTCCATTCTGACTTCCTTCTTACCTATACATAAGCAAACTAAAATTAGAATAACTCCCTCACACTCATGATAATGTGACTCCATTTTAAGGTGGTATTGATGTGCTTCACTCACTCCCTCACTCTTATTGTTGTGTAACATTATCACAATTTGGGGTTGTATTGGCTCTTCCCTGCCCATTAATTGCTCCCATCCAGTTGCACTCCATTAGCATTAGTGTTTTTCTGTAAATACTTGTTGTTAGGGCTGCCATAAGTGACCAATCCCTGTTTTGCCTTAAAAAAATTGTATAAGAAAAAAAGTCCTTGTCAAGGCAAAAAAATATTTTCCTGAGTTAAAACTCAAATGATATTGGCTATTTGTCACGTACAATTGAGAATATTGGATTAAGAAGCAAGACGTCCATTGTAGTCCCGTGATTCCTCTTGGGGACAACAATGAACGTACGTTCATTTTGGGCTTGATACTATGCCGGAGGAGAGCACCACTCAACTCTTTTTGGGTTTCTCACTGTCTCCTTGGTTTAGCTGATCGTCTCTAGAAGAGAATTGCACAGAAGGCAGTAGATGAACAGTAAGAAGAAGAAGAAGAAGAATAAGAAGAAGAAAAAGATCCTCCCTTGGGTTACCTCCTCCCCTCTATTTATAGGGAGGGTTTAACCTAGGGGTGCCCCTGCTCATGTACCCTGGAAATTCCTAAGTTATCCCTTCAGGGCCGTGGGCTTTCATATTTTCTCGCGGGTAGAGGGCTAATCGCAGGGTTATCGTTGTTACAGTTCTATGGTCGTTAGGCGAGTTTCAGCCGTGGTTCTGTTTGTCATTCAAAGAAGCTCGTAGAACGACCTTGCTGGAGTGTTCCTACTCTTAGTGGTGGGGTCGCCTAGCGACCTCCCACCTCATTGCTAGTGGGAGCGTGCTCCTACATCCATACCTTTTTGTTTTGTCTGTAATTTTTTAATATATTTTCCTTTTTGGGTCCGTAATCTGTAAGTATATTAGATACAAGAAATAGTTGCAAAAATGATCTTTAGTAATTCTTGAATCCACGAAGGGGAGATCAAGTTATGCAAGTCATACTGTATTAATAGTCCCACATCAGATAAAATTCGTTCCTAAGTGAGATTAATATGTGGGCTTTCTTTTACTCTCACTTACACTATAGAGTTTTGAGCGAAACAAAACCCTACAGGTTTAGATGGGGACAATGTTGGCAGTTAGTGAGGCATTACAAATGGTTACCAAACTCATCAGCCATAGGCGTTTAGTAATAATCTCACGAGTTTATACAATGTATGCTCTATGAGGGGCAGCTACAGTTCCATAGCTCCATTCATGCGTGGGTTTATTGCTTCGCCTTTTTTAGCAGTGGTAAATCTAATGGTATTTGGAAGCTCAAGCTGCAATTGATATATTAATATTATTTTGAAATACGAAGTCAACACAACAAGGTGACTGAATAATATGGCTTTTCAGGCTTCATTGAGTTCAATATACAAATATAATGCTAAATCTATTGGAATTTTAGACTACCAGATCAGTTTTAACTTAGATGGGAAAGCTGTTCATAGACTACTAGATTAAAAATAAGATGCCTTTCCAGATTCAAGGTTATGCAGGACTTTTAAGAATTGGGCATCTTGTAGTAATCCATCTTCAGGTTTAGAAGAAAATGCTTATACGCCTTAAAAATTGCCGCAAAGGAACGGTTTCTATGTTAACCTTATTTTGCGTTGTATATATAAGCAACACATTGGAATGAGCATGCATCGTTGGGGCAAACCCTAAGACTAATTTTTTATTTATCTTATATCATTTCTATGTGTCTTGATAATTCAATCTCTAACCTACCTTGAATTAAAGTTAACTAATGTTGAATGTATGATCGATGCTTGAAATATCAGTTATATTCTTAACATTTGGGAGACATCTAAAAGATTAAACTATTTGAGCAAATAGTTCAACATTTTTCAAATAATTGTAGGCACATGTGATTACTAGTATATCACTAAAATGGAAGTTTACAAATTGTAAAGTAGTTAAGAATCATAAATCGCCTTCAAATATTAACAGAACACGGGATACAAAAATGAATCTTTGCTTTAGTTCTTTAATCGATTGTCTCTAAGGATATTGTTAACATCGAAAGTAATCGATGGTGATACTATAAACAAGATGAATTTGTTTGTTTAGTTCATTCTTTCAAAATATATATATATATATATATGTAAGATAGTGTTCAATCTCTTGTTCCAAACTTGATTAGTCTTTTTATGTTTCAAGGTCGTCATGAATTTGGTTTAGGATGATTACAATTTTAGAATGCCACTAGCAGTCGGCCACGCGCGATACGCGTGCCTTAAAATGTTGTTTAAAGTACATTGTTTACAGGAGTCTAGTCATGGAGGACACCACTATATGTTATGCCTTGTAATTTTGGTTAAATCATAAAGTTTAAAAAAGTTTGTACATGGAGGTAGCACATTCTTATGCAGAATTCATAATACTCCACCAAATAACATTAGTGCATCACATTATGGTACAGAGCGGATATGGTAAATGAAGTGTTGGTGTTGTTGCCCTTGATTGCCAATATTTTTATCAAAAATATGCACGCTTAAAAGCCTGGTGATTAAAAACTTTTATGTAGGCCATTCAATTGAATAATTCTTAGGCAATTCCTTCTACATGGTGGTACAATTAATGTGTTATCTATGAACCAAAGCAGAGACCAACGTACGATACTGTATGTCAAAGCTAAAAATGAATCATAATTTTAGCAATTTGATTGTAGTTGTTCATCTGTGTTTGATAACTATGAACAACCTTCATAGATGTAGTTGGTTGGTAAGGTTTTTTTCCCCTAAAACATGACCTCTCAATGTCAGCAAGGCCTCTTATTTCATCATTAATTTTACCTCCTTCATTAATAGAGACTCACAACAATGGTAGACAATGAAAAATGCACTCTTCCAGAAGAGTAAATAAACAAAAGATTTCCCATAAGAGAAAACATATTCTCTTTCTAGACAAAAGTAATGAATCTAAACAGGTTACAATGATCACTGCAAAAGACTTGTCAAACTTTTTTTAATAGATATACATACAAGGTTCACATGACCAAAGAGAATACATACAAGGTTCACATTCTTAGTCAGGATTATGAACACAATTGAATAAAAAAAATAGTAACCATTCATATACGAAAGAAGTATAAAATGAAAACGCAACGATTCTTAATAACTACACAACCTTTAAGCAAACGAAAGAATACCTAAACAATTCCATGAGGAAAAAAACTTAAATTGAATAAATGAATATCAATTCTATTATACTTGGATAAGACTGAGGATTGAGTTCACAAAATCATGTCCAAAGACCTGTTCGTAATGCAATATACCAACACATTTATACTGTACATTATCCAAAAATCGTTGAAGTCCATTATCATCGTGAGAACCAATTTTCTGAAATACCCAACACACCTGTACAACACAATAGACCATCAATAGCATCAGTACAGTAGCCATTCTATTCCACATGTGAAGCTGCAAATGGGGAATATCTCAAACACTTCCCTGATTTTGATTCTTTTTGTTAAGTTCCAATACACTTGCAGCTAACAAGAGAATGTTCAAAGTAATTCCCATAGTCGTCATGCATATGAGATTCCTTAGAGACCTGTACTAAAATCCATTAGAGAATGAATAGATCTTCATGCAAGTATAAAACTATTACCAAAAGAAGTATGCATCTTAGCAAAACAATGTCCATTTCTGGATATCTGCAAGTGGTGACTGAATCAGAAACATAGTTAATATCTACATACATACATAAGCAACTCTATATATACATAAAGCTTAAGTCATCTCAGCTCGTGTGAGTCGTGATCAAAGCTCACCCGGAATCCACTATGCTCTTCAAAAGACAGGATAGAGTCAGCTACCCCTTGAAAGGGCAAAGTGCTGTTTTTTGAGTTTTTTGACTACACCTTTTAAAAGGAGTCATGCTTCACTGTAGTTCTTGTTACTTTCAATATGCATATATAGCTTTATATTTTGTAGGTACAAGTTTCCTTCTTTACATTTCTAATTTCATAATTTCTGTCCCCGTATTCTTATATTTTTTGTTTTCATCGAAGTCTCTTAGTACAACTTTTTTCAGTGGATTAACTCCTATGAACTCTCTCAAAATATTCTCTAGAAATATAAAGTTTAGATAAGAGATTTTGTTTGTTGATTATAATTGATAGGATAGTGAGTTTCTTTTCCCTCACTTTTCTCACAAATGAAACACAACGAAATTTGTTATTCAGAAATTTGGTTTCATTTTCCTTTGTTTCCCATACATGAAATACATCATTACTTAAATATAGAAGTTTAGAAAATATGGCACAACTAAATGTACCAACCTGTCTGCAAGCATGGCTGAGCCTTCTTCAAATAGTTCTTCCACAATTCCAACAGTTGATAGCTTCTTTGCAAGTTTACTTGCAGAATCATGAGATCTCTTTCTGAAGATAAGTGATCTTAGCTTGCCTTGATTCTTTAGAGGGGGTGAAGGTGGTAATGAATTATCGGGAGGAATTATATCAACAACAATACAAATTATGTCATCCTTCAGTCCTCTACTCCTCAGTGCTTCCTATTCAATAATGAAAAAAAGCGTGTCACTGTGATGATATAGGCATCCTAAAAATATCAGAAGGGCCTTGCTAGTAAGTAAATGTCTACAACTCTACTTCAAGGAGAAAAGAGCGTATTGACAGGTTTCAATCACCTTAACCACTTGTTTAGAAGCAAGTTCTGCGGGCGGGCAATATTTTGCAGCCATTTCAGAGGAAATTGCATCCCAAATGTCATCTGATGCGATTATAAGCCTCTCCCCTGTATTTGATAACTGGTTTACCGACAAAAAAATATTCAAAATTAGGACTCTTAGCTGAATAGTTTATAAGTAGGATATCAAATGGACATATCAAGAATGTGCTTTATGGAAAAAAGAAGTGGAGATGAAAAAGTTAACTATACAGTACCTTCACTTGTTTAACATATGGTACACGAACTATGAATTCCCCGACATCCATGTCGCCAATTGACCATGAAAGGCACAAACCTCCAGGCCAACAACGAAGATGACCAATCTAAATAAAGAATTATGGACCTAATTAGCGCAGTTCAATACGAACAAGAGATACACCCCTGCACTTAAAATATAGCACGGAGATAGTTTCTAGATATTTTGAGTCTTCGACAACTCAAAAGCATATATCGCACCTCAACACCACCGACGATGCTGAGCCTCCCAACTTCGCCGCCACTTGCTGTCACTCTTTCTCTCCTAAGGTTGTAAAAGGCAAGCATGTTGGAGCAAATCCAGAATGAAAGTAACAAACAAAAAAGAGGCTTCGAAAATATATGCACTCCTCAACATTTTATTCCAGCCTATGATCAACGGTCAAGATGGAAAGACCGCCACCCCGAGAATCCAAAATACAACGTGAGTCTCCAACTGAAGCAACGGTAACAGTCAACCCATCAATTATTACAAATGTAACAGTGGTTCCAGAAGTTAAACTCAGTTTGCTTCAATTCTTAACTTCATGAAACAAAAACTAAAGAAGAAAAACCTCTTTACCTCTACTTTAAAATTCCTTGTCTGTCTTTACAAATCTGGCAACTAATGCCTGAGGTAAAGCCTGAAGCCAATCTTCCCTCCCAAGCCCACGTGTCTATAAGAAACACCTCTTTAGTGACACATTATGTAAAGGAGATACTATCTTATTCATAAAAAAAAAATCATGTACACGAACCTTAACATCTTCTGCAATCAACCCCTGAGCAGGAACATCGGAAGTCGTTGTCCCGTCGCCAACTAAGTCATTGGTATTTGCAGCTGCTTGTCTCACCAACTTTACCAATGTTTTCCACTGGATCTTCCAGCTCAACTTGCGAAAATAATTATGTTTCGAAGGCATCCATTAAGATTCCAAAAAATCATACAATTAGCACAAGGAAGCAAAAAGACATACTTGCTAAACATGTTATGAAAAGAAAAAAAAATATATCTCCTTGGCCACAGGGACACCATCATTTACAATTTTGGGGGAGCCATACTTACTTTCTAATACCACATTCCTACCCATTGGTCCAAGTGTAACTCCTACTAAATCTGCAAGCTTGTTAACACCAATCTGAAACAAGACAATAATTAAATCATTAATGAAGCACATAATGCAAGTCATCTCATGAGTCAGTAGTAAAACAAGATGAACATCAAAATGATTCACACACTTACTTAAAACTTCTTAGTAGCTGATCCATCCTTGTTAAAGTGCAACTCCTTCGCTGACCTAACTTTTAATGAACATCTTCTTTGTGAGGCTGCATTTTGTCTCCTTCTCGTGTATGAAATTGAAGATATTGAACCAAAAGAAGACAAATAAGTATTTGCGAGCTTCTTGTCTATGATAGTGCTGCTAGGAGCAGCAACGGAACCAACAGAAGAAATAGTGGTTAAAGCTAACGCCATTTAAGAGCCTGGAGATCATCAACACAATTTAATTTTTAGCATTCAAACCATCATAAACGCCAAATAGACAAATAAGTAGTTACATCCAAGAAAAACTTCAGACAAATGAAAGCAAAAGTAAGTACTTCCATGATTATAATTAAACTCACGTTGCAGCAAAATGACATAACAATCATTGGTGGAAGATACTAACTGATCCGAATATCCTAACACTCAAAAAAATTGAAAGAGCCTCAACTCCACTATATGGTCATTTGTCGAACAAACATAACAAGTTATTATTCTTGCAATTAATCTCAATATCCAACCTTTTTTATGTTTCTTATCTGTTAGTGAGTTATAGTCACTAACACCCCAAAAGAAGATTCTATTTCTTCTCCTTAGAGACCCCAAGCAACATAAGCAGATAACTCCATTCACTCTCAATATCTCTAATAACCATGTCAAGTAGTTAATTTATCCCAAATAATATTTTACCCAACCATCTCTTCACGAAGAGAACTTCACTATAGCAGCTCACTTACTCAAATTAGATATTTATACTAAAAACTGCAACATATAACATCCAAATATCATAAACTCAAATTACCCAAACCATCTAAGATACAAATTACTAATATTTCTAACTTCAGTTACTCAATTACAAGAACCCAGGCCAGTAAACACAAACCCCACTTATCTACCCAATAATAAACCACTAAAGAAAAACAAAACAAACAATTTATCACTAAGTTACGTTGGATTCAGACTCCTCAAAATTCCAAATCCAATGCTAAATTAAAAAAAAAGATGAAATTTTTTAATGTTTTTCAAAAATCTAAACAAACCCAGCATCCAATTCACCATATTAGTGATTACCCAAACTAAAGTAAGCACAACCAAAATCAATCATAACCCTTAATCCTTGGTGAAGCTTATTGATACCACTAATATGTTTTACGAGGAGCCACTGAGGTACTATAAAGAACACTGTGTTTATCTCAAATTGTAAACTGGGATCCTGAAGAATATATTTATTGTTATAACCTAAGCCTTTAATTTTCCTCAACTTGTGAAGGGTAGTGTGATTAACAGCCGAGATTAATTCTCATGGCATAGTTGATTCAGGAGGTCAGAGGAGCTACAACTAGAAGCAAAGCCGACACCATTCCAAAGAGTGTTTGCTTGCAAACCTAGATGGGATAATTTAATACACGACTTCTCATAGTTCTATTCAGATCACTATTCATGTAAAGAGATAAATAAGGTAGATTAATAAAAGAATAGGGTGCATATCAATTATTTCATCAATGGCAGAAACAAAGTCGACAAAATGTAGTATTGATAGGAGTTCTCAACGTTTTAGAATAGAATCAGCATCACCAAGTGATCCCAACAAATATGGTATTATTAAAGAAGCGAAAGGAAGTCTAAAAACAAACATGTTCAAACAAACAACATTCAAGTACTAATACTTGAACATCCATACCATTCCACCAAAAGCATGGAAGCGGTCAGGTAGATGCAGTCTTCCTTTGCTGGAAAATGACAACATAAACAAGAGCAACTACTCCAATGCTGAAGCAAGTAAACACAAAAATTGGCAACTTCACACGCAGATATTTCATCCTGTCAAAGTTATACATATGTTTTGCATGCAAGTAGTATGGCTTATCAGCATGGGCACCATGTCCCCTCATCTTCTTAACACCAGTTGCATGAATTCCTCGAGTACCTGTTACATCATAATAATATCTACTAACATTAATAAACTATGATTCCCTCAATCATTGAATATTCATCAAACTGGCAACCAATCAATCAGTAAACAATAATCCTACACCTATCAGGTTTATGTGTGTCTCACGGTTAACTCTAACATATAAAATATTTTTATGTTTAGACTAAAAATGAGATTATGGCTCCGCTTAGTACGCCTAGAATAATTCTACAAATCAACCATTTAAGTTTTCTACACGTTCTAAATCTTGGAAATAAAACTGAAATACTTGATTTTAGGAGCTTTTTCAGCTAGGTAGCTCAGTAGGTTTACCCATTAATCTTGTAACGGCTTCAACTAAGATGCAGCGGATAAAAAATATTTCATCTCAAGTCAGCAAAGGGGTAAAATACCGTTTGATCATAAATAAGTGTTAAGTAGCATGACAGACTTATAATATGAGTTGTACTTGTAGAATTAGTAGTGCTAGAATATTTTAGACATAAGAAAAGGTTAGTCATGAATCTAATGCAAAAAAAGTTTTTACTCGCATCATTTTTCAAACTTGCCTTATCCTTATCCTATTTTTATTAAGATTAACGAAGAGGTTATATTTGATCAATTGCTACTGATAAACCTCAAGGACGGGTTATGTCACATATCTCCCATCGCCTAGACATGAAATCTTTAAAGATACCTCTGAGATCCCTACCCTTTGCTCTGAGAGAAGAGTATTCCCATAATCTCTAAGATTGATACTCAAAGGTACTGGCAACCCTAAAGAATGATTTATGTCACATATCTCCCACCGCCCAGACATAGAATCCTAAGAAAAAAATACATCTATTATCCCATATGCTTTGCTTCAAGAATAGGAGATCCCCTTAATCTCCAAGATGATAATTACAATCCCATAAAAGAAGATAATATTGCAATATTCTACATTGAATGAATCCTTTTTTTCTTAACTAACACAGTATTGGCGGCAACCTTCCAATAGACCAGCTGTTGAAAACTTATGTCACTATTTTAGATACTATCAAAAGTAACATGTTTTCGGATGCAATACTCCAAACCTTAATAATTACCACATAAAGAGGATGAACATGGTCCACTAATTCTCATTCCCGTCAGTGACACCTTCAATAGAAAAATGCTATCTAGTTAGTTTTGTTGGGCGAGAAATGACCCCGCAATTAAATAGTCGGCATAGATTTCTCATTGGCCCTAGTTGTTGAAGAATAAATCATCCTAGTCTTTTTTAGATGATTACTAATTGAGTGAATCTATTATAATATCCCAAAAATCATTTCTTTTATTGAATACATTACCAACCTACACTCTAGATCAATGTACTACTTTTGTAGATCTCAGACATAGTCTTCTACTCTTCTTTCATTGCTAATATTACAGATTTGATCACTTTTCAACTTCCAAATTGAAACTGAATATAAACCACAACACCCATCAATCTGTTTCATCATATGCATACTATAACAACTTTAAACAAATAAATCTTAAAATATTTCAATTCCTCTTAATTTACGCTAAGCAACAAGACCAACAGGAATGAAATGGAATTAAAAAAAAAAAACCCCAAACCTTCCGGAGCAGTTTCCAGAGCTTCACAAACAACCCCATCTTCTCGGCGAACAACCCTCGCTTTCTTCGACACCGCCGATGCCACCGCGCTCCTCTGGTACCGTAACTGGAGTTTAAGACTGCTAAATTTCGATAACCCACCGGATTTGCGAGTGTTGGAGATAGATGAAACCGATGAAGCTATCGTCAGTAATGGTGAGGTGTTTGATGATTGAAAGGCAGAGTATCCAGGGATTGTGATGGATTCGAAGATGGCAGCTATTGAAGCTGATAAAAATCAAATCAAATGTTGAGATCTAAGTCTTCGAGAGGTGAATCTGTGAGTGAGAATTAGAAACCCTAGAAGGTCGATTTGCAGAGAAGAGAGAGGGAGGTGTTGGTTGAGGTGAATTACAAATAATTTCATAGACTTTCATCTTCCATCGTTGCGCATCATCAGATTGAATAGTAAGAGAGTATTTTCCTAAGGATCACCAAAATAGGAACTGTGTTAAGGACAAACTTATTTGTCTCCACACTCAAGGCCCATGGCCTAATAACAAACATTCTGTTAGCTATGTGTACTGGCTCCATTCTTAGCACCTTATCTTTATCTTCCTCAGCAAATTTGAAGAAAAAAAGATTGGTTTCCTGAAGTTTCATCTCAAATTCCCCTTTGGTTTCCCATAATCTACTTAAGGTGTTTTTTATGTAGTTAAAATCTAGCCTTCTCCAAATAAAGTATCCAACTACATATTGCTCACACCCTTTAATCCTGTGTGCAAAGTCCTTAGTATTCACTTTCACTCTCAATCTACCATTCTCAAGCACAGGTCCAGTGTAACTAAGCTTAGTGTCACCTCTAATGGATGGGGCAGAACAAAGCTTATTAGCCCAATTAATAGGAGATATATATGGAGGATGATTTTTTTTCTTTGAAGAAGGAAGCTGGGGTTAGGCCAGACCCCCACCGGATTAAAGGAGGATTTGAGTTACCTGTAAGTGGGGGGAACTCCTCATTGTTATTGTTCACTTCAATTTTAATATCTTTGCCCTTGTTTTGCTTAAGCTTAGTAGCCTCTTTAGCCCTCCCTTCAATTCCTCCATTATCGCCACCTACTCTTCCTGTATTGTCTCCATTGGTAGCCTCTTGATTGTTCCCATGCTCACAATAGCCTCTTGATGCTCTCTAGATTTGATAGTAACATTGCCATACTCAAGATTATCTGTAACTGTGTCCTCTATTCTCAAACCAGCTTCAAGCAGCAATTTGGCCATTGCAGCTTCTTGTTGTGTTGGTAATGTATATCTCCCTCCTTTTGTGCCTACCCCTTAGCCATTTCTTGTAAATCTACATTAACTTTTTTCATTGTGGGTGTATCGGATCCAGTGGGAATGATACTACTCTTTTGCAATTATCTTCTCTTCACCATCCTCTCCATCTTCATAACTTTTGTTTCTTGTGAGTTCAAAACAGTTTGGAGAATGCCTCTTTCATCATCTGTAAGAGAAGGTTTCTTTTTGGGATTCAAGCTCTTCTTGGTGGAGGTAAGTTGGTCTCGCAGTTCCTAAAGTTTAGATCACATTTTGCTGAGACTGGATTTAGGTATTTCATCATGTACCATTGGTGGTGATTCTTCTGATATGTCTTCATTAACCTTTGTTCCCTTAACTGAAGAGTGCTTAGAGATTTAAGTGGTCTCTCTCCCATCCATGTCTCCATATTGAGGGTTGTAGACTGCAAGCGCAACTGGAGATATAGATCTTGCCTATCGTTGAGCATCAATCATTTGCTTAACTTTAGGGGAGGCATTTGTGTGAACAATCACTTCAAGTTCAAGTAGATATGTATTGTTAATCTTAGGGTGTGCTTGTGCTGTTGACGGGGTGGAGCCATACCTCGGGTTGGGGGTCTTCGGTAAGTCGATCTCCTCACCACACTTTCTTTAGCTGCTCTTCTAGATTTAACAAGAGTCAACTTCTGGTTCATGAGAGACATTGAAGACGAAGGCCCACCAGACTTCCCAGAGAGTGGAGAGCCTTGTTGGGGAGTGTTCAAAGTCGTCCGGTGGTCAAACCCACCAGAGGGGGCCATAAGCCCACGAGCACAGTTCGTCCTCAAGTGAATCTACAAAGAAACCCAAAAATTTTCCAAAAAGGGAGGAGGATCCCAATTTGAAAATGCTACAGTATACCCTAACTTACCCAAAATAGATAGCACCCTCCAACAACGGCCCAGATTGATCCAGATGAATGGCCAAGATTGAATCTGGTAAAATAGGACAAATCTACCCTTAGTGCTCGAAAGGAGATCTCCTTACACTAAATGCATAAAGCGAAAGCAACTACAGATATGCCATTTTTCTAATTTTTGCACCCGGGAACAGTTACTTACTTTCCTCTCTTTCCCACATTCCCTCTCTCTCTGGAGTAACATGTCATACAATGCACTATGGTCTCTAATGATTATCCTGAAGTTCAAAAGCAACAATTTCAAAGAGAAGCTACTTTTTGGTCTGAGCTACCATGAACGTAGTCAGAAACTAAGCCCAAACAAGAATTAACATCTAACATTTAGAACTAGTTCTCCATTGTACACATAAGAATGTACCATTTTGGTCTTTAGATTGAATTGTTTACATTGTATTACTACATAATGATAAAGAATTTGAGCCCTAAAGTGACACTAAAACTCCATCACTTATAAATTAAAATGCCACATGAAAAATGTCTATAGATCCTTACAAATGTATATTACTTACCGCACAGCGAACAGCCACTGCAGCCCAGTGAATCTCAACTCCCAACACTATAAGGTGATCCAATAGCTTTTTCTACAATTCAACCAAAATTATCACGGATGAGAAGTTTCTTAAGCTAGCACTCTATAAGAAAAAAATAAGGTAGGTCTAAAGGGTTCGATACAAACCTGGGCCAATGCAGTTTGATTAGACATTCTATCTGCATCTTTGCCAGGTCGAGCCTCCGCACCTCCCATCAATAGCAACTCAATTGTTCCCAATGTGCCAAGGAGATTTACTGTCTACTGGCATGGTGTTAATTTTAAGAATGCTTCAAAATACCAAGCGATACACCGTTTCTCCCAATATAACAAGAATTGAGGAACGGATATGACAATTTGGTTGTTTAAGTTTTAGAAAAAATAAGTAAGAATAAACAGTTACTCTACAGTTAATCGGATGAAATATTGATATTATTTGATATATTTGACTAATTTATAGGATGCTAATCTATTTTTCTTTTCCTTTTTTATATTTCTTTTATTAAACATTTGATATTACATAGAAAAACTTCCAGTACATTGTGATATATCCCCTAATTTATCAGCCGCTATTTCTGACATTTGTTAACTTGTTCAAGCAACGCAAATATTGGTCGAATTTTTCCGATGTATAACTTCTATTAGAACCAATTATCAAAATTATTAAAATCTATAGTCATAACTGAAAATCTGCCCTGGGTAGTTCTGGTGACCGTAGAGGTGGTGCATTTGAAGAAATTCACAATGGGATGTCATTTGGGGTTTCTCTGCTAGATAGGGTACAGGGACTATTGTGTTTGTTAAACTCGAGGCTCTGTTAAAAGGTCTCATGAAGTTATTTTGAAGGTGGTTTGCATCCCTTGTTGGTGGAGGTAAACTATGATTCTGGGGCACTGGTACAAGATGACTCATTTAGATTCTATCAGCATAAATGCTTGGTGTGAAGTAAGAAGACTTCGTACAACTATGAATATCATCCTTGATCATTCATACAGAGAAGGTAACTCTTCAGACTTCAACAGATGGTGTCCAAGTTGGGTAGTGCTCGGTAATGATTTATTTTTAACTTATGTGTATGAGCTACCTCCAACTATAGGAGTAGCTTTGAGGATGGACAAATCAAATTTCATAACACACAAAGAAAAAGAAAAGAAAAAATTCATGCTACATCACTCTTGATAGTATTGACCAAATACAATAGTAACTACAATAACTTAAAACCAAGGAACTAAAGTTACCCTCCAATTTATAAGTATCTTACTTTTTGTTTGGTGAAGTTATAGGCACTACCCCGCAGCTTTAAAGCTAATATTATTGGTTCAAACCCCAAAGTTTTCCTCAGTAGTATCTGAAGTAACAAAAAGAGAGAATGTTAGCTAGGAAGGAAAGTACAAGCAACAGTTAAATAACAGAAGCCACAAACCTGATTGGATGGACTTTTACGAAGCAAATTATTCAGCAATTCAAGACAGTCCTACACAAACATTAGAAACGTCATTATTCCATAAGCTTATGAGATTACTCGTTCGAAGCTCAGAATTAATGAAAAGAATGGAACAAGAATAATAAGAAAAATTAAAAAATAGCATATTATCATATCGTACAATAATGAGGTTATGTCAGTGCTTTTATTCTTGATTAAACTCGTGTAAGAATAATTTGTTTATCAATTGTTGTGTCAATTGTTAATGCTTTATTCTTTGGTAACCAACATCATAGAATAGTGAATTTAAAAAAAAAAAAAAAACGGATTCACCAAGCTTTGGCAATGCTAATTTTGTGATAATGTGAATGGGAGCAGCCTGGTGAAGGTATCTGCAATTTCAAAACTGAGGTCTAAAAGTTTTAATGTAGATATATTATATAAGCCCTAAAGTCGACCCTAACTTTTAATATGTAAGCAACTACATTTGCCATACTGCGAACACACTACATGAATAGTGTTTATAAATAGAACTTTTGCAGTAGCCTCAGGGTGATCTCTCGCTACATATACCTTTGGTAACATTTTTAACAAAGAAAATCGGTACAAGACAGATTAGGCTCGCAGGTAAGACTCTAAATACAAAAGATTCCTTTTGAAGGGCTGTGGGAGAAGGGTCATATAAGTCTCTGAAAGGGATTATTTTGTAATAAGTAGTAGCAGTTGAGGATCTGGAATCGGTTTTAGGCAGTTAGGATGCCATTTGAGAAGCCCGCCTAGCTTGTACCGAGGGTCTAAAGTTAAGTATAAACAAGTTTGTTTTGGTTGTTTTGTTTTCTTATATAAATTTTTCTATGACTTCTTAGTGTTTTCCTTTGCAACGCAAGATTATTTGATAGTAGTGAGAAGAGGGCGATCTAGAGAAGTACACTAAGAAGATTAGAAGAAGAACAAAGACAATATGTCTGAATATAAATGATGAAACTTAGTAAGTAAAAGATTATTAGAAAAAGTTTCAACGACTCACCTATACAACAACACCACCTTCGGACCCTCCTTCCTCTTTAATAATGCTAAATATTTTCTCAAACGCTCCCTCAAATACCACTATTTTTTGTATTTCCTGAATTGAAAAATGTCACTGGTTAGTATAAGCAAATGCAGATTGACCTTGATAAACACTTGTGAATAGCGGCAAGGAGATAATAGTCACCTCAGCTTCACGTGTCAAGAATGTAAGAAGTAACAAGGCTTCACTTCGTATAACCTACAAAAGTAGGATTAATTTTGAGCCTATCCATCATCATTATGAGAAACACCTATCATTCCTTTCTCCTCTTTCTTAAAGAAAAAGATACACAAGATAGAAAGTAAAACAATGTTGTATTTAACATTTGTTTGTTATGTAAAATGGAGTTTACTTTCTCTTATGTGTGATTTAGAAGGATCTGGGTCATCTGGGTCATTTTTAGACTTTTTAAAAGTCTGTTCGAATACACTCTTTTTTGTTTGAATAGACTTTATGTTTATTTGAAGAAACACCTGAGTGTTTTGTTCAAACATTTTTTTCTGTTCGAAGAGAGGCGCGATTCAGCATATTGTTTTAGGCATTTAAGAGCAAAATTGACATAATTTGTAACTAAGAACGTGTAACCCTTATAATATAAAGGGGTAAGGTTAGGCAAGAGAAGAGGAGGTTAGATCAATCCTACTTTTGGAAGAGAAACTTAGGGTTTTGAGAGTAATTCGATTGTAATCAAATCAATTGAGCAATTGAAGCTCTAAAAGGAAAAATTTCCCACCAATTTGTGTGTTTTTTATATTATTCTTCAAATTAGGTTACTCTCGATTCGATTGTGGATTAAGGTGGGTGGGTTAGAGCAGAACTTTGTAGTTTTGGGGGAACATAGAAAACAAAAAAACATTTTGGGGGAATTGGGTCACTGGTGAATTTTGGTGAAATTAAGAAATTCAGTTGGGGAATTGAAAATTTTTAAGAATAAATTTGGTGCAAGTACAAATTTTGAGAAATTTATGAAATACAAAAGGACAACTTGTGTATCCTGGCAATATCATATGTCGGACTATCGGTGGTTTTGCCATGGTTTATCAATACATGAAATATATACTTTTTTATTTATTTTATATTTCCTTAAGAATAGGCCATATACAATATCTACTCTCTTATTTATTTTATATCTCCTTAAGAGTAAGCTATATAAAAATATAAAAGATCAGAAATATCATGAGAGATCTCCATTTCATACCTCACAATCCATAAGAATATCCATGAGCCGGGTTATTCCACGGGGAGTGCTTAGTATAGCTTCTTGAAGTCTAAAACAGAAATGTAACAGATCTTCATTTCAGTGAAACTATTGATCACATGAAATTAACAACAAGAAAGAAAGGGTAAGAATATATATCAATGTGACCATTAAATTAATACCTATTTGGAGAATGGGTAAGAAGGCTGTCAAAACTTGAAGCGTATAATATCTAACATAAAAATCCTCTTCTGCCTATTAACATTCCAAAAACAAGAGTTAAAGAAAATTATAAAACACACAATTTCAAATACACAATAAGTTGACGAGAAGGAAAAGGCAAAACCGTCCAAATCCTTCTTCGTTGTATGATGTTTAACAATCAGGAGTTGCAGACCAATGGGCCACAAGTTTTGAAATGTAACGTAGTGTAAAGTCAATTCACATCATAATGAATACCAGAGAGAAGTCGCTTGGTCACATAACATTGCAGCAAGTCAGATCAATAGAGTTACTATTTATAAGATTTCCCGCCCTAGTCTCAAAAGAAAATTTTGTATAAAAAGGTTGTGGTTCCCATTGCCAATGAGTTTTAGATGGTTTCAATTGCACCATATTTGCTTATGGTCAAAATAGGGACCGGAAAAACTTACACATGGAAAGAGAATGTAGAAAATCCTAGGGTGGATCTATGAGACAGTTGCTTGCTGAAGCAGTTGTTATACCTATAGAGCTATTTAATCTATTTTTGACACGTTTGAAGGGTCAAATTGTTGAATGCAGTGTGAAGACAATTTCTGTGGGGAAAAAAATCTTTTCATGGAGGATGGCAAAGCCGGCTTTCTTGTAGGAGGGTCGGAGAAGAAAATTGCTGCTTGTGCCAGTGAAATTTTTACACTATAGAGGGGGTCTGCGAAATGGCATACAACAGAGACTATTTATCAAGCAGTCTAGTTGAATACATTTACTATTTCCCATTATGATTCCCCTAATATAACCTACTCCATAAGGCAAAGAACTATTCAAACGTGTGAAGTCAGATTTAGTTAGCTGGCTCGGAAAATGCTTCTTGGGTTGGCTCAGAAAATATCTCATTCTGGTGCTAGGGAAGAAGCCGGAGAAGACTGTGCAAAAGAAGCCGGAGAAACCAACAAAAGCTTACTTACGTACGTGCTCTAGTTGAAAATATTGGACATGTTTCAACAAGGACAAGAAACTTACAAGGCTACTTAATGATTTATTGGGTGGAAGGAACAAGAATTGCATATTACCTCTGTATCCTGTTGTTTATTTATTTTCTGGATAAGACTTCTCAGCACATTTGAATTACGCACACATGGCAAATGGAAAAATATAAAGGCCGAGGTCAACCGGAAAATTATGTAAACAACTCTTAACAAAGATCTATATGAAGAAATTGAATGTCTAAAACAATAAGTTTACACTACACGTGAAAAAACCCAAAGTTTACATAGCCAAGGAAATGACAATCAAATTGAGCAAACGAGGTTTACGGTGGAAACATATCAAAAGAAAATTGAGGAATTGAGCTGCGAGCTTGATGCCACATGGAAAACATTGGAAAAAAACTATCACTATATTGCCAAGAACAAAGGAAGAACTGAAGATGTCACAGTATGCTTTGGAGGTTGACTTTATTGTATCCCTTTTGGAGCACACTGATGTTACTGTGCTTCTTGACAATGAAGCTATCTGTGATGTATGCAGACGCTCTCTTGACATTGAATGCCCCACAATACATTAATCTCAACCGTCTAGTGTCTCAGGTTATTTCAACTCTCACTACCTCTCTGAGGTTTGATGGTGCCTTGAACGTGGATGTGGCAGAGTTCCAGACCAACCTGGTGCCATACCCGAGGATCCACTTTATGCTTTCTTCATATGCACCTGTGATCTCTGCTGAGAAAGTGTACCATGAGCAGCTCTCTGTGGATGAGATTACCAACAGCGCTTTTGAGCCATCACCTATGATGGCCAAATGCGATCCGCGCCACGGAAAATACATGGCTTGTTGTTTGATGTATAGAGGTGATGTTGTACCCCAAGGATGTGAACGCTGCAGTAGCAACCATCAAGACCAAACGAACTATCCAGTTTGTGGATTAGTGTCCAACTGGGTTCAAATGTGGTAATAACTACCAGCCACCAACTGCTGTCCCAGGAGGCAATCTTGCTTAAGTGCAGAGAGCTGTCTGCATGATTTCTAACTCAACCAGTGTCGCGGAAGTGTTCTCTAGGATTGATCACAAGTTTGATCTTATGTATGTTAAGCGTGCGTTTGTGCACTGGTACGTGGGTGAGGGTATGGAAGAGGGAGAGTTCTCTGAAGCTCGTGAAGATCTCGCTGCTCTTGAGAAGGATTATGAGGAGGTTGGTGCTGAGTCCGCTGAGGGCAAAGATGGTGACGATGGAGATGAATACTAAAGGGAGCATTTCTCATTGCTCTGTGAGTTTGTGATACTCTACTACTATGTTCTTGTTTCAATGTTATGTCCTTTGAGCGCACTTGCTCTCATTTTCATGTGCTTGTGAACTTTGTTTCCTAAACAGTTTTGTTGCTGTAGTGTTATTACTGCTATCATTGTTCTAGTATTACTATCCTTTGTTGTTTGTGTGGCCTTTTAGTTGAAGCTTATATCCAATGCTTCTTTTATTCATTTTCAAAAACAAGATATGTTTTAATATCTTATATGTGCTGCGGACATTTTATAATTGAATTTGGTGAAGCAGATTGTGTTACAACAACAACAAAGAAAACACTCACCAGCAAACTTAGGAGAAGAGAAATGCTCTCTATTTCACTTGAAAGCAAATCAGAGTTCATTAAAGTTGGCTGGACCACATTATTTGGTCCTTCTCACGCATAATCAATGGGCGTCAAGACACTTACAAGAGTTTCAAGGGCACCTCAGACCTGAAAGTACTCCAATAAAAAGTACATTATTATACCGAAATATCTCAAAAAGATAATTACAAAATAAAAGTATCACGAAGGTTCCTAAAATAATACTGAATATTAGAAGCAATGAAGTGTTATGAACCATCTTTACATCATCACGCTCTTCTTTTAAGACACTCATAGGCACTGGGAAGCCTGTGACCAAAAGTAAAAAATAATAACTTGTATACGAACACGAAACCACGAATAGATACAAGAAGGCAGCATCTAGACGATTTATGTTAAATACACAAAAGACTTGCCCATTGCCCCAAAAACTAATTAGGTAGAACGACTTTCTGCTACAACAGACTGAAGTTCGGTCATTGCAGCACGCCTGTCATCCGCTAAGACACCATTGCTTATACGATCGAGCAAGCGCTCAACATAGCTATTGGAAGAAGCAACCAAGAAAATTCGATTGTTAAGGAGAACACCGCCAATACCAGAATAATATTTGTGTAATATTTGAAACCGAATCAAAGTGACTGTTGATGCCCAAATTTTAGCCACTGCAATTAAGTTGTCTTAATGAAGAAATCAAACTAAAGGAATACAGGACGTAGAAGTGAGTTTAGTACTACAGCAAGAATGTTGTAAGCATATCCTAGCAAAATAATGCATGGTTTTAGATCTTAATAAAATATTGCCAAAAAGAGAGCTCTTTAATAGTAATGTTCTCAATTTCACAATGTAAACAAATGTCTGTATAAACCCAAACACGTCGGAGTCACGACCAGCATTTAGTGTGAATTCCAGAGGCTCCACAGGTACATAGGTTATACTAGTTTATGGATTAACCGGTTTATTAGTTAGTCTAAACTGGTTTACGAAATTCAATAATTCAATAATTTAGTCTCAAATATATCATTTTAAAGTTCCACGATCCCATTCCTGTACTGTTTCGTCGCGCATCACTAATTTTGATTCCCTCTGTGCTGAGAAAAATTTACAATGTACTTAGACCTCACATATAGACCTAAGACGATACTTCGACCGTAATAACGAGTAAATTCTTAATAACTTGATAAAGAAAAAATAACTGAAACTGATCGCCACTAACTCACCTACCTTCGCTGGACGCCGAGCTCTCGTTCCCGAAAACAAGTCCGCCAACACCCTGCACAACAAAATTCTCACAACTTAAACACCACATGAACATCAAAACACCAAAAAAACTCAATTTTTACTACTACAATACCCTAAATTTCACCCAATTCTACAGTTGAGGAACTATAAATGGAGGTTAATTTCAAATTTTAGCAAAAAGGGGAGAAATTTCGGAGGAATACCTGAGCTACTGCATTGAGAAATTTCGGAGGAATAGTAGATTTAGGGTTCTTGGAGAAGAATCGATCGAACAAGTCTGAATCCAATTGACTTAATTGTGCTTTCGATCGAAAGGTAGAGTAGCAGATCATGATATTTTCTTTTCTTTCATGGAGCACTAGAATTTGCAATTTGTTAATTTCAGAACTCGGAAACAATGAAGACATAGAAGCCGAATCATTTGGCAAATTTAGGTTTGGGTTAAGAAATATTCAAGTTGAACTTACCAAAATACCCCTAATTTCGTATTTAGAATTCCTAAAATACCTTTTATTTCGTATATACGAAAAGTTATCTGCTGATCTTCTATTTATACCCCTTCTTTCATTACCTAATTATGATTGAGATGCCTATTTGGATGGGATTTGGTATATACGAAATAGGGGTATTTTAGTATTAAGAAAATGGCGAGAGTAGACTAAATAACACTCACGATCTAACGGCTATGTAATAAACTAAAGCATATATTTTCCTCAACATGTGTAGGGTAGGGTGATCAACAGCAGAGATTGATTCTCATTGCATAACGGCTATGTTATAAACTAAAGCATATATTTTCCTCAACATGTGTAGGGTAGGGTGATCAACAGCAGAGATTGATTCTCATTGCATAACTATTCCTTTAGTAGTATAGATAGATGATTAGCTTAGAGCCTCTTGTTCCAATCCCTGTACTAATTACTATTAAAGATCAAGTGATGATTACATGTTTTGGATGTCCTTATTTAACATCAATATCTCGCTCTCTTCTTTGCTCAGTCTCTCTAGGATAAAAATCTCATCTAAAAGGGCTCCTTAGCCTTCAAAATTTGGGATCATTGTACACGACCTACTCGTGGAAACCCTGTCCTTCCCATTAAACCTATTTGGATGGGAGCTCGAGTCTACTCATCTTAGTCATTGGAGATGTTTTAGTGTGAAAAAAGGGAAGTTCAGCTCGAACTCCTGTCTCTTGGAGATGCTCTTATGAGCTTCATTTCTTAACTGTTAGAGCTATAATTAGAGGGGTCCCTTGTATGCTAATTTGATTATTTATCTTACGATGATAACTTAATTTACACCGTAAATGTGTCGTGCAAGGTCAACAATCAACATATCTTACACTATATTTAGGTACAAATTGTGATTTTACCAATTAAAATTGTGTGGTCCAATCTATCCTGAATTGAAGAATGCCTTTAGACTTTAAGCATCATATGGCGTGCTTGCTCCATTAACTACAGGTTCGATACTTGAGTTTTCTGCGGCTTACCGCTTATGCCAGATTAAAATCACTTCATGTATGCTGTTTTGGCTATGAACTCCGCACTACTTCACCAAATTTTGATAGCTGAAGTCAATGTCTTATTTGATAAATATTTTCTGATTAGCATACCATAATCCTGACAACTGAACAAATCTCCATGACTAGCTGAAAACCATGTTTTACTGGATTACAATCTCTTCAGGCGTAAATCTTTTAACCTTGAACTCTTGAGGGATTCTCTAAACATTTGATTAGAAATCTTTATTTACAGTCGTAATAAGAAATACCCAAATATGGATCAGATGATTCAAAGTTCAAACAATGAAATCTTGGTCCCCATGTATTATACACTACTGTACTAGTTCTCAAAGTCTGAGACTCTAGTCGGTTATAGCACAAGTCCTTATATATTTGATGTATTTCTCTGATAGATAAGGTAGAGTCCTTGTATGTGTGAAACAAATATCTGTATTATAAATACCTCTACAAAGAGGAACAAAATTAACCCTTATTCTCATTAAATCTACAATTTTCGGAGGTGTGTTTTTCTTTCTCTACATGTCATCCTCCCAGTATTTTTTCTAGTTTCTACAATAAAGTACTTTTTGGTTAGACTATACTAGCAGTCGGGTACACTCCACCATTTCCTCTTGAAATGTGCGTTCACTCACGCAGTCTGGTTTGGTACATCCCTTGGTGGAATGCTTCATCAGGCTTAACATTTGACGGCTCAAGAATGGATTGAGATGTGGTTGTCGCCTCCTATGGACTGGCCTATAGCACGCAATACTTGAATAACGACTACTTTTTCTCTGTACTGGTTATCTTGGAAAGCGCGATGTGCCTGGATTTTCTAAGAGACTAAACCGGATCGCCTCCGGATCTCTTTGACTATTAATAAAATTATTGCCAATGAACCATTTTTTCGTAATGAACGGATAGCTATCAAGGTCCCTTGGGATTATCCGGCTTCTGGCCCCTCCGATCTCTTTGACTATTAATAAAATTATTGCCAATGAACCGATTTTTCGTAATGAATGGATAGCTATCAAGGTCTTTTGGGATTGTCCGGCTTCTGGCTGGGAGAAAATAAATGTTGATGCCTCTTTTTGTAAAAATAAATATTTCCATAGTATTGGCCTTGTTATCCGTGACACTAATAATGTGTTTAGAGTAGCCCGGGCTTCATCTTACAGATATGCCTCTGCTGAAGAGGGCGAGGCGCTAGCCGTCTTAGCTGGAGTCAGATGGGCACAAGAACGGGAGTACCCGAAGACTATTATAGAGACAGATGCTGAAGCCATTGTCACTTTTTGTAAAACGTGGGGAGCGAACATTTCATGGACTACCAAGGCTATTTTGCAGGACTGCCTAGCTCTTCTTCACACTCCTTTAGATATTTGTATTTGTTATGCGCCTTGTAGCGCTAATTCTGTTGCACATATTATAGCTAGCCGGCCTATGGGTGATTCGGCTATTTGGACTTGGTATGATTCCCCGCCTGAATGGTTGCACCCATATCTAGCGTTGGATGGTACTACTTTTGTAACTAATTCTGTTTTTTAATATATGGTTTACCAATAGCAAAAAAAAAAAAAAACAACTATTAAATAGGTTTTTATATGCCTAATTTTTAATGACTTTTGTAATGTTAGTGATCCATCATGGAAGGCATTTTTTATATATTTTTAGTGCTGAAGACATGTCTTTGTATTGTTAAAGTGTTGAAGGCACCGTGCCCGGTACTATAGATAGCGCCGTCGAGATTTTACTGTGCTTGACCAAGGGTAATATTCATCACAATTCTCAAATGTAACTGAAAATAGTTGATCATACCTAAGATACTGGACTGATGGACAACTTACAAGCTTTCAACATGATGTTGATTTGGCTATCTGTAAATCGCTTTACTTTGGCTTAAACAGAAATCTTAATACTTAGTAATGACATGAGTACAAGATGTCAATCTTGACCGAAGACCCTCATAGGGTAAATACAGTCCAACCATATTGGGCGGTCCAAAGTAATAACAGGACAACAGTAAAATTAGCAAGGCAGATCAATGTTTTGAATGAGGGATCACACCGTCACACAATCAATGTTTTTATAATTAGATTATTATTGGATTGAAAAATAGTTTTATGTATGAATATGAGAAAACTTGAAGTTATATTGTTTTCAACGTTGTTCTTGACATAAATACACGTTGAAACGATACAATATTATTAAATAGCACTGAAATTGTTATAATTTAAGCATCGCCCCTATATCATTAACTTATAATGCTAAAGATTGTGGTGAGGTAACAGCAGCATATCAATACATCTACAAATATTAACAGTAGTGTCTTACAGAATATATGACATATACATGTAATGAAAACCCATTCACAACTCTAACATGAGATTTTTACAATATAACATATAATCTCAGTGCAACTGAAAATAGCTCCCTCTCACAAAACCAATGTTTTGTAATTTTAGTAAACATTACATTATTTTAGCCTTAAGAACTTATAAATTTTTCAGCAATCCAGTATACAAACATATGAAAATTTAAGCATTTCTTGAATGACCTGCCCTTCCATGAGAACTATTTAACATGAAGATATCCTGAATTTGTCGTAGAGGTAGTTTTTTTTTTTTAGTAAAAACACAAAAAGGTATTTTTGGTATTTTAAAGCATTCAAATCCTATTGACTATAATCAAAGGGAGTCAATTGCAGTTGACTGTGGTCAAACTGCAAAAGTGAGGTATCTGTCTAATATTTAACAAACCATGGGGTACTTCTCAAATATAGTTATAAATGTTGGGGTATTTGTCTAAAAAAACTCTAACTATATATAGTTATTTATCCATGCATATTCAGGACTATAAATTTCAATAAAGAGAAACAATTTTCGAACTTTGAGTGGAATTGCACAAGATGAAAGTGATTACAATTTACAAGCACATGTGGCTTTACTTCGACGATATCCTGACCCTTCTTAATGACTACCGGCTCATTCGTAAGTACATTTTCAAGATGATCTAGCATTTCCTTGTTCATTCTTTGTTTTTGTTTCTCCAGAGACTGTCGGCTCTAACTCAGAGTTTAAACAAAATAAAAAACCAAACTCATGTTACAAAACTAGTAAGGGAGATTCAAACCTATAAGAGAGGGAGAGTCTTGCGATACTGGAGAGATTATTATCACATTTGATTGATCGTTAAACATCTATCTTTACCTTCTCTGGAACTAAGGCTTGAGTTTGCAATTAAGATGACACCTAAAACCCTGATAAAAGATCAACCAAGTAGTAATTTATCTGTAAAATTGCTTTACACAAATAAATAAAGGTGGAGAAATAAAGAGCTTCAGACCACCCATACATATCATTAGAGGAATAAAAAATCAAAAAGTCATGTAACCGTTACCTTAGGATAGACAGGGATGCCAGTCAAAAGACAAAGCTGAGGAACCCAATACATATAATGTCATAAGGAGGCAGTATGAGAGTGACAACGTGTAGTATTCGTAGCATATCCTAGAATTGACACTCTCGACGTCAAATCATATACATGGAATTCCAACTTTTTGAGTGCAAATAGTATCCAGTAGACGTACTCACCAACATATAATGATACAATAGCCAACCTGTTACCGTAGGGCTGTTAGATCCTAGTTTCTGATGCAGCACAAAATGAAGACTCCTACATGTCATCGGTGGAGCGCCCAAAGTCTACAAGGATTTGAAGACCTAGTGTCAAGGCCAGAGAAGCATATAAGCTTTGAGTCTATTCTTTTATTATAGTATTTTAGTTGGTTTAAACTCTTAGTATTTTAGAAAGTTTATACTTGGTTTTAGAGTCTGTTTAGGAGTCTTCATTGGGTTAGGAAACCAACTGTCATTAAGGTTCCTAAGTCTAGTAGAAGTTCCTAAGTCTAGTAGAATTAGGATTTTAGAGAGTCTATAAATAAACCTATATAATAGGAGATATGGGAGATTAAATAAAGCTTTACTTTTGGAGAATAGAATTCCCTTTCTTTTCTCTTTGCTTGATCAATTCGATTATTGATTATTCATAGGAAGGTTGGTAGTAAATCTGTAGCCAGATTCATCTAACGAGCGTGTTATTTTCTTTGAGTGATCTTCATTGCGTATAGGGCCCTGCATCAGTTGGCATCAGAGCTATCTACGTTCCTACATCATGCCTCCTCGACCAAAGCGGGTTGTTCGTAAGGTTCCCCTTGAAGAAATATATGAGCGAGATGAAGTAGCGGGGTTAAAACAACAGGTTGAGACGTTAGCGCGGCAATTGGCGGCGTTGAGAGCTAGGGTTCCACCCCAGGACCAAGAACCAAATCTAGTTTTTGAGGAGTAAGAAGATGGTGGTGCAGAGGATGATAATCCTTTTGCTGACTATGGCTGAAGGGAGAGACGACGTGTAGTTGATCTTCCTCGTAACAATCGTGAGTCCAGACGATGGGAAGTCGGGTTGAAAATTGATTTACCCGAATTCCATGGTAGCCTCCAGGCAGAGGAGTTCCTAGATTGGATCAATACAGTCGAAGAAATTCTTGAGTTTAAAGAGGTTCCAAAAAACAAACAAGTTCTGTTGGTTGCCCTTCGATTTTGCGGTCAAGCTTCAGCATGGTGGCAACAACTTAAGCGAACACGTGACCAACTTGGGAAGGTAAAGATCACGTCGTGGGGGAAACTTAAGAAACAATATGAGGGAGGCTTTTTTGCCGCATAACTATACGACGTTATTGTATCAATGACTTCAGAATCTTCGACAAGGTAATAAATTGATTGATGATTATACGAAAGAGTTTTATCAACACATCACTCGTAATGATTTGGGCGAAAGGACTGAACATATGGCGTCTCGTTACATAGGGGGTTTGCAACAAAATTTCTAGAATACCCTTAATTTATTTGATGTTTCAACGGTCGTGGAGGCACATCAACGAGCTGTAACCCTTGAGAAGCAGTTGGGAAGGAGAGGTTCTCTGAGTAGTGAAGGGATGTACAACAACTCAACTACTACTCGACCACCGATACAACATGGTTCTCTTGAGAAATTTACCGTCGGGGGACAACCAAACCGTACAATTGCACCAGGAAGTGGATTTAAGTGTTTTTAAGTGTGGAGAACCGAGACATAGAGCAGTTGATTGCAAGAAGGGGAGGAGCTTATTTGTTGAAAGCGAAGAGCCCATGAATGAGACTATTGTGGATACGGATCAAGGACCTTTGTTTGATCAGGAGTATGAAGAGGGGCCACGGGAGGAGCTCGTTGCAGGAGATCATGGAACAAACTTAGTCGTGAGACGTATATGTCTTGCTCCACGTACACTAGATGGAAATGAGTGGTTGCGTACCAATATTTTTCAAACTAGTTGTACAATTGCGGGGAAGGTTTGTGGCACAGTGATTGATTCTGGAAGTTGCGATAACATCGTAGCTGAGAGGTGGTTCAGAAGTTAAAGCTCGCAACCCAGTTGCATCCAAAACCATACACTCTCTCATGGCTTAAGAAGGATAGTGAGGTAACTGTTTCGAAACGTTGCTTGATTAATTTTTCTATTGGGTCCAAGTACAAAGATAGTGTTTGGTGTGATGTTGATGGAATGGATGCATGTCATGTATTATTGGGTAGACCTTGGCTATATGATCGGAAGGTCGTTAGTAATGGGTATACGAACACACATAGTTTTTGGTGGAACGACATTAAAATTACACTATTGCCTAATAAAGATTCCATACAAAGTAAAGAGACTACGCCTAAACCACGAGTTGGGGAGGGTTCTAACCTCTTAACTATGAGTAGTTTTGTAACTGAATTAGAAGAGTCAGGAACGATGTATGTGTTGTTTGGAAAAGAGAGCAAAAGTAAGTTTATCGTCCCCAAGGCAGTTCGACCCCTTGTTGATGAATATAGTGACGTATTTCCTACTGATCTGCCTAACACTTTACCACCTTTGCGGGATATTCACCATCAAATTGATCTCGTACCTGGGGCAAACCTTCCTAATCGACCCCATTATCGAATGAGCCCTAAGGAACACGAAGAATTGAGGCGTCAAGTGGAAGAGCCTTTGACTGAGGGTCACATAAGGGAGAGTCTTAGCCCATGTGTTGTACCAGCCTTACTTATCCCCAAAAAGGATGGTAGTTGGAGAATATGCATCGACAGTAGAGCGATAAATAAAATTATTGTTAAATATCGCTTCCCTATTCCTCGGTTAGATGACTTGCTAGATCAGTTGGGTGGGTCGATGATGTTTAGCAAACTGGATTTGAAGAGTGCCTACCATCAAATACGAGTCAGAGAAGGTGATGAATGGAAAACAGCCTTTAAAACTCGCGAGGGGCTTTACGAATGGTTGGTCATGCCATTTGGGCTCTCTAATGCCCTTAACACCTTCATGAGAGTGATGAATTAGGCCTTACGTTCTTTTATTGGTCATTTTGTGGTTGTTTACTTTGATGATATCCTTATTTATAGTGCTAACGCATCTTTACATTTTGAGCTTTTGCGACAAGTTCTTGAGGTTTTGCGAAGGGAAAAGCTTTATGCAGCCATTCAAAAGTGTAGCTTCATGACTGATAAAGTACTTTTTCTTGGGTATGTTATTTCCAAGGATGGTATTTCCATAGATGAGTCAAAGATTGAGGTTGTTACAAACTGGTCACGTCCAACCAGCATTTACGAGGTCCAGAGTTTTCATGGCCTTGCATCATTTTATCGGCATTTTATTTCCCACTTTAGCACTATCATGGCGCCAATTACAGATTGTATGCACAAGTTAACTTCAGCACCTGTTCTCATCTTACCGGATTTCTTATAGCCATTCGAGTTACATTGTGATGCATCTAAAGTAGGCATTGGAGCAGTTCTTAGTCAAAAGAATAAGCCAATCGCATTCTTTACTGAAAAGTTGAAAGGTGCAACAGTTAACTACAGTACTTATGATCTCGAGTTCTTTGCGGTGGTACAAGCGTTACGACATTGGCGACATTATTTAGTTCATAGTGATTTTGTATTGTATTATGACCATGACTCCTTAAATTACATCAATAGTCAGGATAAACTCACGGCAAGATGTGCAAAATGGGCGACATATCTACAGGAATTCACCTTTGTTCTTAAGCACAAGCCAGGGATTCACAACCGTGTTTCTGATGCTCTTAGTCGAAGGAAATCCTTGCTTTCCATCATGCGTTCAAAGGTACTTGGGTTTGATTCTTTTCGTATTACTTAACTTCTGATCCATACTTTTCAGTTATTGTGAAAGATGTGTTAGCAGGTCGACGGTTCGATTTTCTTACGCATGAGGGCTTCCTTTTTTGAGGAAACCAATTGTGTATTCCAGAGTGTAGTCTCCGTTCAGATATTATTAGAGAGTTGCATGGAGAAGGACATGTCGGAAGAGATAAAACATTTCAGCTGGTTGTAGACTCATACTTTTGGCCAACAATGCGAAAGGAAGTATACCGTCTCGTCCGTCGGTGTCATATTTGTCAAGTCTCAAAGGGAACTTCGACTAATGTTGGGCTTTATATGCCGCTACCAATTCCAGATTATCCATGGGCTGATGTGAGCATGGATTTTGTCTTAGGGCTTCCTCGCACTCAAAGAGGGATGGATTCCATTTTCGTGGTTGTGGATCGCTTCTCAAAAATAGCGCACTTTATAGCGTGCAAAAAGACAACAGATGCAGTAAACGTGGCTAAACTATATTTTCGTGAGGTGGATCGTTTTCATGGTCTCCCTGTTTCTATTGTTTCGAAACGAGATACGCGGTTTCTTAGTCATTTTTGGAAGAGCCTATGGCGTTTAGCTAATACAAAGTTGAATTTTAGCATCGCCTATCACCCACAAACAGATGGTCAAACAGAAGTCGTAAATCGTTCTTTGAGGAGTTTATTGCGAAGTGCCGTTGGTACAAATTTGAAGGTGTGGGACCAAAAACTTTATCATGTAGAGTTCGCCTACAATCGTTCAGTCAATCGGAGTACAGGTTTTAGTCCATTTTATGTAGTTAATGGTATTAACCCAAGGACAGCCTTGGACTTAGCACCTGTTCCAGATCGCAAGCGAGTTAACCATAAGGCTGAGGATCTTATCTACGAGATGCAAAAAATTCATGAAACAACTCGTGCAAACTTGCTAGAGTCCAATGCGAAGTACAAAGTTATTGCGGACAAGAAAAGAAGATTTGTTGATTTCAAGGTTGGAGACTACGTATGGGCTATTTTGACAAAGGATAGATTTCCTATTCGAGAGTACAGCAAGCTAGCTGCTTGGAAGATTGGACCTTTGGAGATTATTGGAAAGATCAATACCAATGCTTACAAGTTAAAATTGCCAAGTCACATTCATACTTCTGACGTGTTCAATGTAAAGCACCTAATTCCATACTATGGTGATAGTTCAGAAGAGGATGTTTCTAATTCGAGGGAGAATTCTCTCGAACCTGGGGAGGATGATGCAGCACAAAATGAAGACTCCTACATGTCATCGGTGGAGCGCCCAAAGTCTACAAGGATTCGAAGACCTATTGTTAAGGCCAGAGAAGCATATAGGCTTTGAGTCTATTCTTTTATTATAGTATTTTAGTTGGATTAAACTATTAGTATTTTAGAAAGATTATACTTGGTTTTAGAGTCTGTTTAGGAGCCTTCATTGGGTTAAGAAAGCAATTGTCATTAAGGTTCCTAAGTCTAGTAGAATTAGGATTTTAGAGAGTCTATAAATTAACCTATGTAATAGAAGATATGTGAGATTGAATAAAGCTTTTCTTTTGGAGAATAGAATTCTCTTTCTTTTCCCTTCGCTTGATCAATTCGATTATTGATTATTCATAGGAAAGTTGGTAGTAAATCTGTAGCCAAATTCATCTAACGAGCGTGTTATTTTCTTTGAGTGATCTTCATTGCGTATAGGACCCTGCATCAGTTTCACAAGTGAGACTACATATCAAAATAGAATCATTTTTTTGAAATAGGACTTGTATGTTTGCCCAATTGTGTATCAGTATCATAAGTACATGAACTTAAAACTTATGCCTCATGTAACGGATTATGATTGACAAGGGCACCACGATTGTCACGCCCCAAAATCCAATAACCGGTAAGCTTGACCAATTACTAGATTCGAAGCAGTGCAGGTCGGGGAATCCACATATTTTCCCTACAAACAACCGAGCCATAGACAAGTTCAGGCTCAGTCATTCACTTAAAGCAGTAATCATCAGAGTAAAGAAGAATAATAAAGCGGAAGCAAACGATATATATACATATCATACTGAAATCAGTAAACAATATCTCGAATAAACTACAGCGACATATGCTGAGATCACATACAGAAAGTCTAAACTAAAGAAGATCTGCAGCGGCAAAACTAGCTCCAATCAGGCTGAAGCTCACAATAATCCAAGCTACTCAACCTCTAAAAGGGGGGAACAAGGTGAGAGTGAGCAAAACCATAGCTCACTAAATACCCAACAGAGCTAAATAACCTACTAATGTAACAGGTACAGAGAAAGAGGATGATGTGAATGAGTTAGAGAAAAATTTTAAGTAAAAGAACAGTAAACTAAGTGACTATGATCCAGATAAGTAGTTATAAGAACAGAAGAATAGAGATAGGAGTTTTGGAGAAGAGGAATAGTGATGAGGAATAATGATATGTGATGATGATATGATATGACATGATGAACTAAAATAATCCCATAATTATCCCAAATGTTGAATGTTATGATATGCGCTGCTATAGTCCTAATGTTGAATGATTTGATGTTTTAAAACGTGTTGCAATCCTATTATAATATTGGTTGATCAACCTCTAGCATGTTTATCTTAAAGAGATCTGTTAAGGGGATACAATGGGTACAATTTTTGTCAAGCTCGACCAAGCAAGTGGATACTCACTTGATCAAAGTGTTCCTGGATTTTCAAGCCACGGAGCCAACGTCCGAACTTTATTTTCATTCCAAGAAATTTCAACCTCATCGAGGATAAGTCTAGTACCGGATTCATACTGTCTCATACCTTTTTACACTCCCGGATGGGTATTAAAGGTATGATAGTATTCACAGCCAGTTCTTTACCTACTATTTTAACCCGATTTAGGACTCCTGCGATCCTATCGGAGGTCAACCGATGTAGAGCTGTGTTATGTATTTGATCTCGTTAAGTTAAAAGAGTTTTACATGATTTAAAGATGCAACAGATCCCAATGATCAAAACACAACAGCCGTAAACCCAGCATCACACATAGAATCACCACCAACATAAGAGCGTGGCAAACAATCCTAACAACAGAATGAATAGCGACTCAGTTGTACCATCTAAACCTAGATGAGATAGTAACCTAACCGTCACCACAACTAACAAATATCAGTATCTAGAAGACCGAACCCATCAACAAGAATACAGCTACGAGAACACCATACTAACAATTTCTAACTAAACCTAAAGTCCAATGCAATCTATATACCAAGTTACAGAATAACTAACTCATAGGTTAACAACTTACTGAGAAAAATATAATAACAGACCCTAACTAAATCACATGCACCTCTCTATACAGAGTACTACTCTAATCATCAACTATTAACTAGTAGAGGAATTTAGAAATGAAGGGGAACTCGCCTGATAATAATCCTGAGTCCTGACAAAACTAAAACTGGAACTCCAAAGCCCAGAATCAACGATTCAGCTAACGGAACACAGGACAAGCTACAACAGACAATCATAACAACAATTAATCAAACAATACAGTAAACCAATCAATAACCCAAACCCTAGAAATCAACCCAACTCTAATCGAACGAATAGAACGGAAAGGAATAGAGAAATTACTCACCAAGGATAAAGGCGAAGATCACGGCGAGCGAGGGAACGGATTGAATTCGAATTTGGAGAAGAGGGGATTCTGATTTGGAGGAGAGAGAGTGAGAGAAAAGAGAAAGAGAGAGGAATAAAATGAAAAATATACCCAAAAGGAAGAAAACATTCGCCAGACTCGTTCAAACGAAAAGGAGGTCGTTCGAACGAAGTGGATCTGAAGACAAAAATTCCAGGGAGGTACCTCAGTCGTTCGAACGTCTAGGAGATAAGTCGACTTGTTTGAACGAATATGAATCTCGTTCGAACGACTACTAGAAAATCCTAAATTCTCTCAAATCCACACGAACACCCAAACACAGAATAACCACACACAAACACCACAGCAACATTAACCCAACCACGGGTCCTCAAACACAAAACACAACCACCTCCTCCTAAAAACCACCAAAACATCAAAAACGCTGAAAAAGAATCTAACTCCAAAACCTGCCTAAAAGGAATAAAATTGATGCACACAGGATAGAAGGAATATATGCATAAAATGCGGAAACTTAATGTAAAACAATAAATGTAGATGCTAAATGGATAGGAATATATGCAGAAAGGGGATAAATACTAATAATAATAAAAATACGGGTCACTACAATCTACCCTACTAAAAAGAAATTTTACCCCGAAATTCCACACATACCTCAGCCCGAGAATAACTACGGATAATACCCCCTCACATTAGCCTCTAAATCCCAGATAGGTCCATGGTAACTCCACTGGACTTTCACAAAAGGGATAACCTTGTTGCGAAGAATCTTCTCCTCGCGACCCAAAATACACACCGGACGAGGTATAGTCCCGAACCTCTATGGGTTCCCAGTCAATCACATGAGTAGGGTCCCGCTCATACTTCCTCAGTATATAAACATAAAATACGTTGTGAACTCGGTCTAACTGCGCGGCAATCCTAAACGGTACGCTAACTCTCCAACTCTGGCCAGAATCTCGAACGGACCAATAAATCTCAGAGCTAACTTCCCTTTCTTGCTGAAACGCATCAAGCCCTTCATCGGAGAAACCTTCAGCAAAACGTGATCACCGATCTCAAACTCTAGCGGTCCCCTGCGGATGTCGGCATAACTCTTCTGTCGGCTCTGTGCTGTACGTAACTGATCTCTGATAATAGCGACTACCTCAGTAGTCTCACGAACCAAGGTAAATACTCTACCCAGCTATCCTTGAAGTCTAAAACACAAGCCCTAAGCATATCTACAAGAATATGATTCACTCTCTCCGTCTGACCATTGGTTTGGGGGTAAAATGTTGTGCTGAAATCTAATCTGGTATCCATAGCTTGCGGGAAACTCTTCCAAAAGTTATTGATAAATCTGGCATCTCGATATGACACTATAGACACCGGAACCCCGTGTAAATGCACTCTCTCTCACATATAATCTACTCAGCTCGTCAACCGTCAAAATCTTGCGAATCGAAATAAAATGTGCCGATTTGGTCAATCGGTCTACAATCACCCAAATAGAATCGTGGTTCTTCTTCGTCCGCGGTAAACCCAAAATGAAGTCCATCGTCACGTGCTCCCATTTCCACTCTGGAATAGGTAAAGGATTAAGTTGTCCCACAAGTTTCTGATGTTCGGCTTTTACCTGCTGACAAGTAAGATATTTGGAAACGAATTCAACTATCTCACGCTTTATATTATCCCACCAATAAAGCCTATTCAGGTCCTGGTACATCTTCGTACTGCCCGGATAAATAGTATACCTTGAACCGTGAGCCTCGCATAAAATCTCACGCTTTATCACCTCTAAATCTGGCATGCATAACCTGCCCCTGTACCTGTACTGCCATCTGAACTAACTGTCCAATCTTGTCTGCTAACGTCTGAAGCCCAAGACTGTAATCTAGCATCCTACTGCTGAGCCTCAATCATCCGTGAAATAAATAAAGGTTGAACCCTCAGATTTGTAATAAAACTACTCGTACCCCGTGAACACAAACTCAGCCTTAAATGTACCACCTCGCAAAGCATCAACCACTCACGAATCTTCAGACGTGCAAGAAATCCCCTAGGCAAACGGCTCAAAGAGTCAGCCACCACGTTCGCCTTCCCTAGGTGATACTGCAAGTCGATGTCATAGTCCTTCGGGAACTCTATCCATCTGCGCTGCCTCATATTCAGCTATTTCTGCGAGAAAAGGTATCGCAAACTCTTGTTATCAAAAAAGAGCTCGAACCTCTCTCCGAAAAGATAATTTTGCCAAAGCTTCAACGCATAAACCACTGCTGCCAACTCAAGGTCATGAGTAGGACAATTCCTCTTGTGCACCTAAAGTTATCTTGAAGTATAAGCTACCACCTTTCCCTCCTGCATCAGAACACAACCCAACCCACTGAGCGAAGCGTCACTGTAAACCATATACTTCTGCCCACTGGAATGAACAATAAGAATAGGTGTTGTAGTCAATCTCTTCTTCAACTCTACAAAAGATGAATCACATCTATCATCCCAAACGAATCTAATATCCTTCTGTGTCAAGCGAGTCAAAGGAGCTGTAATCCGTGAAAAGCCCTCGATGAATCTGCAGTAATAACTGGCTAATCCCAATAAGCTGTGAATCTCTGTAACATTTGTCAGTTGTGCCCAATCTGTAACTACCTCAACCTTCGAAGGATCAACCGCAATACCGTCCTTGGACACCACGTGCCCTATAAACTTTACCTTTTTTTGCCAAAATCACACTTCTCGAACTTTGCATATAACTCGTTTTCCCGCAAAGTTTGTAAAGCGATCCTCAAATGTTCCTCATGTTCGGCCTCGGCCTTCGAATAAATCAATATGTCGTCCACGAATACAATGATGAACCAGTCTAGAAAAGGTCAAAAAATCTAGTTCATCAAATTCATAAAAGTTGCGGGCGCGTTTGTCAAACCAAACGGCATAATCTGAAACTCATAATGCCCGTAACGAGTCTGAAATGTTGTCTTTGAAACATCCTCCTTCTTGATCCTCAGCTGATGGTAACCTGATCTAAGATCAATCTTCAAAAAGAAGTGCGCTCCCCGAAGCTGGTCAAACAAGTCCTCGATTATAGGTAAAAAATATTTGTTCCTGATCGTCGCTTTGTTTAACTCGCGGTAATCAATACACAAACGCATCAACCCATCCTTCTTCTTCGTAAAGAAAACTTGCGCTCCCCACGGTGAAATACTCGGCCGAATAAACTTCTGATCCATCAACTCAGAAATCTGATCGTATAATTCCTTTAGCTCAACGGGTGCCATACGATACAGAGCCTTCGAAATCGGAGCCGTACCAGGAAAAAGATCTATGCCAAAATCAATCTCTATCGCCGGCGGTAACCTAGGAATCTACTGGAAAATCTCAGAATAGTCGCAAACTACCGAAATCGAGCTAACGTCCACACCGGAAGACTCTAACTCTAAGAAAACCAATAAGCCGTCACCTGACTGCACAGGTTTCGCACTATAAAACAAGAACCGCCTCTCCCCTGGAATACTAAAAGTAGCCATTTTCTCAAAACAGTCTAAAGTAACCCGATGCATCGACAACCAATCCATACCCAGGATGATGTCAAACTCCTGCATCGATTATACTAATAGGTCTGCCGATAGGACGCGGCCACAGACAACTATAGGGCAATCTCTACAAATATGAGAGATGGACACCCAAAAATCGAGAGGAGTACCCACAAAAATCTCATCAAACAATAAAGAAGACTCAAAACCAATAGTGCATAGGAATAGATATGCTATGAATGAATGCGATGCACCGGAATCAAAAAGAACGTGAGCGGGCGAAAAAGAAATATGGATCGTACCTTTCACCACCGGTGGAGCGGTGCGAACACCTCGCCTTCCCACGGCGTACATCCTACCCTGTCTGCGGCCCTGACCCTGACCCTGCTGCTATCCTGGATGTTGCGGTCTCTGTACACCCAGATGGCCTGGAACTAGCTGTCTACTCTGTGGACCCTAGAACTGTCACTGTGGAAACTGTTACATCTGTTGCGGTCGCGGCTGATAACCAACTGGACTCTGAAACTATCTCAATGTCTGTGGACCTCTGGCTAGTTTAGGACAATGCTGCTTGACGTGCCCTATCTCCCCGCAGTTCCAACACTGACAAGATGCAAGTTCTGCCCTCTTAAAATACTGTCCGCCCATAACTCTAGCTGGAGTTCCCTCAAACCTCTGCCTCCTCGAACCCAAGTTATCGTACTGAGTCTGAACCGCCTTGCCCTTATCGGGTCTTTGGTCCTATCTCTGCTGGCCCCTCAAGTCCTTGGACTTGAAATCCTCGACATCGTTCTGTTCTAAAGCCAAAGCTTTAGACAAAACCTCTCTATATGTACTGGCACCGTAAGTAATCAAGTATTTCCTAAAATATGGACGGAGACCCTTCAGGAACTTTATCTTCCTCTGCTCTTCATCTTTAACAATGAACGGAACGTAACGAGAAAGCTTGTTAAATCGCTAATCATACCTCGATATGCTCATATCGCCCTGCTCCAACATATAAAACTCTGAAATGCAGGCATCTCTGTAACTCTGCAGAAAATACTGATCGAAGAAACGATCCTGGAAGGATGCCCAAAGTATCAGAGTCTCCACTATGGTCCTCTTGGCCGTATCCCACCAATGATCTGCCTCGCCCTGAAGTAGATGCGTCGCAAGTGTCACCCACTGATTGTCAGGGCACTTCATCGCGTCCAAAGTCTTCTCAAAAGACTTGAACCATGCCCCTGCCTCAGAAGGAACTAACGTGCCAGAAAAGGTAGGTTGTCTGTATCTCTGGAGCTGCTCTAAGTAACTGTACTCTCTGGCCACTGGGCTATTATCCTGCTGAAAGTAAGCTACAAAACCCTCCATGAACTGTTTTATCTCTGTTGAAAAACACCGAAAGCGACTGTAACTGGTAAAATGCCTACCTGCTCTAGAATCACTGGAGTAGGTGGGGTACCCTGATAAATTTGAACCCCCGGTACTATCCCCACACCAACCCCAACCTCTAGAACTATCTACTCGTTCTGAATGATCGGAATAGATTCAAACTCTCCTGACTAATCGTTGGTTTACCAGCTACAGCCCCACTACGTAAACCCTCACGAATACCCCCACGAGTCCTTGCGCGACCTTTGCTTCTTCTACCTCAAGCCATCTGTACAAATATAAGGAACACAACTCAGGAAAGGAGGAAAGGAATAGGAACCAGAAAGGAATACGATAAAATGTGTAAAATCTGAAAAGAATTGATCCTAACCCCGTCTAAAGAATAACTCTTCATATGATTTGCAAGAACAGAGATAGGGATTAACCTAGGTTCTGATACCAAGTCTGTCACGCCCCAAAATCTAATAATCGGTAAGCTTGACCAACTACTAGATTCGAAGCTGTACAGGTCGGGAAATCTACAAATTCGCCCCACGAACAACCGAGCCATAAACAAGTTCAGGCTCAGTCATTCACTTAAAACAGTAATCATCAGAGTAAAGAAGAATAATAAAGTAGAAGCAAATGATATATATACATATCAAACTGAAATCAGTAAGCAATATCTTGAATAAAGTACAGCGACATATGCTGAGATCACATACAGAAAGTCTAAACTAAAGAATATCTGCAGTGGCAAAACTGGCTCCAATCAGGCTGAAGCTCACAACAATCCAAGCTACTTAACCTCTAAAAGGGGGGAACAAGGTGAGAGTGAGCAAAACCACAGCTCATTAAATACCCAACAGAGCTAAATAACCTACTAATGTAGTAGGTACAGAGAAAGAGGATGAGGTGAATGAGATATAGAAAGTTTTTAAAGTAAAAGAACAGTAAACTAAGTGGCTATAATCCAGATAAGTAGTTATAAGAACATAAGAATAGAGATAGGAGTTTTGGAGAAGAGGAATAGAGATGAGGAATAATGATATGTGATGATGATATGATATGACATGATGAACTGGGATAATCCCACAATTATCCTAAATGTTGAATGCTATGATATGCGTTGCTATAGTCCTAATGTTGAATGATTTGATGTTTTAAAACGTGTTGCAATCCTATTATAATATTGGTTGATCAACCTCTAACATGTTTATCTTAAAGAGATCTGTCAAGGGGATACAATGGGTACGATTTTTGTCAAGCTCGACCAAGCTTGTGGATACTCACTTGATCAAAGTGTTCTGGGCTTTTCAAGCCACGAAGCCAACGTCCAAACTTTATTTTCATTCCAAGGAATTTCAAACTCACCAAGGATAAGTCTAGCATCGGATTCATACTGTCTCATACCTTCCTATACTCTCGGATGGGTATTAAAGGTATGATAGTGTTCACAGCCAGTTCTTCACCTACTATTTTAACCCAATTTAGGACTCCTGCGATCCTATCGGAGGTCAACCGATGTAGAGCTGTATTATGTATCCGATCTCGTTAAGTTAAAAGAGTATTGTATGATTTAAAGATGTAACAGATCCCAAGGATCAAAACACAACAGCCGTAAACCCAACATCACACATAGGACGACCACCTGCAAAAGAGCGTGGCAAGCAATCTTAACAACAGAATAAACAGCGAGTCAGTTGCACCATCTAAACCTAGATAAGGCAGCACCACAACTAACCAACATCAGTCTCTAGAAGATCGAACCCATCAACAAGAATACAGCTACGAGAACACCACACTAACAGCTTCTAACTAAACCCAAAGTCCAATGCAAACTATATACCAAGTTACATAATAACTAACTCATAGGTTAACAACTTACTGAGAAAAATATAATAACATACCCTAACTAAATCACATGCACCTCTCTACACATAGTATTACTCTAATCAGCATCTATTAACTAGTAGGGGAATTAGAAATGAATAGGAACTCGCCTGATAATAATCTCGAGTCCTGACGAAACTAAAACTGGAACTCCAAAACCCAAAATTAGCGATTCGGCTAACGGAACACAGGAAAAGCTACAACAGACAATCATAACAATAATTAATCAAACAATGCATGAAACCAATCAATAACCCAAACCCTAGAAATCAACCCAACTCTAATCGGACGAAAAGAACGGAAAGGAATAGAGAAATTACTCACCAAGGATAAAGGCGAAGATCACGGCGAGGAATCGGCGAGCGAGGTAACGGATTAGATTCGAATTTGAGGAAGATGAGATGCTGATTTGGGGGAGAGAGAGTGAGAGATAGAGGAATGAAATGAAAAATACACCCAAAAGGAAGAAAACATCTGCCAGACTCGTTCGAACGAAAAGGAGGTAGTTCGAACAAAGTAGATCTGAAGATAAAAATTCCAAGGAGGTACCTCAGTCGTTCGAAAGAGAAAAGGGTCGTGCGAATGGACACAGAAGTCGTTTGAGCGACTAAGAGATCTTGGGCCAAGTTCCAGGAGATAAGTCGACTCGTTCGAACAAATATGAATCTCGTTCGAACGACTACTGGAAAATCCCAAATTCTCCCAGATCCACACGAACACCCAAACACAGAACAACCCACACACAAACACCACAACAACAATAACAACAACAACCACAACAACACTAACCCAACCACGGATCCCCGAACACAAAACACAACCACCTCCTCCTAAAAACTACCAAAACACCAAAAATACAGAAAAGGAATCTAACTCCAAAACCTGTCCAAAAGGAATAAAATAGATGCATACAGGATAGAAGTAATATATGCGGAAAATGCAGAAACTTAATGTAAGGCAATAAATGCTGATACTAAATGGATAGGAATATATGCATAAAGGGGATAAATACTAATAAATAATAATAAAAATGCGGGTCACTACAACTATTTATATCTTGTCGTAGGGAAGAGATAAACTTAGGGTCGAGTTCTTTCTTGGGAATGACTAACGCAATGTGATCTCTACTACGTCTAGTGCGGATCAGTCAAAACTCACGCCATCCCGTCCGTTAATAATACATAATCGTCGAGTGTCAATTAAATCAATATGTGTTCTTACGTATTTTCTTATAAAAACTTTGTTAGCAAGGTATCTAATGAGCTAAGAAGCTAGAAAAAGAAGGACGATGACTCATTCAAGTTGAAGAAACCTAAGTAGATCGAAATGACACATTAACTCGACTTAAGCTCTATCCACACCAACCACCCTAAAATGACACGCTAACCCATGTTGAAAACCCATATCAACGTTATAAACATAAATTGAGATAATAAATCCCCCTCTTTTGACCCTCTATAACACCTACAATTTTTCTGATTGGGCAAGTCATAAATTTAACCTCAGACAAAACTACAATAGCACTAAAAGAGATAATTATAGAAAAAGCTAATTTATCAAACATTGTAAACCCTAAATTCAAATAATACCAAAATTTATAAAAACCCAAATTTAACCTAAAAACAACTATATATTTGACAAAAAAAACAACAAAATAAAACCCAACAATTACACCCATAATCCAAAACTGACTAAAATGCACAAATAACTAAAAGAAATCAAACAGAGATCAATTGATCCAAACCTGTAAAACACTTTTACAGTAATAAAAGCATCTCCAATAGAAGAGTATGTTGTTAAGATTTTCTCATACTTTTGCAAAAAACCCCTTCCAACAGGAGTATAGGGTTCAACATATTCACCCCCATATCCTTCCTAAGTATGGGAATCCAAAACTTAGAGAGTGGTATGTGCATACTACTTTTGTGGGTCCCCCACAATTATTTATTCTCTTCTTTTCTTTTCTCTCTCTAATAAAAGAATATTGTGGGTCCCAATTTTTAATAAAAATCTCATCTCTCTCATAAAATAATCTTGTGAGTCTTAATTTTAATATATAAAAATTGAATTTGGAGATAAATCTGTTGGAGCAAAGTGGTATGCTATTCCAGATACTAGTATCCAAAACTGGAATAGCATACCGTCTCTGTTGGAGATGCTCTAAGTGCTGCCGAAATTCTCAGGCCCAAAGTATTTCTTCCATTCGGCCCTTCGGAAGTGTGGAAACTAGTCTCCTAAAGCTTTCTCAAGCTTCAAACCTATAGCGCCCATGACCGATAAAAAAATTTACATTCAAACAACAACAGTGAAGTACCAAAACGAGTTGAGTAAAGCTAGTATATCGTAACACAGAGGGAAATGCGGTAACAACTTATTATTTGATGATGCCCATTTTTGTCAATTGCACATCTAATATTCTTGAAAGACAATAAACTTAATGTTAGGCATCTTATCTATTAAAATAAATGTTAATTACCGAGGAACCTATCTATATGATAGAGAATAAGTCGTAATTTAATAAAACATGTACAAATTATAGTTTTAGCAAATGAAGGAACTGGAATATTTTTTGGCAAAATACCTTAAACTGGTGACTCAAGTATCTTTATTTTGCCACATAACTTTTTAGTTGTGATAAACTTCCTATGAGGATATAAAGTGTAACAAAGATCAATCATACACCATAATCTTAAGAGCAAGGCCTACCCACCATTACAAGTAGATACAACCCCCAATAATTACTCGAAATCTCCATCCCTTCAACTCTATATAAGAATTTTCGATCATACATGCCCAATGATCATCAAAAACTGTGATAACACATCTTTTTGAACCAATTCATGTAAAGTTTGAATCCCTATCAACATCTCTATACTAAGTATTTAAAAATCATCGCATTCTTTGCATGGGGATTTACGCCGATCTCATTCCTATGAAACTAACCATGTACCCACCTCCTTCAGACCCAACTCTTCCAAATGCTCACTAGGAGAAATAACAGAAACCAATGTAACCCCCATCAGCTTTAAGAGCATCTCAAGCAGCGAGTGCTGGTTTGGGTGTGGGCTCTGACAGGCTGGCCTACAACAAGCCCAACCCCTTCCAGTAGTGAGTTTTTTTTTGTTTTGTGTGTGTCTGTGGCGGTAATCATTAGTCTGTGCAACTATTCATCTCTCTTACACATCAATAAAAAATAAAAATTAAACGCAGCGGTAATCAAAATATTGTGCGGTAATCAAAAGTACGCCAAACTCAATTTTTTGAGTTTGAGGAGTTTAAACCCAATTGGGTTCTGACACAGCCGCGTAAACCAACCCACATCCGTTTTTTCAGTTGCTGGGAATCCAAAAGTTTGGGCCCAAACCCATAACCGGCTATTACCTCATCCTTCTCCTTCTGTCTATCAATTAGGGCTTTTTTTAGATTTCAATCAGGTGAACCAGTTTATCTCTTTGTCAAGATCTCTCTTTCTCTCTCTGAATTAGGTCTGATTTGAATTGCGTTTGTTTAATTTAACAAAACTTTGGTTTCTCAGATTCTTCTCATACATTCATACATAGGAGTAAAAAGGGTGACCTATCAAATCAATATCAGATGGCTTCTTCAAGGAGAGGAATCTCACAGTTATGTGAGACTTGTGTAAGAATTTCTCCTATATTTTTTATTTCTTTAATTGTATCATGTGATTGCTAAAAACCCTAGCTTTTTCATCAAAATATTATATTTTTCATGTTTAATTGTTTATGATCCATACCATATTTTTGTTTAATCTGTATGCCTATCACTATAAAAAAAAATTAGTATTGGTATTTTATTTCCAGTGGTTGAAGGATGTTTTAGAAGATTTCAAGGAAGGCAACAATGGAAAGCTTAATGTGAAGGTCACTGTGGAGATGGGGCTAGATGAATTCATTAAAGAGTTTAAAGAAAAAACAACTATGTAAAAGAGATGTGTTTGAAAGCATGAATGTAATGGAGATTTAAAACAAGAATGTATGCCTTCTTTTTATGTCCTCATAAGCATTTTAGCATTTTAGCTTTTCAGCATTTCATCATAAAGCATTGAAGCATTGAAATTATACAGTTTCAGATACGGATACAGCATCTCAGATACAACCATTTCAATTACACATATAACCATTTCAGATGATACAACCATTTCAGTTACACATATAACCATTTCAGATGATAGAACCATTTCAGATATAGCATTTCAGATACAACCATTTCAGTTACAGATTCACATACAACCTTCAACATTTCAGATATAGCGTCACATATCTCTTATAACATATATTTCAGATATAACATTCTCGTCAGCCTGATGTTTTGCAAGAAACCTGCAAGAAAATGAACAAACAAAAAACTACTTACGACCCAAATGCAAGTAAGGATTACTCAACTCATAAATAAGCCTGTGTGCAATACCTGTGTAATTCAAGAAGTTCCTTGCCCTCATTTGAAAATGAGTTCCCAAAGCAACAACTGCCACCTATGTAAACAAATGCCAGGGTAACATGAAATGATGGGGTTTGGTGAGAAGAGCATCAAGTATTTAAAAAGCGCAATAACAGTCAGTATCGTTATTTGGTGAAGAATTTCGAGTACAATATAAGTCTAAAAAGGATTGTTTTCATCATTTTTTCTCAAACCCAAATTTAAGTTGGGTATCATGCTGAATTACTAAGTAGGTTTTAGTCTGGCGGATTAAGAACCGACACGGACTCTTCTCAGTTCCTATTACCTCATCCTTCTGTCTCTCAATTAGGGCTTTGTTTATTGAGTTCGAAATACCTCACTTCTCTGTGTGTTTAGATTTCAATCAGGTGGACCAGTTTATCTCTCTCTCAAGATCTCTATCTCTCTCTAAATTAGGTCTGATTTGAATTGTATTTGTTTAATTTAACAAAATTTTGGTTTCTCCGATTCTTCTCATACATACATAGGAGTAAAAAGGGTGACCTGTCAAATCGAAATCAGATGGCTTCTTTTAAGGAGAGGATTCGCACAGTTAGTTGAGGTTTGTGTAAGAATTTCTCATCTCTTTTCTTCTTTGATTGTATTATGTGATTGTTTAAAAAACCCTAGATTTTTAATGTCTAGTCGTTTATTGTATTATGTAATTTGTCGAAAAGCCTAGTTTTTTTTTTAATATCAACTTTTTTCATGTCTCATCGATTGTTTAAATCCCTAGATTTTTCATTCCTAATCGTCGATATGATTCTATTAATTATTGTTTCGATATTATCTTATTAATACAAGATGAAAAACTTTAGATTCTCCTAGGAGATTAATTTGCAGCTCTTCCCTGAGTAATACATTCTGGGATATCATTTATCTGTGCATCAATCTCCTCGAAATCATCTGTATGCCCATCATTATAATAAAAATCAGTATTATCTTATTAATGACTTGGGACAACTCTTCATCATAGGCATCAATTTATGCTTAAATTTGCAATGTTGGTTCGTCTCTTACCATAGTAACTTATTCAAATGCTGCCATATGTTGAGATTCAGAGCTGCAATCATGAAGATAAGGGTTTGGCTTTTTGACCCAAAGTTGCGCTAGAGGAGGTATTTGATCATGGGAGAAAAACAAGAAAGAAGTATTTTGTACAACCGGGTAACCGTACCATCTCTGAATCCCACATATACTCAGCACATGCTTCACTTACCCACTTTATCGAATCCCTGGGATGCAAGTCACAACAACCGATAGTGTTAATTTTGTTAGATGTGTACAAAATGCTCTCAAATTTTGAAGCATACCAAAAATTGCTTGTTATAAGAAAATATGAGGTTACCTAGCAAATTCCCATATGATTTCACTAATAAAGTTTTTTTTCGTGTTCACGGTAAGGTTTCTTGATGATTACCCTCGTGCCTATGGAAGCCCGGCAAGCAGTGGAGGATACTATGCTATTCCCTAAAACACACTATTACGCTAATTAGTTGATGTAAGAATTAATTTTAAGTCTTATGAACCTGTAAGTATAGCTTTCCCTTCTTGAAGTTGTAACAGCAAGATGTTATAGAAGTAAGGTATTTCAGCAACAGTAAAACAAGTACTCCGGCAGTGAACAACAGCAACTCAGATGTTAAACAACGGCAAGAAACAACAGTAACTCAGCTGTAAACAGCAACAAGGGACAACCGCAACTTAGTGGTAAACAGGCAGTAGTAACTTGTTGTAACAACAGCGATAAACAACAACCGCAGATTTGATTAAAGTAGTGGAATACAGCAGCAACAAACAGGCAGATTCCGGCAAACAAGAGTTATCAGAATTGGTTTATAAGAACGGCATTAGCAGCAGGAAGAACTGACTACAACAACACCGGCAGTTTTAGGGAAGCAGTTGGAGTTTGAGGAGGGAACTCAGCGCCTACAACAACAGGAACAACACGGGCAGCGCAGTTTCTACTCTGACAAACAGGAGGTATCACCGGCAGCAGCGCAGTTTGTATTCCGGGCAAGCAGTAGCAAGAAGAACGGATATTAGTTTCAGGCTGTAGCAAGAAAGAACCAACACCGGTACAGCGCCTACAACAAAGAGAGAGAGAGAGGTTGTGATTGCTCGAGGCGTGGGTCGCACTCTCTTTAAAGAGTATTTTGACCTACCTCGGGTAAGGTAATGAAGGTCTGATCTCTTTCTAGGATACAACGAGCGTAACGTATACAGTAGCTTCAGTTATCCGGAAGATACCGTACAATCGAGAGAGAGAGAGAGAAAGTTTCGATACAGAGAAGAGTTGTATTTTGTATAATTTTTTTAGAAGTTGGTAAGGAGTTGCTTTTATAGAGAGAGTTTGCCCAACGGCTCTCTCTCTATTCAAACGTGTGGGACGTGTCCCTGAGGATTAGGTCTCCTCAAGAGGTGGAGATAACAAAGTGAAGACTAATACTAAGGAATAAACCAATCCCAAGCCCAAGCCCAAGCCCAATGAACTTTATGTTAAAAAGATTATGGATACCCAAGCCCAAAGGACCCCCAAGGCCTCCAGAGCCAATTGCCCAATCCCAATCCCAAGTCCGAGCCCGAGCCGGCCCGGCCTACGAAAGGTCCAAGTGTGTATAGGGTATAAAATTCTCCCACACACTTACACAATTATACACTCTCTCTATGTCACATGTTAAGCAGATGTCACATGGGTAATACCTTATATGTTTAGTTTCTCTATTGTTTATAAACAATGTGAGACTAAACTTTAGGCTATAGAATAAGAGTCACATAAAATAGATGACCAAGAGGTCATGGGTTCAAGGCTCAAAAGTGGTACAAGTTTTGAAAAATTCCAACAATCTCCCACTTTTAAAAAAACTTCCAAAAAAAGGATAGATGAATGAAAAGAGAAACGAGGGTACGGTTTCGATTATAGAGATGTACTTAAGTAAAGGTGCTCTTAGACTTGAACCTTTATGTAGTAGACAATCTTCAGCGTATAAGAATAATGAGTGATCAGAGTCTTGAACTCATTATTTGCTTTTATACAGTGAGGAAAACTACAAACAACCCTACCAGGTGCAATATCTAAATGCCAGCACTTTTTGGCCATGTGCTTAATCCCAGTATAGGTGAAGGCTCTAGAGAATTTAGCCTAATTCTCATAGGAAGCAGCCGCACTTTCTCAATCACCTTGGTGAGCCTATTAAGAGTGTTCTTGTAGCTAGACACCCCACTCAAGAATGAGATATAGAACTCATTAAGAGTTTAAGAAACTCAGCCTCACAATCGCTGCAAGATATCATGCATATATACTGTATGTACAACGAGATTAACTCTGGAGTGACAAGCTCCTAGTTGCATGATTCTATATCACAATGATTTGTTTTTCCCATTGAACTTATTTCTTGGGATCTCCAGTCATTTAGGTTGGGTTCCCACTATTTGTGATTCTATAATAGGCTTTAGTCTCATCCCTAAAGATGCACTCTAAACTTTGTCGCGAGACAGTCCTTTCGTCAAAGGATATGCCAAGTTGTTTTTCGGTTTTACAAAATCCACAGTAACAGTACTATCTGAGTGGATCATAATCGGGGGTATAGGTTTACTCCATAAAGGAATATAAGACAAAATATCTTTCAACCAACTCGCCTCTTCACTAGCTGCAGCTAGTGCTACTAACTCAGACTCCATAGTCGACTGAGCCAGAATCGTTTGCTTCTTGGATCTCCAAGAAACCGACCCGCCAGCTATACTAAACACGTATCCGCTGGTGGCTTTGAAATCATCTGAAAATGAGTTTCAATCTACATCGCTAAATCCATCAAGGACCACGGGAAACTTCTGACAATGTAAACCCAAGTTCATGGTCCTTTTCAGGTATCGCATAATTCGATTAATAACACCCCAGTGCGCCAAACTTGGTTTACTTGTAAATCTACATAGAACCCCTACAACATAAGCTATATTGGGTCTAGGACAGTTCGTAGCGTAGTGAAGGCTACCAATAATACTTGCGTATTCTTTCTGTCTCACAGCCTCCCTTAAGTTCTTTAAAAGTTTAACTTGTGGATCACAAGAAGTACAAGCATGTCTACGATCAAAATATTTGTACTTCTTCAAGATATTCTCAATCTAATGAGATTGATCAAGAGTAACACCAGTGTCTGTGCGTGTGATCTTTATGCCTAAAATTACACTAGCCTCACCTAGGTTCTTCATATCAAATTTATTATGCATATTTTTGGTTTCTAGAATAATATCAAGTGTAGAACCAAAATATAAGTAGATCATCAACTTATAGACTTTATCATAATAAAAATCCTCAACAATTTTTAAACGTTTACGTCTACAAAATTCTGGGTCTGTATCATGAGAATCAATAGCTTTAGAAACTTTTACTTGAGGTACATTAGGGGTCGAAGCCGTAGAAGGTTGAGAACCCCCACTGTCCCTCAGTAAGTAGGGAAACTTATCTTTAAAGAAATCAACATCATTTAAATCTACTTTAGGGATCATGGCAAGATTACTCATATGTGTACAAACTTTCTTTATTATCATGACATAATCTATAGTGCCAAATATTAAAAGAAGACAACAAGTAAGCAAAATCAGATTATTACATTTCAATACTCATCTTGAACATTCCATTACAAGCAAAACTCTTTCCCACAAAAACCCCGCCCTTAGTTAAAATGTACTGATCAGACCCAATGGTCTGCTGAAATCCTGCCTTGTTGAGAAGATAGCCAGAAACAATATTTTTCCTCATTTCAGAAGTGTGCATCACATCCTTCAGAGTCACTGTCCTTCCAGAGGTAAATACCAGTTCAACATCTCCCGTGTTTAGCACTTTGGTGCAATGGGAATCCCCAAGTAGCACCTTCTGGTCTTCAGTCTCCTTGTAGGTCTTGAACCAATTGCGTTCATAGCATACATACCTAAAAGCGTTCGAATCAGCCCACCACCCGTCGGTTCTACCGACCATGTTGATCTCTGTGATCATAGCCACTAAGGGTTCTTCGGTAACGTTAGCCTGATCAACAGGTTTGCGGTTCCGGCAGTTTCTAGATATATGTCCAGGCTTTTTACAGTTGAAATACATAATAGAACCTGTTCCGTTATATGGTGGGGTTTGTTGGTTCGTTCCTTCATTAGGATTCTGGTGTCCATAATTCTGACGGTTATTCAGATTACCACCGTTAGGACGGTTGTTCCGATTACCACCATTCTTAGCCTTGAAAGGTTTCCCTTTAGGTTTCAGATAAACCTTCCCTTTGGCTTGAACCAAAAGGATTTCCTCTTTCAGGTTTTATTTTCTAGATTCTTCTTCAACCCTCAGATGAGTAATCAAGTTCTCCATGGTTAGTTCCTTTGACTTGTGTCGCAGGATATTTTTAAAGTCTTTCCAATTCGGCGGTAATTTGTCAATCATCACGGCAACCTAAAATTGTTCATTAAGAGGTATCTCTTCGGACACGATCTCATGCGCAATTTGTTGCAACTCATGTGATTGGGAAATTACCGACTTATCGTCGACCATATTGAACTTGAGATATCGGCTTACGATAAACTTTTTAGAGCCTGCCTCTTCCGTATCATACTTCTTCTGTAATGCATCCCAAACGGTTTTTGTAGATTCAGACTGTAGATAGTAATCGTACAGTTCATTCGCTAAATCGTTCAGAATGAAGTTACGACATTTGAAATCAGCCTCAATCCAATTTGAGATAGTCTCTAAGGTTTTATCATATTCATTTAGAACAAGATAAGGGTCTACCACAGGTACGGGAACAGGAGGTTCAACAGGGCATTCTTGTTCCAGAACATACGACACTTCCTTAAGTGTGAGATAGAAGAACATTTTGTTCTTCTACCTCTTGAAGTTGAGACCATCAAACTTAGAGGGTTTGTTGGAATCAAACTTCAGCACTTCTGAGGTAAGAGCCATATTACAGGAAATAAAATACTCTTTAAAATTGTAAGAATTAATTTAAGTCTTATGAACCTGTAAGTATAGCTTTCCCTTCTTGAAGTTGTAACAGCAAGATGTTATAGAAGTAAGGTATTTCAGCAACAGTAAAACAAGTACTCCGGCGGTGAACAACAGCAACTCAGATGTTAAACAACGGCAAGGGACAACAGCAACTCAGTTGTAAACAGCGACAAGGGATAACCGCAACTTAGTGGTAAACATGCAGTAGTAACTTGTTGTAACAACAGCGATAAACAACAACCGCAGGTCTGATTAAAGTAGTGGAATACAACAGCAACAAGCATGCAGATTCCGCAAACAACAGTATCAGAACTGGTTTATAAGAACAGCGTTAGCGTTAGCAGCAGGAAGAACTGACTACAACAACACCGGCAGTTTCAGGGAAGCAGTTGGAGTTTGAGGAGGGAACTCAGCCCCTACAGTAACAGGAACAACACCGGCAGCGCAATTTCTACTCCGACAAACAGAAGGTATCACCGGCAGCAGCGCAGTTTGTATTCCGGGCAAGCAGTAACAGGAAGAACGGATATTAGTTTCAGGCTAGTAGCAAGAAAGAACCAATACCGGTACAGCGCCTACAACAAAGAGAGAGAGAGGGAGAGATTGTGATTGCTCGAGGCGTAGGTCGTACTCTCTTTAAAGAGTATTTCGACCTACCTCGGGTAAGGTAACGAAGGTCTAATCTCTTTCCAGGATACAACGAGCGTAACGTATGCAGTAGCCTCAGTTATCTGGAATATACCGTACAATCGAGAGAGAGAGAGAGAAAGTTTCGATACAGAGAGGAGTTGTGTTCTGTATAATTTTTTTAGAAGTTGGTGAGGAGTTGTTTTTATAGAGAGAGTTTGCCCAACGGCTCTCTCTCTATTCAAACGTGTGGGACGTGTCCCTGAGGATTAGGTCTCCTCAAGAGGTGGAGATAACAAAGTGAAGACTAAGACTAAGGAATAAACCAATCCCAAGCCCAAGCCCAAGCCCAATGAACTTTATGTTAAAAAGATTATGGATACCCAAGCCCAAAGGACCCCCAAGGCCTCCAGAGCCAATTGCCCAATCCCAATCCCAAGTCCAAGTCCGAGCCCGAGCCGGCCTGGCCCACCGGGCCGCCTGAGAGAGGTACAAGTGTGTATAGGGTATAAAATCCTCTCACACACTCACACAATTATACACTCTCTCTATGTCACATGTTACACACGTCACATGGGTAATACCTTATATGTTTAGTTCCTCTATTGTTTATAAACAATGTGGGACTAAACTTTAGGCTATAGAATATGAGTCACATAAAATAGATGACCAAGACGTCATGGGTTCAAGGCTCAAAAGAGGTACAAGTTTTGAAAAATTCCAACAGTTGATACTGAGAGAAAAAGGCTATTGTTTACTTTGTTTTGCAGGTAGATACTTACCTGGTCATCCATAAACTGTGATTGCTGCATAAATTTGTTGATACGAAGGAGGAGAAGCCTATTACTCCAAGGGGCCTACTGTATGTGATGTGAACATCGTCCATACTCCCCACACGTCTTTGGTGTCGTCCTATTTTACTTTATATTTTACTTGAGCTTTTTTTAGGAGTTTATAGTATTTAGTTTGTTTCTATTTTCAAGAGATATTGGGAGATATTCTAGGAAAGATATTCTAGGGTTCTAAGATATATTTGAGAGTGGTGTAACATTTTAATCAGTTGTTGATGAGAGAATAAATAATAGTTAAGTTTACGTTTATTTTGAGTTTTAGGGCCCTATTTGGATACACTCTAAAACTGGGTTGGCTCAGTTCAGAACCGGTTAAGGTGAAAAAACTAATGTTTGGCAACATGTGGGCCTATCTCAATTATAGCAGATAACCAGTTTTTTCTCGGAAGGACTTTTACTCGTTTTGAAACAAAACTAGTTTTTAACTTTTAAAAATGGCGAAAGTAAAGTACAGAGAATAGAGTTGTTCTCCAAAGAAAACACAAATAGGCCTCCTCTACTCTTTCTCCTCTAATCTCTCTTTCTCTCATATCATTGTTTCACCATTAACTAATTCAAGCTCTCTCTCTTATCTCCAAAGAAAACACAAATAGGTCTCCTCTACTCTCTCTCTAATCTCTAATCTCTTTAATCTCTAGTATTTTTCTCTCCCAGCTCCAAGAAAAATTTAAAAAAAAAACAGAACACGTCTGCTCCAAACCTTTCCTCCTTCCCGAACTGAAGGATAGGCCGGCTAGGTTTATACTTGGCTGGCCCAAAAATTTAAGTATCCAAACAACCTCTTAGAGTTTAGAGAAAACCCTAATTTTAATTAGGTTTTTATAATTTTCAAGTTTCCGCTTCCGCGACTTGATTTTACATCAGTATGTGTTCTGCTAAATAAATTATTTGCTTTATTTCCAGGTTCATAAAGTAGTTGATAAGTCATTTGCACGAGATTGCACGAGATATATGTACAGGTGAGGGAGTCCATAAAGTAGTTGATAAGTCATTTGCTCGAAATATGTGTACAGGTGAGGGAGTTCATAAAGTAGTTGATAAGTCATTTGCTGCGAGATATATGTGTACGTTAATGTTCTGTATTGTGTGCAAACTTGTGTAAAAGCTAAATAAGTGGGATTATTTACTTATAAAGCAAAACAGACGTTACGCCTTGTTGCTCTTAGACAGTCGTCTCGTTGTAAACCTTTTATTTTCTCAATGCACTTTTTCGCTTTCGTTGTGAACTTTCTTTCGCTGTGAACTTTGTTGTTGTATAGACGATTAAATGTTTGTTTAGGGTAACTACATTGTGTTCCAATAAGCTATAAATCTAGTTCCAAGTGCCTTAAGATGCTACTTTTACCAAAATCATTAATTGGATATATGTCGTACTGGTGGATGCGACCAGATTTTGTAGGTTAAACCTAAAATATTGTATCTCTTCGACATATCAGCAGGTGTTATTTCTGATGAATCGATGATAATTTGCCACCACTTTTTGGTGTAACGTATATATCTCCAAATATCACTGATACTTTGGATGCATGTAAAAATATGAAAATATGAAAAATCCAGGTTCTCTCTCAACTTATCAACAACAATGTACGTTCATCATATCGTACAAAAAATAAATAAAAATGTTTGCTATAGCGATTTTTTCTAGGCCATGTAAGTCGTTGGCTTCCCCAAAATGATCTTTTTGTACTGGTTTGCAAACTCAACTTAATCTTCTGTGATCTGTGACTTCGAAAAGGATAAACCCTTGGGATTCTTATGGTTGGCACCCACACAAAACTCTTGGAGATGCTGAGATTAGGTTTACTTAATCCATATGAGAACCTGTTTCTTCTCTTTAAGTAATCCCTGAGTTTGTGCTTCTAATATTTGATTATAGAATTGGCGCCACAGTTAGCTGAAACTATTGTAAGAATTTATGCTTCTAATATTTGATTATATCATGTGTTTAGTCAAAAACCCTAGCTTTTTTCTCATCAAAACCCTAAGATTTTCATGTCTAATCGTAGATTATTGCATGCAATTCTCCGAAACAATATTTCGATATTATCTTAATAATACAAGATGAAAAACCCTAGCTAGATTCTTCATGTTAATATGTAACTCTGAAGTTGAGATCCATATTAGATAGAGAGATGTGAAGGTTTGAGATTAGTTTCTTTTTCTCTCTCAGTGGTCACATACAAAGTTTGTGACACCCTTATCTTTTAGGCGGGAAAATCCCACATTCATCGGTTTTTGATTTTCAAGTTACAATAGACACACCCTCACTCGCCTCCCTAACATGATGTCTTTCTATTGACATTAAGTTGGGTGGATCTTAAAAACGTATAACGACTGTAAGTGTTTATCCTTGGTTTAACTATCCCCCAATTCCGGTGCAGGTATTCAGAAGTGTCTAGACAGTCTGGACAATGTTACCCTGAGCAACATGTGTTCTTGTATCTTGGCCTTGATCATTATCTAGTTATAACTCTGTTTTTCATGATAGGCATCAGTTTATTTAAAATTTTGCAATGTTGTTTCGTTTCTTATTAGTAACTTCTGTATCTCCAAGATGTGCTTTTTAATGGGCCATAGACTTCATTTACTTCTGATTGTATGTTCAAAATAACTACATCATGTACTTGATAATTCACCGTATACTGCAAACCAAAATAAGCCCGAATGTTTGGAATTCACAAGAAATTCTTCTCCCAACTTATAGAAGAACGAAAATTATCCAGAAATTTAGTGTAATTCCCCGTTTAATTATAATTAGTTAGGTCATTACTGTATTATTATTTATAGTAGGAGTTATCTATGGTAGTAGATTGTTGGTAGTTGTATAAGTAATTAGCACCCTTGGTAGGGAATCCCTCCTTAAGAGTTTGGTTGCTTTATGACTTGTGAATTGTGACGGGGTTAGGATAATTAAAAGAGGTATCATAGGTGGGACATACTTCTTATAAACACATCTAAAACCATAGCTTAGAGTTATAGAAACCCTAGTTGCTATCACCATTAAGAGAGAGAAAAGATCAATCACAAGAGAGGTTAGTGAGAGGAGCAACAACGACATCTCGTTGGAAAAGAAGAAAGGGTGTTGTACGCCGTTTACTTTGGCGAGTTTATTAAGAAGGTTGTGCGATTCTTTCTTTGTTCTTCGCCATATTTTCTGTTTCATTATCCGAAGTAATAGTATAGCTTGTGACTAATTAAATAAAACACAATGTGTAACGTAAATAAAACCTTGTGAACAAAGATTAGAAGTGATTGTACATGATAAGGGTTTGTTATCGGTCAGGTCTAGTGGTGAACCATCGGCATTTCCATGGGCATGAATCCCTAAAACACATTGGTGAGGTCACTAGAATTGACAGATTCTATGGCATTTCCATGGGTACTAATCCCTAAAAGACATTTGTCAAGTCGAAGAGTTCTACCTTAGGCATCTCCGTAGGCATTAAACCTTAAAAGAGACATTCAAAGAGTTGTTGGATTATTATTTCGTACAGAGGACAAAAGAGCACAAGAACAAAGAAACTCTATGTGTACACGATACTTCTAGAATACTACCTCACTCTTGTAACTAATATTGTTGGTACCAACATCTTATACACTCTTGCATACATCAGCTAGTCATATTGAACTTGCATAACTCTTAGTGTCCTTATACACTCTTGAATACATCAGCTAGTCATATTGAACTCGCGTAACTCTTAGTGTCTTATGGTTAGTAAATATTATATATTTGACATTTATTGATTGTGGTTTGTAGTTACAATAGACACCCTTATCTTTTAGGCGGGAAAATCCCACATTCATCGGTTTTGATTTTCAAGTTACAATAGACACCCTCACTCGCCTCCCTAACATGATGTCTTTCTATTGATATTAAGTTGGGTGGATCTTAAAAACGTATAACGACTGTAAGTGTTTATCCTAGAATAGTTATACCCCCAATTCCGGTGCAGGTAATATGTGTCTAGACATTCTGGACAATGTTACTCTGAGCAACATGTGTTCTTTTATATTTTGGCCTTGATCAGGTTTTTCATGATAGGCATCAGTTTATTTAAAAATTTGCAATGTTGTTTCGTTTCTTACTAGTGACTTCTGGTATCTCCAAAGATGTGCTTTTTAATGGTGCTTTGTGTTTGTGGCTAACCAGGCTAAGACTATGAAAAGACATCTTCATTTACTTGGTGATAAGATCGACACTCAGAAGGATTGAGTTATTCTTTTTAATGTTGTTGGCGTAATTCTCCTTCTGATTAAAATAATTTTTTTAAATTTTTTCGTAGTAAGCCGTCTTAAATTAGAATATCTTTGTTTTAAATTGGATACATTTTCTTTACGCAGGTGCTAGTTATTTTTAATACAGATATGGGCCACAAATTTGTTAAAGAAGGCAGGTAAATACACAAAGGCTTATTTAGTAGTAACGTAAGTAATCATTGAAATTCCTTGACGCTTGAGACTAGTCGATTTCGAATAAATTAGGTCTAAATCGGTAGGTTCAAATTCTTTTGAATTAATAGTCTAACCTTAACCTAGTTCAAATTGATTCAATTATCTAATGTCTACAAGCAATTGAAAATTAAAGACAAGGCCAAAGATTTTTATCTAATGTCTACAAGCAATTCAAATGAAGGGGGAGAAGTGTTGGGTATGAACTCGAATAAAAGGATTGCCGAAGATTGAAAAATTGTCGAAGTCATTCGAACGAACTTTTTTGTACTCACTAGAATTTTGGCCCAGGAGTCAATCTCGTTCGAACGAGCTTGGATGTCGTTCGAACGAGATATTATGTTTCTAGGGTTGGAGACCAATTATCGCAAAGTCGTTCGAACGAGCTAGGAGTCGTTCAAACGAGCTTGGCGTAGGTTTGCCTTAGATGTTATGTTTTTGCCTCAAGATCCGTTCCTTTTGTGTTTTAAGTTCCCTACTTTATAAAGGGGACTTAGGTTATTATGTTAACCTATCTTTTGACGAGCTTAACCTTAAAGAGGTTAGGGTTTGAAGAGACTCCATTAAAGCTTAAGAAGTTCGAGAGATCATTGTAACCTATTTGATATCATAGTGAATTATTCGTGGGGAGTGGTTTTTCATCCGCAAGGGTTTTCCACTTCCCTTCTCCAGAAAACATTATTGTGTTCTTTATTGTTCTTTGCTGATTTACTTCTTGAGTTGGCGATTTTCGCGTATCGTTCTTGTCAGAGAGGAGAGAGTAGCTACCTCGATTCTCAATAATTGGCGTCAGAGCGAGTGTTAGGGCTTGTGTGGTAAAGAGTGATGGCCGATCAAGAGAAGTTGAAGATCACGAAGTTCAATGAATCGAATTTTGGAGTGTGGGAGATGTAGATAAAATATTACCTCTATCAAAAAGATCTTGATTTACCACTGGGTAGAGCTGAGATGAAGCCAATAGATTTCAATGCTGCTAAGTGGGCGCGATTGGATCGCAAAATGCACAGAACCGTTAGGTTAGCACTATCTTCTCAGATTCTACACATGATCTCCAAAGTTACGACTACGAAGGGTTTGATGGAGACATTGTCTGCTATGTACTCGGATTCGTCTGGGGAAAATAAGGCTCACCTATTATGGCGCTTGTTTACTTTGAAGATGAATGAGAATGGTAGTGTGCAAGCTCATATCAGTAAGTGCAATACCATACATGCTCAACTAGAATTCGTTAAAATTACTTTTACCGAGGAGGTGAGAGCGTGGGCTCTTCTAGGGCCGATGCCAGAAAGCAGGGAAGGGTTTATTACAGTTGTGAGCAACTCATTGGGGAAGGAAGATATCAAATTTGACACTATAGTCTCGTTGATTATGAGTGAAGAAAGTAGACGTAAAACATCTGAACCGTCTTCGAGTTCAAACGATAGTATGTTGAACGTCAAGGAAAGAGGGAGGTCTTACAGAAAATGGTCGAAATTTGGAAGGGGTCGATCAATGTCAAGAGGAAAGTCTAAGCAGCCCGGTGTGTGTTGGATTTGTGGAAAGGAGAGTCACTCCAGGCGAGATTACAGCTCTTCTTCTTCTAAGAATATTGATGATGAAGAGAAAGATATAATGAACCTTATAGAGGAGGTTAGTAATGACGAGGCTCTACTGCAATCGTGTGATGATGTTAACAAATCTTGGATTGTTGATTCGGGCGCTTCCTTCCATGTTACTGCAAACGTAGGTTTTCTTACTAATATTGTTAAAGACAACTTCGGTACGGTCTTTCTTGCAGATAAGAGTGCACGCAATATTACTGGAAAGGGAAATGCTAGGTTGTTGTTGCCTTCAAGGGGAACATTGATTTTACAGAATGTGTGACTTGTACCTAAACTGGGGCATAACCTTATATCGATTAGAAAATTGGTGGATGATGCCGGATATGAGTGTACCTTTGGCGTAACCTTCTAGAAAGTTACAAAGGGAGCTATGTTGGTAGCTCGAGGCTTACGACAAGGAACGTTGTATACAACACAAAATACGATTTCTACTATTTGTGCGGCTACTCCGGGGATTGATACAAGTACGTGGCACAAACGGCTCGGTCACATGAGTAAAAAGGGGATGAAGATAATGGTAACGAAGGGAAAATTAAAAGGTCTCGCTAAGGTTGATCTCAAGTTTTGTGAAGAGTGTGTTCTTGCGAAGCAGAAGAAGGTCAGTTTCAAATTATCTAGAAGATCAAGGAAACCTAGAAAACTGGATCTTGTACACACGGATGTTTGGGGGCCAACCAAAGTGTCTTCTCTTGGTGGTTTTCACTACTACGTTACTTTTATCAATGATGCTACTCGTAAATTGTGGGTCTACATCGTAAAAAACAAGTCAGATGTGCTTGATAAATTCAAGGGGTGAAGGGCTCTAGTGGAAAATGAAATTGGTTTGAAACTGAAGTGTCTCAAGTCAAATAACGGGGGCGAATACTATAGTGAAGAGTTTGAAGACTTTTGTGCATCAAACGGGATTAGGAGACAGAAGACTATTCCCGGAACACCGCAACAAAATGGTGTTCCAGAACGCATGAACCGAGCAATAAACAAAATATCGAGGAGTATGAAACTCAACGCTGGATTGCCAAGTGTTTTTGGGCGGATGCGGTTAGTACGGTGGCGTACTTGATTAATAGATGGCCTTCAACGACTTTGGACTTTGGACTTCATGAAGAAGTATGGATCAGTAAAGAGGTAAATCTTAATCACTTGCGCATTTTCAGTTGTACGTCATATGTGCTTGATAATTCAGATACAAGGACAAAGCTAGATACAAAGTCGATGAAGTACGTTTTCATTGGATACGGTGATGATGAGTTTGGGTACCAGTTTTGGGATGCGAAGAATCAGAAAGTTATCCGGAGCCGTAATGTTACATTCAATGAGAAAGTCTTATATAAAGACTTTAAAGTACCAGTAAAAAGGATTCGAGGCGAAGAAGCGGAAAGTGCCGACATTGAAGATGGTGAACCCTCTCGAGAGGATGATGAAGAAGTTGTTGTTGAGTCCGATACACCGGATCAAAATGAGGAACCTAATGTTCTAGACATTCTAATAGTACTTCAAAAGGAGCCGAACGTTGCATGAATTCCGGCAAGGTACGTAAATTTTTTAAATTACTTGTTACTTACAGATGGTGGTAAACCTAAAAGTTACAAGGAGGCTTTAGATATGGAAGCCAAAAGCAAGTGGAAGCTTGCTATGGATGATGAGATGCAGTCATTGTCAGTTAATCGAACTTGGGATTTAGTTCGGTTACCGAAGGGGAGCATTGCACAACAAGTAGGTATACAGACTAAAACAGGAATCTGACGGTTTAAGGAGATTCAAGGCTAGACTTGTGGTGAAGGGCTTTCAGCAAAAATAAGGCATTAATTTTGGTGAGATTTTTGCTTCTGTTGTAAAGATGTCTACTATTCGGGTTGTGTTGAATATAGTTGTTGTTGAAGATTTACATTTTGAACAACTTGATGTCAAGACTACTTTTCTTCACGGTAACCTTGATGAAGAAATTTATATCAAGCAGCCAGAAGGGTATTCGGTTAACAGGAAAGAAGATCTTGTCTGTAGGCTCACGAAGAGCTTATTCGGTTTGAAACAAGCGCCAAGACAGTGGTATTTGAAGTTTGAATAGTTCATGTCTAGAAATAGCTATTCGAAGAGCAATGCAGATCACTGTTGTTTTATAAAGAATACAGGGTACTTATACATCATTCTACATCTGTTTGTAGATGATATGTTGGTTGTAAGTGCCGGCATAGGAGAGATAGTTAAGTTAAAGGAACTGTTATCCTGGGAGTTTTCTATGAAGGACTTGGGTGTGACGAAACAAGTTCTTGGTATGTGTGTTACAATGGACAGAAAATTGCGAGAATTAAAGTTGTTTCAAGCTAAGTACATCGGCAAAGTACTGAAGCGGTTCAATATGGATGGTTCTAAAGTTATTAGTACACCATTGGGAGGTCTCTTCAAATTATCAAAGGATTGTTGTCCAAAGACGCAGAAGAATCGCGATAAGATACGGAAAGTTTTTTATCAATCCCCGGTAGGTAGCCTAATGTACGTTATGATTTGTACCAGACCAGATATTGTCCAAGCAGTGGGAGTTGTTAGTAGGTATATGAGAAATCTAGGCAAGTAGCATTTGAGAGCTGTGAAATAGATACTGAGGTATCAAAATGGGACTCAAGATATGGCATTATGTTATGGGGGTTCTCAGATATGTTTACTGGGTTTTGTCGATTCTGATATGGCGGGTGACATGGATAGGCGGATGAGCACTAGGGGTTTAGTTTTTACATTGGGAAGCGGTACAGTTACATTGGCTTTTAGGCTACAAAAGATTATTGCTTCGTCTACGACGGGGGCGAAATATGTTGCAGCTACAGAAGCGTGTAAAGATATGGTTTGGCTCAAAGGGTTGATGAAAGAGCTTGGTAGAGATCAATTTTCTCCTAAGTTGTACAGTGATAGTCAAAGCGCTATACACTTAGCAAAAAATTTGTCTTTTTACTCTAGGACCAAGCACATTGATATTCAGTATCCCTATATTCACTCGCTCCACGAGGACGGTGTGTTAAAGCTTTTGAAGATTCACACTGATGTGAATCCGGCCAATATGTTTACGAAGGTGGTAACTTTTCAGAAGTTAATGACATGCACAACTTTTGTGGTTCTTCAAGATTGAAGGTCCAGGTAGTACGGGAAATTCATTTGGAGATCTGAAGATGGGTTACGGGATTCAATTTCAAGTGGGGGATTGTTGAGTATGAACTCGAATAGATGGATTGTCGAAGATTAGGAAATTGTTGAAGTCGTTCGAACAAACTTTTTTGTACTCTCTGGAATTTTGGCTCAGGAGTCAATCTCGTTCGAACAAGCTTGGATATCGTTCGAACGAGATATTATGTTTCTAGAGTTAGAGACCAACTATCGCAGAGTCGTTCTAACGTGCTAATAGTCGTTCGAACGAGCTTGGTGTAGGTTTGCCTTAGATGTTATGTTTTTACCTCGAGGTTTGTTTTATTTGTGTTATAATTTCCCTACTATATAAAGGGGACTTAGGTTATTATGTTAACCTATCTTTTGGTGAGTTTAACCTTAGAGATGCTAGGGTTTGAAGAGACTCCATTAAAGCTTGAGAAGCTTGAGAGATTATTGTAACCTATATGATATCATAGTGAATTGTTCGTGGGGAGTAGTTTTTCATCCACAAGGGTTTCCACTTCCCTCCTCTAGGAAACATTATTGTGTTCTTTATTGTTCTTTGTTGATTTACTTTTTGAGTTGGCAATTTCTGCGCATCATTCTTGTCATAGAAGAGAAAGTAGATACCTTGATTCTCAACAATTGGTGTCAGAGCGAGTGTTAGGGCTTGTCTAGTGAAGAGCGATGGTCGATCAGGATAAGTTGAATATCACATAGTTCGATGGATCGAATTTTTGAGTGTGGAAGATACAGATAGAAGATTACCTTTATCAGAAGGATCTTGATTTACCATTGGGTGGACCTGAGATGAAGCCAGTAGATTTTAATGTTGTTAAGTGGGCACGATTGGATCGTAAAGCGCTTGGAACCATTAGGTTAGCGCTATCATCTCAGATTCTACACATGATCTCCAAAGTTACGACTACGAAGGGTTTGATGGAGACGTTGTCTGCTATGTACTGGAAACCGTCTAGGGCAAATAAGGTTTACCTTTTACGACGCTTGCTTTCCTTGAAGATGAAGGAGAATTGTAGTGTGCAAGCTCATATCAGTGAGTTCAATACCATACATGCTCAACTAAAACCCATTAAAATCACTTTTTCCGAGGAGATGAGAGTGTGGGCTCTTCTTGGGCAAATGCCAGAAAGCTGGGAATGGTTTATTACAGTTATAAGCAACTCATCGGGGAAGGAAGGCATCAAATTTGACACTATAGTCTCATTGATTTATGAGTGAAGAGAATAGACGTAAAACATTTGAACCCTTTTCGAGTTCAAACGGCAGTATGTTGAATGTCGAGGAAAGAGGGAGGTCTTACAGAAAATGGTCAAAATTTGGAAGTGGTCGATCACAGTCAAGAGGAAAGTCTATGTCACCCGGTGTATAATAGACTTGTGGAAAGAAGGGTCACTTCAGGCGAGATTGCAACTCTTCTTCTTCTAAGAAGATTGATGATGAAGAGAAAGATACAATGAACCTTACAGAGGAGGTTAGTTCTGACGAGGCTCTACTTCTTTTATGTAACGATGTTAACGAATCTTGAATTGTTGATTCATGCGCTTCCTTCCATGCTACTACGAACATAGGTTTTCTTACTATTATTGTCAAAGTTAACTTTGGTACAGTCTTTCTTGTAGATAAGAGTGCACGTAATATTACTGGGAAGGGAAATACTAGGTTGTTATTGCCTTCAAGGGGAACATTAGTTTTACAAAATGTGCAACTTGTACCTAAATTGGGGCGTAACCTTATATCGGTTAGCCAATTGGTGGATGATGGCGGTTATGTGAGTACCATTGGTGTGACCTTCTGGAAGGTTACAAAGGTAGTTATGCTGGTAGTTCGAGGCTTGCAACAAGGAACATTGTATACAACACAAAGCACAATTTCAACTATTTGTGCAGCCACTCTAGGGATTGATATATGTACGTGGCACAAACGGCTCGGTCACATGTGTGAGAAGGGGATTAAGATATTGGTAATAAAGGGTAAGCTAGATGGTCTTGTAGAAGTTGATCTCAAGTTTTGTGAAGAGTGTGTTCTTGGGAAGTAGAAGAAGGCCAGTTTCAAATTATCTGGAAGATCAAGGAAACTCGGAAAGCTAGATCTTGTACACACGGATGTTTGGGGGCCAACCAAGGTGTCTTCTCTTGGTGGTTCTCACTATTACATTACTTTTATCGATGATGTTACTCGTAAACTGTGGGTCTGCATCGTGAAGAACAAGTTAGATGTGTTCGACAAATTCAAGAGGTGGAGGGCTCTAGTTGAAAATGAAGCTGGTTTGAAACTGAAGTGTCTCAAGTCAGATAATGGGGGCGAATACTGTAGTAACGAGTTTGAAGACTTTTGCGCATCAAAAAGGATTAGAAGACAAAAGACTATTCCCGAAACATCACAACAAAATAGTGTTGCAGAATGCATGAGCCGAACAATAAACGAAAGAGCGAGGAGTATGAGACTCAACGCTGGATTGCTATGTGTTTTTGGGTGGATGCGGTTAGTACGGCAGCGTACTTGATTAACAGAGGGCTTTCGATGGCTTTAGACTTTGGACTTTCTGAAGAAGCATGGATCAGTAAAGAGGTAAATCTTAACCACTTGCGTATTTTCGGTTGTACCTCATATGTGCTTGATAATTCAGATATAAGGACAAAGCTAGATGCAAAGTCGATGAAGTGTTTTTTCATTGGATACGGTGGTGATGAGTATAGGTACCAGTTTTGGGATGCGAAGAATCAGAAAGTTATCCGGAGCCGTAATGCTATATTCAATGAGGAAGTCTTATATAAAGACTTCAAAGTACCTGTGAAAAGGATTCAAGGTGAAGAAGTGAAAAGTGTCGACATTGAAGATGATGAACCCTCCCTAGAGGATGATGAAGAAGTCATTGTTGAGTCCGATGCACCGGATTAGAACGAGGAACTTAATGTTCTAGACATTCTAATAGTACTTCGAAAGAAGCCGAGAGTTGCAAGAATTCCAGCAAGGTACGTAAATTCTTTAAATCACTTATTACTTATAGATGGTGGTGAATCTAAAAGTTACAAGGAGGCTTTAGATGTGGAAGCCAAGAGAAAGTGGGAGCTTCCTATGGATGATGAAATGCAGTCATTGTCAGTTAATCGAACTTGGGATTTAGTTTGGTTACCGAAGGGGAAGAGAGCATTGCACAACAAGTGGGTATACAGACTAAAGCAAGAATCTGACAGTTTAAGGAGATTCAAGGCTAGACTTGTAGTGAAGGGCTTTCCGCAGAAATAAGGCGTTAATTTCGGCAAGATTTTTGCTCCTGTTGTGAAGATGTCTACTATTCAGGTTGTGATGAATATAGTTGTTGTTAAAGATTTGCATCTTGAACAACTTGATGTCAAGACTGCTTTTCTTCACAGTAACCTTGATGAAGAAATGTATATGAAGCAGCCGGAAGGGTATTCGGTTAAAGGGAAAAAAGATATTGTCTCTAGGCTCACGAAGAGCTTATACGGTTTGAATCAAGCGCCGAGACAGTGGTATTTGAAGTTCGAGCAGTTCATTTCCAGAAATGGCTATTCGAAGAGCAATGTGGATCACTGTTGTTTTAAAAAGAATACGGGGAACTCATATATCATTCTACTTTTGTATGTAGATGATATGTTGGTAGCAAGTGCCATCATGGGAGAGATAGTTAAGTTGAAGGAACTGCTATCCCAGGAGTTTTCTATGAAGGACTTGGGTGCGGCGAAACAAGTTCTTGGTATGCGTATTACAAGGGGCAGAAAATGGTGAGAATTGAAGTTGTCTCAAGCTAAGTACATCGGCAAAGTACTGAAGCGGATCAATATGGATGGTTCTAAAGTTGTTAGTACACCATTGGGAGATCACTTCAAATTATCAAAGGATAATTGTCCGAAGACACAGAAGGATCACAATGAGATGTAGAAGGTTCCTTATCAATCTGCGGTTGGTAGCCTAATGTACGTTATGATTTGTGCAAGACCAGATATTTCCCAAGCAGTGGGATTTGTTAGTAGGTATATGAGCAATCTAGGCAAGGAGTATTGGAGAGCTGTGAAATGGATACTGAGGTATCTAAAGAAGACTTAAGATATGGCATTATGTTATGGGGGTTCTCAGATATGCTTATAGGGTTTTTTTTATTCTAATATGGCGGGTAACATGGATAGGCGGAAGAGCACTAGTGGTTTAGTTTTTATATTGGGAAACGGTGCAGTTACATGGGTTTCTAGGCTATAGAAGATTGTAGCTTTGTCTACGACGGAGGTAGAATATGTTGCAGCTACAGAAGCGTGTAAAGATATGGTTTGGCTCAAAGGGTTGATGAAAGGGCTTGGTAGAGATCAATTTTCTTCTAAGTTGTATAGTGATAGTCAAAACGCTATACACTTAGCAAAGAATTTGGCTTTTCACTCTAGGACCAGGCACATTGATATTCAGTATCACTATATTCGCTCGCTCCTCGAGGACGGTGTGTTGAAGCTTATGAAGATTCACACTGATGTGAATCCGACCGATATGTTTACGAAGGTGGTAACTTTTCAGAAGTTGACGACATGTACAACTTTTGTGGGTCTTCAAGATTGAAGGTCTGGGTAGTGTGAGCAATTCATTTGGAGATCTAGAGATGGGTTACAGGATTCGATTTCAAGTGGAAGATTGTTGGGTATGAACCCGAATAGATGGATTGTCGAAGATTGAGAAATTGTCGAAGTCGTTCGAACGAGCTTTAAAATTGTTTGAACGAACTTTTTTATACTCACTGGAATTTTGGCCCAGGAGTCAATCTCGTTCGAACGAGATGTTATATTTCTAGGGTTGGAGACCAACTATCGCAAAGTCATTCGAACGAGCTTGGCATAGGTTTGCCTTAGATGTTATGCTTTTGCCTCGAGATCCGTTTCATTTATGTTTTAATTTCCCTACTATATAAAGGGTACTTAGGTTATTTTGTTAACCTAACTTTTTATGAGTTTAATCTTAGAGAGGCTAGGGTTTGAAGAGACTCCATTAAAAGCTTGAGAGATCATTGTAACCTTTTTGATATCATAGTGAATTGTTCGCGGGAAGTGGTTTTTCATCCGTAATGATTTTCCACTTCCCTCCTCTGGGAAACCTTTCTTGTATTATTTATTATTCTTGCTTGGTTAATTCTTCTGTTAGGGCTTATTTCACGGATCGTTCTTATCAGATAGGAGAGAGTAGCTACCTCAATTCTCAACAGTTCTTGTATACATGAATGTTTTTCGAATTAATGTATTAACTAATGTGAAATAGTCTAACTTTATGCTAGGTGACCATGCTACTCATGTCATGATGTTGTGATTAGACCATTCATATGATTTAACTAACTCAAAACATTTTTGTTGTACCAAGCCATAATTTTGCAAAAAAAATTCTTGATCATAGAAAACTGAGATTACTCCTGAACCTCTCTATTACTCCTAAACCCTTCTCTAATTATTCTCTTACCCTAATCTTTATCTCCTCCTGAATTTTCCCACTATGGAATCTAACAATTCTTCCACCTGATGATATTTTCTTTCCAGCTGCTAGTTCTTCTTCATCTCTGAAAGGCAAAGATTTACCTATTTCTCATGAAGAAGAAACTCTTTATTCTCAACTTCAATCACAGTGTGATTTTCTAGATGATGATGATTTTATTGATCTGGATTTTGATTTTTCAGACGAAGACAAACAATTATGGGATTACAGCCTTTTCATGAATCTTATGTCATCTTTTAGATATGATAGTTCCACTATCTCGCCTGAATTATTCGGACGAGGGATTTTTAAAATAACGCTACAGCGTAAAGAAGATGTTCTCTTGTACTGCGTCAGGGGATTTGGTACTTATTAGGTCCACTTATTTCTCTTCAACATTGGTCACCTCTTTTGTTACCAAAAGATGTTAACTTTTATCTTGTTTCCTTTTGGGTTCAAGTTAAAGGTCTTCCTCCTTGTTTAATTACTAAAAAATCTGTTAAAGTTATAGCAACGAAAATTGGAACATTTCTTCAGTTTGATCCATGACATACTATGAATTATGAAGGTTATAAAGTCTTACGAGTTCAAGTCCTTCTTGATCTTACTAAGGAATATGTTCAATCTAAGACTATTGGTATTCGTGATGGAGCTAAATTTCATCTTGAATACAATTATGAAAGGCTTAAAGGATTTTGCTTTTACAATGGTAAAATTGGTCATCTGAAAATGTTGTTAGCCAGTGTTCAAAAATTGGCAGTATCAAAAACAAGTTAAGAAGATAAGTATGAGATCAAAACACTTATCGGGATATGATCGAGTCTAGTGCATGCACACTATCTCCTTAAGAAAGATTCGCCCCTGCCACAGTACTTTTCAGGATATAATCGGCCCATGTCTCCCAGGATACAACGATCAGACACGAGTAGAAGAAAACACTTCAATCTACCCGTTAATCGAACCTTGATTGCAACTATTATTCGTTGGATAAAAAAAGAAGACTCAAAGAAATTATAAAAACTCTTTTAAACAATAAAAATGAAGTTGGGTTATATAGAGTATATTGGTGCCTCTTCACTAAGGGTTACACCTTAAGTTGCGACTCTTCACCAAGGGTCACACCTTAAGACACGACTCTTTACCAAAGGTCGCACCTTAAGACACACCTCATGTTAGTGCCTCTTCACCAAAGGTTACACCTTAAGACACACCTCATGTTAGTACCTCTTTACCAAAGGTTACACCTTAAGATACACCTAAAGATCTATATGTTGGAGACAACTCAAATCATACACATTAGAACTCATAAGTAAACTCTTACTTATAATCTAGAGTTGTGTAACCTATAAACCCAATATGGTACAAAATATACTACTTAGATATCAACTATTCAAACTAAGGATAAAACCATAAGGTTTTTTTTCTAACAATCCCCCACATTTGAATAGCAATAGATAAACTCGGACCAAAAAAAATAAGAAGAGAAAAATAGGGAATAATCCTGCATCGAGAGAAGTGTCTTGTAGACTTAAACCTTCCCTAGTAAAAAGCTATCGGATTTATACTGATTAGTAAACATGTCTTGAACTGTCAGCTTTGGTGTAAATCAAGATAATAGTCTTCACACAGTACCTTTCCAAATGCAATCGGTTCTCACAGTTGTGTTTAATTCGGCCCTGAACAAATCTCAGATTCAAGAGTGCTATTAGAAAAAAATTCCTTATAAAATTCTTATGGAAGCGGCCCCACCTCACACTCACATAGGTGATTGCCTATTAAGAGTACCATGTTGTACCCCACTTGTAAATACAAGTCATAGGAATCATTTAAAGCTTAAATAGTCTACCCTGAAAATTGCTACAGGTTGCACTGTTTACATCATAGAATGAGTAGGAGTTTAGATCTCCTCAGTGCTTATGGTGAGTAACTGACAATCAATTTTCCTATTGAACTTAGATCATGGGATTACCAATCAACTAGGATAGGTTTATGCTGAGGTTACTCGTAATGAAAGGCTTTTATCTCATTCCTCTCGATGTACGGTATACTTGCACTCTGACAACTCTTGTTGTAAACAGATCTCCTAAATTGTCTTTAGACTTCACAAAGTTAATATAACTCAATTCGCAAGTCGCCGCTCACAGAATTATGTCGGCGACAATAATGTCGTGACTTACTAAAATAAATATCTTTAATAAACTTTCCAACCACTCAAATAATTTACCAGCTGGGCTTTATCTATCATAATGAACTCAATTTTATTATAAATTTGGTTATAAGTTTGTATTAAGGAATTCCAAAATACGATTGCACTATGAAGTGTAAAATCATAACCCAATAGTAGATTTTGACTTTCAAATTTTGAAATCCACATGTATTCTCATATACCATTGGATATCAAGTATAGTACAAACCATAGTCTAGGGTGTACTCCCAGTACCTTAGTACCCTGAATAACGCTTCTTTATTTAAATATGCATAACATTCCCCATATTTTCAATAATTTATAGGAAGACACTCTTTTCTAAAACTATGCCATAAACAAAGTTGTTATAAACAAAGTTTTCCTCCATAATTTTCAATAATTTAGAGAAAGACACTCTGCAGTCTCTAGTCTACTCATAGAACGGTCCAAAAAAAGTAATCTTATTATGATCATCACGAAACTGAGAAGAAACTCCAAGTTAATTCTCATGCGTTGTAGGAAAACCAATCTCATTAATTTTTACTAATTTGAACAAGCTCACCCTGAATCGTTCCTCAAATACTGTATTCGACGAATTAAAGTCATTCCATAACTAGACAATCCCGCAAAGAAACTCTTCTTTCATGGATGTTGTCATGGGATTGAAATGTGTCTTGCAACATTCCCCAAAACAATAAAACCCACGAATACGATGCCACATGCAACGATTTTTAGTTATATTTCGGTAGGCAATTTAGTATAACAACGTTAAAAAATTAAACCTTTGAAACCAACAGTTATCAATAAACATGAGTTCTTGTTTAACTCAAAATAACCCCAAGTCTAGGACTGTCGAATACACGAGTAAGTATTGTTCAACGCTCCCATTTAACAATGAAGAAATTCCTGGAAGCCTATCATTAAAATCAACGATATCACAGACAACGCTGCGATGCCTACCACATTTTTATTTTAGTAGGCATTTGACAGAGTTTCTCTTCCTGAAAAGGAACTCTCTAAAATTAGCACCTAGGTCCCAACTCCTCAATGAGTGACCTTTATTTTCCTGATTCTTCAAAGCCCTAATTTGTCCCCATAAATCAACAATTTGACAAAGGGATCAAACTAACACTTTGGCTACATCAACCAAATAAAACCCAAATGACATAGATCGAATTGGGATGGAAGAACGCGGGAGAACAACAACCAATTACCCAATTCTCAAAACCCGTCGTCATACCTTTGTACTTCGAATAACTAGAAGAAGCGAAACCCATAAGTACTAATCCGAATCTCGTATCTTGGAATAAACATTCATGGCGAAGATTAAGAAAGTCTTGATAATCCTCTCCTGCCATAGAATTCTCTTTCTCTGACTCTACAAGTTTTTCACTTTCTTTTTCATCCTCAATTACTCATGGAAATGAAAAGCCACTTTCCTTTGAGCCACTATTTTCAACTCTAAAGGACGGTTCATCAAGAGGGTCGTCCCTATAAAAATAAAAACATAAACAAAAATAAAACTCCATTTTGCCGTACGATTAGTAGTGATTGGTAATTTGTACCAAAATTTGAACACACTAAAAAGATAAGTCTATCTTAAGATTGATGTTAGCTTGTGTTCAAAATTTGGCAGAATCAAAAAAAAGTTAAGAGGATTAGAAAGAGATTAAAACACTTATCGGGATATAATCGAGTCTAATGCATGCACACTATCTCCTTAAGACAGATTTGCCCCTACCACAGTGTTTTGCAGGATATAATCGTCCCATATCTCCCAGGATACAACGATCAGATACAAGTAGAAGAAAGCACTTCAATCTACCCGTCAATTGATCCTTGATTGCAATTACTATTCATTGGATGAAAAAAGAAAGCTCAAAGAAATTATAAAAACTGTTTTAAACAATAGAAACAAAGTTAGGTTATATAGAGTATATTAGTGCCTCTTCATCAAGGGTCACACCTTAAGACTCGACTCTTCACCAAAGGTCATACCTTATGATACACCTCATGTTAGTACCTCTTCACCAAAGGTTACACCTTAAGACACACCTCATGTTAGTGCTGCTTCACCAAAGGTTACACCTTAAGATACACTTAAAGATGCATCTGTTGGAAACAACTCAAATCATACACATTACAACTCATAAGTAATCTATTACTTATAATCTAGAGTTGTGTAACCTACAAACCTAATATGGTATAAAATAAACCACTTAGATATCAACCATTCTAACTAAGGATAAAGTCAAAAGGTTTTTTCCAACAAAAAAAACATTGTAAAAGATAAGCCATTTTTCCCTAAGATTTCCATCCAAATTCTATGGATCATCGAAGGTATTTTTCATATGCTATCATTGCAAAGACGAATATTATAAAGCTCCGGAGAAGAATGCAACAACAATTTGCTACTCAAGCCTTGCTTCCTCCTTCGGTTACTTGTCTTAATTTTCAAAATCCAATTCCGTCACCGAAAAGGCTATCTACTCCGGCTAAGCAAAAAAAGATGGATCCTACTGAACCCATTCCACGTGTTGTTGTTTTAGTTGACCTTTCTAAAGCACCGCCTAAATGTGGCATCTCTCCTGCTATTCAAAGCTGGCAAAGTTTATTTCACAATTTAACCCTCAACATATGGCGGCAGATTTTCATACTGCACCACTACTAGGGTAGCGTTTGTTTTTTCACCGCTGAGTCTGACTTAAGTCAGTGACTTGGACTGACTCGAGTCACTTAGAGGTACTTTGTATTTTTACTCAGATTAACTCAGACTCAGATTTAATCACTTAAAACTCCTCTCTCCACTCAGATCCCATAAGCCAGCTGAGCGGGAGATCTGAGTCTAAGTGTATGTTTTCTCCCCAAATTGCCCTCACCATCCATCTAAAATACCAAAAACAAAATCAAATTATACTAGTCCCCAAATAGAAAGCAATTGGAGAAAAGCTCACCTCTACAGTTTAGAGAGACCAAGAGAGAGAGAGAGAGAGATTAAACCCTAAGCATCTGAGTTTTTGAGGTATAATTCTTCCTCTAATCTTCAATTTAATCTGTAATCGCAAACAAAGTTGTCTTTTTTCCCAATTTGATTGCATGAAACCTCCATTTTGCTGTGGGTTGAGAATCATACCAACCAAACAATTGTTCTTTGATTCCTTCCCACATTTTATTTTAAAATTTTTGTATTAGCTTAGGTGAATTTTTTTTTGGTTTAATTGAAGAAACCCCACTTCTTATGGATTTTAGTTTCTTTGTGGATATCTGCAAAAAAAGGGATCTCGGGTTCATTTTATTGTCAATGGAATTCAAGACCTTTATCTGTTTGAGGTAAGTTATATGTTTATTTATTTGATATGATCTACTTTTGCTTTATTCTGAAATAAGAAATGATTTTATGAGTTCCTGTGTTGAGAATTTAATCGACATGTCTAGCTGGGAGAATATCTCCTTTTTGTTATGAGGGAGCTCTTATATTGATATTGAGGTTATGAGTCATATGTTTTTGTGTATATGAAGCAGCTCTAGTCAATCAGATCTTATTTATGTTTAGATTCTCAATTTGGACAGTAGTTGCTGCTACATGTAAGTCTTAAATTAGGGTTTAGGAGTGGTTTGATGATTATGGGTGACATTGTTTGTTGAGGTTGAATTCAGCTTAGATCATGGGGTTATGTAGTTTGAGACTATGGGTAGCTCTCAAAAACTTTTGATAAGTAAGTTTTGTGCTTTGATTAGGATAAATAATATATCTTTTTGTTAGGTTTTAGTGGTTATTACCTATAGCTGTTAATGCATGTTGAGTAGTGGTGGAATGATTTTATGTAACATGGGGTGCTGAGATTAGATTCACCTCAGATCAGTATGTTGAATAGTTTAAGATTTTGGGGAGCTCTGAAAATCTTTTAAGTAGTAAGTTTTATGCTTTTATGAGCAAACTTGAAGAAGAAGAAGAAAATTGTATTTTAACAGTAATTGTTACTAGTTTAAAATGTTGGGTTTGAATTTTGTAGGAACCTATCCCTCAATCTCATCTAAAATCGAGCTGTCACCAGTTCGAATTACCTCCATCTCAGACTCATACATTTTCAACATGACTTCTCTCCAGTCAACATTTCAACCTACTCCACGAATTGGTGAAAAACGTGGGTCAAACTTCAAACTAAAAAGCCTTAACAAGTCAAAGACACATGTCTCTCACAAACTCGTCAGTTATTCAGTCAATTGCCATTAACCACATTGTTCGAAGAATATGCTCCAGCACGATGAAGAGCTGTAGAGAAGGCCTATATAAAGAAGATGTTTCAGAAGAGGCAGGGACCAAAAAAATTACATGAGAAATCACCAAGAAAACTACTTGTTCTAGATTCTCAGGAGCATTCAAACTTCTTAGTTACAAGGTTCAAGCATTTCTAAATCTAGAGATCACTTGTAAAAAGATATCCGCCTCAAGCAATAAAGATACTTTAACAAAAATCCTCCACTCGAGGTCGTGGTTTTTTACTTATCCAGAGGTTTTCCTCGCTAAAATCACATGTATCATTTCTTGTTTTCCATTAGAATATTATCGCAGGTTCATTGGTGTGATAGCGAATTCCATGCCATTTCAAGCTTACAGAATTTGGTCATTACATTTGGCATCGTCTGTGGGAAAGATTGTATTTCTACGATATCCTAACCCATTCTTTCGCTATAATTTCCAATCATGGTTTCCAGACGACCGGCTACAAGCATTCAGCTCGATATTTTAGTGGAGCCGGAGTAACTTACAAAACTACGAGTAAATCTCAACGCCGAACTAGAGAAATGTGCCAAGCTCGAACTTCAGTTAACTAAGGATCGGGAGCTCCGCGAGCAAGAGATCGATATAGAACGACAAGCTCGTTTGACAGCGCTCAAACGACATGAAGACCAGATGACAACAATGCAGACCGCCCAAGAGGCTCTACAAAATACTCTGCAGGCTCCTCAAACAAGGGGTTAAGATCAGTTGCTAAAGACCTTCCATATTTCTACAAGGGAAAGATTGGGACCTCGAGGAGTCACCAGTAAAGCTATTTCCAGGAATGTTCAGCACGAACAACAACCATTTATTTATTTTGGTGGTGAAGTTCAGTCCGAAGTCAGCCGAGGTCACCAAATTTCTGTCTGTCATGAGGAAGAGTAACGACCTCAACATCAAGTACCAGTACGAGATCGTTTGAGTGAGTGAAGGTATTGGTACTCATCATCCACAACTTGCTCATCCAGCGAAACAACCAACACATTATTATGTTACGAAAGAGCATATGGACCAATGTATTAAGGATTTAATCGAAGCACAAGTTCTGGGTACCGCCGGCGATATCACAAAATTATAAGGAAGTCTGATTGCCAAAGAACTATTCGATATGGAGGTACCAAAAGATTTCCATACTCTAAAAATTTGTAAAAACAAAGGTACCGACCCGAAGGAGCACATTCAACAGTACCGTGATTCATTGGGGTTGTATTCCAATCTCAACCACATCTTCTGCCCCTGTTCACCACAAGTCTATAGGAGGAACCACTCCGATGGTTCTACTCTCTCCCTGAGGACTCTATATATATATTTGACCAACTGTAAAAATAGTTCATCAAGACATATGCTCACAACAGGGACAAAGATGAGAATTTATATTTTCTTATCAGTCTTAAACAGTCACACGGAGAGAAGCTCGAGGCTTTTGCAAAGAAATTTTTAGAGCTCGCGCGCAAAGTAGATAACCTAGATCAGAAAATAGCATTTACTGCTTTCACCAACGCGCTCCAGCTCGACTGCAAGGCCAAAGAGCACTTCTTCCTCTACAAACCTGCGACCTCAGAGGATCTGATCACCAAGGTAAATAGTTACATCGACCTAGAGAGGATGATGTCTGAGTGACATAAATCTACTAAATCTATCCTCACCACCAAAGGTCCATCTACAGATCAAAGCACTGAACCAAAGGAGGAACAGGGAGGTTAGAAGCGCACCAAGGGCAACACTGGCTACCCTCGAAAAGGCGGTCTGCCAAACAAACCCATCCTCCCAAATATGAACGTCTGAATCTCTACAATTTCTCTACTACTTTTAAAGGATACGCTCTACCGCGTCTCTCAACCATTGGAACCAATCGATAATCGACCATATTGCCTATATCATAAGTTATTCAGGTCAATGATCAAGCTGAGGAGAAACATCTTTATGTACCACATCAACATGAACAAAATCAACCAGATCACCAATTCTAACAGATCCAAGCGCAGGAGACTATCAGAATGCTGCGATCTTTTACCTCAAGACAAAGAAGCCAAGTTTCTTCCTGAGTCGAGCAATCGCCGGCTTGGGATTTCCTTCGAAGATTGCGATACTAGCCATGTCAAATATCCACATCAAGATGCATTAGTAATAATGCTCAAAATGGAGAAGTTTTTCATGCACACGATGATGATCGATATTGAAAGCAGTATTGAGATCCTATTTTAGAGCACTATCGAACAAATGGGATTGGTCGACCAAGTTATTCAGAGCGACACCGATATCAGTGGGTTTAATGGTTCTAGAGAAGATCGAGTAGGAAAGATCATCTTACCTATTACCGCACGACCAGCCACCATCGACGTCGTCTTCTATATCATCAACGCCAAATCTCGTTATCTCAGGATTATGGGTCGCTACTGGATTCACAACATAGAAGCAATTGCTTCCATTTATTATCAGGTACTCCGATTCAAACATGGTAATGATATTTATGAGATCAGGGGTAGTCAGAAGCTCCCTCGAGCTTGTGAAAATACTGTCTCTACTATCCTAGATAATTCTGATAGATTCGCTGCATAGTAATTACAAGTAGCTGATCACCTCAATGATCGACCTTCTATGGAGGAGCCCACAAAATATATCAACATTAATGGACCTAGCAGAGGTACTTTCATTGGTATTAAGCCTGTTCAGCACGAAAAGGATGCTCTTATTTAATTCTAATAACTAAATTGAGACGTTTTTGCGTAGTCTTTCGAAGAAATGCCTGGGTCGATCCGGCCAAGGCATGTCATAAATTGGCCATCAACATCAATGCCACGGTGGTCAAACAGAAACAACGACGACTATCATATCGTCTTCGAGATGAAGTTAACACCGAGATCAAGAAATTGATCAATGTAGGAATCATTTGAGAAACCAAATATCTAGACTGGATATCCAATATTGTTGTTGCTCTAAAAAAGAACGGAAAAGTCCGAGTTTGCGTAAATTTTACCGATCTGAACAAATATACTCCAAAGGATAGTTTTCCTCTTCCCAATATTCATCACATCCTCGATTCCACAGTAGGCCATGGCCTCCTATTTATGATGGATGCTGTATTGGGATACAATCAAATTTTACTTTTGGAAGAATATCATGAAAATACAACTTTTATCACTGATAGAGGTCTTTATTGCTACAAAGTCATGCCCTTCGGACTCAAAAATGCGGGCGCCACATATCAACGGTTGATGACTACTATGCTCAAAGCACATCTAGGGAAAGTCGTTGAAGTCTACATTGACGATCTCTGGTGCAAGAGCGTACAGTTAGCCAATCACATCTCAGATCTCAACACTATATTCAACTTTCTTCGATCTTACAAGATGCGTCTCAACCCTAATAAGTGTCAATTTGGGGTACATCCTGGCATGTTTCCAGGCCGCCTCATTAGCAAGAAGGGGATTGAGGCCGATCCAGATCAGATTCTGGCTCTCCTCAACATGCTTTCTCCAAAAATAATGAAAGACGTTCAGAAACTTGTCGGCAAGATTACCGTTATCAACCGTTTTGTTTCTAAATCTTTAAACTGCTGTCGTTGGCTATTCCTATTACTCTGTGGTTGTACCAAACGAGGAAAAGTTCAGCCAAATACAGAGGTCACATGGACACCAGAATGCAAAGCAGCTTTTTCAGGATCTCAAAACCTATTTAGGGAGGTCAACCTAGCAGTCACAGATACTTCACTCAGCTCGGTTCTCATTTGTCTTGAAGGAAAAATTGAGAAACCAGTCTACTTCATCAGTAAAACCTTCACTCTAGCAGAAACGAGGTACTATAAAATTAAGAAACTTCTTCTCACTCTTGTGTACACTTCACAGAAACTCAAGCACTACTTCCAAACTCATTCAGTCAAAGTCATGACGAACTACCCACTTCGGGAAGTTCTATCTAAGAAAGAAAAATCAATGAGAGTACAACAGTGGTCAGTCAGTTTGGGAGAACATGATATCAAGTTCGAACAATGTCATTCCGTGAAGGGTCAGACCGTTGCCGATTTTCTCATAGATTTTCCAGTGGAAGATCCCAAATGGGAGGAGCATGACCCTGACCTTATAGAAGAAACTTCTGAAGAGCCACCCTCCAAACCATTTGACAAACGAGTTGAATGGATTACAACAAAAGGGTGGAGACTTCTTACGGATGGATTAGTAGGACCCACAGGGTCAGGAATCAAAATCGTATTGATTACCCCTTCTAATGATAGAATTAAGAAATCAATCCTCTTAGATTTTAAGGCCTCAAATAATGTTACCAAATACGAAGCTCTCATTCACGGATTCGACCTCGCTCTTGAGCTCGATATCCCTAAACTCTCAGTCTACACAGATTCCCTACTTATCGTCCACCATTACTCTGAGCAATATAAGAAGAATAGAAAGATGATCGAATATGCAACCCTCATTGTAGATAGGATGAGCAAGTTCGCAAAAGCAACTCTCGACTATCTACCTCGAGGTGAAAATAGACACGCCGATTCCTTGGCATATCTAGCTGAGGTCTTGGGTACAGAAGCTCGATATCTCCTTATAAAAATCATTTCAACCCCCAACATTGATCGCATTTCTATATGCACGATCAACACAGGGGGCGATAAAGGGGGAGACGATGATTGGCGAAAGCCTTTCTAAGCCTACCTTGGTGTCGACAACAGTTGCAACATACCACTCCTAATAGATCCAAAAGAGCGTCGATAACTGATCATCAAATCTAAGCGCTACACAAATAAAAATGGTATGCTATACCGCCTTTCCATCACGGGGCCTTACCTCAAGTGCCTTTCTAAACCAAAAGCAGATAAAATACTCTACAAATTATATGAATGGACTTATGGCTCCCATGCCATAGGTCGATTACTAGCAAACAGAGCTATTATACAAGGAATATTCTGGTACGGCATGCGCAAGCAAGCAGAGTAGTACTCTCGCAGATGTTACGCCTGCCAAAGACATGGACACATGATATGAGCTCCTACGCTTAAACTCCATACAAGCAAGGTATTCTGGCCATTCAAAAGATGAGCACTTGATCTCGCCGGTGAGTTCCCTAATTCTCCAAGTAACCGCTGTCACCTACTCATTGTTACTGATTATTTTACAAAATGGGTAGAAGTAGTTCCACTACGCCAAATCAGAGAAGAAGATGTCATCTCATTTATCTGGGAACACATCATCACTTAATTTGGGTGCCCCCACCTAATTTGTATCGATAACGGGCCCCAATTTGTTGGAGGAAAAATCGTAACCTTCCTCAACCAACACAATATCATCCACTCACCATCCAATCCTTAATATCCTCAAGGCAATGGCCAAGCCGAAATTACCAACAAAACCATCGTGAATGGACTCAAAAAATGGCTTCACTCACAGAAAAAAGGGAATTAGATTCGAGAGCTACCTCATGTCCTATTAGCATATAGTACTACTCCCTGATAGTTAACAGGATGTACCCCATTCCTCATTGCCTATGGCACTGAGGCCGTCATTCTTTCTGAATACCATCATTCAGTTCGAGATCACGAGCTGACTGACGAGGAAAATGAGTTTGAATTGGCTTGCGACCTCAATATGATCGACAGAACTAGGGAACGCGGCGTCGCTAACCTAGGTCGATATCATTATATGTTATCCAGATCGTATAACAGCCGAGTTAGAAACTGTACCTTCCAAATCGATGATCTCGTCCTCAGAGAGATTCTTCAACATCGCAAAGAGCCTCACACTGGAAAACTAGCCAAAAATTGGGAGGGTCCATTTATTATCATAGGTCTTTCAGGCCTAGGATCATATTATCTCATGTCATAGGAGAGAATCCCCATTTCAAATCCTTGGAACACTAGACGACTGAAATGGTACTATCGTTAAGCGTCTCACTACTCCATTTCCATTTCTCGTTTTTGTTTTTTCAATTCCAAAAATGAGATTTTCATCTCCATCCAATGTAAATTCTAAACTGATCAATGAAACTTCCAAGTTTTTCACATTATCTTTCTACTTACGTAGATTTAACTACATTCTATAGATTTAAGCATTGATGATACTAGCTTTTAATTAATCTTATGCCAGTTAAATCAAGGATAACACTTAGTTTGGCTGACTCTACTAAATCTTTACAATTAAAACAAATGTAGAAACTTGTTTTATATCAAAGACTCTGCCAAACATCAGATAGGGCAAAGGAAATACTTACCTTCATCTACTTCAACTTGTTTGGGACATTATACCAATTAAATCAAGGATAACACTTGGTTTGGCTGACTCTACTAAATCTCTGCGATTAAAACAAATGTAGAAACTTGTCTTATATTAACGACTCTAACAGGCATAAAATACGGTAAAGGTAATACTAGCCTTCATCTCTTTCAATATGTCTGCAACATTATTACAGTTAAATCAAGATTCACTTGGTTTAATTGACTCAACCCATCTCTTCCATTAGAACAAATGTAAAAACTTGTTTTATATCAAAGACCCTACCAGACATAAGATAAGGCAAAGGTCATACTAGTTTTCATCTATCTCGTTATGTCTGCGACAAATACTATTTATTTTCAGGTTGCATTCATAACCACTACAAGGGATTCTTTTTTGTTATTGGGATGTCAGTCGCGCTTTCCCCTACAGGAGGAGGTCGATCAGACTTCAGTTCGTGAATTACAACAACCCTGTCCCTCTCTATCAGATCAGCAGGTCGCGGGCCTAAATTCATTTCTATGGAGGCCATATAATTCCCTCGATCTATATAAACTCTATAAATACAACCCTTGTCTGATAGACTCTTGAACAAGGCATCTCATTCTAACTTAAGTCTTTTTACTTCTTCTACAAAATAAGCAACGGTCAACTTTAACAGGTCTGAGCGTGATACATGAGATACAACTATCTTTAAAAAATGAGACCTCACCTTCTTAAGGCGTGACTCCAAAATTGCATACAGTCTCTTCAGATGTGCCATTTCCCTTTCTGTCAGAGCATCAAAAATTATACTCTCTTTTAATTTTTTGACGGCTTTAGCTGACTAAGCCTGATTAATGGCCTCTAAGTCTGCTACCTAAGTAATCAACTTTTTCCTGGCCGAAGTATCCTTTAACAGGTCGTCTTTCTTCTTCATCAGAATCTCCTTCGCCCTGATTTCCCCTTTCAAGACTTTTTCCCTGACAAGAGCAGCATCCAACTTATGTTGGCACTCCCTTAAGTTTACATTCCCTTTCTATACATGCTCTTGAATTCGATCTATGTCACCTTCTAGATTCCTAATTCGACCTGACAGGCTAACTACATCCCCTTGGACTAGAGAAACCTTAACATTATTTATACTCCTCTTCGAGCGTTCTCCATCCTTAGCGTTCCAGACACGCGCATTGGCTTGCACCAATTCGGTCTTTAATCGTGTCACCCTCTCATTTAACTCGTCACACTTTCACACTTTTGTTGTATCATCCGAACTCCATATCCTTGGTAGGTAGGGTTATATGCAAGTGTTTGGCTGCAGCTTCCAAAGTCGATAAATCCTCTCGAGCTACCTTCAGCTCATTATCCTTTTTAATCATTTTTCTTTTCAGTCACTCCAGCTCGCTTCTACAATTCTGAAAATCAGCTCGAGATTGTCCCTCCGATCTTTCTAGTGCCTGAATACGGTATTGATCCATGTCAGCATGCCTATTCTTTACCATTAGTGAGCCAATCTGACTTTGAAGCTTCGTTGCGTGTTCTTTTATCTCCACAAGCTCTTTTAGCCCCTTATCAATTTTGGCATCCTTCTCCTCGATCTTACGAGTGAGGTCGGCAATAGTCAGGGTTGCCTCAACAAACTTGAAGTGCACATTTACATACTGGTCTTCTTTGTCCTCATTCGCCTCCCTCACCCTATCCAACTCCTTTGCAAATTCTCGATTACATTGGAGTGTCTCATCTTTGCGCAAACGAGCTGAATCCAATTCGACCTGCACAATGCAGATACATTATATACAGTTCGATTCAGAGCACCCCATCAACATATATATATACATATATAATTTCTAACATCTACTGTGTGCAACTACTTCTAGACTAAAAGGTCAAAGTACGATCTTAGATGGATGCTCCATGACATATATTTTAAGGTCTAAGGTACAAGTTCTCTATTCTCTACTTTGTCTAAAACTTCAATTTTTCCTATGACCTATTTTAGTGTTATTTTCTTAAGAACTGATAACAAGTTTTTGGTCTGCCTCTACGTTCAATGTTGTATTATTTACTTGGTAGTTTTATGTCAATATAGCATACAAGTCAAAAGGCCTGTTCCGATCTAACCTGCAGCTCTGCTTGCGAAGACAGCAAGGATGTAAAGATCTTTCTTTCCCTGGCAAGCTCAGTCTCTAAATCTTTTATTCTGAGACTCATTTCTCTAAGTGCCTACAAAAGGGTTACAAAAAAAAAAAGCTCAGCCTGGAAAAGTCTATCCAACCCATCAACAACTCCAACCGCAACCTCTTCCACCTCTTCATCATCTCCCTCCTCGACATAGGTGTCTGCCTTAATAGCATCCACCTTATCCTCAGAATACCCCTTTAACATAAGGTGGTGCCTGAGTCTTTTGCGCTCCGCTACCACCACCTCCAAGTTTGTTCTTGCCTCCGCTTGTAGATGGCCAATCGCCACTACGTGGGAAGCCTTCAGGGCCTCCAACTTTTTTACATCCTTGAGAGCATCAGCCCTCGCTCGAGCTACCTTCTTTTCAAGCTCAATCTTCACCGTCTTCAGCTCATATTTTTCATCTTCAACTCTGACCTAAATCCCCCTTACCAAACGAGCAACCTACAAAGCACAATTCGACCTCAGTGTGAGCTCGAAACGCAATACATAATTATATTTCACATAATCAAGCATAAAAGACCTACCATCTTGTTCATGTTCTCTTCTCAGTGAAGAGATGCCAGCATGGCCCTTTCCTCTACCTCTTTAAGATCATCCTAAGCAGCAGGTCGCTCTTCAGCGACCTTTTCCCTCGACATTCCCGAAGGTTGAATCCTTCTCCTTTTTTTTATCAACCTTGCCACTTCCAGTGATACCAGAGGCTGAGGGACGCTTCATCATCAATTTTTTTAGAAACGTACGAGCTAATTTGCTCAACATAATAGACTCCGGCTGAACCGAACTATCTATTCTAGGGGTTTTGGGTAAGTTTGTTTGCCCTTCCCCACCAGTTCCTTTCTTCTTTCCATCATCAATACTCGCCATCAGCCTGGTCGATTAAGATTTTTGAACCTTTTTGGACTTGCTCCCAACCCATTTCTTTATACTAAGGCTAAGTCCTTCCAACACAAATTCGAGCTCAACCTCTTCCTCGGCAACTTCGTCCAACAACGAATCTTTCCTCTCCACCTGGGACTTCGGGCCTGCCATATGCACAACATTTTTATTATCAACAAAAGATCATATAGTTCAAACATATCAATATACTACGCTATGCATTGTTATACTTACTTTGTTTTATAGTTCTAAACAGAATATCCAAAGGTTCTTCATCATTTCTCTGAAGGCAATTACCCTTCACCCATATTACGTTGTCATTCTAGGCTCGACCTGCTGAGTTCAGATAGAAGAGTGAGGCCGAGTTGCGCTCGCACATAAATATGCCCCACCACTGACGTGATAATTTTTTACCCCATAAAGTTGCAATACATCCTCAGGGGATATCCTCCTCACTTTCCCCTCATTCTCTCATTTTTCGTTCAAATGTTTACAAACACTTATTACCTCCCGTATGCTCCCATTCAATTGAACAGGACATGCCCTAATCTTATTCAAAACCCCTTTCACCAAATTGGTAAGGGAAAGACTCAACCCGTACTCTAATTAAGACATGTAACACAAAAAGCCCTCAAAAATGTCACTCCGAACACTCCCATCAAAATAATCTAATGAGATCAATTTATCTATACCCCTATCTCCTTTCTCTTCCGCCAAGTCGACCAACAAATAAAAATACTCATCCCCCGTCGCTATAGTACACCCCCTAAATAGCCTACCAGTATATTCTACACAGTTATCCCATGTCCCTCCTATAGTAGCCTTGGCTTTACAAAACTCTTTAAATGTATCCAAACAGGGAGGATAGGTCAGCAATTTGCCAAGAAAATCTGTAAATTGTTTAAACCATACCTCAACCTCACTGTTAAACATTTCAATTTCAAACTCAACTGTTCAACCAGAAGTCGACACCACGTTAATAGGTGAACTATCCATCTCAACTACAATTCTACAGGCAAATGTTTGATCCTACAAAAATACCTCTCACGTTCGACCTACATATAGGTTCATGTATCTATCATTATCTCATACACATCGATCATACACATACAAAATATCTTTCATATATTCTATATATATTTCAAATTTTAAAGATTGCTATAAATAGTAATTTTTTAGAAATTTGCTTAAACAGATTATGATTTGCAAAAAATATAAACATGCAGCGCACGTCTCTACTAACCTTTTGTGTCAGAATAATAATCCAAAGCAATGCCAAATCCTTCCCTCACAACGCTGCTGTATAGCCACTTACGTGATTCGGTTCCCGCAACTCTCTTTTACTATTGATCAATCTCAGATAAATCTTTCCCAAATCTTCTGCAATATTTTTGCGCTTCTCTCTCTGTACTCTCCAAGTTTTCAGAAGTTGAAAAACATTTGAATGATGTGGAAGAAGCACTATTTATTCTTTCTCTCTTTAATGGCTGGCAGTTATTGTGCCTCGCACGAGCCGTCCTCGGTTTTGGATATGAGGCGTCTTATCCACTCTCCATGTTAGACATCTTATACCTTCTTAATAAAACCGTCTTTCCATCATTACCCCTCCCCTTATATTTTGATCTATTTTTCTCTCCAGTTTCCATATCTTTCTCTAACCTTCCCACACTCATGATGACTCACACTCACATGATATCAGATTTTTACAGCTTTACATATAAAACAAAACTAGAAGCTCCTACTTTTTTCTATTCTTGTTTCAAATACTTATAGTACTAGTGACATCACTTTCAAAGCTAACAAAATTTTCAAAGTTATTCAAAAAAATTTATCAAAATAGTCTCAAACAGTATTTGCAGCTATAGAGAATCAATTTGACTTTCATCATTTCTGTTAAATTCAAAAACTTACATTTATTTATGATAAGCACTTTACATATAATTACATCTAAAAAAGCCTTGATGACCTAGGCGACCACATCCGATAGGATATCACCCAGCGATCATCATATCTTCATACTTGATCTCCTCCACAACAAGCAATCTCAGTGCTTCCTTTCGAGCTGCTGAGTCTACCGTTATTTCTCAGAACATCTCTTCGTAAAAATGATGCTCATATTCCTGGTCTAGCCCAATCATATCCAAACCCTCAACACTCACCTCCCTCACAAGAAATCTAGCATCATAATCCAGCAACCCAAAAATACGTTCACGCACTTTGGTTATCTTAATAGCCAATGGCCCCTCAGCGGCGTAACAGATTCTCTCAGAATGAGTCCACCTTATCATTCTTTCCTTCCACCTATTTCTTCCTTCTCAACCACCTCTTCATTTAATACCCTGTCTGGCTTATGATGCTGAACATATCTCGTAACAGAAACCATAGAATCTTGGTAGAAGTTATATCTGAATATATATCTTTCTATCGAGCTATATCATTTCATCTTATTTTATATCGACCTGATTCCTTCATGTAAATTGTCACAGATTAACCTACCATTCTGAAATTTGTGTAATTTCCTTTTCTCTACATTTCTACCCAACCCCAGGTCGACCTTATGATATCTACATAACAACATATTTCTAACAGTTCGATTATGATAACAATAATTTTTATGTCATACATATCATCTTATCAGTATCTTGGCAAACTGGTAACAATATTCTTAGCTCGATTCCAGAGATACTCTATTCTATATTAGCACAATGTTTGGTGAACATATATTATTCATTTCGAATCAAATTACAGATACATTTACAGATAACAAGCCTTTTTAAGTACTCAACAACATGTACTTTACAGATAACAAGCTTTTTAATACTTTTACAAGTAACAGGTCATTCAGGCACTAGGTACATTATGTCCTTCAGTTCATTCTGCTTCAGTGATCTTTCACCCTAACGTAAAGTAGAAATTGGAAATAATAAAAATCTTCCCTCACATGAGTTTGGTCGAAATCTAGTCGAACTTTAAATGGAAACTATACAAGCAGTAGACTCAGTCTTTGAGCCAACTCTTCAAACTGAAGGTCTTCTTTACACAAAAAAGTAATGGAAATGCAGAAGCAAACTTCCATTGTTCATCTCCCTCCACCACTACCATCACCTCCTCCTCTGAAATCGCCACCTCCGAAGAGTGGGTAGAGATGAAGAGAGCCCAACCTTAGGATCTATTCCAATAAAAGTTATCAGTATAACTACCTTGCAGTTATGCCTATCCCTGCATATATCCCCCCAACCTTGCCCTCCGCAAGAGTACGAAGACAAGTCCAACGTTCTTTGCATGTCAAGACGATAACAAGAAACCTCCACCTACAGTAAAATTCCTCATGTGCTTCAACTACTTCGTCTTCCAACATACCTTGATAAGTCGGAGGAACAGGGGTGGGTATCGATATCTCCAGGGATTGGTTGCCAAAGTACTTCAACTTCAACCTCTACATTTTAGAAGCAATCCTTTAAGGACCATCCTCCGAGTTTTCACCATCTTCAAAACTTTCAGAGAATATGACAAATTACAAGCGTACTTTGCTTTAAGACTCGGTATAGGTACTATTTATATAATTCTACATTTATTATGCTGGTATGTTTTTCCAACCGTTATCTTTTATTGCATGCGCAACTCTTCAAATCATAACCGTCACATACATTAGCATCCACATCCTCATTTAATGCACGTCATTTCCCCATAACCCGCATAACTTCTATACAGTCAAAGCCATCATTACTCCATTTCAACTGATAAGAACTTCAACCCAAATACCAATTACCCACAAATCTTTTCTCAACCAAAGCCACTCGTAACTTCAGTTGCGAAGGGGAAATTATAGGGACCTATCCCTCGATCTCATCTAAAATTGAGCTATCGCCAGTTCGAATTACCTCCATCTCAAACTCACCTATTTTCAACATGACTTCTCTTCAGTTAACGTTTTAACCTACTTCAAGACCTGATGAAGAACGTGGGTTGAACTTCAAATCAAAAAACCTTAACCTGTTAAAGATACCTGTCTCTCACGAACTCGTCAGTTACTCAGTTAACTGCCCCTAACCACATTGGTTGGCGAACGTGCTCCAGCACGATGAAGAACTGCGGAGAAGGCCTATATAAAGAAGAAGTTTTATAATAGACAGGGGCCAGAAAAATTATATGAGAAATCACCAAGAAAACTACTTGTTCTAGATTCTCAAGAGCATTCAAACTTCTTAGTTACAAGGTTTAAGCATTTCTAAATCTAGATATCACTTGTAATAAGATATCCACCTCAAACAATAAAAATACTTTTATAAAAATCCTCCACTCGAGGTCGTGGTTTTTTACCTATTCAGAGGTTTTCCACGCTAAAATCACCTGTGTCATTTCTTGCTTTCCATTAGAATATTATCGCAGGTTTATTGGTATGATAGCAAATTCTAAGCCATTTCGAGCTTATAAAATTTGACCATTACAGGTTTACTAGTGGTTGAATGATTTTTGTAACATTGTATGCTGAGATTGAAATTAGCTAAGGTCATGAGGTTATGTAGTTTATGACTTTGTTTTTTGCTATTATTTGTCCATTGTAAATCATTATTTTGTTATTTGCCTTCTCTCTTTGATAAAAGAAACTAGTTTGTTGATTATTTGATACTATTTTCTTAATTATATATACTTAGGGACAATGAATCAGGTTTAATGGTTATTAGGTATTCTTGTTATTATTCTTTTGTACAATGAGATAGTAAAAAAAATAGGAAGGTCTGCCAAAAACTATGTACTTCTGCTCTCACTGGTAAGGAATATATCCAAGAACTCCTAGAAGTTCCTAAAGCTGTATTGTATAATGCGATGAGGATGGGCCCAACCCCTTTTAAATCTGTAGTTGCCCACTTTATAGATACTGGGTTGTTGAGGGATAGTAAGCATATAGATGTCGAGGAGAAGCTTGCAATAATCTTACATATCATTGTACATAACATGAGAAATAAAGTTGTAAATACCATATTTCAACATTTTACTGTTGTAATGGCTTAATTCCATAAGCTTGAAATGGCTTGGAATTAGCTCTTACACCAATGTACCAGTAAAAAAATCTAATAGAAAGCAAGAAATGACACAGGTGATTTAGCGTCGAAAACCTCTGAATAGGTAAAAACTACGACCTCGAGTTGAGGGCTTTCATAATAGTGACTTTTATTGCTTGAGGTTGATATCTTATTACAAGTAATCTCTTGACTTAGAAATACTTAATCTTGTAAATAAGAAGTTTGAAGTTTGTTTAAGAATCTAAAAATATAGTTTTCTAGATGATTTCTCATATAATATTCTGGTCCTTGTCTATTCTGGAACTTCTTTATATAGGGCTTTCCCGCAGTTCTTTATCGTGCTGCAGTATGTTCTCCGAATAATGTGGTTAATGGCGATTGAATAAGTAACTACTGAGTTCGTGAAAGACAGGCATCTTTGACTTGTTCAGGTTTAACTGTTTGAGTTTGACCCATGTTCTTTATCAGTTAAAAGAATAGGTGGCAATGTATAATTGTTAAGGTCATGTAGAGAGTGCGTGAGTCTGATATAGAGGTAGCTCAAACTGGAGATAGCTCGATATGGGTTAGGTCGAGGGGTAGTCCCCTACAATCGCCCCCTTATAACCGAAGTCACGAGTTGTTTGGGTTAAGAAAGAATTTGCGGGTAAATGGGTATTCGGGTTGGAAGTTTAAATAATGACTGAAGTAATGATGTTGTTTTGACTATATGGAAAATCTGTGTATTATGAGGAACGTATGTGCATTGAATGTTGATGAGAATCTTGATGTATGTGACGATTAGGGTTTAAAGAGTCTCGTCTGTCTTTAATGATGACGTTTGGGGAAATGTTCCTACACAATAAATGTAGGGTTATATAAATAGCACCTGTACCGAGGTTTGTGTCCAAGAACGTTTGTTTTGCTGCAATATTCTTTAAAATTGTTAAAGATGGTGAAGACGCGTAGAATGGCTCTTGAAAAGAGAATTGCTTCTGAAATGCAGATGTTAAAGTTGAAGTATTTTGGGGATCATTCCTTGAAGAATTTGACACTTGTTCCTGTTCCTCTGACATATCAAGGAATATCGGAAAATGAAGCGGCTGAAGCTAAGGAGGAGTTTTGATGTAGATGGAGGTTTTACCACGTTGTATTGACAGGCGAGTAACATTGGGTTTGTCTTCGCATTCTTACGGAAGACAAGGTTGGGGAGGCAGATGCAAGGATAGGCGTGACTGCGAGGCAGTAACGCTGAAGTCTTGTGCTCAAATGGATTCTAAAGTTGGGCCCTCTTCATCTCTACAAATTCTGAGGGGGTAGTAGTTATAGGAGAGGTGGTGGTAGTAGTGGAAGAGGAAGACAGAGAATGGAAGTCTACTTCTGCACTTCCAACACCACTTTACGCTGAGAAGACCTTCAGTTTGAAGAATTGGTTCAACCACTGAGTCCCCTGCTTTCCTAGTTTCCATTTGAAGTTTGTCTAGACTTCGACCAAACTCATGGGAAGGAGGATACTCGTTGTTTCCAATATTTGCTTTGCATCAGGGTGAAAGATCACTAAAATGGAATAAACTAAAGGATTTGACGCTTCCGAGTGCCTGAAAGACTTGTTAGCTGTAAAAAGTACTTCAAAAATGTAAACTGTAAAGTTCCTGATGTTAAATACTTGAAAGGCATATTATCTGTAAAAGCACTTATAATTTGTTTCGAGATGAATAAAATTTGTTATCCAAACTCTGTGTTGATATAGAATAGAATAACTCTAGAAATCGAGTTGTATAATCCGAAGACTTTTGAATAGTGTATGAAATGAAATGTTTGAGGGCAGATGGTAAAATATTTATAATAATCGAGTTGTTTGAAACATATCTGTGAAAATATGTGTTAAATGGCAAATATTATTTGATCTGTGAGCCAGAAATGTGGGGGTGAAAGAATTTGTAAAAGGTTCGGAATAAAGAATCGATCTTACAGTGGTCGTTCTAGAATATTATACTTGGAAAGAATAAGCTTGATCCGGAATTGTATGAAATAAATGAGTCTGATAGGAATAGATATGTTCAAATAATTTCTCTCAAGATATTGGGGTTTCTGTTACGAGATTACAGGACGATCTCACGATTTGTGGAGAAGTAGTAGACAAAAAATATAAATTAAGGGTAGAATGAATTTTAAGTTGGGGGAAGGAAATAAGAATGGCGTAGACTCGATATGAAAGAATATAATATACCGCTGAAGAACATTGGCGATAAAAATTGCAAAAGTGCAGGAACGGATTTTTAGATTGTTAGATTATGATTCTGAGTTACCGGTAAGGGAGGCTCAACTTGAAGTTTTAGATGGGATTGAGAAAGAACACGAATATGAACGTCACTTTTATGAAGAGATGTTTCGAGAAATTGTGGTGGAGCCTGCAGCTCGAAAATTTTATGTGAGAGAGCTTACAGTAGAGGATATCGAATTGGAAGATGTGAGGATTATTGGAGGATATTTGATTGGATGTGGTTGCCTTGGACATCAAAGCTATTTTTTAGGTGTGATTATATGTGAGGTGATGAAGTGAATGTAAATAGGGGTGCCAGAATGTATGTAACTATATGAGTTTGAATAATTTGATAGAAATTATTGTTGAATTGATCCTCTATTGTTTTGAATGCTATTTGTGACTATTGCAAAAAATGAATTTGAATTTTTTTTAGGGCCTTAGAAATGACGTCATTGTTGCTATAAGTAGAAGAAGCAATAAGAAAAAAAATAGGGAGCTTCTAATTTTGTCATTTGTGATAAAGCTGTGAAAACCATATTACGTATATGTGTGAGTCATCATGAGTTATCATGAGTGTGGTGAGGTCAGAGGGAGATTTGGACAAGATAGAGATTAAAATAGATTAAAATATAAGGCAAAGGGCAATGATGGGAAAGTATTTTTGCCAAAAAGGTACAAGAAGGCTGACATGGATAGTAGAAGGGATGTATCGGTTCCAAAGCTGAGGATAGCTCGTGTGAGGCTCAATAACAGCCAGCAGTTAGAGAGAGAAAATATTAATACTGCTTCATCTTCGTCTACCAAATATTTTTCAACTTCTAAAAACTTGAAGAGCAGTGAGAGAGAAAGGAAGAAGAAAAACAAAAATAGTAGAGAAACTCGTAGAGATTTAGTCGAAAGTGATCATCAGTCAAAGTGTGAGAGAGTTGCTGAGATGGAGTCACGAAGGTGGTTATACAGCAGCGCTGTGATGGAAGGGTTTGGAGCTGCCTCATATTCACATTACGATATAGAAGGCTAGTAGTGGATTTGTGATGTATGAATGTGTTTTTTGAAGATTTTGTTTTGTTTCTAGAGAAATATGCAAATGACTATTTATAGTAATCTATGCAAACCTGTTTGGTATATGATATATGAAATATATGTGTATGTGGTTGACGTATATGTAAAAGATAATGATAGATACCTGGACCTGTGTGTAGGTCGATCATAAGGAGTATTTGTGTAGGATAAACTCCTTTTTTGTAGTTTATATGGTGAGTTCCCCTGTTAATGAGGCATCGACCTCTGGTCGGTCGGTTGAGTCTAAGATTGAAATGTCTGATAGTGGGGAAGAAGTAGGTATTGATAAATTTCTAGATTTTCTAGGAAGATTGGTATCCTATCCTCCTCACTCAGATGTATTTAAAGAGTTTTGTAAAGACAAGTCTTCCATAGGAGGTAGATGGGGTAACTATATAGAACACGTCGGCAGACAATTTAGGGATTGCACTGGAGTAAGAGAAGAGGAATACTTTTATTTGCTGGCTAATTTGGCAAAAGAGAAAAGGGATAGGGGTATAGATGAATCGATCTTTCTTAAGTATTTCGATGGGAGTGTTCAGAGTAAACTTTCATAGGGTTTTTTATGTTACCTGTGTCAGTTGGAGTATGGGTTGAGTCTTCCTCTTAGAAATTTGCCGAAAGGAATTATGAACCTTATCGGGGTAACACCCGTTCAGATGAATGGGAGCATGTGGGAGGTGATAAGTGTTTGTAAATCTCTGAATTCACGATGGGAAGGAGATGAGAGAAAGATGAGGATATCCTCTGAGGACGTTTTGCAGTTTTACGGGGTAAAAAACTATTTTGCAAGTGGAAGGGCGTATTTCTGTGCGAGCTCGACTCGGCCTCGTTTCTTCGATTTGAACTTAGCAGGTCGACCATGAAATGATAATGTGATATGGGTGAAGGGAAATTGCCTTCAGAGAGATGATGAAGAACCCTTGGAACTTCTGTTTAGAACTATAAAACAAAGTAAGTATAACAATTTATAATATATGAGATTGATAGTTGAAACTGTATGACGCTTTGCTGATAATAATGTTTTGTGAATGGCAGGTCCTAAATCATGGGTGATGAGGAAAGAGTCATTGTTGGATACAGTTACTCAAGAAGATACGGAGCTTGAGGTTGTGCTGGAGGAAATAGGCATCAACAGAAAAAAGTGTGTTAATAGCCGGGTTAAAAAAGTTCTAAAATCTCAGTCGACGAGGATAATAACGAGCGTTGATGGCAACACGAAGAAAGGGACTGATGAGGAAAGGCGAGTGGACTGCACGGTGTTACCTGAGTCTACTACGTCGAGTAAGTTAGTTCAAACATTCCCCATAAAATAAATGCTGAAGCGTCCTTCGACCTTTGGAACCACGGGAAGTGGCGAGGCCATAGAAAAAGCAAAAAAGAGAAGGGTTGAACCTTCTGAAGCGATGAGGGTGAAGGCCATGAAAGATCGACCTGTTGGGGAGGACGATTTGAAAGAGGTGGAGGACAAAGCTAGGTTGGCAACTCTCCACGGGGAAGAAGAGATGAGCAAAATGGTAGATCCATATTCTAGAATATATGATAAAAAATTTGTACTATGACTCGAACTAATAATAAGATCAATTCTATTTGTTTTCCAGGCTGGTCGCCTCATGAAGGGAATCTGCCTCGGGATCGAGGAGGAGAGAGCCGAGCTGAAGAGGAAGAAGGTCGAGCTCGAAAAGAATGTAGCTCGATTGAGAACTGATTTGCTCAAGGAGGGAAAATAGATGGAGGCTTTGAAGGCTTCTCAAGTGGTATAAATCAATAACCTACATGCGGAGGCGATAGCAAACTTGGAGGAGGTGGTAGCTGAGCGTGACCGACTCAGGCACCACCTTAAATCAAAAGGATATTCTGAATATAAGGTGGATGCCATTAGGACTGACACCTACGTGAAGGAGGAGGAGGAGGAGGATAAAGAGATTGGAGGTGGTACTGTTGGAGTTATAGATGGGTTGGATAGTGTTTCTCCTTAGACAGTGAGAGACAACCAAGGAGATGACAACGAGTGCCCAGAAAAAGAGAATGAGAAGGTAGAGTAATATGACGGTTTTGTGATTGTATAAATATTTGGGAATGTCTGTAAACTGATTGGATATATTTTATTGTATACAATTCTGTAGGCTAAGTCACTTTTGAAAACCTTGTTGTAGGAACTTAAGGACATATGCCTCAAAATAAAATACTTAGAGGTTGAGCTTACTAAGGAGAGAGATGCATCAGCGTCCCTATTGTCTTCACAAGCGGGGCTACAGGTTAGAACAGAGCAAAAAATATTTGATTTGTACGCTTTATTAGTATAGAACTACAAAGTAATAAATTGAGTGTAGAGATGCCGCATAGACAAACCTGTAATCAGCTTAGGAATATTCCCGTCAAAACAATATTACTGGTTGAGATGGACCAAAAACCTGTAATCAGCTTAGGGGCAATGGCACTGAAATAGCGCATAGGAAATACCAAAGTATTTATAACTTTAAAATTATAGAGAATGTGTACCTTAAACTTGTAAGTATATGTTATGAAGTACCATCTGTTATGTACTTCAACCTTAAGTTCAGAAGTAGCTTTACACAGTATATATCACAAAAATAGATATTTCGGTAGAAATGAGTCATATGTGGTGACTGGGTGTTCTGAATCGAGCTTGATATAATGTTTTTGTAATGTGGAGGTCGAATTGGAGTCAGCCCGCTTGCGCGAGGATGATCTACGCCAATGTAACCAAAAATTTATAGAAGATTTCGATAGGATAAAAGAGGTGAATGGAGACAGAGAAGATCAACATGTAAAGGTACACTTCAAGTTTGTTGAGGCAATACAGACTACTATCGACCTAGCACGACAAGTTGAGGAGAAGGATACTGAATTGAGAAAGGGCAAAAAGAGCTCACAGGGCTAAAAGATCATGTAGCGAAACATCAAAGCCAAAATGATGCGTTGATAGTAAAAAGCTGGGAGGCTAACATGGCTCGTTACCATATACGGGCGCTAGAAAGATGGAAGGAAGATTTAAATCAGTCGATGGCCAGTTTGAAAAATGATTTGACCAAGACAAATAACAATCAGGTACAAACTCGAGCTGATCTAGCGAATAGCAGGAGTGATTGAAGAAGAAATTGGTTGATGATAACGAGCTGAAGAAAGCTCGAGACGATCTATCTGCGTCTGAAGTTGTAGTTGATCAACTGACTACGGCTTTACCTGCCAAAGATTTTGAATTTTGGACGGTGCAGCGTAAGTGTGATGAGTTGAACGAAAGAGTGGCGCAATTGAAGACCGAATTGGCACAGGCCAATTCACGTGATAAACATGCCAAGGCCGGAGAGTGCTCGAGGAAGAATAAAATGATGCTAAGGTTTCCCTTGTTAAAGGTGATGTCGTCAGTCTATCAGCTCGAATAAGAGAGATAGAGGGAGATGTTGCTCGAATTCAAGGTCATGTGCAAAAAGGAAATTAGAAGTTAAGAGAGAGCGAAAGGAAGCTGGATGTTGCTCTTTCCAAGGAGCAAGTGTTAGAACGGGCGATCAGAGGGAAGGATATTTTGATACATTAGAAAGATAAAATGTTACAAAAGATTCCAGATGTGGAAAAGCTGAATAGGGAGATTGAGGTACTTCGTGCTCAGGTAGCCGATTTGGAAGCAATTAATCGAGCTGAATTAGCGAAAGCTGTCAAAAAATTGGAAGAGAACATTGCTTTCACATATTGGGTAGATAGAGAAATAATATGGCTAAAAGAACGGTATGCAAGGTTGGAATAACGTCTTCAGAAGTCTATAGTGAATTTCTCTAGGACGGTTATAACAAAGGCATTGCACTCATAATTATTGAGAGTAGTCATTACCTATTTTGTAGAGGACGTAAAAAGGATTGAGTTAGAAAGAGATACCTTGTCTCATAGTTTGTCAGACATGGGATGTATTTGCAGAACTGATATAGATTAAGGAAATTGTATGCAGTCCATGGAAACGGATCAAGGCACTCGACCTGCTGAATTGATAGAGCATGGCAGGATTGTTGTGACTGCTCAAGCTCAAGAATTTGTGATTAATCGACCTCCTGTTGTAGGGGAAAGTGTAGCTGACATCCCATCAACAGAAAAGGATACATTGTAGAGATTGTATATGAACCTAAAAATAAAAAGTAGTTGTCGCAGCTATATTGAGGTAGATAAAAGCTAGTTTTACCTTCGTTTTATCTTATGTCTGGTAGAGTCTTTGATGTAAAATAAGTGTTACCTTAGTTTTTAATTGCAAAGATTTAGTAGAGTCAGCCCAACCAAGTGTCATCCTTGATCGAACTGGTATGATATCGTAGCCATATTGAGGTAGATAAAATCTAGTTTTACCTTTATTTTATCTTATTTATGGTAGAGTCTTTGATGTAAAACAAGTGTTACATTAGTTTTAATCATAGAGATTTAGTAGAGTCAGCCCAACCAAGTATTATCCTTGATCGAACTGGTATAGAGGTCGATTGAAAGCTAGTATTATCTATGCTTTAATCTATGTATTGTCTACGAAGTAGAGAGATGTATGGGAGAAAAACTTGTAAGTTTCATTGAATAGAAAATGATTTACATTAGATGGAGATGAAAATCTTACTTTTGGAATGGAAAAAGAGAGAATGTGAAATGGAGTAGTGAGGGACTTAACGATAATATCATTTCAGTCGCCTAGTGTTCCAAGGATTTGAAATGTGAACTCCCTCTTTTGTCATGAGGTAATATGATCCCAGGCCTGAGAGACTTGTGATAAGGAATAGACCCTCCCAATTGTTAGCAAGTTTCCCAATATGAGGCTCTTTGCAGTATTGAGGTATTTCTCTGAGAACGAGATCATCGTTTTGGAAGGTACGACTATTGACTCGTCTGTTGTACGAACTGGCTTGTATTTGGTGATATCGACCTAGGTTAGCGACGGCGTGTTCCCGGGTTTCATCGATCCAATTGAGGTTGCAAACCAATTTGAACTAATTTTCCTCTTCAATTAGCTCGTGATCTTGATAGGATGATGATATTCGGAGGGAAGGATGGCTTCGGTGCCATAGGAGTACAGCCTGTGGATTGACGTAAAGTGGTACGATATACCCATAAAACATGAGGAAGTTCTCGAACACAATTCCCTTTTTTCTGTGAGTGAAGCCATTTTTTAAGTCCATCCACGATGGTTTTGTTAGAGAATTCGGTTTGGCCTTTGCCTTGAGGGTAGTAGGGATTGGATGGTGAGTATATGATATTGTATTGATTGAGGAAAGCTATGACTTTTTCCCTAATAAATTGGGGCCCGTTATCGATACAAATTAGGTGGGGGCACACAAACTAAGTGATGATGTGTTCCCAGATAAAAGAGATAACCTCTTCTTCTCTAGTTCGACAGAGTAGAACTACTTTTACCCATTTTGTAAAATAATTGGTAGCTACGAGTAGGTGGCGGCGATTACCCGAAGAGTTAGGAAATTTACCGACAAGATCGAGTGTATATCGCTTGAATGGCCAAAATACCTTGCTTGCATGGAGCTCGAGCACAGGGGCGCGTATCATTTGTCCATGTTGTTGACATGCGTCACATTTATGTGAATATTCATCTGCTTGTTCGCGTATACCGAGCCAGAATACTCCTTGTGTAATGGCTTTGCTTGCTAGTGATCGACCTGCGGCATAAGAGCCACAAGTCCCTTCATGTAAATTGCAGAGTATTTCATCTGCTCTATATTTGGAGGGACACTTAAGGTTAGGCCCCATGACTGAACGGTGGTATAAGGTACTATTTTGATTTGTATAGCTCTTTGAATTATCGATCAGCTGTCGGCGTTCTTTCGAACCTGCTGGAAGTGGTCCTTCGCACTTATTGTCGATGCCGAGATAAACTAAGAAAGGTTTTTGCCAATCATCATCTCCCCCTTTATTGCCCCTAGTGTTGATCGTGCATACAAAAATACGATCAATATTGGGGGTTGAAGTCACCTCGATCTGGAGATATCGAGCTTCTGTGCCTAAAACCCCGGTAAGATATGTTAAGGAATCGGCGTGTCTGTTTTCACCTCGAGGAAGATAATCGAGAGTTGCTTGCATGAACTTGCTCATCCTACCTATAACAAGGGCTGCATAGTCGATCATCTTTCCATTCTTCGTGTATTGCTCAGAGTAGTGGTGGACGATGAGTAATGAATCAATGTAAACTGAGAGTTTTGGGACGCCGAGCTCAAGAGCGAGGTCGAGTCCGTGAATGAGAGCTTTTTACTCGGCCACATTGTTTGAGGCCTCAAAATCCAAGCGGATTAATTTTTTAATTCTGTCATTGGAAGGGGTAATCAATTCGATTCCAATTCATAACCCTGCAGGTCCTGCTGATCCATCTGTATGAAGTCTCCACCCTTTTCTTGTAATCCATTCAACTCGTTTGTCAAATGATTTGGGGGTGGATCTTCTGTAACTTCTTCTATAAGGTCAGGATCGTGTTCCTCCCATTCGAGATCTCTGAGAAAATCGACAACAGCCTGACCCTTTTCGGAATGACGTTGCTCAAACTTGATATCATGTTTTCCAAACTGACTGACCATTGTTGTACTCTTCTTAATTTTTTTGCTTTTGGATAGAACCTCCCGAAGTGGGTAGTTCGTCATGACTTTGACTGAATGAGCTTGGAAGTAGTTCTTGAGTTTCTGTGAAGTATAAACAAAAGTGAGAAAAAGTTTTACAATTTTAGAGTACCTCGTTTCTACTGGAGTGAGGGTTTTGTTGATGAAGTAGACTAGCTTCTCGATTTTTCCTTCAAGTCGAATGAGAACCGAGCTGAGTGAAGTATCTGTAAATACTATGTAGATAATAAGTTCATCATTATCTATTGGGGTGCTCATGATGATAGATTTCCCCAAATTGGTTTTGAGATCCTGAAAAGCTACTTCGCATTCTGTTATCCATTGAACCTCTGCATTGGGTTAAACTTTTCCTTGTTTGGTACAACTGCGGAGTAATAGAAATAGCCAGCAATAGCAGTCTGAAGATTTTGAAACGAATCGGTTGATAGCGGCAATCTTGCCAATAAGTTTTTATACGTCTTTAATTATTTTTGGAGAGGGCATGTCGAGGAGAGCCCGAATCTGATTTAGATCGTCCCCAATCCCCTTTTTGCTGATGAGGTAGCCTAGAAATTGACCTAAATGTACTCCGAATTGACACTTATCAGGATTGAGACACATCCTATAAGATCGAAGAATATAAATATGGTGTTAAGATCTGAAATGTGGTTGGTAGACTGTATGCTTTTGCACAAGAGATCTTCAATGTAGACTTCCATGACTTTCCCAAGATGTGCTTTGAACATAGTAGTCATCAACCTTTGATAAGTGGCACCTATGTTTTTGAGTCCGAAGGGCATGACTTTATAACAGTAAAGTCCAATTTCAGTAATAAAAGTTTTTTTTCTTGATCTTCATCCAAGAGTGGAATCTGATTGTATCCAGAAGCAGCGTCCATCATAGATAAGAGTTTGTGACCTGCTGTGAAATCGAGTATCTAATGAATGTTAGGAAGAGGGAAACTGTCCTTTGAAGTATGTTTGTTGAGATTGGTGAATTCTACACAAACTTAGACTTTTTTGTTCTTCTTTCGGACAGCGACGATATTGGATATCCAATCTGGATATTTAGCTTCTCGAATGAATCCCACTTTAATCAATTTCTCGATCTCCATGTTAACTTCATCTCAAAGTTGTGGTGATAGGCGTCACTGTTTCTATTTGACTGTCGTGGCGCTGATGTTGACGGCCAATTTGCGACATGTCTTGGCCGAATCGACCCCAGACATTTCTTTGAAAGACCGTGCAAAAATGTCTCGATTTAGTCGTAAGAACTGAATAAGAGCATATTTCTCGTATTGAACCAGCTTAGTACCGATAAAAGTACCTCTGCAAGGTCCATCAATATTAATGTATTCTGTGGGCTCCTCCATGGAAGGCTGATCATCGGGGTGATCAGCTTTCTGTAATTACTATGAAGCATACCTGTCAGAGGTATCTAAAATCGCAGAGATGGTATTTTCACAAGCTCAAAAAAGCTTTTGACTACCTCTGATCTCATAGATACCATCATTATGTTTGAAGAGAAGTGTTTGATGATAGGTGAAAGCGATTTCTTCCATGTTATGAATTTAGCAACGGCTCGTAATCCCGAGATAACGAAATTTGACGTTGATCACATAGAAAATGACATCGATTGTGGTTGGTCCTGCGGTAATAGGTAAGATGATCTTCCTTACTCACTCTTCTTTAGAACCATTGAATCCACTGATATTGGTGTCACTTTGAATGACTTGATCGGCCAGACCCATTTGGTCGATAGTGCTCTGAAAGAGAATCTCAATACCGCAGCCAGTATCGATCATCATTGTGTGCATGACAAACTTCCTCATCTTGAGCATTATGACTAATGCATCATAATGTAAAAACTTGACATGGCTAGTATCGCAATCTTTGAATGGGATCCCGAGCAGACGATTGCTCGACTCAGGCAGAAGTTTAGCTTATTTATCTTGAGGTGTGAGATCGCAGCATTTTGATAGTCTTCTGCGTTTGAATCTGTTAGAGTTGGTGATCGGATTGATTTCAATCATGTTGTTGTTGCACATATGGTAGAGATGCTTCTCCTTAGCTTTATCTTTGACCTGGACAACTTCAAGCTGCTTCTTATAGCTGCCATCCTTGTATGATTCCAGGTCAACAATATATTTAAACATCCATCCCTCCTTAAAAATGTATTCGAGCAACCTCTGTAAAGCATAGCAATTGTCAGCAGAATGATGGTTTACCTTATGATACATGCAGTACGGTCGGCTCTCGATTGGTTCCAATGGTTGGGAGAGACGGTAGAGCTTATCATTTGAGAAGATTGGAAAAATCGTGGAGATTCAAACATTCATCTTCGGGAGGACTGGTTTGATTTGGAACCACCTTTCCGAGGGTTGCCTATGCTTCCCTTGGCGCTCTTTTGGTCACCCTGATCCTCCTTTGGTTCAGTGTTTCAATCTGTAGATGGACCTTTTGTGGTTAGGACGTATTTAGTAGATTTATGCCTTTCGGTCATCATCTTTTCTAGGTCGGCGTAACTATTGACCTTGGTGATCATATCCTCCAAGATCGCAAGTTTGTTAAGGAAGAGGTGTTCTTTGTCTTTGCAGTCGAGCTGGAGTGCATTGGTGAAAGCAGTAACAGCTATTTTCTGATCGAGATTGTCTACTTTACGCGCGAGCTCGAAAAACTTCTTCAGAAAAGCCTCGAGCTTCTCTCTGTGTGACTGTTTGAGACTGATAAGAGAATATAAATTTTCATCTTTATCTCTGTTGTGAGCATATGTCTTGATGAATTATTTTTACAGCTGGTTGAATGTATATATAGAGTCTTCAGGTAGAGAGTGGAACCATCAGAGCGATTCTTCTTGCAGACTTGTTGCGAACAGACGACAGAGAATGTGGTTGAGATTGGAGTATAACCCCAATGAATCACGGTATTGTTGAATGTGCTCCTTTAAATCGGTACCCTTATATTTGTAAATTTTCGGAGTATGGAAACCTTTCGGTATCTCCATATCGAATAGTTCTTTGGCAATCAAACTTCCTTGTAACTTGGTAAGGTCGTCGGTAGTGCCCAGAACTTGCACTTCGATCAACTCCTTAATACGCTGGTCCATATGCTCTTGTGTGACATAGTGACGAGTCTGTTTAGTGACTTGACGAGGAGGTTGTGGATTACGAGTACCAGTACCTTCACTCAAACGATCTCTTACTGGAACTCGATGTTGAGGTCACTCTTCTTCCTCTTGACGTATGGAACATCGGTGACCTTGGCTAATCTCAGACTGAACTTTGCCACCCAAATAAACGAAAGGTTGAGGTTCATTATGAATATTTATGGAAATAGTTTTGCTAGTGGCCCCTTGAGGTCCCAATCTTTCCCGCGCAGAAACCCTGGAGGCTTCTGGTACTTGATCACGATCTCGTATTGGGGGAGCCTGCTGAGTATTTTGCAGCGCTTGGAGGGCAGTCTGCATTGTTGTCATCTGGTCTTCGTGTCGCTTAAGCACTGTCAAACGAGCTTATCGTTCGCCGTCGAGCTCCTTCTCTAGGAGTTCTCAGTCGTGAGTTAATTAACGTTCGAGCACATTACATTTCTCTGTCTCCGCGTTGAGATTCGCCTGTAGCTTGGTAAGTTGTTCCGGCTCAACTGAAAGGTCAAGCTGGATTCCGGTTGCTGGTCGTCTGGAAGTGACCATGATTAAAATTTGTAGTAAAGGAGAAGTATGCCTTAGGATATCGTAGAAATGCAATCTTTCCCACACACAATGCCAAATGTAATAGCCTAATTTCGTAAGCTCGAAATGGCTTAGAATTAGCTCTTACACCAATGTACCTGTGATAAAATCTAATAGAAAGTAAGAAATGACACAGGTGATTTAGCATGGAAAACCTTTGAATAGGTAAAAAACTACTACCTCGAGCTGAAGGTTTTCACAATAGTGACTTTTACTACTTAAGGCTGATATCTTATTACAAGTAATCTCTTGACTTATAAATGCTTGATCTTGTAAATAAGAAGTTTGAAGTTTGTTTGAGAATCTAAAAATATAGTTTTCTAGATGATTTCTCATGTAATTTTCTGGTCCTTGTCTCTTCTGGAACTTCTTCTTTATATAGGCCTTTTCTGCGGTTCTTTATCGTGTTGTAGCACGTTCTCCGAACAATGTAGTTAGTGGTGGCTGACTGAGTAACTACTGAGTTCGTGAGGGACAGGTATCTTTGACTTGTTCAGGTTTTTTTGTTTGAGCTCGACCTACGTTCTTTATCAGTTCGAAGAATAGGTAGCAATGTTTAACTATTAAGGTCATGTGGAGAGTGCATGAGTATGATATGGAGGTAACTCAAACTGGAGATAGCTCGATATGGGTAAGGTCGAGGGGTAGACCCTTAAAACTGCTATAACTAGTAAAGTTTTCCATTAATGTTTTGATGCAATGATGAAATTTTCAAAAGAGATGATAGTGCCTACTAACTTTGATGAACCAGTAAAGTTTATTATCTATTAGTAGTTCTTTATTTTATATTTGCATATTTCAGAAGACACTTAGGGATTATGGGTTTTAGTGTTGAGTGGATGAGTATTTCCCTTGTCCTTCTGGATATGGTCTATGTAAGCTGCACTCTCCAACTATTACTAAAAAAATATTTTATTGTTGCCCACTCTCAAAGAGTAAGCAGGAGAGAGGTTGTAGTTTCCTCAAGTGGTTTGATGAAGTATATAAAGGTTTAATCATCCACTTCACTCCTTCTACCACTGCCACTCCTTCCTTTGCTACCTCCACAACTATTAAAGATTTGGAGATTAAGTACAAAATAGTGGTTGTGGCCCAAGCTAAAATGGAAATGTTTCAATCCATCACAGAAGACCTAACAAAGATAAATCTAAAGAAGTAGTGTGTTTTAAAAGTTGTATGAGTTCTTTTTTGTAGAACATAATCTTTTATACTATGTATGAATTTTTTTTAACTTGATTACAAATTGGAGCATCTTTTGGACTATGTATAAATTTTTTTAACTTGATTACATATTGGAACATCTTTTTGACTATGTAATAAATTTGGCCCTACATGTAAGCCTATTTTATTACTGAATTATTATGATTTTTCTACTTTAGATGCCTTTCAATAAAGACTATATATCCTATTGTTTTTAATTATATGATCAAGGATTTGTGGTTCATGGAGCAAGCTCAATATGAGATTGACACTTATGGCATTGACGAGAGAGCCTTGCTTAAACTGAGTTCATTGAGGAATATTAGGGAGAAAGGCATTCAGAAATTCTAATTGGATGTCACCCTTAAAATTTTAAGAAGCAGATGGGAATATCTGAAGAACAAGTATAAGATTTGGGAGACCCTAAAACAACTGGCTGGGGAGGGTTATGATGAAGTAACTAGTACATTCAACCTTACTGAATCTGGATGGGCTAAAATCTTAGAAGTTTTACCAAAAATAAAGAGGTTTAAGCATGATGTGTTGCCACATAGGGAGAAGATGACTTTGTTATTTGCCTAAATTTGATTTTTTCTAGTTTTCCAGTTTGAGCTCTATCTATTTCTAGTTTGATATAATAAATTTGAATTGTAAGACTATTTTATTTATGAAATGGTGTTTAATTAAATTTGTATGTTTATTAGTTATTGGAGCATCTTTTGGCCCATAGATAAATAAATGCTTTTAATGGATATATAGATGCTTTTACTACAAGCATAGAACTCCCTTAGTCCAAGATTTTGTTAGTTTTTGTTTATCTTTATAGATACCCTTAAAGCATCTATACAAAAATGGATAGATGCTTTTAGTGGATAGCTGTTTAGATTATGTTAGTTGTTGTTTTTTTTTTGCAAAGGCAGGCTAGGGATAAGTACCCATGTACCATCTATAAAAAAATGGATAGATGCTTTTAATGGATTGGTTATTTTGTTCTCTTAAAGATTCTGTTAGTTTCTGTTACTACTTGGTGGGCCAAATTTGTGAGAAAAAGATGCATTCACCTTAGAAGTGCCTCTTTTGGGTGGACAGTTTATCATAAGGCCCACTCAACTTATGATATACTTGCAAAAAAACTATTTTTGTTGTGCCCTGTATCACAACAATGTTGAGAGTATTGATCATATTTTGTGGGAGTGTTCTAAGGTGCTAATATTATGGCAGTGGATAGCTAGCTTGTTTAAGGTGGACCTGCCTATTTTGAATTTGCACTCTTTACTTAATCCTTCAAATAAGTTTAGTCCTTATCTTAGAGACTTGTGGATTGATGTTGTGTGGGGTACTTGCCAAACAATTAGGAATGCCATAATGATTTTGTTATTGGAGTTGTTATTACATATAAGAGAGGAACTGGTGCAGTCTTGAAAAGTCATAATGGTTTATTTATTGGAGCTATTATTCCTGGTTTGAGTAAAGTTTATAGCTTCTTGCATGAGTACAATGTTGTGCTTGGGTTGACTCAGATTCAGTGGCTACTATTATGGCCTTTATAAACCCAAGAATTCCATGAACCTTATCTAGTTGAGGATGTGATCAAGGCATTACAAGAAGTGTGCTTGTTTACAGAATCTTTTGTGGCATTACAAACATCTTTTGTTGTAAGCCTAGAATGTTTTGTCCATCTGCAGAACTGTTATGGTATTGCTCCTATCACAACAACAAAAAATTTAAAAAATAATTTAGTAAAAACTGTTATGTTTATCTGTCCATCTGCAGAAAATTAGAACTGTTTGTTTATGTTGTTATGTCCATCTATTTATAGAGTACAATGCTTATGTTGTTATATCCATATGTTAAAAAGTACAATGTTTATACTGTTATAGAGTACAATACTTTGTCCATTTGTTAAAGAGTACAAGGCTTATGTTGTTATGTCTATCTGTTTATAGAGTACAATGCTTATGTTGTTATGTCCATCTGTATATGGAGTACAATGTTTTATGTTGTTATGTCCATCTGTTATAGAGTACAATGTTTATGTTGTTATGGCCATCTGTTATAAAGTATAAAGCTTTGTCCATCTATTTATACTTTGTCTAGAGGTACAAAGTTGTAACAAGAACTCATAACATTTCCAGGTGAGACATTCTTATTGTGATGCTTCTGATCCTAATTGTTTTTTAGGTTTCAAGTTTCTTTCATACTCTTGTACTCTATAGGGGATTGTATTTGTTTAACTGATTTTTCTATTTGTTCTTATTGTGCAGTTATGTCGATACCATAAAAGAAAAAAAGCTTTTTCCAACAAAATCCAGTGTTCAGACTTCACTTTATCTTGAAATGTCAAGCACAAATAAACTGAAATAGAGTGTCTTGAACATCTCTAAATGCTCTAGTTTGGAAGACAGTTGAAGAGGAGCTGAACAACATACAAAATACTCATGTTTTGAAATAGAAGGAACTGAAAAACTAATGGGATTACATGAAGAAGCAATGGCAAGTTTGGAGAGGGTTGATAAACCGAACTGGCCATGGATATGATCCTGTATCAAGCACCTTTGATTGGACTGAAGATGTTTGGGAAAATATCATTGCAGTAAGTTAATGTAAATAATGGCATTACTAATTGATTATATAACAATTTATACATGTTTAAACTTATATATATTTGCATGTTTGTTTACAGCTGGATTCTGAGGCGAAGAAGTATAAGACCGCTCCTCTTCAGCATAGAGATTTGTTGGAAAAATTGTTTGATGGTCTATCTGCCATTGAGAATTTTGTATGGTCTTCAGGTATGGAAAGTAGACCCTCCACCCAGCAGAAAGAGTATGTTCCTCTACCTGATGATATAAACGTTAACGATACACAATTTCCCCAGTCTAGAGTTGATTATACATGGGAAAGTGATATCATTCCTTCTTATGATGTCCCTATCAGTCCAGTTAGTCAGCCTACTCCTGATAGTACTCCTCTTACCCCTATGTCTCAACTTGAATCTACTAGATCAAAGGGGAAAAGATCAGCTGTAGCAGTTCAACCATTGGAACCAATGGAGTTGGTCCAATCTCTAATATCTGCATTCACTGCCCATGGAGCAAGTTCTTCTTCTGCTATGACGACACCACTTCTGAAGTTCTGAAGGTATTAAAGGATATGGTCAGTTCATATGAGATAGATAATGTACTATTTTTCAAGGGTTTGAAGTTGTTGGGAGGAAAAGATGAGCACAACTACAGAGTGATCTTTATGGGACTTGAGCCAAAGCAGCGTCTTGGTTTCCTTGAAGCCCTCTTAAGTTGATTGAAACTTATTTGTTTGCATATTTGTAATAACTCTTAAGACTCTGATATTTGCTTAATTGTATTAACTTCAAACCAATGTTAATCTTTATTTGATTTTAGGAACCAATGTATTTGTGTTTGCTATATATACAGGTTATTTTCTATGTATACCAATGTATTTGTATTCACTTCAAACCAATGTTAGGAACCAATGTATTTGTGTTTGCTATATATACAAGTTCTTTTCTATGTATTTGTGTTTGCTATGTATATGTGGTGTTGACGCTGGTGACGAAGGGGTGGTGGCGGTAGTGGTATTGATGATTAATAGATGGGGGTATTTGCTTATAAGTTGAGAGGGGTATTTTAGTATTTGTCTATTTTAGTCAGATCTAACTAGCCAAAAAACAAACACTCTAAGGCATCCACTCAGATAGTGAACACCTCGAAGTGAACTCAGATCAAGTCAGACTCAGACTCATATTAACTCAGAGGCAAGAAAAAACAAATGACCCCTAGGACGGGACAACAATATAGGGGACCCTTCTCGATCTCCTACTCCTTCTATGGATTGGAATGAATCTACACAACCACCTTCACAACCGGCTACACAGGTTCTTTCTTCTCTTTGTTCCTTTAATACTCAAAAATTATTTAATATTTCTCATAGTTCTTATTTGGATTTGTCTCACAATTTGCTCACGTGGGAATCATGTGCACATTCACACACTAAATCTTTGTCTCCTCCCACACGTTTTTCCTCTAAACCTAGGGCTGATGTAAAAGATACATACACTCAATCTAATATTTTAACTCCTATTATCAATACTAATGTACTGATGGTCCCTCTTAATCTTACTCATAAACTATGGTTGCCTGACACTTCATTTCATCACCCCCACAAACCACTCATTAACCTGTATGGTTAGCACCAGAATCTCTCTTTTACAAATATACCCAAAAAAAATTGCATCATCACTCACCTCCATTAGGGTTAACGTATTTTCCAAGTTTATCTCTCCCTCCCCATTTCATTAAATTTGTGCAATTTTCTAACTCAAACTTGCCAAGTGTTGTTCCATTTTTAGAGGTACTCCTTTATTACTGTTTACTCTGTTTTGATCTCTCTCTTATATATTATCTCAACTTCATTTTTCATAGCTATTTCCCATTATTCTCTTCTTCTATTTCTCTCATAGACCAACATAGAAGAAAGGGCAGACACTCAATGTACCATGCTCATGGACGTCGGGCTCATGTTCCCCGTCCTAGGAGGACTGTACTTACTCGGGAGTCCGTATACCCACTCCCACTCCTTACCTCAATTTACCAGTTGATCCTTTTAACCAAGGAGAAGGAATGTTACCCACACCCACTTCTCCTCCTACTTACATGCAAGATGTGGAAATGGACCAAGATATCTCGTTGCCACCTTTTTATCCTAACCCTAATGTCCATCCTATTTCTCAAACTGAAACACCTCCAATAGCACCAAACCCTACTATACCACCCCAAACTCAAATTGCGCCTTTTGATAATGCTATCCCCACTACTATAACGGTGATTCCCATTTCGATTGTGTTGCCATATTTTGTTTTATCTCAGAATCAAGGTACTATGGCTCTCTCTATTTGCTCCCCTAACTCGTATTTTCACCTTTGATGAACTAATGCGAAGTGTCTCTGCACCTTTTCCTGTTCCACCTGTGTCAGTCCTAGTGTTACATCCGATTTTCGTTATTCCAATACCGCCTTTTCCTCCGGTTATTCCGGCTATGGGGTATGCTCTTATTATTAACTCCGATGAAGCTCGTGATGATGGCCTTTCACCACCTCGTGGTCGTGAACCTTAGGGAAGGCATTGTCTGCGTGAGAGGTCTGATATGGATATCGCTGATGACTATGATTTTTTTGCTTTTATATATTATCATCATTTCTCTTTGTGCCCTATGCTTTTTAAGTTGGGCGGCAACTTAATTTCTTTGCTATTGGATACACTTTATCTTATTTACGGCTTTGGCTTATGCTTCTCTTCTTTTTTACTTAAGGATTACAGATGGATAATTACTACTACCCCCTCCCCTATTAATTAAGTTTTTTGTACTTCTCAAGACAAGGACAAATTTGGTTTTTCCTACACCCCCACTTATTTCTACTCGTTTTTAGGTCCTTCTTGCTATTTTCAACCGTGGGATTATTTTTCATCTCACAGCTTTTACTGTTTCTTTCGCGAGATATGTAATAACAACTTTCTTTGCCTACTACTATACCCTTATCTCCCAACTACTTGCATTAGGTTTGGTTTGGTTTGGTTGGTTTCTCTCTTTCTTTTTCTTAATCCTTTCAGTTTCTCTTTACTCTCTTTCAACTCACCCACTATATCTCCTTCTCATCTAGATCGTCTTAAGATTTCTTACAAATGCAGACGACCTGATAATGAGGCCATCAACCCTGTTGTTACTTATCAATGTCAAATGGATACTCATTTGTGTTTTTTTCCAGTAGCACCTACCTCTGCTGTTAGTGGTCGCACTCGTGAGGCTCGGTTAAGAAATCTAATCACACAAATTTTGGTTGATGCTATGAAGAGGCAACCTTTTATTGGTCCCATACCGCTTGTTCCTCTTGACTCTCCTCCCAGAACTCTGCAAATTCAAAACCCACCAATTTCTTCTGACCCTCCAATTCATCTTAACCAAACACAACTGGCTCATATGGAGAACCATGTTAATATTGCTATCAATCTTTTTGTCAAGACCCCACTCTACGAGCACCGATATTGTTCTCACTTAACCACTGCAGATCTCCAACAGTTGTGGAGTTTTTATTCCTAAGAAAAGGCCTCGTGATAGTAGTACTTGTCTGAATCGATGAATCTGAGGGTTATAAGAGAATAAAAACCTGCCCTCAATGCTCCAATAAATTCCAACAATCCCCAAAGAAAAGTAAAAATTAAATAGATGTTCTCTCATCTCTTTAATACTCTAGATTTGCTTGACGGCTACAACTGTGGAATAGTTGTATTTGGAGAGGAGTTGAGGTTCTAAAGAGAAGAATAAAGAAGAGATTTTGTGAAGAATTTGGTAAAGTACGGTGGTGGGTTTGAATGGGTTCTGTTATTAGAATTTGGGGAAACAAGAGCTATGATAACATACTTATAGGTGCAACCTACTAAACTACAACGGCTACCACTACTAACATGAAATGAGTTATATAACAGGGAAAGAAAAATGAGGGGCGCTACATTCTACAATCCTAAAAAAAATTGCCCTCAAAATTTGGCGTACCTGACTCGGCAAAAAGAGAAGGATAGCACTCGCGGATATCCTCTTCGCGCTCCCATGAAGCCTCATCACTACCGTGATTGCTCCACTGAACCTTAATCAATGAAATGGTCTTAGTCTGAAGCACCTGATCCTTATGATCCAAAATTGCTACAGGTTGCTCCTCATACGAAACATCATCTCTAATCTTCAGCAGCTGCCAATGAATCACATGGGACGAATCTCTCTCATACTTATGCAACATCGATACGTGAAAAACATTATGGACCCGGTCTATCTATGGCAGTAGTACTAAACGATAAGCGACTGCCCCAACCCTGCTCAAGGTCTAAAACGGCCCAACAAACCTAGATACCAACTTACCCTTCTTTCTAAAGCGCATCACCCCTTTCGTAGGTAAAACCTTCAGAAAAACATGATCTCCGACTACGAACTCCAACGGCCTTCGACGAGTGTCAACATAGCTCTTCTGTCAGCTCTGTGTTGTATACAACTGATCACGAATAACTTTAATACTGTCAGTCGTCTACTGAATTATCTCTGGCCCAAGCAAACTCCTCTACCCAGCAGGTGGGAGAACGACACGGTCGACCATATAATGCCTCAAATGGTGCCATACCAATACTCGACTGGAAACTTTTGTTATAAGCAAACTCTATCAATAATAAATAATCAACCCAGCTCCCTTTGAAGTCCATCATGCAAGCTCGTAACATGTCCTCCATAATCTGGTTAACTCTCTCGGTCTGCCCATTTGTCTGTAGATGAAATATGGTACTGTAATCCAAAGACGTGCCCAAAGCTTCCTGGAAGCCCTTCTAGAACCTCCCTATGAATCCGGCAACTCGATCAGAAATGATGGATACCGGTACCCCGTGCAACTTCAACACCTCACTAATGTACAATCTCGACAAGCTATCCATAGATGCAGTAGTGCGAATGGGAAGGAAATGTGCAGATTTAGTCAACCGATTAACGATCACCCAGATATAATCAAAACCACTCTGAGCCATGGGTAGACCGCTAACAAAATCCATAGAAATATGTTTCTATTTTCCACTCTGCAATAGGCAAAGGTTGAAGTGGCCCAGCCGACTTCTAATGCTCTGCCTTCACCTGCTGACAAGTCAAACATTTGGAAACATAAATATCAACTATCTCGCGCTTCATATTATTCTACTAAATGTATCTACCTAAGCTCTGATACTATTTTTTCACGACCCCACTCTACAAGCACCGATATTGTTCTCACTTAACCACTGCAGATCTTCAGTAGTGTGGGGTTTTTATTCCTAAGAAAAGGCCTCGGTGATAATGGTACTTACCTGAATTGATAAATCTGAGGGTTATAAGAGAACAGAAACCTACCCTCAATGTTCCAATAAATTCCAACAATCCCCAAAGAAAAGCATAAATTAAATAGATGTTTTCTCCTCTCTCTAATACTCTAGGTTTGCTTGAGGGCTACAGCTGTGAAATAGTTACATTTGGAGAGGAGTTAAGGTTTTAAAGAGAAGAATAAATAGGAGATTTTGTAGAGAATTTGGTGAAGTACGGTGGTGGGTTTGAATGGGTTCTGTTATTAGAATTTGGGGAAACAAAAGCTATGATAACATACTTATAAGTGCAACCTACTAAACTACAACGGCTACCACTACTACATGAAATGAGTTATATAACGGGGAAAGAAAAATGTGGGGCACTGCACTTTTTAATAATCCTTCTCCTATTCTTTTTGGTGAATATATATGATACGTTTCTTACTCATGGTGTAGACACTGCTCTTATTTCGATGCCTACATCTCTTTTATCCCCTTCTCTTGAGATTTCTTTTTCTTCTAATGATGTAGACTTCTCTCTGCTCTATTGTGATGTAACAGAGTTTTGGTTATCTCCTTTCCCAATGTGGGATGAACTTATTACACCACCATAATTTTTGCTTTCTCCCTTGGAGCAATCTATAGTTATTCTAGGTGAATAGAGTATTACTTCTTCTATCTCTGCTTAATTCAATCAACCCATTACTTTTGATATTAATGACCATCTTCACTATAAGGTATTTTCTTACTTTAAATACTCAGTACTGGTTCTGGTTTACATTTGGATGCCTTCATATTTATCTTTTGCTATTAAAATGTTGTATTTCTTGGTTATCACTGTCTATATGGTTCTCTATCTCATCACTTTATTTAAATTTTTATGCTTCTTTCTTTATGGTTATGATAGCGGACCAAAAGCCGCCACAGTTTCAATGAAGATTTAGAGCTGGAGTTGTCGTGGTAGAGGGAAATCCACAACAATTTCTTAGCTTAAATCCCATATTAAGAAAGAACAACTTGATGTTATTTTTGTTATAGACACCAAATTAGGACTGGATTGTAGTTACTCTAGATTGCATAAACTAGGGTTTATTAATAAGTTTGTTTTTTACCCTCTCAAGGTCTTAAAAATGGCATTTGGCTTATATGGAAAGACTCAGTGGAACTTAAAATTATATACTCCTATGATTATATAATTCAAACCCTTATTACTTCCCACCCTCCTAACTTCATGTGGCTTTGCTCCTTTTTACATGGCATTCCTTTTAAACAACTCATAAATTACTTGTGGGATGTTCTGGCTCAAATTTGTCCATTTCTTACATATCCGTGGCTTCTCATTGGTGATTTTAATGAAGTTCTTTCACTCCAAGATAGATTTGCTCAACATTCATCTAATTTTACTGTTAATCCTGGTTTTCAAAATTTTATTTCTATTTCAAATCTTCAAGATGTTCCTTTTTTTTTTGCCTTCCTTACACTTGGACTAATAATAATTCGTTAGGTCAATTGCTTCGACAACGTATTGATAGGCCTTTTTGTAACCCTCTATGGCATCAGATGTTCCCAAATCTTGAATTTACAAATTATCCTATTTCGTCATCTGATCATAGGCTAATTATGCTTCATACTCTACCGTTTGAGATTGGCCTACCTTGACAATTTCATTTTAAATCTGCTTGGTTTCTTCACTCTGATTGTAAACAGTTTATTCAATATACTTGAACCCATCTTAAGGTTAATGGTTCCCACTCTTTTAGGTTGCAATCTAAACTTAAGAATTTAAAATATGCTCTTAAACATTGAGATAAGACTAATGTTGGGGATATTCATACTCAGATAACCAAGACTAAGGCTCAAATTTCTCATCTACGATAGTCTAATTTTTTTTTTATAGAAATAAATCGTTGTCTCTTCAATTTTAATTGAAGTCCCTTCTTTTAAAAGATGAATGTTTTTGGAGAGACCAGTCTAGGGAGTTATGGCTTAAGGAAGGTAATAGAAATACTTCTTTTTTCATAAAGCTACTAAGGCTAGGAGGAGTCTCAACCACATTGAATTTCTCATAAACTCTCAAGGGCACTGGTTAGATAATCGACTTGATATAGGTAATGAGTTCCTCTCTTACTTCCAAACTCTTTTTAAGTCTACTAGACCCCCAAATCAACCCTTGCAGACTGATATTATTTTATTTCTTTTATCCCCAGTTTTCTCTACACAACAATTACTACAGTTAAACTTACCTCTTTCTGAACTGGAAGTAAATGAAGCTCTCTTTTCTATGAATATTTATAAGTCACCAGGTTCAGATGGGTAACCATTCCTCTTCTAGTAATGTTGGACTCTCTTAAAACTAGATCTTATGAAGGTTATGCAACAACTTTTTTCTGCCTCTCATATTCTTAAGGTTTTGAATCACACTTATCTTATTCTGATTCCTAAAGTTAAGCATCCCTCTTTAGTCTCTGATTTTAAGCCAATTAGTCTTTGTAATACCCTTATTAAAATATTTTCCAAGGTTATTGCTAATAGATTAAAGCCTTTCCTTCACTCTATGATTGGACCTTATCAAAATGCCTTTACTCAAGGTCGTTTTATTCAAGATAACATTGCAATTGTTCATGAAACTCTTAATTGCCTTAAGAAAAGGAAAAAAATAATCCAAGGTTGTATGGCACTGAAAATTTATATGGGCAAAGCTTATGATAAGGTAGAATGGGACTTTTTGATTACTATTCTTCAAAGCTTTGGCTTACAGGGATCTTTTCTCACTTATATTATGAATATTGTCACTACCCCTTTTTATTCTCTTAAACTTAATAATTCTCCTTTTGGTCTTTTTCATCCCACTAGAGGTCTTCGCCAGGAGATCCTATTTCTCCTTATTTATTATGTGTACTGAAGTTCTTTTTAGACTTCTCTTGCAAAAAGAATAATTAAAAGAGTTTCATGGTATTAGGGTGTGGACTAGTGTACCACCAATCTCCCATATGCCTTTTGCTGATGACTCTTTTTTTTATTTTGCAAAGCTAATCTACTGGAAGCTGACACTATTAAGGATGTTCTTGAGACTTATAAACATCTCTATGGTCAAGATATTTATAATTATCATAAATCTGAGATCTTTATGAGCCTAAATATCCCTACTAGAGTCCAAAAAATTCTTCGACACATTTTAGGTATTCCGAAAGCATATTTTAATTCCAAGTACCTTGGAACTCCTCTGCTTCTTTCTAAATATAAAAGGTCGGATTATGTTTATATTACTTCTAGAGTAAAAAAAAAATTGCAACATTGGAAGACTAAAAATCTTAGACAAGCTGCTAGATCTACCCTTATTAAAAATGTTTTCAATGTTCTTCCCATTTACCAAATGTCCAGAACTCACCTCCCTAAAAGTCTCTTAAATGATTTAAACAGTCTTAATAGGAATTTTCGGTGGGGATTCTCTTCTGCAGGTACCCCTAAGAGTCATTTAGTTACTCGGCCCCATATTACTAAGTCTAGGAAGAATGGTGGTCTTGGTATTAGAAACTTCTTTTACCAAAATATTGCTCTGTTAAGAAAATTTACTTAGAAGTTCCTTTTAGAACCCCATACTTTTATCTCAAAGTTTTTTAAAGCTAAATATTTTCCTTCATAACCATTTTTACATTGTAAAAAGAGAGTCTATCACTCTAGATTTTGGAAAGATGTTATCCAAGCTTGAGATCTTATTAAACCTTATCTTGGCTGGACTATAGGTCATGGTTCTAACATTAATATATGGCAGGATAATTGGGTTCCAGCTTTACCATACTATAAACTGTCACCTATCATACTTTTGATATTCAATTTCAATGGGTAGAAGATCTTATCCTTCCCAATTCTAGACTTTGGAATATTCCTTTACTTCATCAACTTTTTACTCCTGCTAAAGTTGATGTAATTAAAGTCATACCTTTGGCTTCTCAAACTACTCAGGACATTATTAAATGGATTCCTGAATCTAACTCCAGGTTCACTGTTAAATATGTTTATAATGTTTTGTCTGTCTCTGATTCTTATCCTACTTTTTTTTCCCTCCTAAATAGATGCATCTTATTTGAAAGTTGGCTCTACCTTATAGATGTCAACTTTTTTGCTTGAAAATTATTTATGAATCTTCTTCCAGTTAAAGATAGACTGTTTAAAAATCATATTGCTTCTTATAATATTTGCCTATTTGTCATAAACAAATTGAAAGCCTTACTCATGTTTTATTTCAATGTGACTGGGTTCATGTTATTTGGTTTTCTTCTATCTTTACACTTTGCACTCAAGCTCCTTCTTTTAATTTCTTTAGAGTAATTAGACATCTTTATATTTTTGTTACTACTAAAAAAGTTTTTTTTCTTCTTTATCTCTATTCTTTGCAATTTTGGATGGTATTTGGTAGGCACGCAATAAGATGGTTTTTCAACATAGTTCTCCTGCTACTTTTTCTATTCTCTTTGAAGCTGCCACTACTGTTACAACTCTCTCTAAAGCCTCTCCTTTCTCTTAACCTTCTATCCAACTTTCTCATGATCTTTTGCTTTAACCGCTGAAAAATAGATGTTGTTTTCTTCTTATGATTGCTGTTGTTTATTTTACTTCTTCTAAAGTTGGATTGGGCTTTCTGTTGCTTGATCGTTTTAAAATCCAATTCTTGTAGGATATTATCCAGAACAGGATCTCCTGAGGAAGCGAAAGGACAAGGATGCGCTTGGGCCCTCTCAAGGGTAAAGGCTTTGATGGGAATATAAGAGATTTTGGTCACAGCTAACTGTCAACAGAAGATCCTATATATACAAAATAAGGATGTCAAAATTTTATGGAGCGCTGCACAATATCTAGACTCTTGCTTCCCTCTCCCTTTGTTTATGCACTTTGTTTATATTCCTAGACAGTTTAACTTTATTGCCCATGAGTTAACTTCTTTAGACTTATGTGGATATGTAATATTTAATTCTACTACTATGCCTGGATTTATGAATCCGTCAAACTCTTGTACTTTTTTTTTGCAAAAGGTAAGCAAATATATTGAAGAAATAATAAGAGATTATAGACAAGTCCTGTAATTCTCCAAATAATAGCAAAGGGTATATAACATTAGATTATTAAAAGAATTAATCAATTCTAAAATACTCTACCCAAGGAACCTCAATCTTGTGTAAGAAGATAGGTCTGCCAGTATGCCAAACTTTAGTAAGAGGAACCATTCTAGCAGCTATGTTGGTAGTATTATCAGCACTGCAACTATACTTCCTCCGAGAGTGTTTAAACCTGATTTGAAGTTTGGAGGTGATGTGTTCCCATCTAGCCCTAAATTCCCATGGAATTTTGTTATTAATAAAGGCACCGATTGCAGCTTTAGAGTCAAAAATTAAGAACACCTTTAGCCAGTTGTTGTCCAATGCAGTATTAAGAGCAACCAAGGTACTGCTATATTAAGCATAGTATGATGTTGTAACACAAATATTCACCATTAAAACCCCCAAGAAATCACCATTGTGAACTCGGAAAGTAGAACTAGTGTCAGTTGTACCTAGATTACCAAGGCTTGATCCATCATTGTTTATCTTGACTTCCTCATACCATGGGAGCTCCCACATACAGGATCTAATCCTTGGAGCTTTCCATCTTTTAAAACCAATTTATAGATTTCTCAGGAGAGATATTTCTACTTGATTATTGTTTATAAAACCTTTAGATCTGGATGGAGTGTCATGTATAGCAGTATAGATGAGTTGTTTAATAAAAGTAGTAGGAGCTGGATTGTTATGATTTATTTTGTTCTTGATAAACCAAATTGAGTTTAGACAAGCCACAGCTCCATTCACCCATAGATCCTCAACATAAAAACTGTAGTGATTTACGAGTTGAATGATATGTTTCAGCTCCCACTTATCAATTTTGATACCAAATAAGACTCCTAACCAACTCCAGATTCTCCTAGAAATAGTACAATAAAAAAAATGATTAGTATTCTCCACATAAGACTTGCACAATCTACATTGATTCACCAACTAAATAGATTTGGATTGAATCTTCTGGTCAGTTGGAATAACATTCTGAATAATTCTCTAAATGCATTACTTCTACCAACATGCAGGGAACTTGTTTCTCAGGCTTTCATGTGCAATTCTCACACTAAAAATACCATGTATGTCAGGCTTGTAGATGTAAGTATTCACCACTGTATTTTTTAAGAAAATGGAGTTCAAATCAATACCAACTAATTAAGTTTAGAATAAAGAGAGTTTCAGGATTTAAATCCCAAACCCCATTAATCAGGATATCTAAAACTTGAGCTTTGCATATATGATTCCTAGGGAAGACGTGAAAGAGTAGGGATATTACTAATGGCACCCATACTAGTTCAATTGTCCCCCCAGGCGTCAATAGCAGAGTCAGTGCCAAATATCCAAGTTGAACTATTTAAGACTGTAAAGTAAACATATTTAATATCAACCCATATAGAAGATTTTTGATAATACTGGATAATGTCTTCTTATTTAGTGGAGTATTTGGCTTTCATGTAACTCCCAAATACTACCATTTTGAACTATATCCCATGCTAGCTTCATCAACATTGCTTTGTTAATTTCGCCCAGCTTCCTGAGCCCCAACCCTCCTTTAGATGTTGGCTTAATTACAACACTTTTCCCAGGCTATTGTAACCCCTTTTCTTTGTTAGGATCCCCACTTTAAATACAATTTCTAATAATAGCCCCCCCCCCCCCCCTATTTTAAAATAGAAGAAGGCCATTTATAAACAGACATGTTGTATATTGGCATGCTAGACAAGATAGACTTAGCTAAGACTACCCTCCCTTGTATCGAAAGCATTCTACCAACATATAAATTAGCTCTTCTCTTGATCTTGTCAATCATAGTTCTTAAGCAACCATTAGTAACTCTACCTTGAATTAAAGGAATCCCCAAATAAGTTTTAGGGAAAGTACCTTGTCTGATATTAAAAAAGGTTTGAACTTGATGCCTCCTAGAAGTTGTCATACCACCCATGAAGAGCTTAATTTTGTTAAGATTTATCCATTGGCCAGCAGCTGCTTGATATCTTTCTAATAGCCCTTTGATTGCCCCATTAGAGAAGATAATGATGTCATCTAAAAATATAATATGGGAAGGACAGTGGACCCCCTTGTGAGAAGCCATAGGATGAATAAGATATTTCTCCCTTGGCCAAATAACACCTCTGCTACGAACTTCTTCAGCAATAGCAAAAAGGGGGGGCGATAAAGGATCACCTTGTCTCAATCCCCTTGTTAACTTAAAAAAACCACATGGGCCACCTTTTATCATGATAGATGTATTAGAGCTACTGAGAGTGCATTTAATCCAATTACACCAGGTTTCAGAAAACCCAAATCTTCTCATAACAGATAGAAGAAAATTTCAATCAAGAGTATCAAAAGCTTGAGATATATTAATCTTCATAGCCATACTGCCTCCCCACTTTTTATTATCTAGCTCATTATCAACTCACTAGCCAAGCCAATATTAGTTTGAATACTTCTACCAGGTAAGAAGACACCATGATGAGAAGTTATAATTTTGATAGCCACCTCTTTGAGTTGAGTAGCTATAATTTTAGTTATAATCTTGAAACAGAAGTTACTAAGGCAAATAGGCCTATATGGATTGAGCCTAATTTCTTGTTCTTCTTTAGGAATCAAAATTATAAAACTAGAATTATAACCATTAGGAATTGTATACTCAACAAAGAAAGATATCACAGCAGCACATACCTCTTTATGAATAATATCACAGAACTTGTGAAAAAAGAATCCCTAAAAAACCATCAGGGCCAGGAGAACTGTCAACATTCATAGAAAACATTGCAATCTTGACTTCTTCAACTTTAGGAATCCAGATCAACATACTATGGTCTTCTCCAGTAATAAGTCTAGGCAACATCTGCAAAAGATTTTCATCATGAATAACTTTCTCATCTACCTTGAACTTCTCTTTATAGAACCCCATAATATAATTAAAATTTTCCTATTGGAATATGTGATTTGTACCATATTCTTTGACAAGGTTAGTGATCATTGATCTCTCCCTCTTCAGTTTGGTGATAACATGAAAATATTTGGTATTTCTATCTCCAACTTCACCCATTTCAGCCTGAATTTTTGCAGGCTCAGTTGTTTATTTTGTAGCGAAGCATTATTGAGGTTCACTTGGGTCTTAATCATCTCTCCAAACACAAAGTCACTTTCAGGATATAACTGTTAAGCTCCTTGGAGCCCAAGAAAGTTCTATTGCATCATACTAACATTGTTTTCAGTTGAACCAAAAACCTCTTATTTCCAAATCTTCAATGCAACCTTGACCATCTTCAGTTTAAACCTGAGCACACATAGAGAAGCACCATACACTCTTTCCTTCCAAACCTTCTCAATAAGGCTATATAAGGTACCATGGTCAGCCCATACCTTGTAGAACCTAAATGGAATATTTTTAAGTTTAGGGATAGAGGTATCCCAACTAAAGAGAATGGAGTGAGCATAATTGGTTCTAGGTAATATCCTAGACTTCTAGTTATGATGTTTGTGAGTCCAAAATTTATTATGTAATACTCTATCAAGGAGACAAAATATCCTATCTCCCAAAATCTAACCATTGTACCAAGAGTGTAAGAGACCAAGTCTATCAGTTTCCTCTAGGTATAATCATTAAGGAAGTCTTGAAAATTAGCAATTGAGACAATAGAGTAAAGTTTACCCCCTATTTTTTCAAAATTAGACAGGATAGTATTAAAATCTCCATGGATTGACCATGGAACATGCCAACTCTTTAACTTTCTCAGTTCAGTTCATAAGATTTTTCTCTCTACAATATTGTAACTGGCATGCACAAAGGAGATAACCATATCATCATAGTAAATAATGACTTGATGTCTAGAGGAGAAAATAATTTCAGGCATAGTCATAGCTGATACCCGCCTGATACCCATAAGTTAGCAAGCTCCCCATTATCAACAATATTAACAGTAGGAGTCCCGCAGTAATTTCTCAACCTAAGTTTAGAAATGTTGTTCGAACTAGGCTTAATCTTAGGCTTAACAAGACAAATAAAATCAGGATGAATGTTATCAACCAGTTTCCTTAAGCATATTTGGGTCCTTTTATTATCAACTCCCATAATATTCCAAAAGAATATCTTCATTGATAATATTTAGGGTTTTTTTGGTTTTGTAGGCCTTGTGTTATACAAAGGTCTAGTAGGGTCTGCAACTTTCTTGACATATGTTCTTCTTTCTATTAGGGAAAGTAAACTCACCTCAAGTTTCAATAGGCAAACTCTTTATTAGAGTCTCAGCAACATGATCATGAGTGATATCACCCCCATCAGGTGAGATAGAGTCATCTCCACTAGCATCTTCATACTCATATGGATTAGAATTATTTTTAGTGTCTCCCCAATTTTTAGAGTGAAGAGCACCCAAACCTATAAAATGAACAACTTCATCCTTATGAAGTTTATTGCCATTATTTTCATGATCAGATAGAAGCCCTTGCTGAGCATTATTTGTATTAGTCTCATTGTTATCACATGTAGTTGACTCTATAGGGATAGAAGATTGATGAGCAGCTGTTGGTACCGACTGCTTTTTAATATCCCCAAATTGAGTAGTTGCATTAATAGTTGTTTATAAGTACTTGCTTGACTCCCCATTTTTTCCCTCTGGCAAAACAATGGGGTTGGCTGAAGTTCCCACTGGTTTGATCATACCTGGAAAGTAAATTGGAGGAGATGACTCAAAGTTACCCCCCTTATTATTGTTGTTAGTCTCCTCAGTATTAGCAGTATCTTTGTTCTTTCCTTCATTCTTATTCTTTACTTTCTTTTCCTTTTCCAATTTATTTTTTCCTTGGGTTGCTTTAACCTTGTCCCCCGCCTCCATGGCAATTTTAATAGCTCTACAGTCAAAAACAATATGTCCAACTATTTCGCAATTAGAACAAAGCTTAAGATGGGGGTCAGGAATTTCTACCTCTTGTAATATTTCCATTCCTTCATCTTCAAGAGTAATTGTGCTAGGTATAGGCTTAGAAAAATCAATCTCCACTAACACACTAGTAAAGAAACCAAAGCCTTTGTTTCTAGTAGAGTTATCCACTCTTATAGGAATACCTATTATTTTCCCCATAGTTATTAAGCTATGAACATACTAAAACTCAAGAAGAAGTATAGGAAATCTTACCCAACACACAGCACATGTATTTCTATGATTATCGAGATTAAATCTTCTTGACCATTAGAGAAGTCTCATAGGTTGCCTTTCAATAAACCATGTTCCACCAAGCCAAACCCTCTTCTTATCCTCCTCATTATCTAGCCTGATAACAAAGAAGTCTCTGCCAATGGCAATGAATTTGTAGGAGCCTTTCAGTTTCCACTTAGATTGTGCCTGCAGTTTAATCTCTTCCAGTGTGATTCTAAGCATAGAAAGCTTCCCTATAAGACTGAATTTCAAATAATCTACTTCTTCCTGGATAACAACGTGAGGAAAAGTTACCACTATTCTATCTCCTACCAAAGTAGGGTTTGGAATAAGATTCAATGAAATCAAATTTGGTTTTAAGGTTGTTTGTTTTTAACATATTTAACTTAATTGACCAAATAGTTCAAATAAGTTTGTTTGTTTTTCCATTTATAAGAAGTTTTTTTTAGTAATGGCACCCCACTTTTTATCACTTAAGATAAGTTGGAAATCCTAACGTATCTAAAATCTTTTTTGCTGAAGTTAACGGGATTGATGCGAAACTTGGGTAAATAAAATTAAACTCGATTATACCCTTGTTTTTTCTCTATCTTTCTTCTTATATTTCTTCTTTCTACAATTCTCTCTCTCCCTTCTCTATTATTCAAATCAAAACTCTTAATTCTTCAAAAAACTATAACGATGAGAACAACCAGGGCTTGAATCAATTTATAACTTGAAATGATCGCTTCTAAAGATAGGTTTTGATAAGATTAATGTCAGTAACTCCCTTGAAGATTCTCAAATTATAATGACCCATTATGGGTTCCAAGCTCAATATATATGTGATTGGGTAAAAAAAATTATCATTTGAAAGTGGTTGGGTTTGAATCTTGGATTCCATCAATTACGATATTTCATAGATGAGTTCAACTTTACTATTCTCTAAGATAAATTTGTTCATAATATATAATAAAAAAAATCAATTTGTAGCATTGAAGAATAATATAACATCTTGATTTAATTATTAGAGTGTTTGACCTATTTTCAGAGCTTGTGGACGAATTTAATGCTGAAAAATAAATTGGTATAAAATTTTAGGTTATTTTTTAGATAATAATGGTTTTATTATTGTTCAATTCCTCGGCTATAAAGACATTACCCAAGAGGGAGAAGAAATAAAAATTAATTGATACCCGTTTTACTTTAATTTTAAATGCGATTATGAAATAATTAACATGTTCAGCAAAAAAAAACTGATTAATTTTGACAATTTGACAGTTTTTACATAGTTCAGACTTCAGATTCAAAAATAAAATAAACATAATTTTTTATGTTTCAGCTTCAACATTCAGGTGCTAGATTCAGCAATCAAAATCTGTTGTTAGCATGTGTTCAAAATCGACAATATCAAAAATATGTTAAGGAGATTAGAAAGAGATCAAAACACTTATCGGGATATGATCGAGTCTAGTGCATGCACGCTATCTCCTTAAGACAAATTTGCCCTTGCCACAGTGTTTTGCAGGATATAATCGGCCCCTGTCTCCCAGGATACAATGATCAGATACAAGTAGAAGAAAGCACTTCAATCTACCCGTCAATTGAACCTTGATTACAACTACTATTCGTTGGATGAAAAAAGACTCAAAGAAATTATAAAAACTCTATTAAATAATAAAAATGAAGGGCTATATAGAGTATATTGGTGCCTCTTCACCAAGGGTCACACCTTAAGACACATCTCATGTTAGTGTATCTTCACCAAAAGTTACACCTTAAGACACACCTCATGTTAGTGCTTCTTCACCAAAGGTTACACCTTAAGACATACCTAAAGATGTGTCTGTTGAAGACAACTCAAATCACACACATTATAACTCATAAGTAAACTCTTACTTATAATCTAGAGTTGTGTAACCTACATACTCAATGTGGTACAAAATAAACCACTTAGATATCAACCATTCAAATTAAGGATAAAACCACAAGGTTTTTTCCAACAAAATTAGAATAAGCAATCAGAATCAGCAAAAAATAAAAAATTAAAATTGCCTCTTAGTACCCTTGACCTTATCTGCATAAGATTGCAGAGTTTTTTGAGTCTCTATCAAATCTTTCCCATCAACATTGTTTGTAGTATTAGTGATATCAAAAATTTTACTATAGAGACAAGCATTGTCATCCATAACCTAATTGTTACTCGAGCCAGCCGATTTCAAACCATCTTCTTCTCCCATCCCCATGAAGCCCCAAGGGCAACAAATCTTTAGATTTGGATCAACATAGCTTTAATTTATCTAAATCTCTGATATTGGTCTTGATCTTTGATACCCAATGATAGCGTAGTTGCAGTCGTCGAATCGATGATTACACGCCTCCAAATCAAGCACTCAAAGTAGACCTAGAAATCGAGAAACGAAGTTCGAGATTTTCACGCCGACACTATGATAATCAAAACTCAGTATATCTATACCTAAATATCTATTAATCATGGGCATTGCATGTCCAACTCCCTCAAGGGATTTGTATCACTTATCCATTAAGGGTCATGTATAAAAATTATTTGCTTGGATCTCTTGATTAATAGTGATTCAATGACATGCTAAACCGAAACAGGTTTGTGGAATATATTTTAAAAGCCCGTGGCGCATGGTTCAGAAGATAATGGTGAAGTAAAGAAAGGCCCTTCTATGGCACTTGGTAATTAAATAATTTTTAGTTTTTTCAGAAGGCAAGCCTGAGCTTATGAGATTAGTAACTCAGGTTAAGTAAACTCTAGCTAAATCTGGGCTGACCCATGACATGCAACCGTCTCTCAACCTGGATTTTTAGTTGTTTAATCAAGAAATATGTAACTCAAGATGAAATGATTAAGATTTAAAATAAAGTTTGTTCTCCAAGGGTGACGACGCAAGTGATCAAATCCAATGGCGGTGGTTAAAATTTTATCCCCTGCAAAGGTTTCAAATGCATTAGCATATTGCGCAAAGTCAAGAGTAGAAACTCATCCGCGGAAAATGCAAGCCAGACACTTTTTAGTTTAGCTGATATATAATTATCTGAATAACCATGATTCAAACAATATACTCAACTTTTTATGGTAGATACATCATGGTCTGTGAAAGCTGCTGAAATCTTCTTTGTACAAGCTCTGTAAAAAGCAACTTCAAGTATGTGCCTTTGTATAAGTTGATCAAGGTTTTCATTTTCCTCCAATTCATAAACCAAGACTGGCTAGCATTTTTTTCTGATTCGTACTCATATTCATATATCAATGGTATCTTCAACAAGAGGGTCCAAGTCCATTGAGAACAACCCTGTGGATCAACATTCCAGAAGGCCTTGTCTGGAATTCTAACGTCGTTGCTTCTTTCATAAAAAAATAAATCTTTGGAAGTCTGCCTGAGAATTTTAATAATCAGAGACTTGGATATTACGTGTTCATCATCATGGAGAGAACCACAAAATAGCCTAGGCTGGTATGATTCTTTTGCTAGATAGGCGTCAAAGTGGCATTTTTTCTGCTGCATTCAATTCAAGGTTAGCAAAGAAATTTACATCTGAAGAAAAATCTGACCTGGTATATATGGTTTATAGAGTAATAATGTAGATTCAGCGCCAAAGGGTATTCAACTCAAGTGTCTCCTTTTTGTTATTTATGTAGATTTGAGGCCATCTTTCAGAATTTTTATGTACATATGTTTTGAGAATGTGAAACCTCATTCTTTTGTTGATTATCAAATGTTGCTTAGCATATGCCATCTACAGAATAACAAATTGAAAGAAGCAAATTGCAGAAGAGTTTCCATATAGGTGATAAAGAGAGTAATAGATCCTTCCATAGCTAGCTTATATACCTGTTTGTTTCAAGAGATGCGGTTGATACTCATTTTCTATACCAATCCCTCGCTATGCTCAGTTGATAGACAGTGCTTGGAAATTCAATAGTTCCGAGGTTCAATTGCCATATCAAGTAGCTTCCAACACAAAATATATAATATAAAAAAAATCAATGAGCTCCTATTATCATTCAGTGACATAGGTTTGCTTCCTAATAGTAACATTTACCCTGAACAAAAATTCAATTTTCCTCATTAAATGAGGATAACTTAGAATATACCCATGCATTTGTGACATGACAACACACTTAAATTCAATTTTTTACACAGGTTTATCTCTGATTATTTAGAAGGTTAATTCTACTCTGGCCTTTGCGTGGGTTATGGTTGCATGGAAAATTTATTTTTTGAGAAATTCATGCAGAGATGGGATCTCTACTTGTTCAGCCTTTGGGTAGAAGTAACAAATGGATAGACAACAGCAATGCAAAACCCCTTGTGATGTGAGGTATGTGTGCTTGCATCTTCTTTTGATGCGGAAAAAGGGATTTAGAAACATAATCATTTTCATATGGCAGTCAGATTCAGTTTTTTTTCAAGGTACATAATCCTAATGATTAAGCAGGGGGATTTACAATAAAGAGGCTAGCAGAGTGAGGTGGCAATCCTACCAAGTGCTCCCATTTATGAAAAGTTGTAATCTAAGCGTTAGGCAATATGTAGAAGCATTTAAACAGAGTTGAAGGCTATGTGAAACTTAAGCAACCTCACTACCGATCAACTTATGTCACGAGAATAGAGTATACATTGTAACTCAAGACAGAAAGTTTAGAAAATACCTATGTTAGAGCTTCATCTAATGTATTGTACATAATTGATCTCAGATCGCCTCAAGAAATCTTAAAGCTTACCTTTTTATACACATTCAATAGTTCAGGCGCTTCTTTCTCATATTTTAATCAAATACAGTTTGACAAAGTTTGAATCAGATACAAGTAATGAGCTACCGATACTGACTTTGTTCTTGATCAGGAGGCCCTTGGAGAGTAAACCTTGAAGAACCGTCCACCTTGGAATAATCCTCTTCTCCAAAGCTATATGTGAGCAAGGCCGGATACTTAACAAGATATGAAGGCGCCAAATTGAGTTTGTTTACAACCCACTTCTAAGCTTCTTCTCTGAAATACACATAAATTGGGGATACTTTCTGAACATGGAAATAAGCTTATTCTCAGAGAACCCAGAACTCCTAAATATTTCCATTTTCGATTCCCAACTAGCCTTACTCAATCCCAATTTTGTGTTAATGGCTTCAATAAATAACGTGCTAGAGGGATTAAAACCCAATTCCTCAACTTCTCGGACTATCTCCTTAAATTGGTTATTGTTATGAGTTAGCACACTAGAGTATTTAATCATCAACTTAGATATGCTGGATTTGGGCACACCACGATCTCGCAAAACTTCAATTTTAGGCACAATTAGCTTCTGGTGATTGGCATTAAGAATCCGCGTGGATTTCCTGATGGTGATAGTGACATTATGATCAGTAAGAAGCAACTTTTTGAGATAATTGAAAGAAGGGATGATTTGGGCTTTTAAGCTCCTAGCGAGGAAGGAGGGGTTTGAAGAAACGTATTTGGAAATTTGGGGACCAGAAAAACCTCTCTTTTTAAGAAACTCAAGTTTGGGGTGAAGGACTTGGTCCTTATTGGACAAGAGGAACTCCGGGCGATTGGTGATGAGTTTTGATATTTGGGGTTTAGTGAAACCATGGTCTTGGAAGAATTGGAGATTAGAGTCTGGTGTAGTTGTGGTTTTGAAATTGAGCCTCGCTGATGCTGCAGCTTGTGGTGATAAACCACAAGTATTGATTAAGTAAGAATCCATTGTAGGTTTTAGTACTGAAAATGATATCCTCGGAAATGGGTTTTGGATATCAAAATCCCCAAATCTTTTCCCAATTTGAGTTACCATATTTCTAGACACAAAAGCAAACATTTTCAATCAAATCCAAAGTTCCCTTTGCCTTACCCCTAAGTTTGTTTAACCTGTAACCTTTATCAGAGGATCATGGAGTTCAAGAGCTTCCACATCCACATCCACATCCACATCCACATCACTGTTTATAGAGCATCTCCTAAAGTCCATCAGTGGTTGAAAAAAAATCAAATCCAAGTCAATCAGACTTTATTTCCTCCAACAGTACCTAACTTGGATTTTAAGTTAATTCCAATAGGCGCATAACACTTGGGTGCTTATTTGAATAAATAAGCAGGCACCTAAGTCTTAGGTGCCCAATTTATATATATTTTTTAAATTAGGCGCCCAAGTTTTAGGCGCCTAATAGTCTAAAACCTTAAGACGAATCTGTCTTATCTCTTCTCACATTTTTAACCAAATCAAAATAATCAAAAAGGAGAAAAATTACTCTTCTCAAATTAAACCCTAAGTTACAGAGTTTGGAGTCGAAATAATTCCATAAGCCTCATTTGTCTCTCTCTCTCTCTCTCTCTCTCTCTCTCTCTCTCTCTCTCTCTCTCTCTCTCTCTCATTTAGGTAATTATTGTGATTTAGGGTATTGTGTTTTTCATTGCATGGTGGAATTTAGGGTATTAGTTGTTGGATTAGATGTGGAATTTAAGGTATTAGTTGTTGGATTATAATCAATCTTTAACTCCCTTAGTTACATCCCAAAGGATATCACTCATTTGCTGTTATTTTTGTAGTATTGCTTGTAATATGTTAGAACGTCCATAGTGTTCTTCCAAATGACAATTGTTATAATACCTGCATAAATAAACATATTAGCAGTGAAGATAATGTTTTTTCATCTTTGCTTTATTTCATTTTCAATCTTCTAGTTGCGCTTTTGGACAATGTGAATTCATGGCTATCATCTTGCTTTGCTGCCTTGCTTGTCGTACTCTTTTGTATGGCTTCAGTGGCCAACTCCTCATTACTCTTTTGGGTGTCCTTTTCAATATTGCTAGCTACTTGTCCTAGGCCCTCCCTTGTCCAACATTGGTTAGGAATGTTGTAAAACATTGTCCATATAGGTAATGTTTTAGCATCCTTAGGTTCATATCCCACAAATGGTCTTCATTATAGTTGCTTAATTTAGGGTATTATAGTAGTTAGAATTTAGGCTTAAATTTGTTGAATCAAGCCTCCCTTAATATGTTGAATTTAGGCTTGAATTTGCTGATATATTATGTTAGGATTAAGTTGTTGGAGTAATGGTACTGATTAAGTTGTTGGAGTATTTGATTCATTTTTGAATTGTCTTGCATTTCTCTATAGCCATGCATGATAGAGATGTTAGAGTATTTGAAGTTGTTGGAGTAATGCTACTACATTTAGACTTGATTCATACTTGATTTATTCTAGTATAAATTGGTTTATATAAATTGATTAATTCTAGTCTATAAACATCCTTACAAGATTCTTTACTATTGTCAAGTTTTCGTTTGGTTTATATAAATTGGTATTGTGGTGGTCATTATATAAATTGGTATTTAACTTTCATGCAGAATTTGACGATGTCGTTAGTGGAGAAAGAATACGATGGAACCGACAATGAGGAGGAATTCGAGTCCGATGAAGGCGAAGGTTATGTTTCCCAAATACGATTTTTATCAGGCAAAAAGCAGAAAATCACTTACGAAGAACTCAATGTCTCCACCGAACCTCCTCCACCTCTCCCATAAAATTATGAACCACTTGACTTTCGACAACTCACACAATCAGATGGGAAGGGTCATTTGTCCACATCAGTTGCTACTACATCGGTAAGTTGAAACAACGTAAATTAGTAAATTATTGGTTTTATACTTATTTCAAAGTATTTACTTCCGATAGAATTTAGTTTATATATTCTTATTTGTGTTTATTAATGATGTTACAGACTCGAGTTAGATTTAAATATAGATCAGTGTTAGTCAAGCTCCGTGAAATGTACTTAATTCTTATTGAGGTACCTCACTTGTAGTAGAAATTAAAGGCAACCAATTTGATGAGTTTATTTGATTGTAAATTGGGAACTCTAACAACCAAGTAATAGTGTCGATGGTTGAGCATTGGTGGGCAACCACTCACACATTTCACCTACCTTGTGAAGAGCTAAGGATCACTCATAGAGATTTTATGGTGCATATATACTGGGATAGGTATCGGGACATGAGAGCTGATGGTATTGGATGAGTCATACACAGAATACAGTAATGCCTTAACAATTTTCTCAAATATGGAGTCTAAAGATTATGAAAAGGGATGTATTAGTTTTGCTCACCTCCAGACTCACATTGACCATTCCAGAGTAAACATCACAGATCCCGCTAATATTACTACAATCTTTAGGGCATTTATGATATTGTACTTTGGATGTATCTCATTTGGGAACTCGAAGAGTTGGGTTCGACTAGAGTTGTTGGGTCCAATTGTCCTCATAGAGAAAAGGGGACCTACAATCGACTCTGGTTCTGCTATATTAGGACATCTCTACTACTGTCTTGACCAAGCATCGAAAGAGGAGGTAAAATACATCGGCGGCCTTTTCCAATTGATCGGGGTATAATATTTTTAATTAAAAGTTCTAGTAATTTATTTTTTGTTTATTCAAGTTTATTTAGAAAATTAAAATATATTTTTTATCTTCTGCAATATCAGTGCTATGAGTATTCTCCGATAGGCCATCATAATAGGTTTGATAATTTTTGGCCAAGGATGTTAGCCTGGCACACTAAAAGACAAAAACTTACGGGAAATAAGGTGAACCACCATTTAGCACTGATGAGGCAACAACTGGATTTGCGTACAATCAATAACATGCAATGGGACCCCTTTAGATATATGAAGGATGCACTAAAGTGGGAGGTAATCATCGCCGGTAATATTAGTCATAAAAGAGTACTTCTGTAAAGCCCATTTGGTATATATGAGTGGTATCTTGGGGACCATTGTTGGGCTCAACTAGAGCATCAGGCAGTGCCTTACGACCCTCCAGAGAAACTCCAGTCCCGATGTGATTCGTTCCCTCCGAGCAGTGGGCTAAATCGAAGCACAACATTATATTGTAGGTCAGCATGTCAACTATGATGCCTACTGGAGGCATGTCTCGCATGGTGCACTCATATCAAACATTGCGAGGTGTGGCAACATTGACATCCCAGGCCTTGGTGCTTTGACAGCCAGAGTTACTTTTCTACATATTGAGTTTCCCACTGGAGATTTTTCTACTCAAGAGACACAAATCCCTCCCCCACGGCTTGGTGATTACCCTGGATAGATTATGAAGTTAGGGTCACCACATGGGACCACGTGGCATACCATTCCCTCTATTGTTATAGCCTCTATTATAGACGTGCCAACAGGATATGATTTTTTCGCTATGACTGAGGGTATGCAGAAACTTACACTTGATAGGACCTTAGATTTGGAGGCTAGGCACCTTCATGACCAGAGTCGTATTACACATTTGACCACAGACTTGAGACGTGCAAAGTACCGTCTTTTCCAATTGAATGACTATTTAGATGGAAAAGTAAGTTGTTTGAACCATTCATTTAATATTTTATGTTTAATTAAGAGTTGCAGTTTTTATTAATAGTTACATAATTTTGTATGTTTCAGGGGGTTGTAGTCGATTGGGAAGATGATGAAGGTGAAGCATGAACTTCTCAAGTGGGGACTTCTGGGGGGAAAGGTTCGCGGGGAAGGACATCTCAAGGTGGGGTCGCTCATCCCCGACGATCAAGACGTACGCGGGGATCTTTTAAGTGAATGATATTGGTTTATTGGTTATTGTTATGGTGTTAAGTCTAAATCAATGAGAGAACATATTTTAAGTTGTTTCATGTTTTGATTCTCACCTTAGTGAATGACATTGTCTTTTATGTAGTTGCTTTTGATTCTCACTTTTGAATGGTATAATGGTTTAGTATTTTCATTGGCTTTTATGGTTTTTTGTATACTGGTTTTTATGGTTTTGATTCTCACTTTTGAGTGGCCTTTATGTAGTTTCTTCATTGCCTTTTATGGTTTTATGTATAATCGTAACATATTTTCATGCAGTTTTGTTCCAGGTAAAAAAAAATTACTCAGCACAATAGGCGCCTAAGACAGATGCGCTTGATTGAAAATATTCAATCAGGCACATCTGTCTTAGGCGCCTGCTAACTGCTATATTTTATTCCTAACGGCTCTATTAGGTGAAGGGAATATATAAACCAAATATTGAGGCTCATACTATCCCATAACTAATTCCAATATTCTCTTCCATTTTCAATTAGTATTGTGTGGCGTATCCGATGAATTTCAAGGCGGTTCTTGATGTTTTGATCGAATCTTCATTAAAGGAGGATCTGAAGAAGAAAGGAATTTTTCAAATTTATCCAAAGTCATTCGAATGAGGTATAGAGTTGTTCGAATGACCCTTTTTCCATCTCTCTGGAATTTGGCCTAGGAATGCAAAGTCGTTCGAACGACTCCCTATTTTCGTTCGAACAACCAATGTTCAATCCCCTAGAATTTTGGCCCATAGATAATTTTCGTTCGAACGAGCTTGGATGCCGTTCGAACGACTTGTCAAGTTTCTAGGGTTTTAGACCAATTAGCGTAAAGTTGTTCGAACGGGCTTGGATGCCGTTTGAACGAGCTTGACGTAGGTTGTTATTTTGAGGCGTAGTTTTGCCTTGAGATTCGTACTATTAGTATTTTTAGTTCCCTAATATATAAAGGGGACTTAGGTTATTTTTTTAAGCTTATGTTAGTTCAATAAAAGTTCAGAGGAAGAAGCTTATGATTTAGAGTAATTTATTAGAATTAACTGCGTTTAAGCAATTGAAGCTCTTAAAGAAACTTTTCCCGATCTAATTTTGGTATTCTTTGTATTTTCTGCTAACTAGGGTTTCTCTCTTTGTATTATGGATTAAGTGATATCAGTTTTCCAGTTACGATTCTCGGGGGTTGATTATGGTTTATGGTCTCTATACGTGACCGTCTCAAGCAAGCAAAAGAGAAGCTAGTGAGTCTGTTGACGATTCATCGCAAATCTAATTCGAAGAAAAAAAAACAATTTGGAGATGGACAATTCCAGCGATCGACTCACGACTCACGACTTGGGAAATGATAGCTTCCAACCTAACTTCTACTGTAGGGGAGTTGGTAGAACAATTGTGTTTCACGAACCTCGCGAATGCTTCCACTTCGGCGATACGGTAAGGCCGCTTTCATCGGCGAGGCCGTTCGAGGAAGAAAGGGGTTATGGAGGTGGATGGAGACGGGGATAATGCGGAGATAGATAATGATTCTAGTAATCCCGAATCCGTCAAAAAGCGTTCGGGTTTTGGTAAGTCAATGAACCCTATGCGTAATATTCGTATTGACTTTAAGATTAAAATTTCAGTATTTGATGGTTCAGTCGATGCCGAGAAGTTGGATAATTTGTTAGATAGGTTAGAGACCTATTTTTCCATTTATAAATATTCTAACGCTCAGAAAATTTATTTCTCTACGTTAAAATTTGCAAGTCATTCACTAATGTAGTGGAAATCCTATCGGAAATGCCACGATGTAGGAAGTTCGAGTTGGAAAGAGATCAAGGTTTTGGTGAGGAAGTAATTCTATCCAATTGGATATGAATAGGAGCGATGGTACAAATGGCACAATTTGTACCAAAGGTTTGGGCAATCTGTACAACAGTTCAGTTTCATAACCAAGCGTTAGTTTTGGATATTGATATAGATGAGTATGAGGTGTTCATGAAGTATACGGGAGGTTTTTCAGAGTCCATTAGAAGAGAATTAAAGCTATTGAATATATAAATTATCGAGGATGCTAGCGTTAAAGCAATCGTCATTGAAGGCAAGTACTTGAAGAGTGACAAGAAAGACGACAATAGCAAGTTGGGGTACAAGTGTAATTGAAAGAATAATCATAAAGGGGAGTCCAAAGGAGAGGGTTCTTCATCCAAGGGGAATATTTGTAGTCATTATAAGGCTAATGGGCACATTTCAGATAAATTTTGGAAGCTTCACCCAGAGCTTCGGCCGAAGTAGGAGAAGGGCAAGAAGGAGAAACGTGCACTAGCCACAACGATTGTGGATCTTCCAGATTTAGATAGCTAAATCCTAAGCTTACTCTAATGTTCAAGCAACCTATAGCTATCGACGAGGCGAGTCGGGAAGAACTTTTTTATGTCAGCATTCAAGTAAAGCAGAGCTTAGTCGAGGCCATCATTGATCCGGGTAGTCAGAAGAACTTAATTTCTGAGGTGGTGGTGAAGAAGATGGGTTTGGCTATTGTGGCTCATTCTAAGCCGTACGGTTTGGATTGGACTCAGAAAGACGTAGAGTTAAAGATAATTAAGTAGTGTACGTTCAAGTTTGCGATTATTGAGAAGTTTATTGATAAAGTGGCATGTAAGGTGGTTTTGTTGGACGTGTGTCAAGTCATCTTGGGTAGCCCTTATCTTTGGGATCGAGATGCAATCCTTTATCGTAGAGCTCGCAAGTATCGTCTTGTGAAGGATGGCATTGAGTTTCATATCAATGCGTGCAAGGACCATATCACTACCAATAATTTAGTAACGGCGACTCAGACAAAGAGGTTGGTTAATGCGAGCGGCAAATTTGTATTATTGTTGGTGCGACTGGTTCAAGAGGTTCCGTCGGCTAAGGTGTTGTCTACTTTGGCAATGTCTCCTAAGAAACAAACTGATAAGGGAAAGTTGTAAGAGGAGTATGAAGACTTGTTTATGGGCATAGAAGGGGTGCCACGCACAAGGGATGTGGAGCATGATATCACCTTGGTGAATGGTGAGCCACTACCCAATATTGGGCTATATCAAACTTCTATTACAGAGTCTGATGAGATCAGGAAACATGTGCATGAACTTCTGGAGCAAGGAGTTATTAATCCAAGTTACTCACCTTATGGTTCACCGGTGTTATTGGTGCCGAAAAATGATGGGTCTTGGAGGATGTGTGTGGATTATCGGGCGCTGAACAAGATTACTGTGAAGAATCGTTATCCACTTCCACAGATTGATGAGTTGCAGAAGGCTCAGTTTTTCACCAAGTTGGATCTTAAGTCGGGTTACCATCAAGTTCGAATCTAGAAAGAATATACTTGGAAGACAGCGTTCAAGACCAAATAGGGCCTATTTGAGTGGTTGGTGATGCCCTTTGGGTTATGCAATGCTCCGGCGACATTTATGCGATTAATGAATGAGGTAGTTCATACTTTTATTGATGATTTTGTGATTGTGTATTTGGATGATATCTTAATATATACTTGGGTATTTACGCAAAGTGTTGGGCATTTTGCGATCACAACAACTTTTTCTAAATGGGAAGAAATGCGAGTTTGGGAAAAGGGAGCTAGTCTATTTGGGATTTATTGTTGATGGCGGCAAGCTTAAGGTCAATCCAGAGAAGGTCTCGGTCATTACTAATTGGCCTCGACCCTGTACAGTGATAGAAGTGGGGAGTTTTATCGGTTCTTGTCAGTACTTAAGAAAGTTTATTTGGCATTTTTCATAAATTGTCGTACCATTACAATCTTTGACGAAGACTGGGGTACAGTTTGTGTGGGAAGAACACCATGAGAAGACTTTTCTGTTACTGAAGCATAAGATTACGGATGCACCAGTGTTAGCATTGCCCAATTTGCAGCGGCCTTTTGAGGTCGAGACAGATGCGTCAGACTATGCATTGGGGGCAATCCTTTTATAGGATGGGAAGTCGGTTGCTTACCATTCTGAGATGTTTACAGGAGCAGTACGTAACTATCCTACCTACGATAAGGAGTTCTACACGTTATATCAATCAGTAGTTTTTGTTCAGTTTAAATCAATCAAAAGTAGTTATCTCTCTTTTTGTTAATTGCTTCCGCACTTAGTTTTCTATCAGTTTATGAAAGACGGGTGTGACAAAATGTTGTACCATCACTTACATTGGTATTTGAAGCTTTTTTCGAGGATATCAGATGAAAGTTTAACAAGTATTTCATGCATTATATCATCATTGAGATCTTGCACAACTACTGGCATCTTCTTTTTCTCCTCAGTGTCTTCCATTATCTTTCTCCTTTTCCCTGCCATTATGTAACTGGTAATGAGTTATACAAAATGTATAAGACAATACATGAAACTTAAAGTTCATACCTTCTACGAACCTTAACAAATTTCATTGTGTGGTGATGGTTCTAAATTGTGCTTTTAAATAAAAATCACCTCAAAGTATAAAGTGTTCAAAGTATGTCGAATGTTACTAAAAATTAAGAGACTAAGGTGGTGTTTGTTTTGCTGCTTAAAAAAAATCAGCAGCTGGTTTCATGCTTTTTTTGTTGCTAAAAAATTATTTAGCCTCATTTTTTCAACACTTCTTATTAAGCACTTGAGTGATGCTTAAAAAAATTTATCACATATTTCCCCTCTTTTATCTGGATTTTGCCATCCCTTCTTTATCTACAACCCCTCGAAGAAATTCGTGAAAAATAGCAAAATGATACTTCTTTTTTTCTCTGCCATTAATCTCTCATCTCTCTTGATGGGCATCAAAAATGCATATTTTTGTCCTTTAAATTACATGATCTAGAACTTTATTTTATCTTTTACTGGGCCTAATTGAAGTATGTTTGACTATTACAGGTAATAAAATAATTGTGACCAATCCCATCCTGAAAGCCCAACTTACAAGCTAAAGGCTACTGTTAGAGATGACCTAGTTGTCAAGAGCTGTTGGAAGGCTTGGTAGTCAAGACTTTGCTAAAAGATCTCCACAAGATCTTAGTTGTTGAGAGTTAGGAGGATTTTGTTAGGTTATAAAAATAGAGTTATTGAGAGAGAGAGAGAGAGTTGTCTCTTTTCCTCCACCGTAGCTTTTCTTTTACTTTTGAGGAGAGAGAAAAGATGAGAGAAGTTTGAATTTGTACCCTTGAATCAATGTAAGTTCCCTATTAAATTATATTCAAGTTCTTTTAATTCTTCATAGTATATTGTAATTTTCAGTACTAAATTTGGTAATAAAAATATGATTTGATCTATGCATCCCTGAGAACGACAGCCCTAACCTATATTACAACACCCGATTTGATACGGTCTATCAATCTCATCTCTCTCTCTCTCTCTCTCTCTCTGCACATTTTGAAATTAAATTTCCAAGAAAATCCTCAGCCACTAAAAATGCATGAAATCCCAAAATTGTAGTATAAGCCGATATAGGGTATTATAGGAGTAATGTATTTTATGGTGTCATAATACTTTATTGTAAAGATGTGCTACCAATTTTGAGGTGATGCTTGAAATTGCATTCTTTTATAACATAGGTATTTAAGACATTTACCAACTTTTAACACTTCTTAGAAAAAGAACACTATAACTTATTCATCACTTCATCATTAAGCATTCAACACTTTAAAATTGTATTCAACATTCAGCACTTATTAACTTCAAAAAAACAAGCGCCCCCTAAATATCCAATCGAACAACTGAAGAATAAAGTATGGTTTCCCCCATGACATATTTCTATAACCCTATTTTGAGTCCTATACTTATGTAGTCATACTTAGAGAGGGGCCATTATTATGGAGAGGGACATCTCCTTCACCGTAACTTACTGGAATCAATTGGTGCACGCATATAAAATCTTTATTAAAAGCCAATCCCATATCAATTCAAGCAAATAAGAGTAAACTAGTCATAACTCGTAAGTAGGTAATCACAGTGTACAAGCAAAAGAAATACCCCTTTAACTTTGGGGGACAATGGCGATAGATCAGAGTCAAGAGGGTCTCCTAATACCGTAAAATAACATAGAGGTTTTACTTTGTATAATTATTGCTAGTGGTGTCGATGTTCGTATTGCATCCCATAATTCCATAAAATTAGCTTGCATATCATGTAACTCACTAAAATTGGTACATAGTTCACAAATTGTGTTAGAAACCTAACGAAGGATAACCTAAAAAATAAGACACCATCCTAACTAAGCAAATAAATAAACTATATCTATCATGAAATATTTTTAGGTAAATGATAGAAAACTACTAATGCAGAAGCGATTAACAAAAGACAAACTACTTTAATTGATTTAAAACTAAAAATAAACTAGATCTCTCTACCTGAGGCTAAGCCTTTCTCTCACTAAAACTAACATTAAAAAATAAAGCTAGAAGAGCTCTCCTTTTATAGGTATAAGGAGGCTCGTCACAATTAGAAAGCAATTAGGAAATAGAATTTAGAATAGAAAACCCTAATCAAACTCCTTATAGGAATTACTAAATAAAATAAAGCATAATTACTAAAATAGATAGTGGTCGGGTAAAATGTGTGGAAACAACCCGACGTGCGTACGTGGAGACGACCTCGCACCCTATCAACTCTCTCCGTCTTTGAAAAAATCCGTCCATGAATTTTGAAGACAGAAGGAGTAACCCTAAGCATACAACAGCTACAAATTCTTCCACGATACTTTCTATACCCATTAACTCTGGTTGCCTAACAAAACAAGATCATGAACTCAATATAGGTATCTCCGAGAAGATGACGATTGCCAATCCATCCACGGTACTTTCCGTACCCATTTGGTTTGCCTGCAAATAAAGAAACTATTATTTCTCCAAAAATATCGTGTTTGGCTCCGAGAATAAGACGAGTCTGAATCCGTCCACGGTACTTTCCATACCTGTTGACTCTGCCTATGAAAAGAAAAAGTGTTGTTGTACCAAAAACCCTATGTGTTCCCAAAATCCTCAAAAACCTTTTTATTGTCATATATTATTGGAGAACACTACAAATGTGAACTAGTCCACGGTACTTCCCATACCTGATGATTTTGTCTACAGAACGACATACTATCTTGTTACCAAAAAGCTTGTGTGAAGCACTATCTGGATTCCCCAAAAACTTGTATATCACCGTAATTGGACAATTTTCAAACTCTTGTCAAAACAAATCAACGAACTGGGTGTCTAGGGGAAACTCATACAGTAGAGCTTTCGCATCTTGGTTCGGCTGCCGAAGTTGTTTGAGCACATAAACAATACGTGTTATTGGAGTTGGTTGCTACTTAAGTATGTTCACCACATGAGAGATATTAGGGGTATGTATTAGGTATGGTGTACCCTTTAGCATGATATCTCCCCTATTTATTTCTCCCTCCTTAACAAAGCCCTACAACTCCTTCTCAATTGGGTTTTGGTGGCGAAACCCAAACCACAATTCATCCAACTCGAAAGACTCATTTTGAGGTTGATTGTAGGTGTCCTGGACTCTAATGAAAACCTCATCCTCGATAATTTTGTTCTTCTCAACTTCGGTTGGGATCGTGACATGCGTCGAGATTGGGTCACAGATCACCCTTGCTTTTGTGGTCGATGTTGTATTGAAGTTGGGAGACTCAACATGAACCATCGACGTGGGTGGGTCTTTACCTAGCTTTATTGGCTTTGATGTTGTCGTTGTTGTTGCCGCTAATGTTGCCGGAAGAGGTGTCGGTTCTCCGATCGGTAACCCTGCTGGTTGTGGGAGAAAGGAAGGCATTGGTTTAGCTGGGTTTGGGTTTGCAGCCCCAGCTGGGCTTGCTTGAACATGGGTCTGGATCCTCACCATTGAGCTTGGGCTTAAAGTACCAAGCATGTGTGAGCGCGTGGGGGTACTAAAGGCCAACCTAGTTGTGTGCCGAGCACGTAAGTCATGCCCCTCCTCCTGCCTCTACTCGTGCCTCGTTTACTCTGTGGCATGCTCAATGGCACATGCCAACTGACCTACCCCACTCCTTGATTACCATCTCTAAAGCTTCCCACAGTTAAATTAATGACTCTATTGATCTGATTTAGTATTTGTGTAGCCACTTTTCTTTCTTCGTGCGAAGTTCGTCGACGAACCTGCGGTAAACCCATAATTTTTTGTTCTACTCCAAATTCGACACCCTCCCTGATGACACCCGCAGAGTTTTCAACTACTCTAGTGGTCTCAAATTGTAAAAAAAATTGTCATTTATTCTTCAATCCCATAATTTTCTTCGTCGCTCCTGAACAAATCGGCGAAACTCCATTCCTCGATTTGTTTGACTCAGAGTATTGATTTTGAAGCGGTGTTGGCTTTCTTCGATTGGACTTCATGATGATTGGAATCGTCAATCAGGTGAATTTCTCGTATCAAGGTCTTGACCCACCGTAGGACTTTGATCGAGAACTTTTCAACACGTCTCCGTCTTCCCTACCTACAACACCAATCGCACCGTGACCCTCCTTCTCCGTCGTCTCCTTGTAGTGGTTCATCTTCAAGCCAACTCCATCGAATCTCATCGGATCTTCGGTTACAACACCCGCCTCAAGCTCCGCAATACTTATGATTGCTTCTAGATTCATCTCAAACCTAGGATTAAACATAGCTTTGATGCCAATTGATAGAAAACTACAAAAGGCAAACTACTTTGATTGATTTAAAACTGAAGATAAACTAGATCTCTCTACCTAAGGCTAAGTCTTTCTCTTACTAAAACTAACATTAAGAAATAAAGTTAGAGGAACTCTCCTTTTATAGGCATAAGGAGGCTCATCACAATTAGAAAACAATTAGGAAAAACAATTTAGAATAGAAAACCCCAATCAGATTCTTAATATGAATTACTAAATAGAATAAAGCATAATTACTAAAATAGAGTGGAAACAACCCGACGTGCGCGCGTAGAGACGACCCCACAACCTATTAGTAAAACACTTACCTTTCAATGAACCGACAGACTGGTGTAAAGTAGTTTTCCTGATGTAAGAGGCTTCAAGGTCTAGATAAACCAGGGGAGAGAATATCTACCGCTTTGTTTTGCTATGTTTTGGGAGAGAGAGTAATTCAGTTTTTAGAGGCAAAGGAGTTGTACTAGAGTTTTAGAAGGAATTCTAGAAAAAGAAGGAGATCTCTTACATGTAATCTAACACCGTACTGCAGCTATTGCTCCAATGAAACATCTTTCCTAGCAATATAATATGGAGACTCATTGGCTTCAAGGGGTAACACGAAGTAAATGATTCCATAAATCACCAGGCTCGCTGCTCTAAAAAGCACCCAGTGCATGACTAATTTATCAAATCCTCATTAAATCCCAACTGGGGGGAGGAGCGAATTCGCTTTAGCCTCTATTTTTGAAGAATGATAAGGAGCAGCTATATATAAGGAGGTGAACCATGCAATATGCTCATGTCCTGAAGCTGTGATCAAATAAAGTTTACTTGATTTAACCATAAACTGCTAATAGATAAACCCATATCTAACAAATACTCCTGAAAACTTGAAGATACAGTGTTGAAACTTACGATAATTTGTAGAAGATACATGAAGGTACTAACTTTAGCATCTATATATATGGTTGATAAGCTGAAATTAAGTGTCAAATAACCTCTAGTACAATGCACTCTTGAACGACTTAAGTCTTATCATTCCTATTCTTTACTGATTTTCCAAAAGATCATAGACACTACTGCATACTAAGAATAAAAAGATTATTGAAAGACAGAGTATTCCAAGGTAAGATTACATGAAGAAATTAATAGTTAGGCAGACAAATTTTTCAATGAGAAAAGGCTGTTGACGTGAATTCTAGGACAACCAAGTGCATCGTTGAACTGCATTACAAACTTCCATTGCTTTGCCTTCACATCATAAGCTTTCAACACATTGTGAAGAAACTGGAAGATGATCACCCTTCCATTTTCTACGCATCCAACCACACCACACACAAACTCAATATCACAGGCTTCGACGTTGTCACTAATTTCATGTGTCCATTTTTCTCTATTTGGATCTTTCAATGTCCATATATCCATTTTACCACTGCCCCGGACCTCTCGGAGAGTAACACAAGATAAATGGCCATTCATCTCAAATAGTCGTTTCCATTCACCTGTAGCTTCAGTTGGGAGTTCCAACAGCTGAAAAGTTTCACCACCTACGTCTAGAGATAATATGGTGTTTCTATCAACGATATTGAACAAGAGTCCATTAATTGATATTCCATATCTTATGATGCACTTCAACTGAGGACCTTCAATGCGTTTCAATGCATTGTTGCTACCACTCAATGATAATACGTAATAGACTACACGGTTTGATCCCTTCGGCTCCATTATTGAAGAGTGCACTACTTTGTATTCCTTGGTAGTAGGAACAAATACCAACACAGAAGTGAGAAAGTACCCCGGACAATGCGGAACATTGCTCTTCTGATGCTTAAGAGGATTTACAACGTAAAATTTCATAAAGTTGTTTGTCACATGTTGCAATAAAACTAAGCCGTTGGAAGATGAGACCATTTTCACCAAATTAGTCTCCCGATTGCTATTTCCATAATTGTGTAAATCCCGTACCTTGAATTCCAGCCTGTTGAACTCCATAAAACGGAAGACATTATTGTCACCATCATCCTCCACAGTGATTATACCAGCCTTGGATCTGTGGAGTTGTTCATCTATAAAAGACGGGTTGGAGATTATGTTAAACCATTGCTTGCATTGGTACTTGAAGCTTTCTTCAAGGGTATCAGCTGGAAGTCTAACAAATATGTCGTACATAATATCTTCATTGAGATCTTGCGCAACCATTGCTATTTTCTTCATTTTTTCCTCCATGCCGTTCACCATCTTTCACCTGTTCCAACATTGTACAATTAGTATTGAATCTTGCAGAAAAAATGAAAAGATAACGTAAAACTTTAGAAATCAAGTATTGATATATGTTTAGGGTTTAAGATGCACCGCATGCATTACGTTCATGCGTTTATTTTTTCCTAATATTAAGACGGACATAATTCTTAGAGACAAGTCTTATTTTGAAAAAAAAAAAAAAAACAACGGCACATAAATCTTTTTCCAAAATCCAGCTCTAATAGTAGCCTATATGTATCTTATTAGCATAAACACCATTGTGAACTAGCTCACAAAATATCTTATTAGCATGACACAAAAACGCTGAAACTCGATTATGATCTCAACCACTGGATCATCAGATACCAGTAACTAACGGTGAGAATCATCTACAAATTTATGTCACATTTACGATGACAACATCGAGGGCTTATCAATTTTGGGGCCGGACTAAACCGGGGCTGGCCCATTTCAAACTCTGAATTGGACCTGGACCCCCGGGCGTTAGCAATTTGGATCCATGGGGCGATGTTACTGGGTAAAGCCATCATTTAGGCACATGGTAACCATTAGATTCATGTATGAGAGGAAAGTTTATTAATACAAATTGAAAATGTTTTCAATTATAAACATATACCTAATTCTTTGCAAATATAGACATACTTAATATTGTAAGCATGGATGATTAGCTTTCTACCCAGAGATCAAACCATTTTAGGTACTGAAATAATACAAATTGTTAGGATAAAAATAGATTGTATCGAAAGGACAAATGCATGTTAATTTTGAAACTAAATTCAGTAGGTGAATCTAAAATTTACTTACCTTCACTCTTCCCTCCTCCCATTCTTCTTGTGTGTTCCTTAATTGACACAGAAATGGAACTAAATAAAAGTTTCATAAAATGTATTCATGTAGCAAGTGAAACACATGCTATCCTAGCGAAGGAAACAAGAAAGTAAAAGAAGAAGATGAGCAAAGATATCTCAAGTTTGCAGATACGTACGACACGTTTTATTCTAAGCTGTAGGTTGGGTAAGGTGCAGAAAAGCCGTATCTTGCAATTTCTTTTCCATGCACGCTACACGCGCAATAAACCTCGTGCATTAAATTAGGCTGCGTTGTGGGGATATAACACTTTTGGTAAATAGCCTTTGGGTTGTGTTGTGACTTGTGAGCCTTTGGGGCTTTATGCCACCAAACAAATATCACCACTTACCGGAGTATGTGAACTGTAGATTCAATAATGGCCGCTGGGAATATATTAGGGGTAGCGGTGACAAATTAGGAACAGGTGAACCTCGTTCTAAAACTAAAATCCACAAACATTTCAAAACCCAGTCATATCTCTAAAAGTAATGCATACGCACACACGATAGCGCGTGCATCGACAAATAATAATGATACTTTTGAAATACTCCATGTGCATTTCTTTAAACCAAAGCTAGACTTTGATTCCATCACAAACATATATATCTTTTAAAAAGATACAATTACAACTTGCTTGTAAACTAATCAAACATGATACTGCTCCAATTGAACATCTTTCCCAGTTAGAGGCACATACTCCCCTAAATAAACCTCCAAATGATCCGCTAAACATGACTTATCGATGTTCTCGTGGTGGTACGACTTGCAGACAAAGTAAACCACGGTCTGAACGATAAGACCGAGCAGGCTCAGCATCAAGAGCAACATTAGAAAAAGAACCCCAAAACTCACCCGAACACCAGTTCCTAAAAACCATCCATGAACAAATAAATGCTCAAACCCTATTTGAATCCCAACTAGAGATGATTGAAGCATAATAAAAATGATACTAGCAACCCCCATCTTTCCCTTAATCAAACTCTTGCTCTTAATCATTGCTTGAATACCGTAAACATCTTCCAATACCGATATAACGCTAGCCAAGTGCCATATAACGCTAATATACACGAATCCTGTCAAGTATACGATTACTATAATCACAAGAAGAACTATTCCAGGAGCAGTAGTACCTCCGATGAACACGAATACCCATACTACTATAACTAGTATAGCCACAACGTTGTACCCGAAAATGATTGCAGAATTCCATAAAAACGTGATCATAAGCCTTTTCCATACCTTAGGGACAACACTCAACACCTTCCGAAAGGTGATCTCTTTCGCGGTATATATACATGCTATAGTATAAACCACCGCAGCGGTAGACAAAAGAGATAATATGAGAACAAACACAAGGTATACAACTTTGAACAGCCAAAAGGCAGTCCATTCAGACGATAACCGGGAGGATATCCTATTGTAGGCCGAACGATCATAAGAATACTGCACGTTATCTAATACATATTCATTACGTACGATCTTGCGAAAGAGGAACTCGGAAATATAGATGTGAGATAAGAAGATGAAGGATAAAGGGAGGATTAAAGCTAGAGTGATTTGAGTGAATATTTTTCGACATGAGTGTGTGATCTTGAATGCTTCTCTATAGATACCAAACAAGCTTAGGAATTGAAGTTCTTCTGGCTCTCTATCCATGATGGTCTTGGTTGGTTTGCACCAAAGATGGAGTTAGATGGGAGATATAGAAATTTTAGGAGGGTGGACTTTGAATTGTCAAACTACTACTATTTCTTCAAACAAATCAACTATTTTTTTATTTTATTTTTCTTTAACCTCTCCAATTGTATTTTCTTAAAGATAAACTTATAAATTTGTTGGCTGACACCATGGATCCTAGTCATATTTTTTTTTATGGACATTGCCTAGTGGCAATGATGCGAACCGTTACACCAAAACCTTAAGGCGTCAATGAACTCATATATCAGGGTCTTAAAAGTTGGTTCGACTGGTAATAGCTGGTGCCTGACTGGTAGAGGCTTTCGTTCGGGCCTCAGCTCTACATAGGCCAGCTTTTGGAGAAACCAAGAAAAAAAGAAGGGTCACTCCAGGAGGACAATCTTGAATGAGACTTGTATGTTTTATTAGAGTTAAAAAAAGGGGTTTGGAAATTATAAAATGGTGGTGGGGAAGGAGCAAAGGAGAGGACTTGTTTTGTTTAATGTGACGCAAGAGACGGTAAGAACAAGACTTGTGTTGGTTTCGACGGATACTTCATGCCAAGATGTGGTGAGAGATGATGCCATAATAATACCTAAATATTATCATCTCCCTAGAAGTTTCTCTCCTAAGAATTTCAACTTCACTTGTTCAACACGTTCTTGCAATTTCTCCTATAAATATTATAAGATTTTTTTTTATCAAAGTGTGCGGTGAGTACGTGTTGTGCGTATTTGTGTTTCAGATTTTTTTTTTATTTTTTTTTTGAGTTGGAAGGTGCTTGTGATGGGAATTGATGTCAGGACATGTTGCACTAGCCCTACCAACTGAGGGAAGCCGTCGTTGGTCAATAGCATCTTATTGATCTTTTGTATTTGGTCACATACGAAGAGACTTTGATGTCGTATTCCCTCGTCTACACGTCGAGACTATTCCACTTTCATATTCCTTACATTCAATTACACTTCTTGACTATTTTTATTTTATTTCTTCCTAAAGAATCTTATCTACAAGCTTTCCAAGGCTCTCTTTAGTCTTCAACCACTCGGCCAGTCGAGTAAACTAAACGATTAGCTATGAATCAGAAGTGCTGCCCCTGCTTCGTCTATATGTGTTTTCTCTGCCAACTTCGAAAGTCAAAACGAGTCTTTTGGGTTTGTTTGTCTGAGATGTTATACTGATTCACGGGTTCTGTATTTTTAGACGGAAGTAGTGTACATTCTTCTACAAAATATGCCCCTCATATAACATTTCTTCTAGTACAAGATTTCACAAGTACAAACAAATATTTATAAGTTGTGACATATCGTCTTAACTTACAGCTTCATGAGAGAAAATTAAGTACAAGTTGGGCGAGAAAAGCGTAATTGAAAATGACAATTACAGTCTCTTCACCATTTCCAGAAAACATTAGAACCACACTTGAATTTATCTTTTCCTTCACACTCCAACTTCAAATCATCACTGAGAAATGGTACTTTCTGCATCATTAAAAAAAATTGGAAAGTTAAACTAAAAACAAGACTAATTAAGATCTTACTATATCCATTTACTACATTGTACAAAACTTAGAATCTAAACCTTAATTTTAGCAAGATCTTCGCATCCTGTAAAGTTCTCAGGGAACTTGCATGTTCCGAATTGAACTGTGTATGCCCGAGCAAAGTTTGCTCCGCTTGTTGCCAACCTTTTCTTGTCGTTCAATTCCTGCACACACATTCATGTGCACTACGAAATAAGGATCGTAGCCTATATTTGTAACTCGGGCATATTTGTGAAATAATAGTGTTGTTGGCCTAATGTCATCATAATATAGTTATATGTTTAACAAACCTTGTTGACCTTGCTCTTCTCAAGGTATTCGTCAAAGATACCGGCATTGGCAGAAGATATAGACGTGGTTGTAGCGAAAAGAACAGCAGCCAAACCAATAAGTGCAGCCCTTCTTCCGTCGCTCCCTCTCTGTTTCTCTTCCTTCAACTCACAAACAACTCTAGCTTGTTGCGCCTTGATCACAGGCAATTTGACAGACGACACTGAAGCACACTTCACGTGAACATCGGACAACCCCGAGATCGCATAGTTTGATGCTAAAACAGCAGAGTTCATAGCTGCCATTGTTTTCTAGAGTTGTGAAAAAATACCAAGTTTGAGCTTGCTTCACTTGGAGGACACAGAGTAGGTCTAATTAGCTTGTATGATGATAAATTTGGATGAGAAGAGATGGTGAGTGAAATAAAGGTTGTGGTGGAAGTGTGGATAAGGTGAGATTTCCTCATGCCTATTGGCAACTTAGTCCCATATGGTCCCTACAACCAAATTTTCTATGGTTCTCTGGAAATGGAGATTAGTGGACTCTGCGCACACTGAAAATGTCGTAAAATTGCACAAAATTATAACCAATTCATATGCCAAACAATTTACAGCATAAAGGTGGCATTATGATGATTTAGAAAACTCTGCTACAAGTGATCGTGGCATTTTTATCCGTTTATTAATAAAACTGAAAGAAGATTGCAACAAATAATCAAAATATATTCATCCATTTTACTATTACCAAAATCAGTAATGAATGCACTGGAATTGTCCAGGGGTACAAATTATTTGAATCCATCCACCTAATTAACACCATGTAGATGTATGTATATCATCTGTATTTACATCTTTTTGACTGACGACAATTCCTAGTCCTTGAGAGAATGAAAAATCCCAATATTAAAGCAATGACGAAAATGAGTCTTCAGAGTAAAATGCAATGTTTTTGTAGCTTGGATGATTGATCCCAGGTTTTGGTTTTGAGAAGGCTTGAATTTGCAGCTTATGATGCAGAGAAAATACTAGATGAAATATCATAAGACTACCCTTTGAAATGGAGATCCAAAACTGCTTGAATATCAAAATGTATGGTACAATTTATTTTTTCTCAGGCTCAAACACTAAGATGCCTTAAAACATCAAAAGTGAAAAATGCATTCTACCCACATTTTTCATCTTCTGAAGTTTCTTTACGTAAAATGCAAAAGGGTTCAGCATGAATAGAAGTTTGAGTACCTCTTCTTCAGGTCTTCAAAGAATTTTGACCCCCACTCTACATGACATCTAAGAGCCCCATATGAGCTTCATCATATTCATGCTCTCCGTCATAAGCTACGTCTTTAAACCTTCTCACCCAACATCTCCAGTCTCAGAATGTAATACGAGCATCTTTGAATAGTGCCCATTAATGACTTCCATCTAGATTTGAAGGATCGTCTGAGGAACCATAGATATAACTCGAAGGATCATCACTTGACGATTTTAGCTTCAGGATTCTTTTAATCATAGTCTTCCGCCCTCTGATCACCGATACTATGAGTATGATTGCTCAGTTTCTCTGAATTTTCCATTTGAATCATCATCTTTTTAACTACCAATGCTCCTTTTCACCAATTCTTGATAACTGAAAGAGAAGGCAAGGAGAGAGTGCAGAGATGTCCCCTTCAAATTCCAAGCTGTATAAAATAAAGAGTTGAAGTTAAGATTGTGACCAAAATTTAAAGCCAATATATGTCCACAAATATTGACTGCAACCGAAAAGAATAAGTAGTACAAAACTCAAATCACAAATAATGTAAATCATGGAAGATCTAAGGCTCTGCTCAAGATTCACTTGTGATAAAACCCATTTCAGCCTTGCTAGTTGCAGCATTTGCAATCTAAGTTGAAAGTTAGTTGATGAGGGTATTTTACGTCAGTCACCAACCCCTTCAGTAAATTTTGGTTGGAATCTTTGCAGGAAAGGCAAATTCACCTCTCTTTTTTCAAAATACATTGATTTCTCAGCAAACAAGTGGATCTCAGACCATAAGAAATCTGTATACAAATGATTCACCCACACTAGCACGTAAAATAAACATGAATAATAGAGATAAGGAGGGACAGAAACATATACCAGTATTTTCCATACGGTCACCTTAACCGTGCCACTCTCTTCCGCTTCCGACTTTTTCTAACTACGACTTTCTTGCAACTGCTTTTCACATTTGGAGGAAGAGCCAAAGTCGATGACGGCCTGCCAATAAAAGTTCTGCCTTTTTTAGCCACCCACTTCAGTGGTAAACTGTCTACTATCTTGCTAATATCTTTGCAATTGTCGAGTTCAACTAATCTTTGAATTTGGTCCAATATGTTGTGAGTCCAAGCAATTGACTGATCAAGAGCGAATGAATCATCCATGGGTTTCTGCCACAAATTGATTAAGATCTCTCTAAAGGAACGAAATGACAAGGAGAACTTTTCAAAGACCATATTAGACTTGATGACGTGTTTGCAAAGGTTGCCCTGCATGGCCCATGCACAATCACAAAAAGAAAATTCCGACCCAGGGTTCCATACTATATGTGATTGAGTTGCGTCTTTTTGGCTTAAGACCTTAGCAAAATGATGGTTTTCTTCCTCGAGCACAACAACTTCGTCCGGAATCTCCAGTGCCCGATGCCATGAGGTCGAAGAGATATATTCCTCTTTGACATTTTTAAAAGAATCACTTTCATCCGCATAGCGATCAAGCCAATAGCTCGAGAGCAGCTCAGTTGTGAGCTTGTATACCAACCAATCAACTCGCTGGAGTGCACCGAGATTCGAATCGTCATATAGTTTAAGTTTCAGCTTCAAATGGTATGCTTCAATTGCACCTGATGATTCCTCACTTGCAAGTGGAAGAGTTTTCATAATTAAAAGCCACATTTCTAGCAACAACAAAAAAGTAAACCATACTTAGAAATTTAGGATATGGCTAAAACGTCAAAAGGGGTCAGTTCGGATAAAATCTACAAATGGAATAATCTGCATACCAGATAATCATATACTAAAAGTAGAACATCTCTAACAAAAAACAGAAGAATCTCCATAATAAAGATCATCTCAATTATATGCTACGCATAAATTACAGAGTAACAAAAATCTTGATTACGGACTAACAAATTTGCAAATATTTATCATGAACCAGAAAATTACTCTAAGTAACCCCGGTTCGGATGAAGAAGGCAAGGACCAGAGCTAAGAACAAGATAGCCACGGGTGAGTTGAGAAGGTCTACCCATACTAAAACCCCAACTCCTGAACAAAAAGGAATTGAGAGGATTATTTGCTTGAGATTGAGGCGATTGCTCTGGCCATGACGTCTCCAGAAGTAAGATTATTGATTAAGGGCAAAAGGGAGAATCGGACACTGATTGAATCTATCAACAATAGAGGGGACATTGAATGGGGCTGAAGTTGAGCTTGCAACTGTCAATGGTATTTTAATCTCCGATGATTCAGCGTGCTCCAAGTATGAGGAGGACTCGGAAAATTTCCTATATGACAGTGACTTTGAGAAAGCAAAAAAATGGGGGGTAAACCAGATCTGTTTGAGCAGAGTGCTTGTATGATGGATGGCCAAGCTGACAGCAATAAAGTCCACAATAATAGTTCCAATGGAAACATAGAAACCAGCAAGGACAATGGTGAACCCAAATGCTGGAAACAAGGTAAATAATTCTGACGCCTCTATTAAATCCTCTGGTGGTGCAACACAAGGAAATTGAGCCTCTCTTTAATCTGTTCCTTCTAAGCACAGAAGGTTTGAGAACACATATACCCAGCCTTCTGTGGTTAATGGGAAAATAACCTTACAAAATCAACTCAAGGGATTACGATTCAGATATTGAGAAGAATAAAAATGTGGTAGTGAGTCACTTTATAGGGAGGAGACTTGCATATAATTATGTTAAAGCTACCTTATAAAGGATTTAGGAGCTTAAAGGTAATATTCCCGTGTCAATTCATGGGCATGGGTATTATCTTTTCAAGTTCTCTAATAAAGAAGACAGTGATAGAGCACTCGAACTAGGCCACCAACATATTGCTAGTAGAGCTTTTTTTTTTTTGCAAGTGTAAAGACCATTTATAGAATATGAACCTGCTGAGTCAAAAACTCTTCCTATTTGGGTGATGTTTCATAAAGCACCTTATCAGTGCTGGGATAAAGATGGGATTGAACGGATTTCTAGCATGGTGGGGAAATCATTGTATTCAGACGAAGTAACTGAGGCAAAGAAAAGAACATTTGTGACGATGTGCATTGAGGTTGAGGCTAAAGATGAGTGGCCCAACCAAGTCCCTATTGAAGTGGATGAATCATATACCATACAGCTTGATGTTGAGTATAATTGGATTCCGGCCAGATGTAAGCATTGTAATGTGTTTGGGCATGTTGACTTCAACTTCTCTGACCTAACTAAAGAGGAGGTGCCTATGGTTGACCAACACAAGAATGGGATAGGTGTGAAGCATTGGAGGCCTGTAGAGAGTGGGGATAAGCAAAAGGAGAGCAATGAACCCAGAGAGGGCAATAATCAGACTGAGGGAGGTAATGGTAGGGAGAGCATGAAAGATAAAAGCCTAGGTAACAACGACACGGATACGGGTGTCGGTGTCGGACACGGGTACGGGGTGTCGGATACGGCGACCTAAAAATATGTAAAAACGGGGACACGGCTGTAAAAAATTTATTTCTTATTTCCTACTATGTTTATGTTGGTTACTTAACCTATCTAACACACTTATGGGTTAATTTATGACATATTTTTACGACTAATAACAAACAAGTCCCAACACTTACGGGTTATATTAACTTATGGGTTAATTTACGACTAATAACAAACAAAAAACAATAATACTAGTTAGTATGGTTGAATAACATGTATAAGAATTGAAAATTTTCTAAAAGCTATGTCAAAAAGGTTATGATCTAAGCAAGAAGTGTCCGTTGGAGTGTCGACACGAGTGTCAGTGTGTCCGAGTGTCCGACACGTTTGGACACGGATTTTTTTGGGAATATGGAGTGTCCATGTTACATAGATAAAAGCAAACAAAGCAATATTGAATAAGTGAGGACAGGTGAACAGGAAGCTAGTTACTCTAAGGATGACCAAAGGGTTGAGAAAGCTACGGAAAGGCCAGTCTTCACTGCTACTAACCCTAAATACCTAGAAAAAGAGGGGTTTCAGCTCTCTAAAAGTGTTATTAGAAGGTAATAGAGGAAAAACACTGCCCAAGTGAAACTGGATAAAGAAAACTTTGACAGACTAAAGCCCTAAAGATACAAGTATATTGACCAGGGATATAAGGGAGGGCAAAGCATTCAAAGAAAAGAGAATCAGAATGGCAGAGGCCAGAATGGTAAATAGATTAAGACTACTCAAGGGGAGGGGTCCACTAGCAACACCAATAATTTTTTATTATTATCAATGATTAACAGCAGCTTCGAATACAAGATGGCTGAATGAGAAGATTAAGCAAAGAGAAGTTCAAAAGCTTATTAATCTATCCTTTATAGGATTGGTTGAAACTAAGCTTTAGGTGGTGAATGAGATGAAAATTGTTTGATACTATGAGCAATAGGTGGAGCTATATTAGTAATGCAATTAGGACTGAAAAATGCAGAATCCTACTTTTTTGGGACCATGTTGTATGTAATGTGACTGTTGTTGGGAATTATGAGCAAGTTATCCATTGTGTGGTGGACTGTGCTGATAAGACCATGGTTTCAGTCACTAATGGTCCTATAGTGAAGCTGAGAGTTAGTGTGTGGACAGACCTGAACTTAGTGCACAATATCTTCAAAATACCATGAGTAGTGTTAGGAGATTTAACGCCATCATGTCTAATTAAGAGAAGTTGGCTGGTAGGCTTGTGTTGGATGATATCATTCTCAAGGAATTAAATGCATTTCATGAAAACTAACCTGTTTGACTTGAGATTTGCTGAGATTTTTTGGGCATAAGTATACTTGGTCTAACAAAAGTATAAGATACAGAATCATGACCAAAATCGACACGGTGTTGGTTAATGAGGAGTAAGGGGATCTTTTCCCAGAATCTGAAGCAGAGATTCTTGTTGTTGGTGTATCTGATCATAGTGCAATGATTGTGAAGATCTTCAAAGTGCAGAGTAGAAGGAAGTTTCCCTTCAAACACTTCAGCTTTTGGTCTGAGAGAGAGATATAAAAAGTTATTGAAGATGCTTGGGCTAAAAGAACTTATGAAAATCCTATGTTTCAGAGGGAAGTTAAACAAAACCAAAGAGGAGCTTATTAAGTGGAGCAAGGTTGTGGTTGGTAATGTGGGCATGCTTACTAGGGAAGCTAAAATATGACTGACCCATATACAAGATGGCATTCAAATGGATACAAGTAATCTCCAATTGTATGTGGATGAAGCACAAGCCATTAGAGACTACACAAAGCTTGCTAAAGATGAGGAAGCTTATATCAAGCAGAAGTTCAGAATTAGCTGGTCAATGTTGGGGGACTCAAACACTGCATATTTCCACCGTGCCATAAGAGTGAGGAGAGGAAGAAACACTATTTTCTCTCTCTCAAAGACAGTGCACATAATGTTATTACTGACCATGTTCTTGTTGCAGGTCTTGTTGTGGAGTATTATAAGAACATTCTTGACTCCAATAGGCTTAATATTGATGTTGCAGCTATCAAAAGACTTACTTTCAAGGCTAGAGTCGATGACGGTGATCGCACTAATCGTATTGCTGAAGTTAATGAAGAGGAGATAACCATGGCCTTATTTGACATTGATAACAATAAAGTTGCTGCCCAGATGGTTTCAATTCTCAATTCTACAAAGCTAATTGGGATGTGGTGAAAGGAGATTTCATCAAAGCTATTAAAAATTTCTTCACGAATGGAAAGTTGTTCTCTCAAATAAATGGTACCAACATAACTAACACGCATCCCAAAAGTCTCAAACCCTAACTCCTTAGATGAGTATAGACCTATTTCATGTTATAATGTCATTACAAAGTCATCTCCAAGATTTCCACATCTTGAAAAGTCCCCCGCATATGAACTTGTTAGAGATTACCATAAAAACTCCTGCAATCCCAAGTGTACAACCAAAATTGGTCTAAAAAAGGCCTAAGATTGTCATCTCCATTTGATAGTACTGGTTGAACTGAGACTGATAGAAGCAATGAATTTTCCTAAATTGATTGTTGATTGGATTGCATAGTGTATTAACTCTCCTACTTATTTTGGTGTTGTGAATGGAGTTCCAAAAGGGTTTTTTTAGAGGTCAGAGACAAGGAGATATATATTTCTCTATCATTTTGTCTTAGTCATGGAATCTTTGGGGCCGTTTTTGGAGTCTAAAGTTGTTGAGAGTAACCATGACCTCCACCACTACAGATGCAGGAAACCTATGATGGTCCACCTAGCATATGCAAATGATCTTGTGTTTTGCAGAGGGATGTAATGTCCACCAAAGCTATCTATTATTGTCTCATTGCCTTCAATTCCATGACTAGCCTGCAAGTCAACAACAACAAGTCTACTATCTTCTTTTCATGCATGGATCAGAATATCATAAATAAAATATGATTGCAAAGACTCTTTACCTTTTAAGTACTTGGGTGTGCCTCTAATCTCATCAAAGCTTAAAGCTAGGAATTGTAGTATGTTTTGGTGGAGAAGATGACTGCCAGGATTTTTTTCTTGGAAAAATAAATTTCTTTCATAAGCTGGGAGGCTACAACTCTTAAAGTCAGTCATCTCTAGCATCCATGTACTGGACTGGCTGCTTATTTTACAAAATAAGGTAATTTACTAGATAGAAGCCATATGTGCAAAATTCTTATGGCAAGGTCATGAAACTGGGAGAAAACCTGAACCTAGGTCTTGGGACAAGGTCTACACTCACAAGGATGGAGTGCTTGGTATGAGAAAATTAGAGATATGGAACAAGGCAACTGTTATGAAGCACACATTTCACATTGTTGCAAAGGCTGATATTACTTGGATTATCTGGATTCAAGAAAACTTGTTAAGAGGGAGGAACTTTTGGAATTTAAAGTTCCTAGAAGTTGTTCTTGAGTGTGGAGACAAGTTCTATACTCAAAAGAGGATGCTCAGAGATTCACTATACACTTGATTAAAGATGGGAGAAGCACTAGCTTTTGGTGTGATCCAAGGCATCAAGATGGAATACTCAAAGATAAGTATATTCCTGAACTTCAATATGACTCTTATCTGCAACTTATTGCCAAGGTCTATAAGGTCATTATAGAGGGGAAATGGAAAATTCCTCAACACCATAACCACATTATCCCTGATTTGTTCAATAACCTACCTTCTATCTCTAAAGTTACAGGACTGGGAATACATTGGTGTGGACAACATCAACTCATGGAAACTACACTATAGCTGATACATATGACATGATCAAGTGCATAGTGAATCTCTCTTATAGTTCCTGAACGTGCTTTTACAACCTAGAGACTCTGTACAAAGAGCCTTGCCACACAAGATTGGTTAGTGCAGAGATATGTGGTCAATAATTCCTAGCACCAATTTTGCAAAGCTAGCACAGAGAGTTTGGAGCACCTGGATGAAGAGATAGACTGGCTCTGTAACAACATGGGATGTAAAGTGATAAAACAGGTAATGAGGTTGGCCTTTAACACTTTTGTTTAACACCAAGGAATGAACTTATCTTCAGAAATGTGCAAGCTGTACGAAATCAAATCTTTAGAAACATCTGTAATGAATTTTCCCTAAGAGTAGGGATGCTCATAAAGAAGGTCAAAGACATCCCCAGTTCAAAAGAGTTATGTCCTAAGTGGAACATACAGCCCATCTTTGCCCTCCCTGCCCATACAGTCAGTGAGTGGCACCGCCTGTTGGTTAGTGCAGCTAAATACAGATGGAGCATTGAATGGAGAAGTTGGCAGTTATGGCGGCTTGATTAGAGACAATGATGGAAAACTCTTATTTGGATTCAGTGGAAAGCAAGGAGGAGGGCCTGTCACCAACCAAGAAATGCACACAATTAAGAGGGCTTGAGATATGTTTAGAGAAAGGCCAAACAGATGGGTTAGTTGCAACAGACTCATCTCAAATGGTGAATTATATCAAGCAAGGGAGTCCTCCACCATGGTACTACCTTCATCTTCACCAAGCTATAAAAGAGATGATAAAGAAATTCAGAAGCTTTGACATTTACCATGCGTTCGGGAGGTTAATCGGGGAGCTGATTATTTTGGCCTCTTTTACTTATTTGATGGTGAGATTATAATTCCTAGAGATGTCGTACCACCTGATTTTACTCAATATATGGTCCATGGGGTACCTAACCCCAGGGGTACCTAGCCCCAGCTTGCCTTTGCAAAAAAAATAAAAAACAACTCACTAAAAATGTATATATTGAAGAGCCGCTGCCTACCAACAAAATCTAAGAAAATGTATGTAGGACATCGCTCAATATGGTTTTGATTAGTCGGCGATAATTAAGCAACTTGGAAATCAAATATTAAATGATGGATAATCTTATGCCTACTCTAATTTGGGGAAATTTGCCATTTTTTTCAATTGGAGATACTGTGCCCGTGAATTGAATTTGACGAACATAAATAGCAAACAATTCATAGAGGAGAAAAATTCTCTCTTACCAATCTTAGGCACCCAGGTGGCTTTGAAGTATTGCATAAAAGCAGTTTGGTCAACAAAATCTTGGATGAACTCCTCCAGGGTATCATCAATAGAATCAAATCCCCCCCAGATTTTATATACAACTTCACCAAGGCGTTTAAAAATCTCTCTCTGAACTTTGATGTTGCTACACTTCTTCACAATGTTCTTTAACCATGATCTCCGAACACGCCAAAGACAAAAATGAACAGGACAGCAAAATATATCCCTGAAACATCCAAAAATGAGTAAGACGTGAAATTTTGCGCTAAATTGAAGCATCTCCAGTGGTACTCTAGCCCTAGGAACTGCTTTTTTTTTGTGGGGCGCCTTTCCAAATGACCCACACACCCCTTTTCAGGGGGCTTTGCAAAACCTTGTCATATTTAGGGTCTTCAGTTGTCAAAACCTCTAAAAAATTGATTTTTTGTTCAGTTGGTAAGTTTAGATTGCTTTTCTTTGAGATTATAGAGCACCACTGGAGATTCTCTTAGAAGCTTAACTTTTAACGAGTGTTTAGTTCAAGAGGATCTTGCCTGATTGGATCGACCTCTGCAGCTGCATCATCAACCATGAATCCACTGATCGTCCAAACAGGATCAATAGTACGTGCTCTATCAACAATTGCTCTCATCCACTTAGATATATCTTGCTTTGCAAAGCTACGAGTTATCACCCATGCAACTGGGAGTGCATGCTGTCTTGAATCGAACACAAGAAGCGTGTACAGGGGATACTAACATACATATAGACACACACACAAACACATTCGCATTAAAATAAACAAAGGGAAGAGCATCTTCAATGTTATGCAAAACATTAAGCTTCAGAGAGTTAAACTCGAAAACTTTTCCAAATAGCATAGTAAAATCACCCACGGGTAAAGCTAAGAAAAGGGAATACTCTATAAGAACAGACACTCAAAGACCTGCTTCACTCAAATAAATATACAAAAGTTACAAATTTACACTATGGCGTAATACTTGCCATGGTCACTGTCCTCTAGTTAATTAGCTGTGGTTGTAAGATCTCAAAAGCTGAAAGTTAGAGGGACGGTAAGATCAAATGGCCCTCTCCAATATGCAGTATTTGTAACTAACTCATGATATGCCACCCTAGTTCAAAACCTACAACATATTGATAGGTTACAATACAATATATATTTGAAATCAGTCCAAATTGGATATACCGTAGGTAATAGTAGATTTACATAAAAAAATGATGTATCAGCAATATATACATCGCACTACATAGGTGACTTCTGTAAATATGTAGATAATCAGTAAAACCACCATATGTATATCACCCATAGGCTAATAATTTCTCTATATTAATAGAAAACCTTAGTCCCTACTTAACTATAGAGAATAAGTTATCACCTCTATATATTAATAATAACCTCTTTATATTATTGTGGAAGGGTGGTCCCTAGGAAATAAATATATGGAGGTTTTACTGTAATCAATATCGATATATCAGAGATATATCACAGGCAATAGACCATGACAAATATAGGTGATTATACATAGATATACTTCAAAAAATTATCTTGACATATAGGTGGCACTTATATGATGTTTAAGGCCATGATATATTTTTAATTTCGAGTTTTACATAGTGACAACAGTTTATTCAATTTTTATATTAACTTACTCAGATGAAGACAATAATTGCTCATTACCTTAAGTTTCTTTATTCCGAAGGTTGAATCAGCTGCCATAATTCTTTGATGACCAAAACGGACCATTTGCTGTAACTGCCACTCTGATTGAATCCCCAAGATAAGAGCATCAGTTTCTGAAGTATCCTGGTAAAAGAATGTAAGCTTCTTATTACGTTCCACCCACAACCGAACGCTGGCTTGATCATCTAGATCCAACTCATGTGTTGACCTTTTTATAATCATCCCAAGTTTGTGGACATATTGTGACGCTAAGCTATTGGCTTTCGTGTTTGAACCACAGTAACCTTGAACTCCTTCAATGTGTTTTTGCAACACATTTTCTTCTGAAATGCCTAGATAAATCATTGACATTGTTTGTTGTTGGATCTCACTACAAATATATGGGATCATTTTTGCCCCGGGTCCAATGGCATCTCTGTCTAGTGGGCCATGGCATACAACACCAAATTTATTTACATGTTTACCCCTGTTATTGTATATAATGAGTGCAACCGATGGGCGGGCATAAAGGCGCTTGACTCCAAAGTGACAAGTACAGCCTCTCATAGATTGAGGTCTAGCAGCCCTATTTCTTGTGTTGAGTCGATATCTCCTGCTTGGCAATATACCACCACCCTCTCCATAATTCTCGGGACCAAAAGAGCACCAATAGCTGAAAAAAAAAAATTGTCAGAAATAGATTCTATTTTGCAAAAACAAAAATGATTCTATACATAATTAATTTCATAAATCAGTGACTTCTCGTGCCTTTGTTTGAAACAGCGGTGGTAGTGGCCGTTATTACTGCGTTAAACAGTAAGGAAATCAAAGGAGTTGGTATTGTGTTGGATTAGTGCAAATTTTAATACTACATGAACTGGTTTATGGAAAACTCAAACCCAGAGATTTACAGTAAGATCCAAAGGAAATAATCTACGATAAATCTGAATTTAAGTCCATTAAAAATTAGTAAATAAAATCCAAACCCGACCTGCATCAAGAATATCAAAACTAATGATCCATTTTTTGCTAATACGAGAATATTTCATGAAACTACACAATTATACCCCTTGATGCATAAGCGAACCGCCACAAAGGTGGTCCGTCGCCACGGGTAAGCAACCAATAAATTTCATGTCCATGAGCAATAGTAAAAAACAAGTAAAACTATAATCATTTTTGGTTGTAAGCCCTCATAATTGCAAACAGGAGCTACGTTACATACTTTGGTCTATATCCTTCCATAGATGATCCCTCATCTTAGCAGTGGTGGCCCAGATAAGAAGCTTACATTCAGAGTACTGTAGCATTTTTGAAAAACTTGTTGCCACCCCCAGGTTGCCGTTAAGAGGGGACTTTCTTCTCCGTTCAACCATGGCTGGCAATGACTCAACTCAGAAACCTCCTCTCAAACCCGTGAAAACACATCAATAATCATCCTCCACTCACCCTAGAGCTTCAACAAGCCTTTTTCTCCTCTCCCTCGACAATCTTCTCCAACTCGGACTACCAAAAACTTGCTGCAGAGACACCATTAAAGAGGAGTAATAGTACAGTCCCCCCCCCCCCCCCCCCCCCCCCCCCCCCTCAGAAGTCATGCACTTCACCCAACTGATGGTTGGAGCCGCTACAAACCATACTTCTACTCAAACAACGGTTCCAATAAAAGCAATTCTCAAAAACCCTATGCGAGCTAACATATTTCAATGTTCTTCGTCTCAAAAGAAACAAGAATAGGACCAATTTGAATCCATTTCTGTATAACAACATTTAAATAGATCAACGGAATTGAAATCACAGTATAAGAAAGATCTGCTTAGTGCTCAGTAAGCTCTTAAAAAACATAGAGCAAATTATTGGTGGTAAGGATCTTGTGGTGGAGTTGAGCAAGAGACGGTACACGAGATGATTGAGTGTCTAGAGTGTATACCAGCTACTTGTATCCAGGGATGTCTTAATGGTGAGCTTAAGAAGGGCATCTGTTTCAAGGGATGCCACAATGTGCCTGTTTCTGGATTTTGCAAGGAGAAAGGGCCAAACAATGCTAACAACCAAGTAAGCAAGATAAGCAGCAACTCTCATGAGAAGATAAATGTTTATAATATGCCTTTCAATGTCCTCTCTAGCCAACAAGCAGACTCAACTCCTCCTACACCTACTTCACTGACCACCACGAATGATCACCCTGACCACCTACCAAATGGAACCAATCTAGCTCAAAGAAATGCTTCCAACACAAATCACCCAACCTCAGAGCCACAACAACCATATTCAATTGAGTCTCAGAACTAATCCCCTAAGCCTGTTGCTACCACACCTCCATCACCTCAACTGCCTTCTCCACAAAATTCAAACTATAACCTGTGACTCAACAGCCTCTCGCTCAATTCGAAAATTCAATGTTCCAACCACACTCACCAACTAGTACTCCTGATTGTGCAATTGATAGATGTAAAAAAGGCAATTGTCACCAAAATAAATGCCCCACGTGTAACCTTATCTCCTCAATTAAAGGATTTGCCCACACTCCAGCCTAATAACCTTATCAATAACAGCAATCTCTATGCGAGGGACACAAAAGGCACCGTCCAAACCAGAAACTGGACACAGCTAACGGGGAGCTTCTTCTAAAGCAAGGGGGAGAATCAAATTATCCTATCACCAACCTAACATTATAAATGGTAATGCCTATGTTACAATCTCTAAGAATGACCTTGCAGAAAACAACAAAACCTGTGAGACATACCTGGTTGGCAACTTTGTGGGCAAAAGACTATCTTCCAAATTTGTTAAAGACACCCACACACAGCTTTGGAAATTGAAAAAAAAAAAAAAAAACTTTGAAACGACAAACCAAGGATTTGAGCTCCATTTTTTCACATTCTCTTGAAATGAGGATAGAGATAAGGTTTTGGAGATGGGTCCTCAACACATTGATAGCAGGGTATTCTTGATAAGGCCTTGAAAGTCATTCATTGGCATGGAGCCAATTGAGTTGAATTCATTACCCTTGTGGGTGATACTTAAAAATATACATTTTAACATGAGAAACAGTGATGGTATTAGTAGAATTGCTAACCATGTTGGCATCCCCATCCCCCTAGACAAAGCTAAGCTACAGAAGAAACGCCTAACAAGTCTTATGCTAGCGTCTGTGTGGAGGTTGAAGCTAGCAGCAAGCTGTATACAACTATCCCATTGATCTATGATACAGCAAGAGTGTACACTGTGCATACTGAATATTCCTGGAGGTTGAAGCTAGCAGGAAGCTGTATACAACTATCCCATTGATCAATGATCCAGCAAGAGTGTACACTGTACATACTGAATATTCCTGGAGGCCAATTAAATACACACACTGCTCTATATTTGGTCAGTCTACAAAGGGATCCCCCAAAGCAAGAAAAGAAAAGAAAGAAGAGAACAAACAAAATAGAAACCAAGAGTAATTTTGGCTAAAGAAGAGTGGTGTAAAATGCAATGGAATAAAGTTAAAAACAGGAAGTTCATGAGGTGAATAGTGGGAGACTACAGCTACACAAAGTGGAGGCACATATAATATGTATCACCAAACAACCAGGATTCTAATGATAATGAATGGAAAGTACCAAATGCTAAAAATACAGCCCAACATGGAAAGAATCCTCCAAAAACTACTAATATCCCGCTGCCTCCAATACTTAGTTTGAGGCCCTATAAAATATCTTAGAAGAGGAAGACACAAGTGGTAAGGATGGCATATCTGAAAATTCAACAGAAAGGCCCAGAGAAACCAAGAACTTACAACTTTAACCAACAGCAGTCCCAGCAATAAAGAGCCCTCATATAGCAATGGAACGGAACTCTCCAAAAGTGCTCTCAAAAGAGCCAAAAAGAAAGCTAATAGTGCAGAAATAAAATGCAAACCCAAAACGTGATGTGTAGCTACACAACCAGGGGGGGGGGGAGGGGGGGGATAGTCATCAAACGCCAGTTAAAAATGGATTCACTTTCAAATGAAGGAGAGGAAGTTACTCTAATCTACTGCTAATTTCTTACAGGTCATTGGGAGCAGAAGAACCCACAGTTTGGAGTTTACCTACCCTCCTAGGATAGTTTCCCAAGAGAGAACTTAAGTGAGTTGATAAATGGAAGGGAGAGGGCACCTATTGTATAGTAGGGATACTTGTGGTGGTCTAACTGAGACTAAGGTTGATGTTTCACATCCCTGGCTTATGTATTTCCCCAAAAGTATCTTAACCCTAAGTAGGGGCATACCATTGCGTGTGAGAGTCCCTTTCTAGCCTATGTTTGTTGTTTACAGGATGAGTATGATAGCTACTGTATTACTATATCTTTGTGGGAAAGTATTTGCTGCAGATTCAAAATGTTATTAGAGATTCCTGTTAAGGTCCGCATGGACTTTAAGAACATATTTTTAGTGGTCTATCTGAGACTAAGGTTATGTTCCAAATACCCCAGCTTATGTATTTCCCCAGAAGTATTTTTACCCTAGGTAGGGGCCATACCATTAAGTATGAGTGCCCCCATGTAGCTTGTGTTTGATGTTTACAAGATGGGAGTATGATGCTACAGTATTACACATTGAGGAGAAGTACCTTTGCTGCAGATCCAAAATGGTATTGGAGATTCATGTCAAGGTCTGCATGGACTTTAAGAGCGTTCCTAACAACTATTGGATATCAAGGAAATGCACGCCTTAAAAATTGTTAACCTAAGTTATATTTACAGGGTATTACAAGGCCTGGTCAAAACGCATATATGAACACCTATGGGGACAGCTTCACCATAGTGGAAATATGACTCAGATGAGATTGGGAAAGGGAAAGAGTGAGCTCTCTAGGGTTTGGGCCACATTGAGAGATGGTTTGTGTGTTGGACTTGTTACCACTATTTCTAATACTGGTACTGAGGTAGCAAAAAATAACAAGGAACCACTATACCCATGCGGTAATCTTTTTTCTAACTTTTATGATCTTGTCTTATCAGGCATCCAATCTACTGAACAAAAAGCCCAAAACATGTCTGGAAGGTTCTGTGTTGTGGGGGGGGCGTCTTTACATTGTGGACTCAAACTCAGCAATACAAACACCATCAAGTTGGTTGCAAACTCTCATTGGGTTCTGGCAATTTACCTACTTTTGTTGGTTTAATCTCTTGTTCCCAGTGGCTTGGTCCACTAAATTTCTATTTCAGGGCTGCAGGTGTTATTTGGACACTCTCAACAAGAAATCGCCCTTATCTCTCATTATCAGGCTCTCAATTCTCAATGGACACCCTTCGGCTAATCTAAAGGGACCGAGTTCAGGTTACAAAGGGATGATGTACATGACTACTCCAAATTGTGTGACTCCTAATCACATACATCTGGTTGGGTAAGATCCTCTGAAGTTGGCAAAGAGAGTACTGCTGATTGGACCTTGGTTTGGTCTGTTCCTACTCAAGTTGAAGTCTGCCTTTTTTTTCTAACCCAGATTTACTGTTATACTGCTAGTGAGTGCATTGTGCAGGTTCTAAGAAGGCCAACTCAACTATTGGCATCTCACAAGTATATGCTTGGCAAGAGCAGTAGATTACTGAAGCCTGCGGACTGTATTATATCCAGGGAGTGGTGCCTGGTTGAGGCATTATTCAGAAGCATTACACCCTCAAAATTGTTCTTAATGTCAGAGTTGTTTAAGATTGCTTGTTAGACCAGTAGACGGCTTAATGACATCTTAAAACAAAAAGAAGCAAAGTCTTTAATTGGCAATACAAACTGGGTATCTTGAGGCTGGTGGAGAACAATGTTCAACATCAGAAGCTTTTTAAAATTCAGAGTACAGTTTGCCCTGGGTGGAAGATTTTGGACAATTATGAGTTAAGTGAATTGGGCAGAATTCAGGTGTGTTATGATTCTAATCTAGTTTCAATGTTACTTATCCACAGGAATGATCAAAACTATTTCTGCTGAGGCCACCTAGTACTGGATTTAAATTCCATTGTATCTATAGTGTATGGTCACAATGAACCTTATACTAGGAAAAGACTGTAAGCCAAGATTGATGAAGTTGTTCTTGGCATGAATGATCCCTAGCTGGTCCAGGGGGACTTTAACTCCGTGAACACAAATGATAAGTTGGTGAAGAGCTGAGATTAGAACCTATCATTGCATTGATTATGTCCACTATATTCAAAGGGGCTGGCCTTGTTGACTGTAACTATAAAGGCTACACTTTTACCTAGCCAAACTGTCAAGTAGGGGATAATTGGGAACTCGCCAAGATTGATTGAATAATGTGTAATGCTGAGTGGCTTGCTGCCAATGCTGATTCTGAGGCAACCTTCCTCCAACCTGGGGTCCTCTGGCCATTTTCCTGTGGTGTTAGCTCCAGCCATGCCCCAAGCTAGGGGTCCTTCACAACTTAGATTCTTCAACTGGTGGGCTGAAAAAACAGAGTTCAATGAAGCTTGGGATAAGAAGATTGATTGAATTCCAATATATGTTTTGATTTAAAGCTTAAGATGTCAAAAACAAACACAGAGAATGGATCAAGGACAAGAAGGGTGGGGTTAGTAGCAAGAGTTACCTTTGCTAAAAATCAAATGGAGAGCTCAAACTATGCTTCAGTTTTATCCCTTCAGTTATACTTTTGCTGAAGATGAAAAAATCAAAGTTAAGACTTATGGGAAGTATGCCAGAGTGGAGGAATCATTTGCAATGCAAAAATCCAGGATGACTTGGCTCATCTTGGGAGACCACAATACCAGTTATTTCCAAAAATCTAACCAAGAAAGAAGATCAAGGAATAGAATATCTAACTGCAGCCGACGGTAGTATCATTGAAGAACCTGATGCCATTGGTAGGAAATGTGTATCTTACTTCATAGGCATCTATGGCACCGACCATCCTGAGAACTATAACCAAGAGACTCATTCATGGGTTCAACTTACTGTCTGAGGCTGATCAAAATGCCCTGTGCAAGCAGAAGTAACTGTTAATCCTCTCTCTAGCATTGATGATAATAAAGCCCCTTGTCAAGATGGATCATTTTTTTTGAAGAAAGCTCAGCCTGTGGCGGGAAAGGACTATTTGAAAGCTATTCTTATTTTTTGCGGAAAAAGAAGAAGTAAAATGCTTAGAATTATTAATGATACTACAATCACTCTTATTCCAAAAGCTTGATTTGTTAATCTGGATTGTATAATGGAGTAATAAATATACCCCCCCCAAGCAACATTGCATCAATTATGAGATACATATTGGCTATTATATCTTCCCAAAATACCATCTGGGTTCAGAATAACTTCATTAAAGGTAGGAAAATTTTAGCAAATCAAGATACCCAATGATTGCTCTTCGTAATGAAGAAAGATACTCAAGCATATAACCGAGGCTAGTGAAATTGCCCTACTTTTGATTGGCAATGGGAATAAGACTAGTCTATGGGAGGGTTTCCTCGACAACTTCAATATCACTCTATACTCCATAGAAATGCCAAAGTAAAATGCCTAATCTAATCGGGAATGGCATGTAACTAAATCTGCTTCTCACTCTCTTGGAGATGTGACTGATCATATTGAGGATCCTAGTATTAACCAGCACTCTGATGATGAGATGTATTGACCGTCTCCTCGACAGGAGGGTATGAGCTATATAATACTTATGAGGCTATTAGAGATGTTAATCCTAGTGTAAATTGGGGGAAAGTGGTGTGGCACGCACACTCCATTGCTAGACACAACTTCATTACCTAGATGGCACAACGTAAAGCTCTAAGAATCCTAGACAAACTCTAAAAAGCGGGGCACAACTAATGACTAACAGATGTGCCTTGTGCTGGAACAACCCTAAAGATGAGGAGCATCTATTTTTAGGCTGCAAGTATTAATTAGGTATACCAGAGTTATTGGCCTTGGAGAAATGAAACCCAATGGATCATGAATGAATTTTAAGGGCAAAAATGGTATGGCACTACCATCAAAAGACTTACCTTCAACTTCTATATCTATCATATTTGGGGAGAGCGGAATTTTTGAATTTTTGAAAAGAAAGGCATCCCCCTGGAAGTGTTTTCTTCAAAATTATGTCTGAAATCAGAATCAAGATGTCCTACAACAATGAGATAACTCTTGTTGACAGCCCTCGGTCCAGGCAATTCCTAAGCAATTGGAACTTAAATAGCAATCTTACCCGGAAGCCCCATATTAAATGTAAGTGAGAACCTGCCCAGCTGCCCTCCCTCCTCTCCATACTCTTAACACTGATGGCTATGTGGCCAACAATGAGAGAAATTGGGGAGCCATAATTAGGGACTACAACGTAGTCCCCTCGCTGTAGCCGCTGGTAGTTACAATTCATCTTCTATTACTACTCTTGAACTTAGGGTAGTGGAGATTGGCCTTGTACTGGCTCTTTCTGCTGGTATCAGGAAAGTATGCATTGCTCCAGATTCTAAAACTGTGGTCTATTACCTCACGAGGGCATCAACACCTACCTGGGACTCCAAGCTTCTTGTTGTTAAGATCATGAAATTTCTTGACAGATTTGAAAAGCACATCTACAAGGAGATTAACCAAGCTGCTGACAACTTGGTAGGTACACACCCAAAAACTGAATTCATAGAGATCACTCCAAGCTCATTTTCTCAAGATCTAAGACCGTAGTATAAGGATGACATTGGGACTATGTAAGAGAGTGTAATTAGTGGTTCTTTGGTGTTAGGCTCTCCTCCTCCTATCTGTAGGATGAGGGAGTTGTCCCCACCTTGTAATTAGTTCTTTTTCGTTTGTATATTCATGGGGGTTTGTCCCCCAGCTTGCCTTGCAAAAAAAGAACGAAAAGAAGGTAAAACTAGAAATGAACGATACTTACACCCTATGTTCCAAATATTCATCAATCTTGTAGCTCTTTAAGCAACCTTTTACTCTTTTTCGTCCTCTTTCAATGTGGAACCGTGTTGGATATTCAATGTTGGAACATTCTCCAATTATAAACGCATCAACTCGATCGTAAGGAATAAGAGCGACATCATCATGGTGTTCATCGTTTCCTACTTTAGTCCAGTTCAGGTCAGATGATGAGAAGTCTTCTTCTGGTGGATCTTGCACGGGAACATTTAGGATGGATTCTGCTATCTCCATCTGTAGCTGCTCCTTGATGTTGTGGAATCCTTAGACAACACAATCTCTGCAAAAAGTTGGATATAAGTTTAATACGCTGAACAAACTAAGAACACACAGATGCCTAGAGTATGTTTAACTATAGCCAATAATCTGTGAATTTGTTATCCCGCATAGATAGCTCTATGACTATGACTATGACTATGACTATGATTATGACATGCTGTCACTTTTTAAGAAGTAACAAGGAAATGTAAAAACTTGGCCAAAAAATATGTAATAGCGGAATGTTAAGTCGAAGCTTTAGGTGGGTTCAAACAAGATTAGAGTGTTAAATAAAAAAATACAATGTTTGTAGGTCAAACTTTTTAAAGCTTCGAGTTCAAAGATTTTTTTCTGCAAGATTATAGTTGTAAGGGATTCTACATTTCAACAAAAAGTAGTATGTTGTATCAGGAGAAAAAATACTTACGTAGTTTGCACTGGAAAACATACAATCTTGACAAATTAAGGAAAAAACTGAACTATTTAAATACCATAGGGAATGAATCCAAGATTTGTGGCCTGAAATTGCGGAACAGTAAGGATTCAAAGCCTGGATAGCCACGAATTTGGAGATTTTGAAAATAAGAGTGAAGAATTGAGAATCGAGATTGATGAACTTCCACGCTGCCTTACATTTTTGGAGGCCTACGATGACTCACATGACCAAGCCACTTTTCGGTTTTTGATTACTTTATGCTTTTGTGACTTTCCTTTATCTCTGTATGCTTTTAGCCAAAGACCCTCATGGGAACAAAGTATGTTTTTTTCTTTTCCTCTAATGAATGATACTCCATTTATGTTATTGTAGAGATATACTCTCGCGTTTGACATCCTTTTCTCAGTATCTCAAGTTTCAACCTTGGGCTTGGGGTTAGAATAATTTAGTGCGCAAGAAGGATCAAAACTTTATATATAATCTTCTTTTTTTATAAATCGGTAGTTTATATAATATCAATGTGAACGCCTGATAGATTGGTAAGCTGAGCCGCCAAGTGTAGGTAAACCTTACAACACCAAAGTTCACTTAGAGTCGAGGAGATATTCACAAGAAACATATCTGCCAGATAAATGCCAGGGCTGAACTTCAGTTAAAGTATGCTACATGTGCAAAATGAAGGGGAGAGACGGCGGATCATGTTTGCTCTATGTGTGGCTGCAAAAAGGATATAAGTCCTCTTCCTCAAAGCAAATAACATTAAAGTGGTTATGCGGGATTTGATCCCTTCAATGCTTTGTTGTTCACCAGGTCTTGGCTTACATTCTAGAAAGAACCTAGGAAATATTTTTATATCATCAACCTATAAGTTGAGGGCGTCACAAGATTGCCCTTAATGCCTTGAGATTACAGGCAAGAATATTGAACTCAATCCCAAACAGTCATCTTTCAGACCAAGCTGCATCAGTCATCAAAAGAAAACCTTGCGCCTTGCCTTTCAGTGAGCAGGTTCAAGGTCCATGTTTCAACTGAGAGTAAGACACATTTTGACCCTTTGGTGTGGAAATGGTAGAAAATAAGACTGGAGCACTGAATAACATATCAGTAATAGCATAATCTTTCTGTTGAAAAATAAACATATTCCACTTTCCCATATAACTGAAACCAAAGCAAAGAAATGAGAAAGAGTTTGGAGAATATCAGTTGCACTAGTAGCCTGTACTCTCAACTGTCTTAAAGCTCTCCAGAAACTGAAGTTTGGAGTCTCAGTCCTTAGATTAAAAGGTGAAGCAAACCAAACCTTAGCGGGTTTGGTACATGTGAAAAAGGCATGTGTGATAGTTTCAATTTCTTTATCACAAATAGAGCAAATGTTAAGACGAAACAATGTGATTTGTACACAACCTGTTTTTGACTGGGAGTAAATCCTGCACGATCTTCCAAGAAAACATTTGTGCTCTAAATGAAAGTTTAAACTTCCAAATAACCTTATACTAAAGTTTCTTCCAACTATTGTCAAGATGTGAATTATGTTGTGACTGAGTAGTGTTTTGCGCCTCCATAGATAACACCTTATAAGCAGATTTTACAGTGTAAATAGGATTTATTTCAAGTATCTAAGTGGAGGAAGAGGAATATTAAGAATATGAGTGGCCTCGTCAGGAGAAAAGACGGAATGAAATCAATTGATGGTTCCAGGTTCTATAGGTTCTATATTGGGGATCAATTAAATCATAAACCCATTGAACAGATGGATCATTTAGTTGATTAGTAAGAGGTTTCAATTGTGGAAAAGTATGCACCCAATTATCCTTCCAGATGTGCACATTTGTTCTTGTTCCAATTGTCCATCCTATTTTGTTTAATCTGATCTCTAGCATGGATGACATCCTTCTAGAACCTCGAGTGCTGTGATCTTTTAGTTCAGTGTAAGAAAGGGGTATTTGCAAAGTACTTGGCTTTGAAAATTTTAGTAACAAAAGCATCATGCGGCTCATAAATGAATTTCCATGTGTATTTTCCAAGTAATGCCACATTCTGGAGATATGCATGTCTAATGCTCAAACAACTCTGTTGTCTGGTTTTAGTAATGTTACCCAATGCCACTAAATGCTTCTTTTTAATACCCTCTTCGATGATGCCCCACCAAAAATCTCTATTTAGATCATCTAGGTTATTAAGGATTGATCTAAGTAGAAAAGCATTATTCATTTGATAAATAGGAATGGCTGAAGATACACTCTTGATAAGAGTAATTCTACCTGTTTGACTAAGTGTTTGGGATTTCTAACTTTGAAGCTTAGTTTGAACCCTATTGAGAACATATCTATAACCCATTTTCTTATACCTGGAGAGAATGACAGGTATTCCTAAGTATTTGGAGATAATGTGTGTTCTCTGTATTCCTAGGATTCTTCTAACAATGTTACCAAGTCGACCAGGAATATTGGGACTAATAAACACTTCAAATTTACTATAATGTACTTCCTGTCCTGAAATCTAGCTTTAGTGCATGAGCATTTCTTTGATGCCCGCCTGATACCCGCCTGAGCTTCAATAATATTTTCCCTAGAAAATAAAAAGGAGTCATCTGCAAAAAAACATATGGGATATTGGTGGAACAAATCGTCCAACCTTAATTCCATGCATATGTCCTTGATGTTCATTTTGTAGCAAAATTCTAGAAAAATATTCAGTACATAATATGAACAAGGTGATAACTGATCCCCTTGTGGCCTTGTCTAATACCCCTGCTAGGGGAGAAGAGACCAAAAGGGGATCCATTTAACTTAACGGAGTAGGACGTACTAGTGACCAGGTTCGTGATGGAGTCCAAAATGTATCCTTGAAAACCAAAGTGCTTTAAAATTTGTTCCAAGAAATCCCACTCTAATTTATCATATGCTTTACTTATGTCCAAATTAATGGCCATACAACCCTGAATCCTTTTTCTTCTTCTTTTTGAGAGCATGACGAGTTTCATGCACAATAGTCACATTGTCTTGTATTAATCTACCCTGAATAAAAGCATTTTGGTAGGGACCTATCATTCGAGAGAGTAAAGGCTTGATCCTATTAGCCATGACTTTTGAAAAGATTCTCATAATAATATTGCATAAACTAATAGGTCTAAAATCTGAAACAATGGTGGAGTTTTTAAATTTTGGAATAAGTGTGATGTTGATGTGATTGAGAGACTTAAGGAAATGTTGTGAGTGAAAGAGATGGTTATGTATTTGTTGAATATCAATCTGTAAGAAATTCCAACATTTTTGTTAAAAGAAAGGTGTGAAACCATCTGCCTTGGTGCCTTGTATGGTTGCATGGTGAAAAGGGCAATTTTTATCTCTTCCTTATTGATATCTTTATTCAAACCAAAAAGCATCTCTCTTAGGTAAGAACAGGCTAGATAACTTGGGCAACATGATTTTCAATATTAGTGTTTGGGTTTCTTTGTGTTGTAAAATGTTGTGTAAAGTAATGAACAAAAGCTCGACCTATTTGTTCTCTGTCATTCATCCATTGTCCTTGATTATCTTTTAAAAATTCAATTTTGTTTATGCTTCTTCTGAGTTTAGTAGCTTTGTGAATAGTTAGTATTCTTATCGCCTGCTTTCAACCAAATCTCCCTAGATTGGTCCCTCTAATAACATTCCTCTTTTTCAATAAGGTGTTGAAGATGAATTTGCAAAGTATGGAGCTGCCATGGATTTTGAAGGATTTTGTGTTGTTGTAAAGCACAATTTGGTGTTCAGCTTCTCCAATTTGTTGTTTAAGGTCTCCAAAATTAGTCTTATCCCATTGTTTAAGAGCCTAATTTAGGCATGTCAATTTGGAGTGAAACCTGTAGGAAGTATACCATAGCAAGAACTTGTGGTCCAATTATCAGTTATAAATTCCAGACATTTAGGAAGCTTGAACCAATAGGACTTAAAATAGAATTGTTTGGGCAAATTTTCAGGGATGGGCTTTGTGTCCAACATAGTTATCCCATAATCGGAAGTAGTAAGTGGATAGCTATGAAGGATAGCTCCAGGAAATAAAGTGTTTCAATTAGTATTCCTAAAAGCCCTATCAATATGTTGTCTAATGTGTTGCCCTTGGCAATGTTTATTTGACAAGGTAAAAAAAAGACACCAAAAAAAGGTAGATCAAGTAAACCAGATTGAGTTATAAAATCTGGAAAAAAAAAAGGATTGACATGAAAGGGTGTGTTATAATCAGACACTATATCATCAGAGTAAAGCATTTCATTAAAGTCTCCTATTATAATCATCCAAAGAGTTATTGAAGATTTTACAAAAAACTATCAAATTGTTCCAGAGTAAAGGCCTATTTTGTTTCTCATGCATCCCATGTACAAAAGGGAAAGTTCAAATTGTGTTAGGTGGATAAGAAGTTATGGTAGTTAAGACCGACGACGTCAGGAGGAGGTCTTCTTTTGAATAGATATTGGAGGCAAAAAGGAGTTGCTGACATCAGCTACGTCCACCAAACTTTCGCTTAAGTTGACAAAATTAGCCCCGAAACTCTTCTCTATGTTGAGTAATCTATAAAGGGTAAAACGGTATATTCCATCTCTTTCTCTCTAATTTCTCTTTTCTCTCGCAATCTCATATGTATTTCTCGCAAATCTCAATAATGGAAACTCTCTCTCCCTTTTCACATGCATGAAATCAAGCCATCTCCTTCTCCGAACCATTAGTGAAACAAAACCCCGAGCTCTACCAACATATCTCTGCGGCCCAACCACCATATCCTCCCCAAATTTGATTTTAGAACATTAAGGTTTTCGAATTCAATTTTTATAGTTGTCGATTTCATCTCTCTCGCTCTTTCACTTTCTCTGGATCAGCAAAATCAATGCTTGATAAACAGGGATCAAACCCGAAGATGTGGTTGTTACGGCGATCGTCCTTGACTCTGGTTTGCTTCAACTTTGGTGTTAAATCAACAAAGATTTCTATCTTCAACAAGGATTTGCTTCTTTAAATCATCAAAGTTACAGTTCAATCCATGTTCGATTTCACGGAGCTATATTTGGCGATTCGACGATTTTCAGAATGATATCAAAGGTTTTCTTATGTGTGATGTGCTTGATGGTTTGATACCAAAAATGGAATATATGCCAGTGTAACTACTATATGATATTGATTCTCTCTTTTTATAGTTGAACCTGCAATTTGAGCACACATTGGCGCGCAAATGATCCAAAGTGATATCACTCATTACAACAAAGAGTTTGTGGTAGATATTCTGATTTTGTTGCTGCAAATTCAATCAAATCTATGATTTTACTGTGGAGATAAATTTTTTGGTGGTCTCCCTTTAAATCCGTCGTCGTCTTAGCTTAGATATTGGAGGAATTGGTAAGAATGGCATGTCCCAGGTTATTTGGCGGGGAGTAATGTAGAGAGTACAAAAATATTCATGTGTCACGGAACAAAACATATATATATCGTTTTGGAATGTTCATATGGTATTTGTAAGTTCGAGTATTACTTAAATTGAGTAAAACTGAATGGTATAAGAACGATTCCTTTATTTTGCATTAACATATTATAAGGATAGACAATGAACTCCTTGCAAGCTTTGAAGAATTGGGAAGTTCCTTAATAAGGTTTCCTAAGATGATTTTACATTGGGCTATACTTCAGCATGAACAAGTCATACATAAGTTAAAATGTTGTATGTCGGGGAACGTCACAAGCTAAGGACTGCATCAGGTTCAAAAAGCTATTCTTGGTTTAAGCACATCATTAGTAATAACTTTACACAAATTACCATGGCCAAATTGACAATTGTAATGTTTATAATTTCATCGTTAGTGCCCTTTTAGAGTAAGATTGGAAGGAATCATTATGAGAAGATAGGATAAAGATGATAGATGGGGTATAGGTGCTAAACATACAACAAAGGGAGAGATGTTGAACAACACTAGCACAGCGTCGGTCATCCCACCGTTTAGCGGTATAGAAGGGATAATGAGAGAGTTGTGATACCCTAGTTGGGTTTTTATTTAGAGCTGAAGTGTGTATCCAATTTGGTTTCCATCTAAATGTGGGTTTTCTTTCAGTGTGGCAGTTTTGTGGTCACCGCCACAATTCTAAGAAGTAAATAACAACAGTCAACAGATAAAATTCAATCTCAAGAGAAACCTAGCTCTGATGAACAAAATAAAGATATGGCAAATATAGTAACTATAGGAGTAACAAATCAAAGAGAAAAGAAGTTTTAGTACCTGATAGTGGCCAAGAAAACAACTTCAATTGTAAGAGAAATCCTCAAGTACTGGTGCTCAAATCTCTCTATAACAACAACCCACAAAGGAATTTTGATTTGGGGATGGTGATTTGCAGTAAGGGTTTTCAATTTAGAACAAAATCTAAGAAGTTAGGGTTTCAATTTGTAATTTCAGAGGTAATTAAGAGTTTAGGAGGACAAGAATTTGAAACCCCAAATTCAAGCAGTCATTGAAGTTGAGAAGAAGTTTGGTGAGAGAGAGAGTTCTTAAACCCTTGTTTCTCATTTCTTTCAGCATGCAAGGCTTAAGACTTAGGCTGAGCATGGGTCTGTTCGGGTAGGTTAGGTGTACTAGAACCGAAACCGAAAATTTTGGTTTCTAAATATGCAAACCGAACCGGTCAAATATGAGTAAAAGTGAAACTGAACCAACAAAATCGAAACCGATAGCATATCTCTTTTTAATTCAGTAAATTGACGAAATCCCAATCGCAAACAAAATTATTTGCATATAGATAAGATTTACGAACCGAAACACCCTAAATCCATAGTATTTTTTATAATTGTCTAAACGCGAACGAAAAAACTTAATCCCAATCATTTATTGAAAGAGAGAAAAAAAATAACGGCTTAAATCCAAAGAGAACTAATAAATACTTTTGAGAACTCTATTAAAGTAACACAATAATCACAAAATAGGATTTCATGATCTCAAACTATTGAATTTCAGTTGTACAATTCAAAGAGGATTTTGAAGTCGTTAGCTTTGATTGATCATCGAGATCCAGTTGGGAAACTACTGATGTGAAGCTCTTACAATTCTCAAATAATTTTCAAGAGAAGAGATAAAGTTTGGTCCATCTGTATTAACTCATTGTTTATGATTTTTCTTCCGTGGTGTTGGGTCTTAATTAGAAAGGTGTATAAAGAGAGCATTAAATATGTTTGTGAGATGGGGACCTGTGATAGATGTTGATTACAGAGATAAGATTGGAACCATGAGTTGGTGGGTATGTAAAGTGTAAACTACGGAGATAAATGTTTCTCGGTTCAGTTCAGTGCTTTCGATTTTTGTATATGAGGAACCGAAACCAAAATCGAACTCTTTTGGTTCTCTTTTTTAAAACCATAACCGAAACCGATAACCTAGACACTTAACCGTTTTAGTATAATATGGTTCAGCTCGGTTCGTTTTTTCGGTTATATCGGATTTATGCTCAACCCTAATGCAAGTCTTTTTCGTTTATGTATGTGCCGAAAATAGTTTTATTTTGTGGCACACCAGTTAGCCGAGCTTGGTAAATATTATGATGTAATATTTAAGGACCGTATGATATACCCCAGTGGATGCGAAACTCTTTGTATTACGTGTTGTATAAAAATAAAAAAGGGTTTACGCGTCCTCCGTCTCTTTTTAGTGGATCAAATTCTTGAAAGGGTTTTGGTAATTTTTTGATGGTATGAATCGGTATCCTATGATGCCTTTTAAAGGATATTTCTATGGAGATATTTTTTTAGTAGGTTGGTGTTTAGATAGTTGTTGTCCCATCTCCATATACATAGATATTTGTTGTCTAGTAATTTTGGTTAATGGATTAAACTGTTCGCTTTTGTTATCATGGGCGAATGTGTTATCTTTTTTTCTTTTTTGTAGCTAAAGGTATCCGGCCATCTCGCACACGGACCGTCAATTCCCGATTAGATCCTCTAGGGCTCGTGCAATAGCCCATAAACCACACGAACATGGCAAGCCGGCACAAGACCAAGGGGGCCACACCAACCTCGACTTGTTATTTATGAAGTTGCATGCCCTATTTTTATTGTGATAGGAAGAATGTGTCATGACCCCACTCTACGAGCATTGATATTGTTCTCACATAACTACTGCGGATCTTCTGCAGTGTGAGATTTTTATTCTTAAGAAAAAGCCTCGGTGACATGTAGAGTGAAATCTTAACTTAGGACCATACACCTTGCAGGATCTTAAATAATGTGGGACTAAACCATTGGTACTACCATCACCGCTAATGGGCTAAGCATTTTTCAAATACCTGCTCAACCGAGGTGTTACAGTCCCCCCACCTTTAAGATTGAGCCGTCCTCGGCTCTGAATACCATTTTGTCATGACCCCACTCTGCTAGCACTGATTTGTTCTCACTTAACCACTGCGGATCTCCAGCAATGTGGGATTTTTCTTCCTAAGAAAATGTCTTGGTGACATGTAGAGTGAAATATTAACTTAATGACCATACACCTGGCAGAATCTTAAATAATGTGGGACTAAACCATTGGTACTACCATCACCGCTAATGGGTTAGGCATTTTTCCAATACCCGCTCAGCCGGGGTGTTACAGTCCCCCCACATTTAAGATCGAGCCGTCATCGGCTCTGAATACCATTTTGTCACGACCCCACTCTCGAGCACTGATTTGTTCTCACTTAACCACTACGGATCTCCAGCAGTGTAGGATTTTTCTTCCTAAGAAAAGGCACCGGTGACATGTAGAGTGAAATATTAACTTAAGGACCATACACCTAGCAGAATCTTAAGCGATGTGAGACTAAACCATTGGTACTACCATCACCGCTGATGGGTTAGGCGTCTTTCCAATAGCCGTTAAGTCGGGGTGTTACAGAATGCGAGACATGAGCAAATAGAGACTGATGTGGGTTCAAGTTATGTTATACCGGTCGGGTAAACATGACTCAACCCAAATTTTTAAACGGTTCAAACAGGTCCGGTCCGGTTGACATGTTTCTTAAAAAGTTAGGTCGATCTATGTTCAGTGGCCCGTATAATAAATAGGTTGGGTTCGGGTTTGAGGTTTCCTGACCTGAACCCGAAATGACCTCCCTCGAACCACTTGCCAGCTCTAACCTTAATTATTAGATTCATGTAAGATTGGCAACATTCAAAAACCCAACAACCATATCTTCAGGAAAAAATCGACACAACAAACAAAGACATTTGTTCCATCTAACTTACAACCAATGTTTAAATTGATATAACTTATAAGAATGAGAGAAAAACACAAAAACTCTAAAGACTACAACCTATAAACTTGGCTATATGTAGCCTACAATAAAGGGGAAGGATTTAGAGACACTCAATTCTCAAACATTAAAGACTCACTCAACCACAACCACTCATCTCTATTAGATGAGTGGCTCTCAAAATTAGTCTTTTATATATAGGGAAATTAGGTAGAAAACCATGGGTCCAATCAGCCCCACTCTTCCTCTAGCTGGCAGCAGACTTTTCCATCTCTCTCTCTCTCAAATTCAAAATTTGAACGACCCATCATATCTCTCTCACTCTCATATCACACACACACTCTCTCTCTTATTTCACTCTCTCTCACTCGTATCAAACTCTTTCATATCACTCACTCTCTCCCTCTCTCGTATCACATTCTCTATCTCTCTCTAATATGACACATATTTATCTTTTTCTCTCTCTTGTTTTTTCTCTCTTTGGTGATTCCTCAACCACTGATTACAGGAGAAATTCTCATCACCGGATAATTCTTATCATAGTGTGAGTTATTTCGTCATTACCAACTCTTCCCTCTTAATTACAGCACCTCTCTCTCTCTTTCTCTTACTTTGATTTGTGGGTTTTTGGTTGTGTTTAACCATTGTTTGGTTACTGCCAACGGCAAGTTGTAATGTGAGTCTCCGGAGAAGATGTAGGACTTACCCGGAGAAGAAGGGTAACAACAAAATAATAATGTCGGGTTTGACAATTATTGTCGGGTTCGATAGCATGAGGTTCTTTGTTTATCTGGCAACAAGTCATTAACAGCAAGCAAACATATAAGAATGCATGATAAAATTATATAAACAACTCCAAGACATGAAAGATAGACATGGGAGTTTCCTAATATTGATGATTTCAAACCCCATTAAACATGACAATTATTGTTCGGGTTGCCTCGACAAAAAATAAAATGAGCATCCAATATTGTCGAAATCGACAATATATAGATGGGTAAATTGTTCAAAACCCCATTAAGCATGACAATTATTGTTCGGGTTGCATCGACAAAATATAAAATGAGCATCCAATATTGTCGAAATCGACAATATATAGATGGGTAAATTGTTCAAAACCTCATTAAACATGACAATTATTGTTCGGGTTGCCTTGACAAAAAATAAAATGAGCATCCAATATTGTCGAAATCGAAAATAATATTGGATGCTAGTTATCAATATTATTTTTGTTATTGTCGGGTTCGACAATTTCATTAATAATGAACATCCAATATGTTGGAAAAACCCATGTGTTTTCCTATGGTTTGAATGTCATTTTGGTGTGTTTACTTTTAGTCCCACATTGGATAAGTGAAAAAAGGATTTTTACTTTATAATGGGTTGCACACTACTATCATATGTAGCATGTGTAAGTAGGTGGTGCCCTCACGCGTGTGTGAGGCGAGTGTGTGAAGGCTTGCAATATGGGGACGCCCATGGGCTTGTGTCCAGGACCCACCTAGACTATTTAATCGTTTTTGGGTTTTTATTCAGAAAAATATACCCATCCATATATTGTCAATTTCGGCAATACTTATGATAAAAAATTTACCCATTCATATATTGTCGATTTCGACAATATTGGATGCTCATTTTGACTAAAGTGATGCACAATCACAAGTATTGTCGAAATCGACAATATATAGATGGGTAAATTGTCGAAATTGACAATATATGGATGAGATTTCGACAATATTGGATGCTCATTTCGACCAAAGTGATGCACAATCACAAGTATTGTCAAAATCGACAATATATGGATGAGTAAATTGCCTTACAAGTGGATTGTCTTGTAAGTGGATTGACATATATTGTCGAAATCGACAATATATGGACGTAGGGCTAGCTTGTATTGTCTATGCACCATCTATAATCGACAAATTTTGCAATCCATGTATAGGGGTAATTACAACATTGACATTAAATAGATACAGACTGAAGTATAGAATAATATTTTATGATTATCTTGCATCACACATGTGCAAGGTATATATTTTGTTCTTCATGATTATCTTGTTCAAGTGGATTGACTGTATCATCCATTGTAGCATATGGCGTTCTCTCTTGACAGAGACCCTTGGTGGGTTCGGATGGTTGGAATCTTCTCGCTTCTCTCATAACCTCTTACTTCTAGAGGAATGCATGATTTAGTACATGGTAGAACAATATTTATGGAAACAAATAGCTGAAAATTGTGAGAATCAACACCCAAAAACAGATCTGAGAATCATCACCCAAAAGCAGATCTTGAATGAAACCTTTAAGCAATTGTTTGAGAGAGAATCAACACCCAAAAGCATATCAAGACCAAAAATTGTTAAAAAAATTAGACGCAGGTGTTGATTCTCAAATCAAAAGGTTGGAGACGATGAAGTCGTGTGGAGGTTTGATTGTAGAAAGAAAGAGAGAGTGAGACATGAATGGTGAAAGAGTGTGATATGATATATATATATATATATATATATATGAGTGATTTCGAATTTGAAATTTGTGAGAGGGAAATTTGTGCTGATGATGTCTGCTGCCAGCTAGAGGGATGAAAGAGAGAGAGAGTGGGACAGGTTGACTAAGCTTTTCCACCTCATTTTTCTAAATAGGAAAAACTTAATTTTAAGAACCACTCATCTAATAGAGTTGAGTGGTTGTGGTTGAGTGAGTCTTTAGTGTTTGAGACTAGAGTCTCTAAATCTTCCCCTTACAATAAAAAGGGAAATGACTATATTGTCATTATACAAACTATTAACATTAATCTACTTCTAACATAAATATCATTATTGAAAAAAATGTTGGCCATTGAATTTTTGAGAATATGTGGATACTTTCAAAATGTTCGGGTACCATTTGCATAAAAACAACTTGAAAATCTAAAGTATGGAAATTTTATTGCTTGTCCATACCCAGTCTCATACTCATCATATGTTCAATGACTACACAAATACGAATTACTAAATAAACCTTCCGCAAGAGCCGCTCTAATGTACCACCACCATCTTAACAGAAACGCCGATATATCAGACCAATACTTTTAGCGATACTCGTGTGTTTTTCCCCAAACTTCCGAGATATCCGCATGTCGACCCACATTCTCAAACTCAACTCTCAACTGCTGTAGTTGGCAAAATAGGAGAGACTCTTGTTGGTAGACTCCAGACTAGTTTGGCTCCAAAATCCCCAAACCAAAGCCCTTTCAAAAAGGTCTCTCTCACATCACAATTGGCTTCTCTTTGAAGTAGAGACTTAGAGAAATGGAGGCAGTTGTAATTGATGCTGGATCAAAGCTTCTCAAAGCAGGACCTGCCGTTCCTGACCAAGAACCTGCCATGGTAACTACTAACTAATTATCTCAATCTCCATTGTTTGTTACCTCAATTGCTAAAAATATATCATGAATTTGAGTTCTCGAGGCGTAATTGTAACCTCGCCTAGTAGAAACAGGCACACAAATTTATCAAAATGCGTCCCCTAATTGTACTTGAATGAATTATTGTTTTAGGTAATTCCTAGTCAAATGAAGCGTACACTTGAAGATGGTTTGGTGGCGGAGGAGATAATTGTTGATCCGGTGGTGAGAGGTTATATTACAGACTGGGATGCTATGGAGGACATGTTGCGCCATGTTTTATATAATGGTCTTGGATGGGAGATTGGACAGGAAGGCCAAATTTTATTCACGGATCCGCTTTCAACGCCTAAGGTTAGTGTTTATTACGACGTTAGTAACATTGTTAGTATACGTGGACGAATGTCATTTCTGTAGTGTTAAAAGTTTATTGTTTTATTTTTTCACAGGCAGTGAGAGAACATTTAGTGCAAATGATGTTTGAAACGTTTAATGTCTCAGGATTTTACGCATCTGAACAAGCAGTACTATCACTTTATGCAGTCGGTCGTATCTCTGGATGTACCGTTGACATTGGGCACGGGAAGATAGGTAAGCATTACTCTGATGATGGAGTTTGTGATAATATCATTTAGTTGATTCTTGCTTTTATGCAAAGATGAATGAGACTCAACTGAGATGAATGAGCCTCAACTGTTCGGGTAGTTCTCTCTCAGTTCTCTTTTATCTTCTCCATATTATGTATTAGTGTGCCGCAAAAATGCGGCAAATTCTTAAGCTCCAAGCTCTATCTCTACAAACTGTCAAATCGGCCTTCACAGCTTTGTCTACTACAACAATTAGACATAGAGGGAAGATTCACAAACCTGCTTATAAGGTTGTCTACAGATATTACATCTTTCCACACTTTTCAATTGGAGACTTAGCTTTGTACCACACCCGATTCATACACGTAAATTATCATCCTGAGACAGAAACTACTTATTTTGCATTATACCCTTCAAATCCTCAGGTACTTCTGCTGCAATTTTGTTCCACTGCCAATTTCCATTCTCATATATCACTTCATTAACTTTGATGTCCCAATGTACATCCATGTTAATAAGGTCTTCCGTTGTTTGATCGCACACCATTACACCAAATACCGTGCTAGAAATTTATATCTCCCTTTCTGAAAACCCATGAAGTATTTACATTCACTGTGGTGAAGGCAAGCCATACTTTTCCATAATTTTGAACTTCCTGTGCAAGATTACCTGTTCCATACCTCATCTTCATATATTATGACCACATAGAGTTGTTGTGCATGTATCTCTATCATTTATATTATCATAAAACTATACTTCATAGCATATAAGCTTCTCACTCCAAATCCCCTTCCTTAGGCATGCAAATTGTATCCCGAGAGATCCATATTTTTTTTTTTCCTTCATAGCTTTTCTAGAAAAAATATATGCAAAGAACTTATCAAGTTTGTCAATCACACGGTTAGGCACATAAAGGCATGCCAAAAGACGAATTGACATGTGGTTAAGATGGTTTCGCGCATTGAGCTAGTTGCTAAAGATTTTGTAGTGGTAAAGTCTATAAGAGAAATTTCTTATCAAAACCATTTTTTCCCCAGTAGACAACAATCTTCCACTCTACTCCATCCTTCATTCTCTTTTTGCACTCTTTGAATCAATGGAGCAAATTGGCAATGTTAACCTTCCATAACTTAGAAGAACCCTAAGATATCTTGGAGGAAACTTTTGAGCATAAAACCACAAGCTCTCTGAATTATGTCTTTCTTCCCACATGTGTAGAGTGATGCAAGTAAATCCCATTTTTGTCTTTATTCACACTTTGGCCAGAACAGGCTTCATACGTTGATAAGAAGTTTGTCAGCCCTTGCGTTGAAGTGTGACTTCTAATTGGAAACACTAGTAAACCATCAACATAAAGTAAGTGAGAGGGGTACGACCCCTCGGAGAAGAGAAATAACCATTTTTTCTTCTTCAAGTTATTTAGTCAAACCTCTAAAGAGCACCTCTTCAGCTAGGGCGACAAAAAGTGAAGAGAGAGGGTCCCCTTGCCTTAATCCCCTAAAGGATTTAAAATAGCCTTTGAAAACCCTTGTAGACTCACTGAAAACCAAGGTTTTTCAGCACTTGAGATATTAGAACAATCCATGTTGGAGAGAATCTAAACTTGGTAAGAACTGCTTTGAGAAAGCCACAACAAGTATATCATAATCCCTACCCATATTCACTTTAACCATGACATTTTTGCCTCTAGGCATTCTTTTCAAATCACCCATCATCTCCTATGCAAGAGAAATGTTTTTACTAATATCTTTTTCAGCCACACAAGCCCCTTGATTTCCTGAGATTAGTTTTGGCAGAATGGAGCTATGTCTCTTAGCTATATCTTGGCAAAGGTCTTGTACACCAGATAACATAGGCTGATAGGCCTATAGTCTCCCAAACCAGTAAGAACCACCAATTTCGGGGTTAAATTAAAAGAGGATGTATATTACCTAGACATAGCTACAGCGTTGAAAACTTATTTAACAATACCAAATACATCCTCTCTAATTAAATCCCATGCAGTGGTGAAGAAAATAGATTTATAACGATCACAGCCTGGAGTGTCAGCAGGAATATTTCATTCCGCAAGGCTTTTTTAACCTCATTCAAAAATGGAGATTGTAGCAGCATATTTTTATTATCTTTGGTCACCGACGCATGAATGCAAGATAAAAGCTCATTGGCTACATTTACATCAGATGTTGTAAGAGTGTTTTTGCAGTATTTGATTGCAGCATCATGAATAGTTGACATGTCTTGCATTATAAAACTATCTGGTAAAGTAAAAGTGGAGAGGGAAGAGAATTTTCTTGTGTGACTTTGTGAAAGAAAGCAGTGTTACTATGTCCAGCCTCGAGCTCTTTGATCCTAGATTATTCTCTCCAAAATACTTCCTCCTTATATAACATGTCAGATTGCCGCAGCTTCACCTATGCTAATTATGCCCCCAATTCTTCATTCCAGCCCAATTGTAGCTGGTAGTCAAGGCTTGTGATTTTGTTTTGTAGCTAATCAATATTTCCTTGAACATTTCCAAAAACTTCAGAATTCCTTGGTTTGAGAGCTCTCTTAACTAGTTTTAATTTGTAGGGTAGAAATGACATAGACCTTCCATTCACACTTCAGGCCAATTGGCTTTGACAAGATTCATTAAATTTATGTAATACCCACATTCTGAGAAATAGTAGAGCTCTTGGCCCAGTGTACATCTCATCCTTTGAAGTAATTCGAGAGTGATGCATGATCAGAGCACACTCTAATCTCTATCATGGTGATAGAATTTTTGTGCTGGAAAGGAAGTAACAAACTTAGCATTCATACTTTTTCAAAAAAACTTAGCATTCATAACCACTTATCAAGCCTGACCTCCTTGCATCTCCTTGCTGTTCATTACACCATTTGAAATTAGAATTCACAAAGCTAGCCTCCAACACTCCAGTATCATGTATCATATTCTTTCATAGAGCACTCATTAGCCAATCTCCATTCAATCTTCTCACTGTTATTTCAGATAGTATTATAATCTCCTACCATCCCATGGTCCACTTACAGTGTTGGAAATTAGAGTAAGATCCTCCCACAACACTCTTGTATCACTTGAACGACATTTAGCATAAACAAGTGTTACTTTAGCATCCACATGTCTTCACAATTAATAGAACAATGCAGAAATTGGCTATAAGCTGATGAAACTTCAACAACATAATTACCCATCCTTGAGCAGCATTAAAAGAAAAATCTAAACAATTTATTGTTCTTAAATTATCTTCAATCTTAGTCACCTCCAAAAAGGTTCTAACAAAATAATAATTGGAAGTTCATGAATCCTGACTAACTTTTTGAGATGATTAATAATTTTATCATTCCCTACTCCCTACAATTCCAAACTAGCATAGCACAATTCATAGATATACTATTTAGGAAGAGAAGCTAGTTTGCTCCTAGTGATAACACTTAGAACAACAAATGCAGGTTTCTCACTTTCATAGCTTTTGAGACCAGTTACAAGGGTAGTAAAATCACCAGCACTCTTAATCACAGCATCAGAATCTGAAGAAAATCTCCTCTCTCGAACAGCTTTTTTTGCAAGAACTTGGTCACCGTCAGAAGCATAGGCATACTCCTTACTACCTTCAGCAACCACCACCTCAGCATTATCCACCAATTCACCTTGTTCAATGTTGTTGGTGATATCTTTTAGCCCGTCAAAATTGATCACATGAGTGAGATTTTGGGGGATCTCCTCAATATGAATCATTCCATTAACCTTATTCTCATTCACGACGGCATTCATTATTGGCTCCTTGATCACAATGCTTCCCATCTTCTTCACTGGGGATTTTTGGAGCATACACAGCTTTCTTCTTCCCTTCTTTTGATCTCCTCCCTCTTCTTAGCTTCAGCATTGTCCTTCTTCTCAGAATTGCTACCTTCAATCTTTTTTTAAAACACCTACTCACTGTATGACCTTGGATGTAGCAGAAAGTGCAATGTGGAGGGAATTTTTCGTATCAGGCAGGTCCTTAGTAAGATCCAGTTCTACGCATACTCTGGCAGTACTAGGCCTTGAAATCACCCTAGTTGGATGATCAATCCTGATATACTTTCCACCAATTTGAGCCACCACAGTTTTAATGAGACCTGGATTGAAAAAAACACATTTTGAACCCAGGTAAATGAATCCAGATGGAAACAATCGGGGATTCTTTCTTAGTGTCAAAACGAATAGACCGTCCATTAATCACGTTGTAGTACTCCTTAAAGTGAAAAGATTCTCTAGATAGAACAGTAAAAACATCTCCTTCACCTTCCAAACTGATGGTAATATTCTTCACATATATCAGATCAGCTTGAATCTTAGTACCGAGTCCTCAATTCTGATTGATAGAATTATATATCTCATTCAGAGAAGGCCTCTCACTGTTGAACTTCAAGATCAGTACATTAGCCATAGCAGCTTCTGCCTCCGCCATGGCCACATCATGGAGAGAAAGCGAGATCGCTGGTAGCCCATCCTTGGTGTAAGATCTGGACTCCACAGTGAATTCCTCCAATATATCTTTGCCACTGAAAGATTTGGTAATAGATTTATCCTCCGTGTTGAGAGCCAACGAAACAGAAAACAGAAAAGGCGGGCGGGGGGGGGGGGGGGGGGGGGGGGAGAGGAAAATGAAATTTGAAAGGAGAGTGAGATCAATAGAAGACTAATGGCGAGAGAAAATTAATGAGGGAGGCAGCAATCGAGGATGATTGTTTTGCAGCGATGGGAAGTCATTAAATAGAGTAAACCTAGAGCAAAAGGTGCAAAAACCTAGGTTCGAAACACTGATGGTTCCCAGGGCTTGGAAGGTTTGAGAGAGAGAGAGAGAGAGAGACGACTCTCATCAGCAGAAAGAGAAGGTACTTTTACCACACAAATTAAAAGTGTCTGTAAATCTTCGTGTGAATTGTCTTTCACTGTATCATTGTCTAACCAGGCTCTATGTGTTTGGTCTTTGATTAATGCTCTATAGTTGTGGTGTTGTCTTCTTGTGTTTCTTTTATTAGATTTTTGTTGTCCTTTTTGCGGCTTATTTTTGTTGTGTTTCTGTTAAAAGATTTAGATTAGAAGACCTGAGAGTTAGTTAACTGAATCTTGCCACCTGTTTTGAAATGTTTTTCAGATATTGCACCAGTCTGTGAAGGTGCAGTTCAGCACATTGCTTCCAAAAGATTTGAAATCGGAGGCGTTGATTTGACCAAGTTACTTGCCCAGGAACTCCATAAAGCCAATCCACTTGTAAATCTTAGTATCTCCGACGTTGAGCAAATTAAAGAGAAATATGCATGTTGTGCAGAAGATCAAGTTGCTTATGATCGGACACGGAGTTCATGCCAAAAAGAGGAACACATACTTCCAGATGGACAGGTTTGCTTCGAGGACTTTAATTTGGATATATGAAGTGAACCAATTATCACAAGTATTTCTTTCCTAATTTGGAAACTTTATAGACATATAAAAACAAAAAAAGAAAGAAGATTATCCTGAATCTGGAGATAATGTCTGTACTTATGAAGAGGGTATGGGGAGATTAAGAGAAACTTCTGATTATCTTTGTAACCACAGGCATTAGTCCGTCCTAGTTGATTAGCTTTTTGGTCATCGTGGTCTAAAATAATGGTTCATTGCCAATACACTTGCTTAGCCACGTTACTCCAAATCAAGATTTATCTCGTTTTGCACATAACGAGTAAAGTAGCTAGAGGCAAAATTAAGTGAATGGCTAGGCTTAGCCACGTTACTCCAAATCAAAATTTATCTCGTTTTGCACATAACGAGTAAAGTAGCTAGTGGCAAAATTAAGTGAATGGCTAGACCGAGTCCTAAGTATCAATTCCATCATATCATAGTTGCAATTTCATCCCAGGTTAGTATATAAGGGTGTAAATTTGGAGTCGGGTATTTTCTATTTTTTTAGAAGTATACTTTTCACTTTGGTTTCCAGCACGATTGAAATTATTGAATCTAGGCAGTTTTATCTCTGGGGTGGTTTGTTAATGGATGCATCTTTTCCAGAGTTTGGAGCGCTAAACTGGGGATTGATTGGTAAAAAAAAATGTATATGACTTCAATTGATGCTATTTTCAGTCCAAGATGTTTTGATCATTAAAGAATTGGCATCTTAATTATTAAAATATTTCAACTAAATTAGAGCCAAGGAAGTTAACTACTAATTCTTCTAAGGGGAATAGGCATAAAAATCTAGAAATTTTAATTTAGTAGTAGAAAATGAACATCTACTTGACCTTAAAGTGTGTAGGCAATATCCTCAACCTAAATATGTATCAAACAGATGATTTAGATCATCATATCTGTCATATAGTTTTATATAATACCCAGAAATAAAGGGTGGAGGCTTAGGAAATATTTAATGTGACCAAGTTCCTGTATTTTTTATTTTTTATTATTTGTGACTTTCTTTGTAAGACCTACCTACAGAAGATGGGTTCCATTCCGCGATGTGAATTAAAAGATGGAACCTTATTCCGATAATGGATTCTTTGCGCTCTGCCTATTAATGGCTATTTGTTCTTTTCTTTGGGGTCAGCTTTTTAAATGCATTTACGTTCCTAATTGTTTTAGCATTGGCATAATGACCCCTTATTTTAATATTGTTTTAGGTGATAACTATCGCAAAAGAAAGATACACTATTGGTGAGGCATTATTTCAGCCATCTATATTAGGGTTAGAGGAGTATGGGATTGTGGAGCAGCTTGTCCGTAGTATCTCCAGCGTGTCATCCGAAAACCACCGCCAGCTATTGGAGAACACTATACTTTGTGGCGGCACCGCATCTATGATTGGTATGTTGTTGTTTTTTTTAATTTTTTTATATGTATTTTCACTGGAACATGTTTCTTATAGATGCCTGAAATAACACATAATCAGAGAACTAGCTTGGAGATGAACAATATTATTTTTGTTGGAAATGTCTAATTACAATCGAGATAATACACTTAAAAAAATATTTATGAAATCTTTAGGGTGTTCAGATAGGAGATGAAGTCATGACAACACAGGCAAATGATCAAATGTACGGTCATATATAAGTAAAACTTTTTATAAAGGTTGCGTTTAGAAATGTCGGAATTGGCTAACATTTTGTGAATTGATTCTCATGTCGAAGTGATTATCCTCTCGAAAAAGCAACTTAGAAATGTTGGAATTGGCTAACATTTTGTGAATTGATTCCCATGCCGAAGTGATTATCCTCTTGAGAAAATAACCTTGACTCATTTCCATGCAGGCTATAATATCGTTGAAAACCACACGTAGGTAGACGATTCTTAAAGCCCCACGTGGAAATGAATCAAGTGTTGATATTTGGTTACCATGTGCTCATAGTTAGCTTGCTGACTCCTTATGACTAATGTTGCACCAAGTAACATAATGGATTCGATATTGCGCCAAGCAATTACTGTGCCTTTTACTTATTCACGGCTAGGATGACACATTATCCCAAAATGGCTCTTCCTCTGAATGTATAGGGGTACTGCTTGCTGCCAGGCAATCTTGATTCGGTTATGCCGCAGGCGGTAATTCCATTCCCCTTTGGCTGGTGCAGACCAAGTTTTTATCCGTGGTTAAAAGGTTAGAACATCCTGGATTTTGCTGACAAAAATTGGTGAAGATTATTCCATGGTGAATGCACGATCATCGTAAATAAAACAGATTTTAATCATCTTCACGTGGCCCTTAGAATCATTCGGTAAATCCACGTACAAAGTCTTGTCATGCCAATATACTTTGACATCACATGGACACGAGCATGTACGCATACACACAAATCATTTATGTCTCATACATACTATATTAATTAAACAATACTCTGAATTATGCGGACCTCTAGCAAACGGGTGTCATATACTATCCCGTCTTTAGATGGAAAGTTGAAAGTTGGAATCCACTTGGAAAGTTCAGTGGAACTTATTAAAGACCATAACTTGTAAACAATTGTTCTGTATCCAGATCTATTGAACAATCATAGATTTTAAGACAAGTTTTCTCTCTTGGAAGTTGGAAAGCTATATAGGCGACAATCTAGAGGAAATGAACTAAAAATGACATTTCAACTGTTGTAGACTCCAGGTTGATAATAAGCATATGAATCACTCAGTGTAATATAGTAAAAAGTACCACCATTGGTGGGTAGTACTGGAATCATCTAATTTTTCTGAGATTTCAATGACTTGGTTGAATTAATATTTGGTGAACTGTACATTAATAAGTTAAAATTGTGAGATGTAAGTTTGTCAGGTTAATTGAGAAGAAATTTGTAAATAATTGAGCCTCGTAGTGCTCATCGCCTTCTTTGAACATTAGGTATGTGTAATTCAGTTACTGACTACCACTTAATTATCTAGGTTTTGAAGAGAGGTTTCAGAAAGAAGCTAATTTGTGTTCATCATCTATTCGTCCTTCTCTCGTTAAGGTAAGCAATCATAACTGTAGTGATTAAATGACTCTTAGTCTCCTACATACATCCTTCTGTTTTTTTTTTTGAGGAAGGAAGCTGGATTTAAGGAGACCCCCACCATCTACATACATCCTTCTTCTGTATGAGGATATACCTTTATGCCCAACCATATCAGGCCACATACATACAAATGTACTCACTGACCGTGTCGATACACTTCTGTTTGCATATCAGTGAATTTGAGATGTTCTCATATACTGGATTGTTCTGCAAATACTCGTATCTTTCATGTGCAATAGGGATTAGAACACTTTTGTATTTAAGGGATCAGAATGTGTGGTACATGTCATCATATGGTTGGGCCTTGTATATCCTCTCAAACAAGAATGGGCGAGTCAAGTGTTTCTCGAATTGCTGGTGCAGGATGTATTCAATGCTTGTAATTCCCCTTAAAAAAATACAGTCCCCTTTGTTCTGATTGGATTTTCTTGGTTTCCGCAAGACGACTTTTTTATTTATTTGGAATTTGCTGAGGCTTCTGGATTTTGTACACTTATTTGTTTTTTTTGTTATACAGGCTCCTGAATATATGCCAGAGAACATGATAAAGAATTCAGCGTGGATGGGGGGTGCCATACTTGCAAAAGTAGTCTTCCCTCAAAACCAACATTTGACAAAGGCAGAGTACGACGAAACAGGACCTTCAATTGTTCACCGGAAATGTTTCTAGTTTCCCGTCTATCATTTTCCGACGGAGTCTACTCCAGATATCCCATTCAACTAAACCTGAAGTCAGTTATTTTGTAAGTGAACCTCTTGTATCCCCTCCCTGTAATTTAAGGTATTTAACTTGTCACATACAGTTAGTTTGAAAAAAAACAGATGGTTAATTTAAGCGAACCTACCAGTTCGTTGAAATTGTTGTCTGATGGTGATAAGTAGTCAATTTTAGATTATACGGCTGGTTCAACCTGAGCAGGATAAAATAAACCTGAGATTAGGACACATTACAAGTTTGGCTCCTTTTGAGGATGAGATCTGAAACTTGACTTTCTTTGTATAGCAAACCCCTATACACCACTTATGTTTACTAGACTAATATATATATTCTGCTTTCTTGCTTGCCTTTCATCTTTGCAAAGTTGCATTTGCGCGGCATGTTCATGGCGTGCTACGCAACACATACAGCACAAACGCACGATACTCACACGAACGAGAGAGAAAAAAAAGGGGGTGAAAATGGCTTAAGTACAAACTATTTTTATTCATTGAGCACCATGATAACATGAGTATCATTACCCTCTAAACACTCATAGTCATGGCTACTAACTCTTATTATACAACTTAAACAAAAGATAATCTCAAATTACATCGCGTAAACAGCAATCTTCATCCCTCCCTCGCAGTGCCCAGAGAAACTGCAGATGAAGTAGTTTGGACCCTTGTTCAATTTGATCAGATCATTTCCTCTCTGATACACCTTTGATCCCCTCGGAGTCTTGCAGGTATCATACCCATTCTTGGTAACGGCTACCACATTGTGGTATACCGAGTTGTAGTTGAAAGCTACATCATTAAGATAACAACACAATGAGAATCATCTGAACAATTATTACAAACTGCTACAAAACTGGATCACACGGCCAGTATGATGACAATGCTTATCCAGAATGTCACCAGTCCTAAAGCGCTTTCCCTTAGGCCAATTAACAGTGTTAAAGGTCCAACCGCCTGGACCGCCCACCGTATAAGTCACAGCACTAGTAATCTCAAAATGAGAAAGTAGGAGAAGAAGTGTGACCATCATAACCGCGCCTCCACAAGCATTGCCTCTTCCCCGTGCCATGTTATCACAATTCTCTGCAAAAGTAACAACAAGAAAAGAAGAAGAAAAGGAGCAAAGAAGCAAGTTGAGAGTGGAGAGAGTAAGTTGGCACTAAGCAAAACATCTTGTAGGACTCTTATAGTGGTTGGTAGTTGAAGCCTTGCATTGCCTTGAAGATAGACCTTAAAGTGTGCGTGGGGTCTATTGGTTGAAACTAAGGGTCGAGTATTAAGTCACAATGAAAATTTTCAGAAGGTGTTGGTGAGATATGCGAAGAAGTCTAAAAAGATTAAAGTCCCATAAGTATGTAGGGCTAACAACCCGTATTCAAACTTTAGATCTGACTACCAGATCTCCATCTGTCTGTCCTCTTTACCATATTACTGAAATGTTACTTCTAGAACTCACTTTACGTTTAGGCTATGCTTGGTATCTCATTTATAAACACGATTCCACAAAAGAAAGAAAAAGAATGATGTGGAAGCCATATTTTTCTAGTGCTCTTATGAAACATGATTAAAGTGTCAGTTGCGACAAACCTACCGCCACTGCCCCATGGCGGCTTTCTTATGAGCAAGTAGTGCATTTGAAACACACAAATCATAGTTCCCCACTTTTCATTTTACTTAACATGAAACAATTTTCACTTCATATTTTACTTAATCAAGATGGGACGACAAAATCAAATTCAGCATTGAAGAATTGGGATGGTGGAGTAAACTTATTTCGAAGTTGGAGTAGGGAGTACAACTTTTGTAGTGCCTATATATTGCCAAGTAATTATCTTGTAATTTGATCAATAAAATAAGTTCTCCTTTAGTAATCAGAATCAGCGATGGAATGCTTGCTATTGATAGAAACTCGCCAACAAATGTATAACCTCTGAAATTAATTACCAAGAAATAACGAAAATCCGCCCCTTATAAAAGCCATCACTTGCGAATTATGAGCTAGTGGATCGTCTGAAAACATTCGAGCCATTGAAGATTATGCCAATTAAGTTGCACTCTAAACGCAGTAGAAATGCTTCGAGGTAATTTGAAGTTCCAAGTACCTTGTGACCCAGCTTCAAATTCTTGACAAGTAACTTTTATAGACGTTAGTTTGTAAAATGATTAAAAGTGCACATGACATTATTTGAGACAAGTAATAAGTTCATACTTGACATTATTCACAGTATGACCCAGACTAAAAATGTGATTGGGTGTTAACTTGAACCTATTAATTCACTTGACATACATGTGACCGATCTTTCATTGACATGGAATTGTTTGCATTCTTGTGGATAGTAAAGGCCAAAACGACTGAACAGAATGACTTGAAAACTATTAAATAGCTAAATGTATGATCTATCGAAGTGCTAGATCCCAGTAATTTGACGACAATAAATGGTGTTGCAAAGGTTCAAATCAGAACGCACTCAATTTAAGGACATATATATGTTGAAGGAATTGCAGTGCAGCTCTGCAAGCAGATCTTCTTTTGTTGAACTTGGCCTCCTCTTTACATTTTAGGACGTTCATACACGAGAAATGGTAGAAAACGGGAAAGCATAAACCAAGTTTGTGTGTAATTTTATCCCAGATAACGTCCAAACACTGGAAAGGAAGCAAAAAAACACCGTGACAATGGCCACCTCTAACAATTGCCACAGCCCGTACTTGATTTACAAGAACACACACTAATTGATAATTTCAGTTGTCGCCCTTATGCATGTTGAACCATCTTAAAGCAGTATCACTTTTCAACTTTTGAGGAAGTGCGAGTGAATTAAATCTTATGAAGCTTTTGTTTGACAATGCCAATGTCGTATTGGAGGAAATAGTTATCAGTATCTGGCAATCTAATTTAGGGAATCATATGGAAAGTACGATGAAGTTACAAATATGTGGCAATGTTCCTTCATAACTTGCAATTCGTGAATAGTAGCTAGCTGATTTCTTGAGGAGGTATTTTTAGAGAATCTGCAGCTACTTTACAAAGTTGAGATATATGTACCTCCTATTGTGGAGGTAGACTCCAAACTTACAGTAGATTGATTCTTAAAAGCCACAGTGGTACCTGGCTAGTTGCTTCTCTAGGGAGAGAGATGCAAGAGTTACGTGGAAAGCTACGTTTAGATACTAGTTTAGTGAGGTTTACTGAGGGAACACAACTTTAGTAGCGTAACATAACACTAGACTACAACATATAGTAATTTGGGGATTTATTGGATGGAATATAGAATACAATTTATATTAAATTTTATTCACAAAGTCACAATTCAAATCTTATGGTTTGATAATACAAGTATTTTAATATTTTGATTAAGTAAATTCCTTTCCATAAGGGATGGATGATCTTAAGTTTCATCAGCATTACATTTACATTAACAGAATCAATGAATACTTTTAGATAGCTCCAAAAATCAGTCCAGCTAGGTTCAAAACTGGTCAAGTTGCTAGTAGTTAACAAAACTTTGACACACATAATCAAAAATTAAAAAATCAGAGGAGAAAATTCTTACACAAGCCTTACATAACCGTGTGATTCCTCTCCTTGAAGAAGCCATCTGATTTTTGATTTGATTGAGCGCACTTTTTACTCCTAACGATGAGAGAAACCAAAGCTTTGGTAAATCAAACAAACATAATTCAGAGAGAGAGAGATAAACTGGTATTTCGAATTCAATAAACAAAGCCCTAATTGAGAGACAAAACGATGGAGGTAACTGAGACGGGTCCGGGTCGGGTCTTAATCCACCAGACCAAACGGCCAATTATTTGGCTCATGCCCTAGTCATTCCTAATTATTTTTCTTGGATCCCTAATTTTGGGAATGCAAAAATTGAAGTAATAAAAGAAATAAGAAATAGTACATACTTAGAGGGGTGTTTGTTTCTTGCTTAATACACATTCAGTTGCTGAATAATGGAGTTTAGTAGTTTGTTGTTTTGCTTAAAAAATTCAACTATTTTTTCAGCAGTTAACATTCTGTTTTGCTTTTGCATCTTTTGGATAGCGTGCGCATTCAAGAAATGCGCATGTAGTATATTTAGATTTAGGAGTAGATGGTACAAATTCTCACTGATCAAATTGGTGAATGACGAGTGAGAGTGAATATCCTCATTCTCACTCGCATGTTTAAGATGATTTAAGAGGCGAGTGTGAGGATTAACACTCCCACTCATCTCGGTTGGAGATGCTTTTAGAGCATTTGTAGCATTAAGGTGGATCCAAAACCACCAAAATGACCAAATGATGATCTACCTCAGCAATAACCTTGAATAGGAAAAAACCACGACTTCTCTTAAGGATTTAAAAATAATGGTGTTATTGATTGAGTGACTACTTATTACAGCAAGTATTCTGGGTAGTGTTGCTTAGAACTTCTAGTAAAAAAAATCTCTCATTTATCTGTTCTTCTATGCTTTTATTTATTGGTTTCATATTATGATCGTTTACCAATATTTTTTTTTAATGAAGGTCGTTACAAAAATAGTTGCAAGGTATCTTCGTAACGGTTGTATAACAGCATGAGTGACTTATATTCTTTGTAACTGCCTCATAATGTACCATAAATGTGCCACGTTATCGAATGTTGACAAGGTCGTGTAAATGTATGTTGGTCGAAGGTAGAACTTGAGCTCGAGATTCGAAATAGGCCCTTACAGTTAGAGGGTTGGGATCGCTGGGAGCTTGAGAGTTCAGATAAGAGAAGGATTGGTGTTTTAAAGAGTTGAGTTTTAGCAGAACTGACCACTTGAGAAGGAATTATGAGATACAGTTCGAAGACACCTAATCATGCTTCATTTAAGATTAGGCATGTATGTGATTTGCTTGTGCATCTTTTGAATGACACGCGCCTTCGCGACATGTACGTATTGTGTATTTAGATTTAAGAGTAGATGTTGCGAATTATCACTGATCAAATTCACGAATGAAGAGTGAGACTGTGAATCCTCATTCTCACTCGCACGTTTAAGATTATTTAAGAGGCGAGTTTAATGATTTGCACTTCCGCTCACCTCGATTGGAGATGCTTTTAGAACATTTGTAGCATTACAGTGGATCCAAAACTACCAAAACGATCGAATGTTGATCTACCTCAGCAATAAGGTGGGTTGAAAACCCACCCACTAAATTTGTTTTTAATTAAACCAATTATTAAATGATACACGGTAAGAGAAAGGAGAGAGAAAAAAAATCCCACGGATCGCGGACAGTGGAAAGTGCAACGTAGCTTAATCTCAAATGTTAATCTGCCGTGTATTTCAAATATGCGCAACATGATAAATTAATCAACTCACCTTGTAAGTCACTGAACTGACCCACAATGTGGAATTTTGGGTGGTTTTGCCTTTCCCCCACCTAGCTGATGTGAGACAAAACCACCCAACCCATGGTTGAGAACACTCTTTAAAGTGATTTTCAATCTACTTAATTAGATGCTACATATGCTCTAATTAACTTTAAAAAATAAGATAAAACACCCCCTTCAGTTGAAGATGTTAGAACATCTCCAGCAGTTGTTGCTCTGAATCTAGACAATATTCCAGATCCAGATTCAGAGTAGGGGTGTGGAGGCCAACAACATTTTCCAAGTGCTCTAAATGACATCTGCCAGGCGCATAATTAAAACGCCGAATGATTTGGCGATTTAAGCCATACGCTTAATGATTAAATACCTGCTTTTAAATTATTGAAGATTCAAGGCGGCTGGGCAGTTAATTATTGAGCGCCTAGATTTGTTTTGGAGCACTCCACCCTCACTCCATATTTGGAGCGTTGAACCAAGGCTCCAACACCGAATCTGGATTATGAGCTTAATGTTGGAAGCCTCTTTTAGAACATCATCAGTAATTGCCTCAATACTTGAAAAAACACATGCCACGTATGATTATTCGAGTTTGGGGACTTCAGCAGTTGCCTCAATACTTGAATCTTATACTTGAATTTCAAGCATCAGGCTTGAATGTTGAGTTTGAAGTCAGGCGTATAAGGTTTATAAGCTTGAAATATTTCATTCTCAAGGCGCATAACGCTTATGTGCCTTAAAAAGTTGGGCTCCTAAATATTATGCGTCTGATGAGAGGTTATGATATGGTTAGTTAATTTGTTGCTTGGGTTGATGGGTGGTGTCTCTTCGAGATGAGTTGGAGAAGGTATGAGTTGGGGCGTTGTTGATTACATGCTGCTTGGGATGGGTTTGAAGGATAAATGGAGTGGGTCTACCTTCTTTTCGATGATGGTAAATGTCACGTCTTTGTAGTAGCTTGAGAGGGATACATTAAGGCAAACATGTATGCCCTTCCCATTTTATGTGGTAACTAAGGCTTTACTCACGATGGCACAATAAATAGGTATAGGTTTAACTAACCCTTGTCCTCCCTCGATACTTCATTAAGATATAATAATCACCATAACAATTTGAAGGTGTGCGAAGGTCCAGACATTAGTATGACCAGGCAGATTGGCATGGCCCCCATCTAAACCCCAAAGCACACACCACTTGATCCTTTTATACTTGTATGCCTTTTATGGTAGTATCTGACTTAAGTATTAATTTGAAGGAAAGAAAAGAAAAAGATTATGGGTGTTGGTTAGGTGATGATATTTTATAGGTTGGCAAACACATTACGGTGTGGCATAAAAATGTTAGAGTATTGTAGGAGCACGTTCCCGCTAGTAACGAGGTGGGAGATCGCTAGGCGGCCCCACCACTAAGAGCAGGAACATTCCCACTAGGTCGTTCTATGAGTCTCTTTGAACGACAAATAGAGCCACGACTGATACCCGCCCAACGACCATAGAGCTGTAACAACGACAACCCCACGGTTAGCCCTCTTCCTGCGAGCAATTATGAAGCCCAAGACCCTCAAGGGACAACTTAGGAATTTCCCAGGGCATGTGAGCTGGGGTACCCCTAGGTTAAACCCTCCCTATAAATAGAGGTGAGGAGGTAACCCAAAGGCGAGTCGTCTTCTTCTTCTTCTTCTTCTTCTTCTTCTTCGCCTACTTCTTCTGCCTCTATTACGGTCCTCCCCCAGAAACAACCAGTTAAACCAAGGAGACAGGGAGAATCCCGAAGAGAGTCAAGTGGTACCCTCCTCTATTGTAGTATCAAGCCCAAAAAAAATGCATACTCATTATTGTCCCTGAGATGAATCACGGGACTACAATTGACGCCATCTGTGTTCCCACCCTCAGCTTCTTCTGAGCGGCGATGGTAGTCTCCACCCATAACCAATCCCAAGAGCAGGCGATGACCGAGAGGAGAACGACGTTGTTACAATTACAAGAACAGATGTCCACCAAAGATGGTCAGATATGCCAGCTACAACTTGCCAACGATACTCTTCGTGATACTCTTGTCGCTAGTACTCAACCGCCGCCAGAGGGCCCAACGGTCTCTGCGTCAATTAGCGAGTCCATACCACATGAACCAACACCCGGTCAAGGTACGTTTCCCCCCACACAAGTACCAGTCTACGAGCACCAGGCCACGCCGGTTCACCACCCATACCCGCCGCCCCGCAGACTGCCCATCCTATGCCGCTCCCCCCACCGATACGATCGGGTTACCAGCTTAGTCGTAACTACCCCAGAGCACCAGCTCATGTAGCGGCCTATGACGCACGGCTTGGTGACGACCATGCCAACCCCCCACCGTGGCATCCACCATATAACCCTGATGACCCCTTCTACCCCCTGGCCATTGATACCAACCATACAACGACCGATACCAAGGCTATATTGACAAGTTTTGTGACCGGTATCTGGGCATGCCTTCGTTCGAATAACCTTACGCTCCATACCACGAGGGCCACTTTAACGAGTCATTCACCAGGAGAGGGGTCATCCCCAGATGAGACATGGGCATCAACGACCAACAGCCGTTAACAACCGCGTCCGTGAAAGCACTAATCCAGTCCATGCAAGGCACCGATCCAACTAGGCGGTTAACCAAGGAGACCATCTGCCGGATCCATAATACCCCTTTCATTGCGGCCATTCGGAGTTACGTTCCAGGCCAGAGCTACTCTTGACCAAAGATCGAGGCCTTCACAGGATGCCAGGACCCCGACCAACACCTCTCCAAGTTCCAATACAACATCAACCTACAGTATCAAACAGATGAACATATGTGTCACCTGTTCCCCTTGACCTTGTTCGACAGGGCCCTTGCCTGGTTCAAGGGTCTCGAACCTAATTCTATATCCACGTTCGAGCATCTCTCGCTGGCTTTCATCGAGAAGTACCTACACAACTAGCAGTTAAAGAAATAGTTAGCAGAGCTGCTTTTATTGAAATAATAGATTGACAAAACAACCAGCTCCTTCCTATCAAGGTTTAAAAGAGAGCTAACCCTCATTAAACGGGTCTATGCCCCGACCGCCTGTCTTGCCTTCATGGGTGCCTGCCTTCCCGGTTTTAAAATTCTCGAGGCTTTGTATATGAAACAGCCTTAAACTCTCGAACACCTTTATGAAAAAGTTTGAAAATATCATAACGTGGAAGCTGACAATCGTGCATCTGCTTTACAAACTGCTGCCATCCTGAGTACTACCTCCACCCCTTCGCCGGTAGCTCATCCCGATACTTCTAAACATTCGAGGACCGACAAGGGGACCTCGATGATGGTAGGAACAAACGACGTACGGGGTATGACCTGCGCGATAAAACGGAACCCCCTAGAGATGGACGTAAATGTACCCCAAGTTGGGAACTATATTCCCTATTGATCTTAACCTATCACGAGCGGACCTTCTCTGCGCTGTCAGAAATGATCACGACTACAGAAAGCCGCGCCCTAAGCCAGACCGTCCTAGTCGTCCATATTGTGCGCACCATGACATACATGACCACGTCACCGAGGAGTGCCATGATCTCATCAATATGACTGAGACTTCATTTTGCCAAGGGCGCTATACTCAGTACCTCAAATGACCCATCCCGCCCGCGGACAGACTGCCTCGTCAAACACACGACCAACCCGCAACCAGTGTTCAGGCACTGGGGCATCTAGTAGTGTGCAAAGCGATCTTGGGGGATCTTTACAAAGTGTTATCCCGTAACGCAGTTTCCAATTCTACGAGGCAGTGTTATTGACTCACTGAGAATTAGTATACAACCCACGATATCAAAGCAACTACTAACATACTGCCGGAGCAGGCCATCCATTTCACTGACCAAGACCTCGGTTTAGTTTCCCATCTACACGACGATGCCCTCGTCATTTGGATTGTGGTTGGCGGTGTCCTCGTCAAGCGCATGTTGGTCAATTCCGGTAGCGGTGCTAACATCTTGTACTAGGATGCCCTCTGAAATATGAACATATTGGATTGCCTGACACCCTCCAAAATAGAGATCTCAGGGTTCAACGGGTCAACTGAATAGGCTATGGGAGAACTCGTCACTCAGGTATAGGCTACTAAATGTAAAGGCCAAGTTTCGTGAGAGGGAAACTAGCTCTTACACCAAAGGGTTAACCTTCGACTAGGGGATTGTACAAGCATAAAAGATAATAATAAGCTATATTACTGAACTAACACGCTTGCGTGGAGTCCTAGAATGGGTTTCTCCGTGACCTCTAGTGAATTTTAATGATGTATGATATATATCAAGTTAAATAACATATCGAAGGGGAGGAAAGCTATAGGATGTTCGAAGGTAATCTTTAAGGGTTGTTGGGAGCGTTTTTCTAACCCCTTTATAGTGCCACCTCTCTCTTATTTATAGGAGATAGGAAAGGGGTGAGTCACTATGGGAGGTCAGATTACATGTACATCATCTGAGGCAACTGTTCTGTACGTAGAACCAGTTTTGAAACTGTAGAGTAGGTTCTGACACTGTAGTTGTCGAACGGAAGGTTTTACTATTATGTCTGGTGAGCTAGATGTGAGGTGTGTCTGCCTTTGACCATGTATTACTATGGTCGAAGTCTTTCTGGTACTAGTGATGACCGTCTATCTGTAGGGTCAGTTCTAACACTATTATTATCAGGTGGCTTATTTCACTGTTCTGTGTGGTGAGCTGGATGTCAGATATCTCTGCCATTGACAATGTATTACCATGGTCGAAGTCTCTATGGTGCTGATTTCTGGTGTTGACCATCTATCATCGGCTTCGACTATGGAGGTTAGCTTCGATGATGCCTTCGAGTGTTCGATTGATCTTGGAAGGCTTCGTGGACATAGTTACTAATCTGGCTGGGCTTCGAGTCTCTAGGTAGGCTTCGATGCAGCCTTCGAGTATTCGACTGGTGCTGAAAGGCTGCGAGTAGGCTACTACATTCTCCACCTCTCAGTAGGGGACTCAGAAATTGGTGTAGATGGCGCGTGCTGAGAAAAACTGCTAGGCATGAGAAGCTGAAAAGTTGACTGGTTGAATGTGAGCACTTCCGAGGAGAGTAATTAAAGTAAGTGTTGATTAAGGAGGTAATAAATGACCTTTAATCAAGGTATAAATATGGGTTGTTTAGGGGGGGATTTTAAATATTCTTCATCATCTTTTTTGAGTAAGCAAAAACATGGAAACTACCCCGAACATACATTATCAGAAGAGGATGAAGGAGAGGGAACGTCGTATTGAAGAGAAGGCAAGGGTGTTGAAAGAGAAATTCTTCGGAGATCAAGGTTTGGATGTGGTATTACAAGACTTGGTTGAACTGGAGCCGGAGGAGGCTATTTGTGGGCATCCGTACGAGAACTGGTGGAGGGTGCTACAGTGGTTGGGTCCGAACGTTAGTAACCGGCACTTCTTTTTGAAAAGCTTGGCAGATGACCAGGTGGATGCGGAGGACGCAGTTGTGGCCGAGGCAGGAGTTTGGAAGAACTTCCCCGTTTGTAAATAGGGGGTCTTCAGGATTGGGGGTGGGTATGTAGAAGGTTTTGTTTGTTGATGTTGTTTTGCTGTTTCTTTCCCTTTTGTGTTTGGTGTTGTATGCCCGATGGATTTTGAATGAAACATTGTTTTGCTGAAGTATGATAGTATAACTGTGATAAGTACTGCAGACGAAGATAATGTAGGCGCGATTCTAACTGTCAAACTTCGTGCTTCTAACTTGAGTAAAGAAAATGAATACAAATGATAAGAAAATATGCTTTCTTCGTATAACGAAAAATACTGACCGAAGGTACGAGAGATTATATATATGTGCGATGGATTGGGGTAAGATGTAGACGATAACTCGAAAATGAATGTAGGAGATTATTCGAAAATATATGTGGTCGAAGGGTATGACTATAGTGGAATGGATAAGAAGGCTAGAAAAATGAGGGTATGGTATGCTTCGACTGAAAAATCTGACAGCCAAAATGGCAGAAATGTCAGAGGTGATACTATTCATAGGGAAGTGTGCCGGTGCAGGCCATCATGATGTTTCCTCGGGTATGGGAAAGAGGTGGATGTGATAATTTGAGCCGAAAGTTTAACTTTGTACCTAGGTTTCGACGAGGAGGGCCTGGGATGATATGGTCGAGCGTGCCCGAGACTATTCCCAAGGTGTCGCGGTAGACTAGTAAGGGTAAAGGCAAAGACCCTGACGAAGCTTCGACAGTGCAGCAAACAAAAACCATTTTGCAGAAAAGGGCTCCTGAGCAGGTAACCGATGATGAGGAGGACCCGGCCGAAGTGAGGCAATGCGATGTCGAACTGGAGGATAACGTTCGAGTAATAGCCGAGTCGATGACTACTCTTTGTGGCACAAGCCCAAACGAAGAGTCGAAGCAAGTTAGCAAAGCTCTTCATCAGGTAAGTATTTCAGGAATTTTTGAAGTTGATAGTATGCTTTGAAAACTGCCAATTAGTCGAAGTTGATAGCATGCTTCGGGAACTTGTGCAGGTAAATGTTTGGGTGATATCTTTTAACAAATCCCAGAAGGTATCGAGTGAACAGCTGAAGAAGGCGGGAAACGGGCTTGAACTTTTGCAGGTGACCATTCTGTCGCTGGAGACCCAGGTTGGTGTGCTAGAACGAGATAAGCTGCAGATTCAAGCCGATGCCGCGAGGGAGATCGAAGCTGCGATCGCCAACTATAATAAGAAGGTGGCAATACTTGAGGCAAAGCTGGCTAGCAAGGATGAGCAGTTGCAGAACAATAAAGCTCATTTCCAAGCATACTATGATGAGGAGTGTGATGTGACCACAACCCTGAAGAACTTTATAGATGGATTGGGGTATGATCTAGAGACCCTCAAGCTCTATCCTATAACTGAAGAGCCTGCTGTCAAAGGTGTTGCACATACAGCAGCTATGGAGGTGGACCCTGTAAGGGGAGGTGTTAGGGATGTGGTAACTGATCCTGCAAACTAAGGGGATGGTGTTGGTATTGAAAATGTTGTAATAGAGTCTGTAATCGAAGGTTCTAGTGAGGCTTCAAGAGTGAATCCCACTGCCAAAGGCGGTGGTGCTGTTGCAGACGAAACCCGCGATGGTGAAAGAGTGGCTTTTATATGTGCAGGTACTTGTAAGGCAGAACTGTGACTGGCTTCTATTTTGTAATAAATTCTCTCTCTTCTATGTGGTAGACTTTTGTTATCTCTGTGTGAATATTAAAGTGGCGAATGCACCGGACGTCGAGGGTCGGTTGTAATGCATCCTCGAGTGTCCGGTCTGGTCAACAGAAAACCTTGAAAAACTTTGAGGTTGCTCCCAAAGTATCAGTCGGGTCTAAGGGTTGACATGATACTTAGGTTTGACCAAAATGTTCACTAGACTTCGAAGGTCGCCCCTGGGTCTATCCACGGGATTGAGCCTGAATGAAGGATTATGAGGTCGGCCCCAATGCATCCCCAAAGGTCTGGTATGTCAACCATTCATGTCCCTCGGGTTTGCTTGACTTGGAATCTTGAAAAACATCCAGGTCGCCCCCAACTATCAGTCGGGCTGAAGGGTTGACATGATACTTATGATTGACCAGAAAGTTCACTGGACTTCGAAGGTCGCTCCCGGGTCTATCTGCGGGATTGAGCCCAGGGGCGGAGCCACATGAGGACCAGTGGGGGCAGCTGCCCCTACTTAGTTTTTTTTAAAATGAGGTTAGTTATGTAATTTGAGGTTAGTTAAAAAAAATAACTCTCTCCCATTTTCTCTCCCCTCTACTTCAAACCCTAAAAACCCACAAAATCATCTCACACTGAAGAAAAGATGTGAGAAGAGTCACCAATAACAATCTTCCACTTTGGGGTCAGACATGGTGGGAGATTTCGGGGCAAGATACCCTTACATTACTAAAATCGTCACTAATTTTTGTGAGAAAATGTTTGGAAATGGAAACACAGAGCATAATATTCTTATTCCCAACTTATTTATTCAATCTCTTGTCGCAACAAGAGTGCATCCCCATTTCTTCGTCGTTGATTCCATTGTCGTATCAAGATGCTCAGCAGTAACTGAAAAAGGTTTGATTTTAAAGACTCTTTACTTAGGAGTTTTTTCTATTTTTTTTTAGGTTAAACATGGTGTTGAATTGCAAATTATGGATACCTATTTGAGATTTTAGACTGAATTATGGTTCTAAAGTAGGAATTCAAATATTGAGAAGAGAAAATTTTGATACCAACTGCGAGTTTCAACTCAAAAACTTGTTAACAGAAAGTAAAATAGTGAAGTTTTCCTAACTGTAATATCATAGTGAAGTTTTATTGATAGGGAAAGTAAAATAGATGGAGAAAATTTATCGATGGAAAGCTTCAAAGGCTCATCACTGAAAGATGATGTTCTTAAGAGATTAATGCTGCCCAATACTTCGCAATAACACTATCATGCTTTGGTTAGAGGCACTCTCTTCCAGGATACAACTGATAGATCTCTTCTTTGAGAAACTTGAAAAATCATTCTGGAGTCCCAACTAAGATTAGTGTTTAGTAGTGGACCTAGTGGTGTTCTTAGACTTGAACCACTGCCTTGTATGAGTTATCGGGGGCACTAGGTGATCAGTGATGGTGGTGGGGAATTGAAAGGACGAAGACCTCTTCTCCCTTCTGTACCTGCGAAGCCGTAGTAGTTAAGAGTAGCACAATGGCAAGTACAACAAGGAAGCATTTGTTCACTTGAAGCCCCATATTGGTTTTTCTTTATATGTGAAAGAATCAAGTTTAGTTCTTTCAAGTTAATTTCATATATAAAGATAATTAGTAGTCGTCAATCGCCGACATTTTAGTCAGTCAAATTAGAAATTCCCTAGCTAGTATTAGGGTTTATTTGGTGGGGGTAATTAGGTTTGTTTCGTAATATGACCCAATTTTTTTTTTGGGGGTTACCGCCCCCAAACCCCCTCAAAAAATCTACCCCCCTAACCAATAATCCTGGCTCCGCCACTGATTGAGCCTGAACGAAGCATTATGTGGTCGCCCCAATGCATCCCCGAAGGTCTGGTCTGTCAACCATTCATGCCCCTCGGGTTTGCTCGAATTGGAATCTTACAAAACTTTTAGGTCTCCCTCAAGTATCAGTGGGGTTGAAGGGTTGACATGATACTGAGGTTTGACCAGGAAATTCACTGGACTTCGAAGGTCACCCCCGGATCTATCTACGGGATTGAGCCTGAATGAAGCATTATGTGGTCGGCCCCAATGCATCCCCGATGGTTTGGTCTGTCGACTATTCATGCCCCTCGGGTTTGCTCGAATTGGGACCTTGAAAAACTTCCTGGTCGCCCCCAAGTATCAGTCGGGTCGAAGGGTTGACATGATACTTAGGTTTGACAAAGAAGTTCACTGGAGATAGGATATAGAGCTTAGATGAGATACACATTTTCATTGATTATACTGTATTTACATCAGTTGTACAAGGTAGCCGCGGCCTGTTGTATGAGACTAATTGTATTATGTTCCAAGGGTTGGGGAGGGGCTCTTCAACTTCTATCATTAAATAGTAGAATCCTTTATCGGTTTTGTCATACACGACATACGGTCCTTCCTATGATTCGGTTAACTTGCCGACATTGTGAGGCTTTGAAGAGGGTGTGACTCACCGAAGTACCAGATCTTCAATATTGAAGCTGCGTGGGCGAACTCTTTTGTTGTATGATTTCTGGAGTGAGTGATGATAGCGACCGAGATTAGCTATGGCTCGGTCTCAGTTTTATCGATCCATAACATATTGCATCCAAGTTCGAACTCGTTATCTGCATCGGGAAGGTCTGGGTCGCGCGCTGGCACTTTGAACTGAGTGAGCAGGACCGCTTCAGTACCATAATCTAGGAGGAAAGGGGTGCATCCCATCATCTTTCGTAGTATGGTTTGATAGGCCCAGAGTACATGTTGAAATTATTGAACCAATCGGCTCTTCTTCTGATCGACTCGTTTGTTAAGACCTTCGACTATAATTTTATTGATTGCTTCGACCTGACCATTTTTGTGTGGGTAATAAGGTGTTGAAGGGGAAAGGATAATGTTGTACTTCTTGAAGAAATTACAGACTTTGTTCCCAATAAACTATGGACCGCTGTCGTATCGATTCATGTGAGGGCAGCCAAAACGTGTGATTATATTTTCCCACAGATGACGACAATTGTAGTCCCGTGATTCCTCTCAGGGACAACAATGAGTATACGTTCATTTTAGTCTTGATACTATACCGGAGGAGGGCACCACTCGACTCTCTCTGGGCTTCTCTCTGTCTCTTTGGTTTAGCTGGTTGTCTCTGGGGGAGGATCGTGAAAGAGGCAAAAGAAGTAGGCAAAGAAGAAGAATAAGAAGATCCCCCTTTGGGTTACTTCCTCACCTTTATTTATAGGAAGGGTTTAACCTAGGGGTGCCCCTGCTCACGTGTCTTGGGAAATTCCTAAGCTGTCCCTTCAGGGTCATGGGATTTTATATTTCCTTGCGGGCAGAGGGCTAACCGTGAGGTTGTCGTTGTTACAACTCTATGGTCGTTGGATGGATATCAACCGTGGCTCTGTTTGTCATTCAAAGAGACTCATTGAATGACCTAGATGGAGTATTCTTACTCTTAGTGGTGGGGTCGCGTAGCGACCTCCCACCTCGTTGCTAGCGGGAGCGTGCTCCTACAATCACCCCCCCCTCAGGTCTTGCTCGTAGGGAGGGGGAGCTGAAGTGGCATGGCCGTGTGTGCAGGGCTCATCGTATTGGGAAGTGTGTGTCAGCATGCCTGTCAGTGCCTTAGGAAGGGAGATGAGTATTAATTACGTGGAAAGGTGTGTGGTGTGACTACTGCCACTATGGGCAACATGTCAAATCATTTTTGTGGGTTCGAAGTATTAATGTTAACCGTCTCTCCGTGTGTTCCATTATAAGGGGACTGAGAAAACCATTGAGCTCCTCTCTCTTGCTATTTAGACTTGCCTTATGAAAATAACAAAACTTTGCGCATTTGATCTGGTGTTGGAGTGCGTCCGATTGGTGTGGTTTTGGAGCTGTATAACCATGTGCGTGGGCTAACCAATAAGTTTTCTGGCTAACTCGTCAGATTTATGGTGATGTACAATATGTTAATAGTTGTAGGAACTCGTTAAGCGCTTTTGATGACCAGAAGAGGTAGTGCAGAACGGAAGAAAAGCCGGCGCTGGTGCGGTGACAGTGCTGGGAGTCAGTAAGAGTGGACTGACCGTGACGCCGGGACAAATTGTATTATTTTTCGCAGAGTCGCAGTTAGGTTGGCGGCCGCACCAGGGCCAATGAGGGTTAAGGGATAGCGTATCCCTAGGTTGAGTGACCATTATGACCTTCATACCTTTAGGGTTGAGCCTAACGTTTGTACCTGGCTAGTGTAGGGACGTACGAGCATTGTGTACGAGTCAGTGTACTTTGACAAGAGAAAAGACGAGCCAAGGGATGGTGGTGTCTGGCGAAGAATCATCGACGGAGGCTTCTACGGCCGTACCGCCTTGTACCATGCTCATGAAGTGGGAGGGCAACCACGACCATGAGGCAGGAATGTCGGTTCCGCGAGATTTAGGGGCGGAAACGCGTGCAGATTTCATGGTGAAAGGAAGAGTTCCCGTGGACTTGGCCCACGAGGCTATTATCAGTAGGCGGGAGAGGGGGGCCTCCGAGACCTTCTAGCCTTATCCCAGCGAGTAGAGGTTGCCTGGCTCATTGGCCAAGTACGAGAGCCCGAGGATCAGGATGGAGTACCTGGACCAGGTCAGCGAGCGGATGAAGGCTAGTTGCAGGAGTGAATGGATATGGCCGGACTGCCAGATGTTGGCACCCAATCAATTCATCGTCTACTATGGGAAATTTGATGCGGGATTGAGGTTTCTATTAGATGACTTGACTAAAAAATTTCAGAACTCGTTTGGGAGGGCGCTGGGGAAGATGAACGGTAACTTTTACCGAGTTATGACAAGGTATCGACTGACTAATCAGTCAGTCCCGCCTCGCTAAAATGTTGGTTGTGGGGATATTATGGTCACTTATAAGATGGGACATTGTCCTCGTCAGTGGGATATTGTCCCCGAGGGGGAGGGGAAAGAGGTTGACGAGGTCGGGGTGTTGGATGAGCCGGCGTCGCCTCGTATTACCCATTCACGATTGCGGGCGGGACGTGAGGGACGACAAACCCGGACCGCAGCTAAAGCGAGAAAAGTAGTGGCCAAGGCAGCCCAAGACAAAGAGGGTGAGGCCACCCCGAGGTGTCAGAGGCTTATGCGTACTTGTGCGCCTGAGTGGAGGCACTGGTACTATATAACTCATAAGTCTAGCAGGTCCAAGATTTTTAAGTTGCCTACAAGGGGTAACTATTGGTGTCGGCATCAAATCCTGGTGACCGGGGATTTTGACTTTGACGATGGGCCCAATCGTCACTTACATCATAATGCTTTTAATACGAAGTGTACGTTACTCATTTTGTAATATGTAATTGAATGCTACTATCGTTTGTTATTCGCGTTATCTAAATGGCTGCTCGTTTTCGTGCAGGTGTGACGCTTGCGAGGGTATTGTATAAAACTTTACGTTTACGTGTGCTCGACCATAAAAATAAAGACTGCCAGGTGTTGACCAAAATTTTGAACGGTACGTTTGACTCGGACAAATACTGGTCGGCGAAGAAGTATAGCGTGCCCCGTTTACGTGTGACGAGCAATACTTATTATGTGGAGAGTTTGCATAGCTATAATCCTCGGAGAGTGTTGGGATGAATCCACAATTTCTGAATACGCGAGGGAGGGATGCATTTGGCTCGACGCCAACCACACCTCTTGTCGCTGGAATAAGCCCCGATTTTAGGGGTATTAACGGCTACACGGAGAAGGAAGCCCCGGCCACGAAGCGTCAGAAGACGGTAGTTGTCGGTCTGATGGACGAGGATCCGGATGAACTTCAAGATAGAGAGAGGGTGCCATCACAGTCCTATATTGAGGAAGGGACCCGTTCAATGGGTAGTGGTAAGCTCTTTGAGGGTAGCCTGCCCGAGGGGGAAGTGTAGAGTACCCCGTACAAGGAAAAGGAGAAGATTCGTGTGGCTGAAGCATTGAACGATCCTCGTGCTCAGCGTACAGCGGTCGTGGCAGCTGTCCGGGTAAGTAATTACTTAATCGTGTATTCGTACGTAGTCATCTGTAGTGTTAAAAGTGTATTTTGTGCCATATAGTGTACGCTCACCCTCGAGGATGCGTTGCTCCGTAGCAAAAATCTGGTCTGCCATAATACCAAGTTAGAGTATCGGCTTGAGGAGATGTAGGCGATGCAGAAGGAGCTCGTGAAGGAGGTTGTGCAACACAAGCTAGCTGAGCATGTGGCAAATGTTACCACAGGGCTCGAGGGAACATTTGAAAATTCTGACTGATGAGAAGTTGTAGGTCGAGGGTGACTTGGAGGTGACCCATGGGCGGCTAAAGGCGCTGGCGCTGGAAAAGAAGGGGAGCGAGGCAGGTACTCTGCAAATAGCTCACTGGTGAGAAGCAAGTGTCAAACAGGCTATAAGGTCGTGTTGTCGAGCTGCTGGATGGTAAGGCTCGGCAAGAGGATGAGTTTCGCCTTTCCACCGTGTGGTGGGTGTCAACGTTGGCCCCGCCGTTGCTCGTTCTTCGTCAAACTCATGACGTTCCCAAGCTGCGCCACTTAGGGTTATTCCACTCGACAGGGTCCTCAGCCCCTTGACAATAGGATGGACATCACCCCTGAAGAGGAAGTTCAGCTGGAGGAGGAAAGCAACCTCAGGAGCGGCTGTTCAGCTAAAAGTTAAACTATACTAACGTGTGGTAAGGCCCGTAGTGACGAGGATTTTTAAGATGTGTACTTATTTTTGTGAATTTATGGTGATGATGGGGACCTTCGTGGCCGTATGTGTTGTAAAACTATTTATGCTTGTGTGTGGAACGTAATAGACGTGGTTCCTATGTAATACTATGGATGTGTTCGCGTATGTCTATGTAGTTTGGATCATTAGGCTTGTAGGCCTTAAATGTGAGGTGTTATCCCTAGACGGGCCAGTCCTCATTGGGAAATATACCGCAAGGCATCGTTTGGCCGCCAAAAGTGTGAACCGGAATAAAAAATTGCCCCAAGGGGTCTTAGTGAGCATTGTGTTGGGGCTCGTGCTCATGAAGGCTGCCCGTGGTCGAGGAGCTAGTATAACTGAAGCGTCATGGCAGTATTAACTCCAATTGGGATTTCCACGAAGGGTACAGGTAATGGGGCCACCTGGGGAGGAGTGGACAACGATCATGAGGCGCAATAAATGAGATAAGGGGTTGTTGGTTTTCCCCAAAACATTTAATGGCACCCAAACATTTAATGATACCTGAGGCTCATAAAAGGGTTGTGGGAGGAGCCAAATGTGGCTAGAGCTTGGAGCTTTATACTTGAGGATCATACATCCAAAAAAGAAGATGCAGACCCGATCATAGGCGCGGTTCAAATCACGGGTAGCGACGTGGGTAGGGTTTTATACCGAGTTTTATTTTGGCAATCGGGGGCTTGCAGGGAAACCATTAGTACGGTCCTTCATTGACCCCTCTTCTCTTCCTGTTCCTGAGAGGAAAACTTAGGAGAAGTGATGGTTTTGGTATCTCGCTTTGCGTGACCAAGTCCAAAACTGTGCTAGTCGTGAAGTGGTGCTACGTGCGATGGCCATAAAGGATGTGAAGGCGGTCAGCTGCGAATGACCAGGCTATGGACTTTGGGAGAGACCGTGCCCTTGTTGTATGTAGTATTGTTATAGTAGAGTCATATTTTGGAAGTTTTCCTTTTAGCCTTTGTTAGTATTGAAATGTAAGGGATTTATGATCTTGTGTAGCTCTATGTTGTAATTTTCTTGGGACTTGGACGCATTAATGTTTGTACAATCGGAGCGAGCTAGATAGACACAAAATGGCCGACCATCGTGTTAGGTAGTCCTTGTTAGATTAGGAACTCTTTGATATCTTAGCGACCGTAAAAGTATAGTGAGGTGTGAAGTTCCCAACGAACCTTTTAAGTAGTCCTCATTGGACTATGTAGTCGTCGTCACAAAAAACGACCTTAACAGTGTCTTAGGCGCAAAGTGTCCAACAAACCTTTTAAGTAGTCCTCGTTGGACTATGTAGTCGTCATCGTAATGGCGACCGTAAAAGTGTATTTAGGCGCAAAGTGCCCAACAAACTATTTTAGTAGTCTTTGTTAGGCTATGTAGTCATCGTCACCTTAGTGACCGTAAAAGTGTATTTAATTAGGCACAAAGTGCCTAACAAAATTTTTAAGTGGTCCTCATTGGACTATGTAGTCGTTGTCGCTTGAGCGACCTTAAAAGTGTACTTAGGCACAAACTGCCCAACAAATTTTTTAAGTAGTCCTCTTTGGACTATGTAGTCGTTATCGCTTGAGCGACCTTAAAAGTGTACTAAGGCGCAAAGTGCCCAACTATCTTTTTAAGTAGTCCTTGTTGGACTATGCAGTCATCGTCGCATGAGCGGCCTTAAAAGTATATTGAGGCGAAAAGTGCCCAACAAGCTTTTTAAGTAGTCCTCGTTGGACTATGTAGTCATTGTCGCTTGAGCAACCTTAAAAGTGTACTATGTAGTTATTGTCATTGTCATTGGCTACATGCTCACGAGCCCTCTTCCACAAAGTAGTTTGCTGCACTGTCGAAGCTTCGTCAGGGGTCTTGCCTTTACCCTTAATGGTGAAACCAGTTCCACCTGGAATGTTTTTCTTTTTCCAAGAGGCATCCACGTTGATGACATGTCACCCTTCCTGATGGGAGGCGGGGCTCGCAAGGGGTTGGGAGGGGTTGTGGGGGTCCTGTTATGGTTTATGAGAAAATTATTGGCTCGTTTAATGGCTTCAGTCGGGTTAGGTCTCTTCTGCTTGAAAATAAGCTCATTTCGGCCAGACCAGATGACATACATGATCGTGCTGACAAAGCTACAGGAAGTTTGGAGACCACTTGTACTGCCTTGCATCTGGAAAAAAATTTGGATAATGTTCATAACGGAATCAGAGTAGGTCCAGCTCCTAAAATCAATGGGAGGGCTGAAGTGAGCCTAGTAGTCTTGGATCTTAGTGCAGAAAAAGAGGGCATGAGAGGTGGTTTCTTCTTCCTGCCCGCATCTGGGGCAAGTGGTGTCCCAGTCTTTATCGCCATGCCACAGTTTAGTCTTCATAGGGATGCCATTTTGTAGGGCTTTCCATAGAAAGAATTGGATGCGGAAGGGGACAGGCAACTTCCAGATGTGATCCCAAAAGGGCTCTCATGGCTCTTGAGAAGAGGTGCTACAATTCTCACTCTTTTGTCAATAATAGTGTAGTTGTGAACAGAGCGCACCGTGAGAATACCATTTTTTTCCTGCTTCCAGCAGAGGACGTCCTTAGAGGGGAATTTACTGAGTGGGATAGCAGTGATAATATCGGCGATGTCCTTATGGAAAATGGAAAGGATAAGGTGGGTTTTCCAAGTGCGGTTGATCGGGCAAATGAGGTCAGCAACCCTTGAGAGAGAACGGGTGAGGGGGGGGGGGGGGGGGGGCAGGGCCAGCAGGCCAACCAAAATTGATGCCGGGGATCTATGGTTTGAGCCAGTAGTCGACATCCTTTCCATTACCGATATGCCAGCAAAGCTCAAGCCAGATCCAGTTTCTGGCCTTGAGGATGCCTTTCCAAATCCAGGAGTCAGTTGGTTGGGCAGTAGCTGGCATTGGGGAAGTCTTGAGCGTGCATTTTGAAATCATGTTGTGAGCCCAGAGTTTGTCTGGTTCTTTAATGATACGCCAGAAAAGCTTAGCCATCATGGCCTGGTTGTGATAGGAGGCAGTTCGGATTCCGAGCCCCCCTAGTCTTGGGGGTCAGCAAATGTTCTTCCATTTGATGAGCTGGGCTTTCAGATTTCCCTCCTTGATTGTTCCCCATAGGAATCTGGCGTTGAGGGGGTCCAATTTTTTTATAGGTTTTAATGGGGAAGGGGAAGACTGCCATCTGAAAAGATGGGATTGTTGAGTTAACAGCTTTGATGAGGGTAAGCCTTCCGGCTTGGGAGAGATTTTTAGCTTTCCAGCCCTCGATCCTAGAAGAAACCCTAGAGATAATATCTTGGAAATTAAGACTCTTTGTTCTGCCGAAAGTTAAAGGGGCTCCAAGGTACTTTTCTCCGGCCGTGTCCTTTTTAATATGAAAGATTTTTTGGATAAGCATGTGATGTCTATGGTGATAGTTCTTACTGAACAGAATACATGATTTGTTGAAGTTAATATCTTGCCCTGAGACATTCCTTAATGTGTTGAGGGCGTCGAGTAGTGCTCCTGCTTCATCAAGGTTGGCTCTATAGAAGATGAAGCTGTCGTTGGCAAAAAGAAGGTGGGAGATGGGGGTACTGCCTCTGGCAGTTTTGATACCATGAAGTGCTCCCTGGAGTTCTTTCTTAAGGATGATGCGGGAGAGCACTTCTGAGCATATTAGGAAAAGGGAGGGGGATAACGGGTCTCCCTGACGGATGCCTCTCCCAGGCTTAAGGAGGCCAAAGGGGGTGCCATTGATGTTGAAAGAGAGAGCCGTGGTAGAAATGCATTGCTGGATCCAGTTATACCACCTATCGTAGAAGCCCATGGTCTGCATGGTATCGTGGAGAAAACTCCATTCCACTCTGTCAAAGGCTTTGCTAAGATCAAGTTTGACCGCCATGTGGCCCGAGGCGTCTTTTTTCTTTTTGAGGTTGGTGAGGAGCTCTTGAGCCATAATAATGTTGTCGAAGATCTGTCTGCCTGGGATGAAGGCATTCTGGGCAGGAGAGATGATCTTATTTAGGAGGGGCCGAAATCTGGTTGCCCGAATTTTAGTGATCAGCTTGAATTTGACGTTGCACATGCTAATAGGGCAGAAATGCTTCGGGGTTTGGGGGTTCTTTTTGGGGATGAGAGTAATGTTGGTGTGGTTGAACTCTTGGAGGAGATTACTAGAATGAAAGAGTGCAAGGGTGGCTTTGAAAAGGTCGTGCTTGACCGTATCCCAGGATTTTTAATAGAAGAGAGGGGTAAATCCATCGGGACCAGGTGCTTTATGGGGGTTCATAGAGAAGAGAGCTTCTTTAAGCTCTTCCAGGGTAGGATCCTTAGTGAGCTGGCAATTGTCATTATCAGTGATCAGTTTGTCTAAGACGTCGAGGTCCCAGATAGAGAGAGAGGGGGTAAAAGGGGTGAAAAGATCAGTGTAGAACTTCACAAAAGTGTCTCCTATGGTTTTAAGCTCTTTCGCCACGTGCCGTCCGGGCAACAGATATGAAAAATCGAATTTTTCCTGCGCCTGCATAATGTGGAAAGATGGAAAATTTTGGTGTTACGGTCACCGGCCTTTAACCAGAGCTCACGAGATTTGTCTCTCCAGATATCTTCTTCTTTGTCCAGGATAAGATTAAGCTGGTTCTGCAGGTTCCGCTCCGTGGTGGCATTCTTAGCTGGGGGGGGGGGGGGGGGGGTTCTGTATTCCAGTAATCTTGTCACGAATGCGCTGGATGTTGTTGGGGGTACAATTGAAAACCGTTTGATTCCAGGTGATAAGCTCTTTTTTGGTATGTCTCAGTTTTTTGCAGAGGCGCAATTGCTTGGAGCCCGTCTGATCTTCAGCCTACGCTTTGTTGATAACATCTTTGCAGGTATCGTGGTTGAGCCACGCAGATTGGAAGTAGAATTGTTTAGGAAGGGTGGGTTTGGCCTGGTCGGTGTTCAGAATGATAGGCCCATGGTCAGATCCTATGATCGGGAAGTTACATATGGTAGCGTCCGAAAAAGTGGTGCGTCAGGGGATGGACTCGATAGCTCTGTCAAGGCGTTGCTTGACCAACTCACTTCCTCTTCTCTTATTCGACCAAGTAAAAGGGACACCGGAGTATCCCAAGTCTATCATGGAGGTGTCAAAGATGAAGTCATCCAAGGGGTTCGGCGCTGTGTTGTTGAACGGAATTCTGCCAAACTTTTCTTCTTTGCAGGTAATACCGTTCAAATCCCCCATAATAATCCAGGGGATGCTGATAGAGCGCGTCAGCCTGCCAATGGAGGCCCAGTAAATGCTTCTGTTTGAGGTGTCGGGAGGGCCGTACGTGAAGGAGCAGAGCCAAGGAGTCGGCGCTAAATTGGGGTCTTGGGTAGGGGTCTGAGACTGGATGAGCGCGTCAATGCCGTTCAGAGAGAAGGAGAGGATGGTAAGGTTGACATCGTGGCTCCAGGCCAACCAGAGGCCACCGGCATGGTGAAGGCTAGCAGCCACGGTGTGAGTGTGAGTGAAGCCAAGAACACTGAGTTTGCGAAGAGAGTCAGGGTTGGGAGCCTTAGTTTCGGTGAGGAAGATGATGTCGGGGTGGAATTTCTGGTTATGAGCGAGGAGCTCTCTAAGGGTGCACTTCTTTGTAGTCCCCCTGCAGTTCCAGGAGAGAACAATCATTGGTAACCAAGGGCCGGTGTTGGGTCTACTTCCGAGGTTTGGATAAAAGGGGTAGTAACTGTGGTCTGTCTCTGACTGGCATTACGATGATCTGAGGTACGGAGAGATTGGTTAATGAAAGCTCTGAAGTTTTTAAAATGAAAAGAAGGCTGCGTAATAAGGGTTCGAGCTGAGTTGATGAAATTGCGCCGCGAGTAATCTGGGGTTCGAAAGATTTCAAGAGTCGTCTGCTTGATTCCATTAGTGCCATGCTTATGATTCTGGGTTTTATGATTAGTATTTAATAAAAGTTTATGCTTTTTCCTCCAGATCCTCCGGAGCCAACTGCGGAGATCCTTTGGGGAGAGGGTGGGAGGGGTACCCATCTCTAGGGGGTATTTGACTCCTGCTAGAGCCCAAGAAATCTTGCTCGGCGTGGTGTGTGCATGAGCTGTGGCTATTTGGTGGTCGGTCACCTTAGCATGGCGGGGTCTACTCTGTTTAAAAGGTTTAGAAGGAAAGTTAGAGTAATATTTTGAATGCCAACGTTCTACGTAAAGAGGTGTATTATAGATGCATGCATGAGAACAAAATCTAAGATCAGAGTAAGCATGGTTAAAGAAGTAGTTTAGATGGTCCAGCTTCCCCTCCCTGATTACCTTCGTTGTCAAGCGACGACCGTGGTCTCTTATGAGTGTTGTTGGACTGCTGATTTGTTGCATGACTCGCCTCCTCGCTACTTGTCTCCGGACTGAAAATGTTATCATGTTCGGGAGTGTGCCACTCACTGCTATCCGAGGTCGAAAATCCGAGTTTAAGGGGCTCAGGGTCCTCATCGGACGAGTTGATCGAGAGAGCTTGGGGTAGGCATTGGTGTTGGTTGGACGAAGTCGAATGAAATTCGCATTGATCCTTGTTGGAAGAGATCTTTGGTATGCTTGAAAATTTCAAGGATTGAGCACAAAAAAAAAAAACCTTCTTGGAAATATTCATAAGCACAAGTGATCACATTCAGTAAATACCCGTTTCAGCACTCGTTATTTCTCTTGATTTGCACGATTAAAGAAGCATGTCGGAGTCTAATCTTCGAAATGTTGAAAGAAGCACTTGTTATTACCAATGTAAGTTCTTAATTTGAAATCCCAACTATTCCCTCTTTTTTCCATCATCATCATCATTTTGATTTTGAATATCTCTGCCATGTCTGTTTTCTTCGTGTTTTTGGATCTCTTAATATCTTCATGTACATGAACTAGGGTTTATTTTGATTCAATCTTTGTGGCAAAACACCCGTTTTCATGATAGATGTTTGGAGTTGTTGCTGCTCTGAGATGTTGTTTCACAACCCCCTATGGTGTTAGCAATATTAGGAGCTCCAACTCGTATTTTGATTCGGCTGTTAAATGATCCCCAACCATGCTAATGGGAATCACCCATCTGGTTAAAAAATGCAGTGTAAACGATCCTCCCGGTTACGGAGAAAGAAAAAAAATAAAAAGGACGGCCAACGAAAATTAACCTACATTAGATTAAGAGAAGATGTGATAATAAAGAAAGGAAAATTCATGGATGAAAAGGTTCTAAGGATGAGAAGTGACTAGCAATGGGTATGCCCAAGATCGAGCAGGACAATCCCATGGCAACATGGAATAGACTCTGCCCTAGGAATCCTTGTTTAACTACCTGATCAAATATAGTCCTTTGAAGACTGTTCTAATGACTTTGTTTCTGCCATTTCAAAAAGGGTTCTTAGGGATAGTCAAGAGCAACGATATAAATAAATCTACAACATGTTCATGGGCAAAGTTAAGATCATGGTGACTGTCAGAACGGTAATATAAACCCCGGTACCGCAAATTCTTCTGTAATGTGTGAGAGAGAGGCGCACTAGGATTTATGGTTGCTTGGGTTGATCGGAATCATCGGATATCAATATAGGTTGGATTTGATGCATTTTTTCCTTCTTGGTTTTGGTTGGAAATTTAACTTTAATACGAAGTGAATTGCATACCAAAATTATTTGGTAGTATAGTATACCATAAGAAGGGTCTTGCAAAACGCTTAAAGCAAAAGGCACAATGTGAATCCCAAGAATTTTAGTGCAAGACTAATTATGTATACAACTAGCATCAAATTACATTCACAATACCGAGAAATCATTTAGAACAGTTTTGGAGGAACTCATTGCTGGCAAACTCCTAGCAATGTAGCAAATGAATCTTGATGATCACCATCAAACAATATGGTCTCTTGTGCAAAAGCAAAACCTGGAGATGCTTGCGATTTGGGGTTAGTGTCCTCCGTAAGAACTGCACTTTAGAAAAAAAAATCTATTAAATGAAAATAAGACAGGTGAAGAAGCACAATATGTTTGTTTACTGTGTTTAACAATCATAGATGGCAGTGGTACTAACATTTTTGGGGATAGTAGTAATAGGGAACTAACGTTGCTTACTGTGTTTAACAATCATAGATGGCAGTGGTACTAACATTTTTGGGGATAGTAGTAAAAGAGAACTAACGTAGTGGAAGCAAATTGATAAACTTCGAATTATGGAAGGATAATTGCTTGAATAAATCATGGAAAACTAAATTAAAGATAAAAGAGAATAGCTTGAAGCTTGAATTGATATTGATAATTGGTTGAATAATATATATCTCTAGATATTGCATTGCTGCTATTTTAAGGAAAATAAACCTTAATTCTAGAAGAATAAAGAAAGGTCTAGAGTTTCCGATTTAACGGAACTACGAAAACAAAAGAAAACCAAAAGGAAGCTCATAATAAAGATCTAAAATGGTCCAATATAAAATAAAAACAAAATATAACACTAAAAATAAAATAAAAATAGAATTTCCGTTTTGCCTCAAGAAACTTGCTTGAAGATTAATTCGCTGATATCTCTTGACCGTACATCAGATTGATAATCCGGGAAATGCGTTGGAATCGTATCCGCGATAGCGTGTGCCCGACTGCTAGTAGTGTATGAAGAGAAATGAATACCGAGCGGTAATCGTTAGTTCGCGCGGACTAAAAAAAAACAAACTCTCACTTGCTGTTGGGTGGGAATGGTTGTGAGTTGGGTTTTTTGTGGGCCCTTTTTCAGAGCCCACACCCAAACTCTCGCTTGCTGCTAGAGATGCTCTAAGTAACGCAAGTTTTGTTTCTTTCATGATGATGATAAAATTTGTTCTGCCCCACTATTAGGGGTAAATTCGCAATTACACACAGAGTTAGCGTAAATGAGCATATAGACATTGCTTTGGCTCTAACTTTAATTGACCCACTTTTGACCATTCAACTTTTGATGAATATCCACGTAATTTGCAACTGTTGTTTTTTAAACAGTGATTAACAAATCACGTGAGGGTAATTTTGGTTCTTCACAAAAAATGGAGTCGTCAAAGGGGGCCAAACCACACGAAGCCCCTATCTGATAAGGGGTTTAGATCCCTCAATGAATTTGATTCGCTCGTGCCTTTGTCTCAACCCTCGAACAAAAGCGCACCCAATCCACTTTGGTGCCAATGGTATTACCCACCCTATCCCCGAAGACTTTATGCCACTTAGGGGTACATACTTTTGAAGATTCATGTGATTCGACACAGCGGACAACCAGACCTCGTCGTAAACCAGCCCGAGACCGTTTGGGGGAACAAAGTAAGGAGCATATCCCACAACAGAGACCACAGTGTGCCCGGCAAGAATGTTCCCACCTCTCGTAGTATATGTAACACAAAAAAGCTCGACCGTCAAATCAAAGCTGCCATGAGACATAGTTCGAGTCCAGCCCCCAGTTCATGGAGTAGACTCAACAACCCCATTTGCAAAGAATTACTAGCCATCGAAGTCCCGTTAAACTTCCATGTGCCAAAAATCCGAATGTACAAAAACACAAACTCTCAATCCCACATCCTCTAGTTCCATAACACATTAAGCCTTCATGCATCGGCAGATCATCTCCTTTGCCGAATGTTCCCCACAAGCCTCACTGACGGTCCTCTCAAATAATATCATAGCCTCCTGAATGGATTTATTCGAAGCTTTGAATATCTGTCTCGACCTTCATCTCTAACTTCACCTTCAACAAGGATTGCGAGGTCAGATTCGATGCCCTATTTAATATTCTGGAAAGTACAAATCAAGATACTTAAAACTTTTACCAAGAGATTCTTACACGAGTCACGAAAAATTAAGAACCTAGACTCGGCTAACGCAGTCCTAGCTTACTCGAATGCCTTACCAGACAAAGGCCAAGTGAAGGAGTACATCGTCCTTCAAGAACCTGCAATACTCAAGGAGATGTTGTCGAAAGTAAACGGCTACATAGACCTCGAACGCATGTACAAAAACTTCAAGCAACTGTACAGAGGTACTTATTTGATGACATTGGTATGGAATGTATCAAAGGCATACAAAAAATCTATAATGAAAGAAAATTTGGACAAGTCGGAAGTTGCAGAACCAGATGCAAAAACATGGTTTGAAAGGGAGCCATATGAATCTTGGTATAGGTCTTACTTTAATGCTTCTACAAAGTGTGGGCATGTGACCAATAATTTCTCATAATTATTTAACAATTAAATTATTAAAATTAGAGATAAGCCTTTAAACAAGATGGTATAAAAGCTTAATTTGATGTAGATGACACTCATGTATAAAAGGAAACTTAAGGCAAAAGAGTGGGATCAGAATGGATTGGTACCTAGAGCAGTGAAGAGGATTAAGTTGTTGAAAACATACAGTCACCACTACAGTTTAGATAGATTTGAAAAGGATCAGTGGTTGGTCCTTAATAACAGTGGCACAAGGTAGATATTGAACTTGCAAGAACATACATGTTTGGCAGATCACTGGATTGCCTTGTGTATATACAGTCAAAGTGATTGATCAACTGAAATGTGAGTGAGTTGGTAAATGTTCTTTTTGCTAGTTAATATTATTGGGAAACCGAGGGGGCAAATCGCAATGCGGAAGCACAATGCGATTATCAAGAACTTAAGATCTAACTCTAACAACGGAAAATTCAAATAAAGGCAATTAATCACATACACAAGGTTTAAATTAGGTGTAAACCCCAATGGATCAAAACTACCCCCGACAAGCACGGCGAATATATTATCACTTAGGGTTACAAGAAGTTACAGAAATCACTCAACCTCACCTCTACCCTTACAGATAATCCCCGTCAAGAAACCCTAGAATGAAAACCCAAGAAATCTCTCCAGAGCAAAACCTTAGATTTCTCCATTTTTTTTCTCTCTAACTCTTTCTCCCTGTCCAGAGGCCTTTAACTTACACTTTATATTTATAGACTCGTTCAAACCATTTCTTCTGTTACATTCGTCGTGTATCCTTGTCGTGTTGCCCCTATGAGCAACTTCTCAATTAAGAGAATCACCTGAGTCTAGGCATTTCCTAGACCCACCAATCGGAACCCATTTCTGATCATCTTTGTAGACCGTGTCATTGCCCAACCTTGAACTAAACTCCCCTTTCGAGAAATCTCCATAGCTCCATCGGTACATGCAACCTTCACATCTCCATCCACTTATTTACCAACCAATGCATACAAGTTCCCGCTTAGAACTCCCTTCATGATCAAAGCAATACTTTTGATAAACTTTCATTACTCCACCTTGCCCGGAGTAATTGTAATACTCATTATCTATTTTGGAAAGTGAAATTAGATTATGAGTCATACTCGACACATATTGAACATCATGAAGAACTATGATACGTTCATCGAACATCCTCACACGAATATCACCCACTTCCAAAATTGGCCTTCGAGAGCCATCGCTCATCAACACAAACTTGTTACCCTCACACCTTGCGTAATTGTCGAACTATGCATTATGTGCTCATACATGCATTGTAGTCCCACTATTAAACACCCATCATCTATCGTGGTGAGAACCATCATCGGCCACCACGAGGAGCGCCTCGTCACCATCATTATTAGTAACCGTTGCCAGTTTGTTAGTGTCACTTTCAGAGCCCCTTGCCGAACTTGTTCATGTACTTTTCCCCGCTTTTCAATCTAATCTATAATGACCCGATTGACCACAGCTTCAACATGTTCCTTTTCTGAACCTATTAAAGCTTCTTTTCTTACTAACCACCATCCCAGAGTTTTTCACAAAGGATTCGCTACCCTTAAGCCTTATCTCCTCGGAAAGAAACGTACATGTAACCTCCTCAAAACTTAAGGTTTCCTTCCCATACATCAACGTAGGTTGAAGATGCTTGAAGGTAGATGGAAGAGACCATATGAGTTGAAGCGCTTTATCTTCGTCCTCAACTTTAACTCCGATCGATTCTAATTCTGAAACGATCCCGTTCAAAGAACCTAGGTGATCCATTTGAAGCGTATAAAGTCGTTCCTTGAGGTACAAGCAATTCGAAAGACTCTTCGTTTGTTACAAACTTTCAAACTTTTCCCAAAGACCCTTTGCGGTCTTCTCTACAACCACGTTTGCTAAAACATTTTTAGCGAGACAAAGGCGTATCCCATTCACGGCCCTTGAATCCAGATCTTCCCAGTCTTCTTCTTCATCGTCGTTCACTTTCTGGGCTGTTATACCTTCAATTGGAGTTTTAAGTATATGCTTCCCTTTTAGTGCCTTGCGTAACCCGCCTTAAATCAATATATCTTGGACTTGTATTTGCCACAATCCAAAATTAATCTTCTCATCAAACTTCTCCACATCAAACTTGATCACGTTAGAGTACTTAGATTTTCCTATCTTGCTTCTCTACTTGCCCCAAACTTCGCTCTGATACCAATTGTTGGGAAACCGAGGGGGCAAATCGCAATGCAGAAGCATAATATGATTAACAAAAACTTAAGATCTAACTCTAATAACGGAGAATTTAAACAAAGGCAATTAATCACGTACACAAGGTTTAAATTAGGTGGAAACCCCAAATGATCAAAACCATCCCTGATAAGCACAACGAATATATTATCACTTAGGGTTGCAAGAAGTTACAGAGATTACTCAACCTCACCCCTATCTTTACAGATAACCCCCGACAAGAAACCCTAGAAAGAAAACCCAAGAAATTTCTTTAGAGAAAAACCTTAGATTTCTTAATTTTCTCTCTTTACTTTTTCTCCCTATCCAGAGGCCTTTAACATACACTCTATATTTATAGACTTTCCATTATGTTATCTCTGAAGTACTCATCACGAGATAAACCATCGCTTTAGAATAAATCCCCTTCAGAACGAACTTAAAAACAAACAAACATAGCGTTTTTCATTCGAACGACCTAAGCCTCGTTCAAACGACTTCAACGTAAACTTTTTCGTTCGAGCGACTTCATTACTCGTTTAAACGACTTCCCTTATTTTTGAGCCGTAACCTAACAAATATGTCATAATTGAAATTTTATTATGCTTTTTACTATTTCACAACTTTATCATGGCTTATGTACAGATATTGTAGTCATTACCATAGGGTGGTAGCCTATGTAACAACATACAACCAAACTGTAAATCTAATTACAGACTCATTAGACTGGGGAGAAGTATGTTACTTTTGCCCTTAGATTACTGAATTATTGATTTCTTTTAATTTTTATAATATTAATATTTATTTTTATTAAACAACCTGCAAGAGATATTAGACCACCGCCATTGTTGAGACCAGCAGGAAGACCTAGAATACTAAGAAGATGAGAGGCAGATGAGGCAAATGGTGTGGTAAGATAACCAAGAAGATGCAGTAAGTTCCAAGCAATTGGGCACAAATACAGAACTTGTAAATGTCTACCTGTAAAATAACCAAATATGGAGAGAGGATGAACAAAGGCATACAGATTAAACACTAAATTTAGGACAACTTCAACTCCAATTTCAACAAGAAGGAGGTGGAGAGGACAAAAGAGAGGTAGTACTAGAGCATCTGAACCATCATAACCACCTTAACATTCAAATCATATTTCAACTCCTTCATCGCATACTAATATTACTCAACCATCACAACCACAACAGAATGATGTCACTCAATCATCACAACACAATCTCAACCATCACAGTCAATTCAACTATCTCATCAATTTTAACAACCTAATCCATATTACCCTAACCATTTCCCACCATCTCATTCAACTGGTCAATATTTTAGACCACCTAGGCAAGATCCTAATGCTAGAAGAGAACATGGTGGATATAAAGCTACTTAGACATCTAGTGGGTTTGCACATTGGTTTGAAGCTTCAGGTCAAAGAGAATCATCTAATAGAATGACTAACAAAGCTGCACTAGTTAGGGCCCCTTGAAGAATTTGATCATTTTGTAGCTAACTATTTTAATGTTGTTTTTGAGATTCTGCAGAACCTATGAGTTTAAAAATGGTAATGTTTTAAGTGTCATATGGGCTTGTTTTTGTAAGACAAATTGCTATGTGTTTTCTTATTTGAATGCATCATTTTAAAAGTATATAAAAGTACTTTTGTACCATTACATTTTCTCATTCGCTACTATCATTTCTGTAGCAAATTGAACTACAAATTTATCTAATGACATCTCCACTCTCATTTTCACATTTTGTACATATTCTTCTCTTAGTGCATCACTTAACCAAATAAAATTATTACAGATTGGATCTTCACATTTCATAAATTTCTGCCTAAATGATTGTTGTATTTTAGAAGTAAACGTTTTCATAAGGTAATTACATCCATGTGCAGTACATGGAAATCTAACCCAAGGACAGTCTATAACCCAATGGCTACTTAGACCACATCCAAACCAGCCATTTGAACATGATGAACCATTTTCTGCTCCCCTAGCTTGATTAACATCATCTGATAACCAGTAAAATGATCCACAAATTGACTAGAGCATCTCTTAGAGTGCATCATTACCTTGAAATTTTTGGTGCCAACAAGAATTTTACGGATCCAACAGTTACTCACTTCCTCAAAATCTGTTTGTTTTCTAAGCAGACACATAACACTTGGTAAAAAATTTAGGTAATTGAGATCAATCGATTATGAAAAATTATGTCAAATTTGCTAGGTCGATAATCATTGATATTAATTTTCCAATAACAAAACCCTATCCTAATTCAATTTGATTCGATGGTCTAGTATAAACAAGTAATAATCAATAACACATGACGTAACACTATGGGAAACCTTTCTCATAAGAAAAAACCCACAGGTCGTTATCGAACCACTCGACAGTAGATTGTTCTCTGAATTTTGGTTAAAAGTTTATGATCTAGAAGGATCTGAAGATCAAACCCCTTAAAATGGCAACTCGTTCGAATGAGCCTTGAAGCCGTTCGAACGAGATATGAGAAAAACAAACCAATTCGGTCTGCCTCTTTTTGTAGGTTTAAATTGGTAAGTCATTTAAACAACATTTGGAGTCGTTCAAACTACTAGACTCTCATATGACCAATTATGATTGCCTCTGTTCTTAAGAATAAATTGGCATGTCGTTCGACTGGGTTCCCAAAATACCAAATACGATTGTCTCGATTTCTATGCTTAATTGAGCTAGTCGTTCGAACAAACCAATTCGACGACTATCATATTTCCTTCTTAGTTTAGTGCGTTTTAAGGGCATAATGGGCCTATTTTGTAACTAAAAACTTGTAACCCTCATAAAGGGGCAAGGCTAGGAAAAATGAAATCAATCCATGTTTTGTAATCTAGACTTAGGGTTTGAAGATTAATTCAATTAAAATCAATTCATTGAGCAATTGAAGCTCTTATTGGGAAATTTTCCCGCCAAATTGTTTGTTCTTCATTAAATTCTTCTATTATGAAGTTCTCTAATTCTATTGTAGATTAATTTATTTTTGCCATTTTAATAGACAACTAGAGCATGCAGAACGATCAAAGTAGTTGTCGAACAAATTAATCGTGCCTTGAATGACTATATGGGATAGTTTTATTTATAGTAGTTAAGATAGCAATAGATATAGAGATGTCGTTTTTCATAACAGCAGCCTAACATTTAAATGACCAAAAAATCATCTAGACGTCTAATTGTTATTTTATTTTATTTTATTTTAAAAATCATCATGCACATGAGACTTAGGTACTTATCTTTTTAAATAGGTATTGTTAGACGAAACTTGCAACCATGGGGTTATAAGAGCATATGCAATAGTAGAGTGACTTGCTTAGGTGGAGGTAAGCCACCCTCTTTTTTTGAAAACCTACTTACAGCAGTCAGGTGAGTTCGCCAACGTGACACCCAATTCCTCAACCAAACTCATCCCGGTTCAGTGAGCCGCAGGGTGGGTTGTTAAAAGGTCATGCTGCGCAACTGCGCGGCAAAAATGAACGCACTAGACTAAACCACGTTACAGTTTCAATGGTCTGGGATTCATGGAATATATTTATTTTTTAAATTAAAAGTGTCGTATTATTTTTATTTTTTCTCCATCCTTTTTCACTATCCTCTCTTCTCTCTCATGCCATGTGACATTTTATGATTGGTTTAATCTAAAAAAACAAGTGGGTGTGTTTTTCAACCCACCTCACTGTTGTGGGAAAATGGGGGTTGGTTACTATTTATAATATGTGCCTAACTTTTTGGCGCCTTCAAGTTTTTTCTAAACAAAATCATCAGGCGTTATAGATTAAGTGCCCAATCGTTATTACTAGGTTTTTATTTAAAGTCGCCAGGCGCCTAAGACTTATGCTCCATCAGGATCCTAAAAGCATCTCCAGCAGTTGAAGAAATGGGTGTGGGTTGGGTTTTGTTCTCAGTTCACACTCCCAACCCACACTTTTGAGCTCCCAGCAGATGGGAAAAACGATTGTGAGTTGTTTGTGTGACGTTGTCAGAACTCAATCGGGTGTGGGGAGCTTACACTAAAACAAATTGGGTATGAAGAGTTTAAAACACCGTACCGAGTAAAAAACACCGCGTAGATTTAAATATTTATTTATTGGGGTATGTGTGTGAGGAAATGAATAATTGTGCGGACTAAAGAATACCGCGCGGAGTAAAATAGTCCGCCGCGGACTAAAGAAATATTTTCCTTAAATAAAGATCATCACCCATTGTTGGAAGGGTTGAGTGTGGGTTGGGTGTTTTTGGCCTGACAAGGTGGGCCAGGTCTCCCACTTACACCCAACTGCTGGAGATGCTCTAAGAGTCAGGCTTAGGCGTTGGAGGAAACTTGAGTTAGTTGATTTTTTGCCTAGTACTACTAGAAGATGCTCTAAGAGCTTCTTTTTGAGCAGAAGACGACTAATTCGAGGGTCTGTCTGAAGCGCGCGAAAAGTTTCTTACTCGACCCAACCAAAGACTTTCCTCAGACCCCCACAATCGCCAAGGCTACCCCGCCAACGACAAAGGACGGGTGGCACGTCATAAATGTGGACGCCTCCTGGAACAAACCAAACACTCCAGGGGGCTCCGGATTCACCATCAAAACTCACACTCTTTTTCTTATCTCTGCAGGTTTTGATTCATCTCAGGCAGCGGACGCAGAAGAGGCCAAAGCTATCTCAGTTCTCAGAGGGATGACAGCTGCCCATATACTAGGTTTGGACAGTGTTCTCCTCCTGACGGATTGCCAGCGCTTAGTCAGAGCATTCCAGGATTGTTCTGATGACCTATCATGGGGAGCTCTTACATTGGCCCCAGACTTGCGTGCGTCTGCTGCTGTTTTTCAGGATTTTTGTTTAGATTTTGTGCCTTGTGCTTGTAATATGGAGGCTCATTATCTTGCCGCTATGGGAGCTACCTCCCCAGCTATTTTCTCTACGGAGCCGCTAGAGACTTCAAACCTTGTAAAATTTATTCACCCACTTTGCCCCTAGGGGCCCTTCTATGCTATTTCTTTTTTGCTTAAAAAAAAAAAACTGGAAGATGCTCTAATACAAGATCACGTGAGGTTGGGATAGATCACGGTTTAATTTTGAAAGAGTTCTACGGGTACAAGAAGGATATTTTGAAAACTTTCCTATTAAATGACGACATTATTACTGTTTTAATTCGATAATATCTAATTAATTAACTTTTGAAAAGCACACGTCACGCAACCAATAAGAGTCCGGCACGTATACGTAATCAACGCGTCAAAATCCCAGTCGAACTAAAACGTAACAACCGACATCAGACACGTTTTGATTCCTCCCTAGAGAATATACTGTATTGGTAAGACATGCCTACAAGAATTTATCCTATGCAATTGCATGTTGATTAGCTTCGATGCTCCTAATACATTTTTATTTTATTTTACATATCATCGGTTGCGCATGAACAATTTGGTACGAGTCAAGAGAAAATTGTTAAGGAAATGTCTATAGTGAGATAATTTTGCTCAACCGATTGTTTCATGTTTTAAGCTAAGATAGATGATTTGTTCGACATAAAAATATGCAGGCATATGAACTTTAGATTGAGCTGCAAAAAGATTTGTTGTTGTCGTACAATATTGTACGAACCCATTTTAATAAGGCTCATAATTATCAATTGGAATCACTTGTATTGTGTTTAACACTCATGCATAAAAAAAGGCAAAGGAACGGGAAAAATGACAACTGAACTGGGAAAATTCTTGAGGATGTGTTTTTTTTTTTTAAAAGCTAGAAATTCTTGAGGCTCTAACAGAGGTGCAACACGTCTTCCTTTGAGTATGTGACCTTCAAACGTAAGTTTAAGCTTCAAATCTTTTCTTTCAACTCAAACCACACAACTCAATACGAGTGAAAAACTTCTCCGCACTGTGGTAGTCTCGGTTATACAATATCAAAATAGGAAGGATGAAGTGAGAATTGGGATATTACCAAAATATTACAAACGTAAAAAGTAAAGAAAGCAACATTAAGACAAAATAAAGAATTCACCGAATCTAGTTAACAATATTTAAGCTATATACAGATCCTAACTTACGTAAGGAAGCTTCCTGTACAATTTCCTACAAAAAGAAACTCTTAGGCACCAAGATATCCAAATCCATCTCTCAATCCATATACTCCCTTCTCCTTATATATACCTCCAAAACCCTAACCTTTTTTTTTATTTATATCACAGCAATGCTCATAACCAAGTATAATTGTGTAAACAAGGAAGACCTTTCACTAGGCTTTTTCTTCAGCGATGTAGACGATGTTTCTAATGATGGGGATGTAGACTATGCTTCTAATGATGGTGAGGTAGTAGATGAAGATGAAGATGACGAAGTGAAGCCCGAGGTAGAATATGAAGATGGTGAAGAAAAGTTTGATATCGAAGAGTTAGATGATAAGAAGAATGGCAGTGATAGCGGTAAGGCCCCAAGGAGGCCAACGAGTGCATTATGTATTCCTAATGACTCGTTGGCCGATATAGACTTTTTTCCAATGTTCACTGACGATTTAATATCGTTGAGTGGTGTATTGGATATTGATGAAGATTATTTTGAAGGAACACCGAGTTATTATGGTGATGATGATTCTCTACTGATGTCTTCTGATCAAGTTATTCCAGGAAACAAGCGGAAGAGAGTTAGTATAGGAGGTAAGCAGAAGAGGAAAAACAGACGACCGAATAAATATTGGTCGTTGAATTCTTCGGTATCTCTATGCGGTTATGGAACACGGACTGATGACCGAAGAATTGAGAGGCAGTGTACACATTGTGGAACGAAACAAACTCCCCAATGGAGGGTCGGTCCTAAGGGACCAAAGACGTTGTGCAATGCATGTGGTGTACGTTATAAGTCTGGACGATTAGTCCCGGAATATAGGCCTATGGCAGCACCAAGTTTTGACGAGCGGTTACATTCTAACAGTCATCGGAAGATTATGAAGATGAAGACTATAGAAGGTGACACTGGAGTCGTTGTGGAAGAGCCGCCGATGGCAAGCCCCAGTTCCCTTAGTAACTTAGATTCTACTAGCAAGACGAAGGTTATGAAGATGAAAATGAAGGTTATAGATGGGGGAGCTGAATGTTTCAAGATTTGGGCTCCCTTTACATAATTAGGTTAGAATGGTCTAACTTTCATAGATAGGATTTATTTATTTTTTCCAAAATGATTTTGTTGCACATATTATTTTTAATGTATTTCATTATTTTGGTGTTCATAGGGGGAAAAGATTTTTGGTTGTTTTTATCTTTATAAAAATTATATACCTATAACATATATATACTCTCTACTACTATAAAACCTAATTTCGTATATCGAACTTAGTCTCTCATACCAAAGATAATTAGAGCGATATCATGTAATAGCTAACACAAGATTTAGCGTGGAAAACCTTTGAATATGTTAAAAACCACGACATATCTTGAGGATTTAGAAAGATTGATATTATTGAGTGGTTAACTATTACAAAGATCGCTCTGGATAATTTTGTGTAGACTTGATGGGTAAAAAATTTTGTGTAGAATTTCGTGTGTATAATATGTAATTCTCTGGTCCTATTTATAGGTCTTATAATATGACCGTTTGACGACCATTATTATTCTTAATGATGAACCCATTATTATTCTTAATGATGAACGTTACAATATGGATTTGATGAGTCTTTGAACTGATTGCGTAATGGTCTGATTCTTCTATTCTGTAACGACTTCATTAATGACGGAGTGCTTGTTGAATCGAGCTATTGATGTAGAGGTCGAGAATGAGAAGTAAACTTTTTTTTGTAGTTGTTCCATATATGTCATGTAATCGTATGTTGATGAGGTCGAGTAAATGTATTATGGTCGAAGATGAGGCTTGAGTTCGAGATCCGGAATAGGCCTACAACAACTAGCACATTTTGTTTACACTATTTTTTAAGCATATTTTGATTCGTGTACACATTATGTCACTCGAGTGATTGAATATATATATTAAGATGACAATTTGAATAGAAATTACGAAGACTTCGGTCCCAAAACATTTCTATGTAATAATTAGTTTTTGCTTCAATGAAATTCTGAGAATAATATTATGGTGATAGTAGCGTTAGATTGATATTAACCCTGAATATATACAATTTTTATACCATGGCATTTAAGCTCAATAGAGTATAATATTTTCATTTTCATTTCCATAAAGCATGGCCTCTCTGGGGAGCTTTTAGGATAAACATCTCTATCACTACATGCTTTCTTATAATATTGTTCAGTACGGTAGCGGTTTCTACTATCTAGGATTCATAAATTCAGAAATTGTTGTTATGGACTTATTAGAGCAAACGCAGCAGGGTGTGGGTTGAGTTTGGTTTGCCAACCCCCACCCACACCCACACCCAAACCCCTCCCAGCAGGCACTGTTTGAGTGTGAGTTCGCTGAGTTGGCGCTACAGGAACTCAACTGAGTGTGGGGAGCTCACACAATTTTTTTTTTGAGTTTGGCGGTATCAAAGTCCATTTACATTATCTCAGCCGCAACCTCAGGCGTTTAGCCCGTACTATCAACCATATCCGCTCACTCAACTTCAAGGTTTTCAACCGCCAAATTACTTTTAGAACTATCTATTCCATGGTGAATCTACTCAGCACAGTCAAAGTGACGCAAATGCGTCAATACCTGTTGAAGCGGCGGGTTCCTAGAAAGATAAAGGAAAAGGAAGAAAGAAAAGAGCACCCGCAAAACAAAGACCAATCGTGCAAGTGTTAGAAGATGCTAAGTTTTTGGACGAGACGGATGATGCTGAAATGCATTGGACGGACGCAGACTTTACGTGTCTCGCAAGGGCATGGGTAACAACTTCTGTAAATGTTAATGGCCGCACAAAGTGTTTCACTTTCTATCAAAATGTCAACATTGCCTTTAACAGAGACCCCGAGTGCCCCACACGACGATCATGTGGGTCGACCAAATCTCAGTGGTATGCCATTAATGCACAATGTGTGGCGTACAAGGGGATAGTTGTTCAATAACGATTTAGGAATAACAGCGGAAAAACAGAAGAAGATCGGGTACGTTATAGTTTCCTTTAACTCAATTTCAATTATTTATTACGGATATACACGTTATTTATTTGTATTGGATAATTTTGCGAATTGTAGGAAAACGATGCATACAAAATCTATAAAGGCTTGAATGGCGGCAATGACTTCAAACACCGTGAAGCATATAAGATTTTGGCGCGGGAACCGCGATGGGCCAACCTAAGGGATGATGGGTTAAACCATGAGGTGAATATACCAAGAAATGTGGCCAGGAGAACATTGGAATATTCTTCTCCAGGGAACTCGGTCGGATCAAACAATCTATCGGAGGACCCCGACAGCCCACCTACACCTCAATCCGCAGGCCCAAATTCTGACTTAGATGGTTCGTTGTATAAAGGTGGAAGCAGGCACATCGGCCAAAAACTCCACAGAAAGCACATTGCATCACAAAAGGCAATGGAGGGTGTTACTGCATCTGGTAGCGGTATCCATGCTCTGCTGAATGAACTACGGTTGGAGAAGATGCAAACAAACCAAGAAAAGGAAAGAAGAAGAAGAGCAGAAGCAATACAACACTGGCAAGCCAAAATGGATTTGGAACAAGCAAAGAAAGATCGTAAAATCATAGAAAAAGACTTGAGTACTCTTTCTCGACATCAATTGCAATACTATCTACAAAGCCAAGCTGAGATAATAAAACGTCTGGCCAATAGGGGCGGACCAGGTACTTGAATAGGTGATGAAATATAATTTAACTTTGCTGTATATTTGAGTTTTATTTCCAAGAATGTAGTTTACCTTCCAATAATGTAATCGTCTGAATAATGTACTTTGCTATTGAAGAATGCAATCTTGTTCTCGAAATATTTATTTCCGATAATATTACGTTAAAAAAATACAAGATTAATGCAATATCAAAAACTTGCTTAATAAACTTGTACGACAAGAAGCATTAAATTACATGAATAGCACTCAGATAATACAAGAAATAGAGTACTAGGTTTGAAATTTTCCCTTCACGGCCCACAAATGCTCGATTAGATCATCCTTTAGATCAAAGTGAAGTTCTCGACTTCGAATCCAGTTCATTTTCGATATAAAAGATTATATTGTTCTGCGTTCGCGTATAATATCGAATCGTTCGCCTTCGATAGTTGAGAGCTCGGCCGGATCGTAGTCTAAGTATGATGGGAATGCACCTCGTTCCTCTTCGACGATCATATTGTGCATTATCACGCACGCCTTCATGACATTGCTTAATACCTGGGGGTCCCACAATTTCACCATATTTTTTACAACATTGAACCGAGATTGTAAAATCCCAAACGCCCGTTCTACGTCTTTTTGGCAACTTTCTTGTTGTTGAGCAAATAATTTTTGTTTCGCTGTAACCAGATTGGATATGGTTTGGATAAGTGTTCCCCATTTGGGGTATATGCCATCCGCTAGGTAATACCCCATATCATAAGCTTTCCCGACAATTGTATAATTGCAAGGCGGGGAGATACCATCGGCTAGGTCGGTGAAAAGATGTGATTGTTGTAGGACATTGATATCATTGTTAGACCCTGGAAACCCAAAAAAAGCATGCCAAATCTAAAGGTCGTGTGAAGCTACCGCTCCAAGAATCAGTGTCGCATTGGGGTAATGACCAGTAAATTGACCGTGCCAAGCTTTGGGGCAATTTTTCCATATCCAATACATGCAATCAAGGCTTCCTAACATACCAGGAAATCCCCCAAGACTCTCCAATCGCTTTTAACTTTTCGATGTCGGCCGCGTTTGGTGCTCGAAGATAATCCTCGCCAAAAATTTGTATAACCGCAACATAAAACCTTTTCACACATAACAAGGTTGTGCTTTGTCCTATTCGGATATATTCGTCAAAAAGATCTGCCGCAACACCGTAGCTTAGGAAACGTAGTGCTGCGACTATCTTTTGGTACGGTGATAACCCCATAGTACCAGCGTTGTTGGGTTTCTGGATAAAATAATGATCATGTGCAACGACTGCATCGAATAGATGCATAAACATGTTTTTACTCATACGAAAACGTCGCCGAAATTCCCATGGCTCATATGTGCAATTCGGCTTGAAGTAGTCTCGTATAATGTTGTAATTCTCCAATTGGTGATCTCGCTTCTTTCTCTTATCCTTACGGCCCATGACACTCCCATGATAACTCGAAGTTGTATCCTCAACTACTATGTTTACTGCAGCTTGGTGCAGAACGCAAATTACCGCCGTACAATTATAGATAAGATCGCCATCGGAGGACGACGACGATAAACCTGAAGGATCGGGTATGGATGAATCGGATGATGAAGAAGACATTTGAGGCTGTGGAGTTGAAAGAATGGTGTAATACTAGAAGGTAGATGTGTTTCCAATGGAAGAGAGGTGTAAAAATGAGAGAAATGTAAAAGGGGAAGAAGTTGTGGGTCTTTTACCCTAGATTTGGCGGTGAAATGAACACTGCGCGGTGTTCCTACTACCGCGCGGTGTTCATTTCACCGCCAAATCTATTTTGTATTCCTCAGTGGCAATTTTGTTAGAATAGAATTAGGTTCTATTCGAATAAAACTCCTTAGTGCCAAATTGTGCAAAATTGTTGAAATTTATTCGAACAGACAAATAGTCAGTTCGATTAGACATTGAAAAAACTCTACCAAAAACCTAAAAACATCACCAAATATTCTGTAGAAATATAAAACACATCAGTGCAAATTTATTCGAACAGACAAATAGTCAATTTCAACAAAAACTTCAGTCAATTTCAACATTAGATAATAATGGCTAATGAACATTAAAAACATCCAAAACATCGTCTACAAATATATCATTTACTCAGAATAATCTACATAATCAAATCACAGCTTCTACATCGTCTAAAAAAATATAAAAAACACATATCTACTCATAATCATCTCCAGTACACCGCCCCTTGCAGCTAGTACTGCCTCCCCTGGTTCGCGGACCAGATCCACGCTGCCTCGTCCTCGCGCCTCCTCCAGGTGGTAGCGGCACCACCCATACGCCACGCCCCCTCCTCAGCTATAGGTCCTGAATGGGACAAAGAAACTTTATAAATATTTTGACAATATAAATATGACATTAAGAAAAAACATCGCAATAAATATATAAATAAATTACTTACATGGGAATATAGCTGATGATCTATATTGTCAATTTGTCTGCGTGCAATAGCAAGCTCTTCGTCCACCTCCTGGATCCCTTGTGCGTCCCGCGCAGACTCTACAAGGACGTGTCGCCGCATACCATGGGTCAGGTGCCACAGCTCCTCTGCACCGTAGGATGAAGACATGGGTGGCGGGTCCTTCAAGCAGGTGATGGGGAGCCTCTCACGCCGCCCTATCCACTCCATGTGCTACCCCAGGTCTGGCCCCTCCGCCTCACCAGGCAAACTGAAGTCCTGGGACAAGCTATGAACCGACGTTGACGTATCCACCACGGGTGTAATACCAGCTCTGAGTGCTCGGTCTGAACAGATCTAGATTCCCCATCCTCTGGGAATCTGTTAACATGTGGCCTACCTCCAAAATTTGTTCAGCCCAGTATGAGGTGTAAGTCTTTCGCACCTCCCCTACCACAAACTGCTCACAGTCAACGAACCCGGCCTGTCTCATCTCATGTAAAGTCGCTGGACTAATATGTGGCACATGCTAAGCGGAAGATCCAAAGGAATACGCACCTCGCCAGTCATCTGCCTCCAGCATCTATCCCCCAAGTAATATTCGCAGTTTCCGTTTGATACTTGAAATGGTATCCTTTTACGGGATAAAGTTTTACATTCAGTACGTCCTCTGTCTCAGACACTGCAGAATCGAACCAAGGTTTCCATGTGATCGTCTCAACAGTGCGGTGATCAATATGGTATCTGCCTATAATAAACAAATTTACCGCCTGGTCATTTGTTTTCCTCCTATTCCCCCTCTCCCATGCTCTGAGGCGCGGATAGGCCGGGTACTTTACCTCTTCCTTTACTATAGGGTGACCAACCCCACAATACTCGCAAAACCAATACTGCAATTTGGAATAACAGAAAAAAATAATTATAATTTATATTTAAGACGTTTATTGGAAGATATTTGATTTTTAAATGGAAAACGTGTTAGCGTACCGGAATAAGTTGTACAAATCCAGTGATGGCACCCCTGGTCGTGACTGCGGTATTCAAACCATGTTACAAGGAAGCAAGAATAGCAGAACCCCAGTCATATTGGGCAGCCGAGTCCAAATCATTCACAGCCGCAAGATATCCAAGCGGGACGGTGTCGTTGGCCGTTTGGAACCACAAATGTCCTATCATGAAGAGAATAAAAACACGAGCAATTGTAATATCATCATCCCGATCAGCTTCGGCGGTCAAGTACGTTCTCAAATGTGCAATGCTGACGTTCCCACTCTTTATATGGCTGAAATCAATGTTGGGGAGCAATTGCCTCGCATTGGATAAAATAGACCATGAGTCATCATATGGCACCTGTGTCGGATATCGGCCGATGGACAATGATGTCAGCATAGTAAAATTGAGGGGAGTGACCCCTATCTCCGCACAAGGGAACATAAACGTGTATGTGGTCGGCCACCAACGCTCTATAAGCACATGAATTAGCCGATTATCCGAATTGCCCAAGCGTATATCCATAAACTGCCCAAAAATATTCACCACGGCGTCCCTTACAGCTGGAAGTATGGCAATATCCTTCCACACTTTAAACACCGTAGTGAATGTGCCGTGCACACGCATCGAATCCCGATTCTGTTCATTGAGGCATTTTGTCAAACACTTGATATATAGGAAAAACTATTTCACAATTACACTAAAACTTACTGTGAGTTTATTTCCGGTGTAATAGATGTGACTGACTCCGTTTGGGAGTTGGGTAATACATCTCCGCGGGAAGTTATCTTCGGTTGGGTTTGGTATATCTTGGGGTTGAACATCTTCAAATTCTACCCGCTTTTTCTTCCTTCCGGACCTCGAGCGAGTTACGAAACGCTGAGATCTCTTGTTCCTCTAAACCCAGGAAGAGTACTGGGGTGTGGGTTTCCCTCTAGCATTTGCATTTTGATTTTGTTGAAATTAAAGCTTTTTTACCAAAGAATTTTTGAGAGAGAGGTAGATGTAAAAAACAAGAGAATAGTCGAATTCACTTGTGAGTTTTAGTTACAGATATTGCGGCGCTGTTTAGAACCCCACGCGGTAAAAGGAACACCGCGCGGTGTTTTAATCTCCTCCAACTTAAAAAATAAAAAATAACCACGTACCCAAACTCACACTGGCTGCTGGGAGAGGTTGAGACTGAGTTGTGGGTTTGGTGGGCCAGGGTGTCAGAACCCACACCCAAACCCACACTTGCTGCTAGAGATGCTCTTAGTAGCGGTTTCTACCAAGGAAGAGACCACCTGCAAGCTCATTAAAACAATATAATAAGAGCAAACAATCACAATTTATCTTTGTTTTAGATGAATGTTTGAAGTTCGAACCCTTCAACAAAGATCAAAACCAAACAGAGTATCGAAATCCCTCTGTGAAGATTGTCACCTTTCCAGTCATCTATCGAAGAATTTAATAATCCTTGGGGTTATATCTTCGCCCTACACACACTTGGTTCTCAAGAAATACAGCATACCATAGAGGAGGAACATGGGATAAACAGTAGTATATAGAGAACAAGAGCTGAGGAAAAAAAAACTGGGCATGGCATCCTAATTGAATTATATTGATGTAATATGAATTCGCAAATACAGAAACTAATATACAATGTGTGAAATCAGTAAAAATTGATGGATTAAATTATTAAACTAATACTCTAAATTTAACTTCCTACATGTTAAATTATCATCTCTGCAAAACGATCCTATGAAAACATGAAGGGCATACCAGCATTTCCATCAGTTTTCCGCCTCTCGATCTTTGAGCTTTCCTTGATCATTGCACCAGTAAAACTCCGGCCCTAATCCTATACAACTGAAGGAGAGGGTGGAACAAAATTTTACCAGCACATTCCCGATATTAACAAACTGAAAGCTCGCCCCTACTTCTTAGTAAGATCAGTCGCTGTTAGTTGTGAATCAAATCTCTGGTTGCTTGTACTCTTCTTCGTTTATAGACGAACTTGTATGTATCTACACTTCCATTACAGTGTTGATCCATGCCCTCTTTCCTATCGGTGTTCTTTCTTTTGTTGCGCATGTAATACAAGCCTAAAAATCTGTGACTGGAATTTGCGACCTTGTTTTCCTGCAGCAAAGAAATAGAAGAAAACCTGATAAATAATAAATTCTCACACAAAATACAGATTGGTATGGGAAAATTTTAATAGTTAAAAAGACATGTACCAAAGTAAGTTGAGGAGCTGCATCATCATGATCCAGTGATATTTCTGCAAACCCACAGCCTACATATAGAGCAACCTCGTTAAAGTACAATAATGCTAGTGTAGCATCCTTGGGTAGTTGGGTTAGTACTTAAGAGTTCTATCAGCATTTTCATTTAGGTGTATTCTTCTGGGTCTCAACATTTGGTATCAAAGTTAAGCCCCACTCAGCACCAGAGCCTCCCTCACACGCATTTCATCAGACCCTCCCTCACGCATTTCCGAAAAGCAACTTGGAGGGAAAACGAAAACAGGATGTCCATGGGCCCATCATATGAGATATGGAGAGCCCACCCATATACAGGACAACAATGATTTTCGGCCTTGAAGCATGGTGGATTAATTGTTGATATCCTTGAATTATGCATCAAGCATCTACCCTACTATATCCCCTGAATAATTTCTGGAGCTCAATTTTGAAGCGGGTAGCCCACGTTACAAAAATCAAAGAGATTCGATTTGGAATTCTCGTTCTTTCACCGGGAACCGCAAGACATGTAAATCTTGACACATCATGGATCCCGAGACATCAGAATGTCCATGGAAGGATAATTCGGTTTCTCTTTTACGCAGACTACCCGCTTCAGTTTTTCTATAGTTTAAGTGCAATAGAAAACTGATTGTACCTACCCCTTGAATCGCCTCCTGTTGATTGTGGCAGTAATTTGTGGTACATGCTAGTACCTTGAAACCCCAAGAAATGATATTCCAATAGTTGTAATCTTTCCTGAAGTGACATCTCTACAAATCCAAAAGAAGTCTTCCAAGTTTCACTTAGTTGAGGAATTGCTGGTAAAACCAGTCTTTCTACACCCAGTTGAATGAGCATCTGCAGTAAGCAATACAGACCATCAACGATTGTAATAGCTGACACAAAAATATAGACTAAAATAGCACACTACAGAATTGCACAATTGAAGGACTAAGCAGCACTTGCCTTCTCCAGCTCATTCACAAGAATACGGCACATACCCTGTCGGCGGTGTCCAAAACAAGTGGCAACTAGAGGCATTTCTGCAATCTTTTGACCAAGAATCCTGATAATTGTATCAAATACAAGTAAGATATGCTCTAAACAAAGAAAATTATCCAAAAGAAGTCGGTTATGAGGGCGTAAAACAAGATGCTTAACATGGGTACCTTAATGTGGCCACACAAATATAGTCATCTCCCTTTTGCAAAACCATGGTATAGAATCCATGGAAATCCAATCTTCTCAGTTTTGACCTGCAGAAAATGCAACAGAAAATTTTCAGGATGTATATTATATATTTAAGACAAGATTGATATAAATGTTTAATAGCGATTCACTTAATACATAATTTATGCCACACAAATATGATCACGTGAGCTAAGAAATGATTTCTAGTGAAGATGATTTATATAGCGGAATCTTCCTTTCCTTACAAAAAAGCCAATCTTACTGAATCTCCTAACAAATTCCATTGTGCTTTAATAAAATTAAAGTCTCAAAAACAACGTTGTACGAGATGTTTGGTGTTGTTTTGAGGGTTTAGAAAAATGTGGTCTTTTGTAAGCAAAATCTTCAAAGAGAACAATAACAACCTATAATCAGATCTAAACTACTTCAAACCTAGACACAAAGACTCAAATAGAGCTGCAAGACATTTAGTGCCTAACAGTACATAATTCTGCATTTCTTTTTCTTCTTTTTCCCATGAATTATCATTTATTTGTAATGCTGATTCTTTGGGGGTTTTGTCTATTTTGTAAAAAAATTCTAATTAATATAATCTGGTGGGGGTCTAGGCCAAACCCCAGCTTCCTACGGTCCTACCTCAACAAAAAAAAAACAAAAAAAACAAATTCCCCAATTAGGTAATTGGAAGAAAATCCAATTCCCCATTCCAACCTATATATATATATATGTGCAATGAGTATACAAGTCCTATACAACGTGTACTTAGCTTAAGAAATACATATCATTCTATCAGACACCTCTTTTGGGAGCTTCACTTTGAAAAATCAAGAGCTTTAGTGATTTTTATCCACGAATCTTATACTTTCTTTAACGCTGCTTTTTGAATGTTTAACATTTTAGATTTAATGGACATAGTACATTAAAAGTTTTGATTTTGTATATGTAAGATCTCCAAGAGACTGCACGTGCAAAAATTTCTTTGACATATGGCATAAATCCATAGCATTGAAAGTACCATCAAATAAATGCGACGAGGAAAGCAATTTCGTGCTTATATCTAGTCCATGATAAAATAGAAGGATAAACAGAGTTTAGGATCCAGAAATAGCAGGGTAAAGAAGAGAACTTACGTTCGATTAAAAAGGACATCAGATACGAGATCTCTGTTTGTATGAGGTTCAATGACAGGTTCAAAGCATTCGTGCATGATTTTGAGGGCATGAGATACATCATTATGACTGACAACCTTTGTCGTATTGTGGATGCCACAATCATTTCTACCCCATCTCATTATTTTCCAAGAAAATCCTTCCACGTCTGCAGGATTTGATTTCCCAGAGAGTTGATGCAAATGCTGAAATATCTGGAAAGAAAGGTAACTGTGTTGTCAATAGTACTATTAAATAACCTCTGAGAGATCATATAAGAAGCGAGCAATAAGATAATCAGAAGAAGATGATGAAAAATTAAAACAAACTAGTTAAATTAATTCAGTTCAACACTCAATACCAACATGCTGATGCTTGAGGCAACGCGCTTGATTCTACAACGCTGATGCTGAGGCCCAAAACTTGACAATAGCTTGGTGCATTTGTGCCACATTCAGTCACTGCAGACTGGACCCTAGGAGCCCCACCATGCTAATGCTCCAGCACTGCACTTGGTCATCCCACTCATGTGCGTGGGTGCCACAGTATGTCAATGTGTATGTGTGCCTACTGTCTAGGCACCACGCTCAGTCACACCGTGCAAGTGCTTAGCCATAACATTCGATTATACTAAAATAGTACCAAACGCCCAGGCAACAAACTAGAAACTCCCGAATCTTAAGGCATCATTGACATGGGGGCAATAATCCTCAAAAGCAGCCTCAAAGGTTTGGCAGTGAGTAAGATGGTGCTAGAAACCTCACCACAAATTAATTATGATCAGATTTCAGTCCTTCAGTTGGATTTTGATTCCTTGGTGTTCTATTTAATAAGTGGCATTGTCTTTCTGTTTTTTCTTGTTTGGTTTTTGTTTGTTATCCTATATAAGTCTTTTTGAGCTGATTGTGTTCTATACTATCCTCTCCGTAATTTAAAATATACTTATAAAGAAAAGATGCTTACGCAAATTAACTCTTTTTATATGTGTACACATATCATTATCATCAATAGATGTACAGAACCAACTGTATTTAAATTAGCCTATCTTCTTCTTTTGTTTAATTTAATTTGGCAATTTTTTTAGAGATGGAAATATTATCTCCAGTACTATTTTCAAAATAGTCACTTTGCTAAAGTGTCAATCGACCGAGAACATATAGATTTTCTTAATTATGAAGCACCATAACATTCAAGATTGGTTAGCACATGTACAAATATTCGTTACAAATCGAGAAACTTCAAGCTGACAAGAAAACTAAATTAAACATGTACGCATAATAGCCAAGTTCAAGAACCAATATATGTCGGACCTCTCAGATCATGGTATGACCTTTTCTTGTACAGATACATGTCGACAAACAAAGCTGAAAATGCATTGCAACAGGAAGTACCTCAAAATAGATGATAAAGTAGAAGGGAAAGGTGTTGAGAGAGTGAGAGTGAGAGTGAGGGAGGGAGTGAATACTCTAAGAGAATTGAATATGAGAGATAATATCTCTCACAGGGCCTATTAAATTAACCAATATTTAGAAAGGGTCGTGGAGAAGAAACAGGTAATAAATAAGACCGAATCTCAAGGCGTAAGAGAAGATGGTAAGTAATGGACAATAAACATAAGCTATATCCCAGGAAGTCACCTTTTCATGTTTGAAAAATTGACTCTACAATTGCTATTAAATGGTAATTAAACAATATTTATTTATAATGTACAATGAAAATGCATCAATGTGAAATAATTAAAGGTAAATACCTCCACACACTTCTCACTGCAGAATTTCTTTGATAGACAACTTCCCAGCATTTGCAATCCCTGTTTACTCAGACATTCGACATGATCTACAACAAGAAATACGATTAGTCTCTAATATTAGATTACTAGTTACTACACATAAATCCAACTGAAGGGTGAGACATACATTGACGTGAACACTGATAACATGTGGCTGTGAATGGTCGAACATCAATATCAAGATCCCTTATGCCGCATGCCCCACATCGACAAGATGGACAAAACCATTTTCCTTCAGGAGTTTCCTAAAAACGGCCAAAACAACGCACATACATAATAAGCAGCTTGTACCCAAAAAAAAAAACCAAGAAAGTATGATGTAATCCTTTACCGAGTATATGAATTATTACTAACAAAAAGTAAATAAGCCATTTTATTGAATTCTTTCAATTGGTTTACTTAATGAACTCCGAGCAAATTAAGAAACACTATTAATCCTAAACGATTAAGTGAGCACACAACAATGAAGAAAAAATCATTAAAACCTCGTATGTGTAGAATAGCCAATAATACAACATATATTATGTATTAAAGTCATAAGGTGCGATGCTTGAACCAATAAGGATTTAAGTTACATGGATGGTGAACCTAAAGATTGCAAAGCTCCCTATTTAATAGATAACTAATATCAATGTAGTACTTAATAATGAGCGAACACTCTTCCAAAAAAGAATGGCAAACATACTAAAAAGGTGTTGGCATTATCCTTTAGTCGGAAATCAGCTGAATTTTATCAAATGTCACTTTTGTATTATTCGAAATATGAGTTAATTATTTTGTGGTACAATTACAAATTAGTTATAATTACTAGTATATAGTAAGAGTTACTGAAAACCAAGACATTCTTATTTTTCTATTTTCCTTCAACATGGCAGAACCGTATAGAAAGAGCGGGGGGATACGCACTCAGGTCAAAAGTCAAAGTAATGATATTTAAAGCTATAATTAGAATCATTAGATATATAAATAAAATACAACTAATCCATGATGTAGAATTAACTCAATTAAGTTCAGATTTCTAAGTGGGACAAAGCAAGACGGGTTCTTTATTCCTGCTTTTGACTAAAACAAGTGAAACTTTGTGGTACTTTTGTTAAAATAGGGAAGTCTGAAAGTTGGCCTAAAAGGGTGAGAGTTCTTATATGAAACAAATGGTGAGGATAAATCAAAAAATGCCTAAAAACTACAACTTAGATTAGGAATATAATCATAATAACAAAAACTGTAAAGTGCACCTTAAACTCAAGGCAACTCAAATGGTATGCTGATAAGCAGTGATCGCATAGAACAAGCTCTCCTCCAAACTGACAAATAACGCATATGGTGTCACTTTGTTTACGACCATGTACCTTCCTCCCCTTTCTTCGTTTCCGAGGACGGGACACCATATCTTTGAGGCTAACATTCCCATCAAATTTAGCAAAAGGTAGAGATCGACGGCGGTGGATATCAAATTCCTTACCATCTTTTGATTGAGCATCAAATACTATTCCATCTCTCTCAGCTTTTAATTTCATACCCATGTTTATCTTCCGAAGTCTCCTTAAAGCATTTCCTGCCCTGACTAAATGATTTCTTCGTTTGATACAAACACGTGAAACTTTTCCATTCGCTTGTCTTGGACTACAGACAAGCACTTTCTCAATTCTACTCTTTTCAGTTTGACTACGAGTAACGAAATTCTTTCTTGGACTGTTCTTTGTTAGAGCAGTATCGAATGTCATCTCCTTTGTGCTCTTTCTAAGAGAAACATCAGATTTCATTTTAATTTTTACCCTGAAGCTATCAAACAGTGAAGCTTTTGCCTTCGCTCTGTTCCTCACAAAGGGCTTCAACTTCTTCTCTATCAATGTGTTCTGAACCGAACACTTCTTTTCTTTTGGTAGATCAATATCAAGTGCCGTTTCTTTTCTGTTCTTTCTAAGAGGAACATCAGATGCCATTCTCTTTTTTCCCCTGGAGCTATCAACCAGGGAAGCCTTCCCCTTCACTCTGTTCCTCATGAGGGACTTCAACTTCTTCTCTGTCAATCTGTTTTTAACTGAACACTTCTTTTCTTTTGGTTCAATAAGCTGGTTTTTTTCTTTAACTGGACTTTCACCGTGCATCCCTTCAGAATAAACTTTGGAATTTGGGCTTTTCAATTTGAACTTTATAATGATTGGCTTCTTCTTTTGTTCGGATAGATGGCCACGAGATAAGTTTACATTACTCTGACTTGAGCAATCAGTTGGAAAATTATCAGGGTTGTCTTTGCCAATAAACAAGGTATGTGAAAGTGTACTAACTCCATTATTTTGCAATTTATTTGACTTATTTTTGCATTTAACAGACTGGTCGCTTTCATCATTAGCAGTAATGATCGACGATTCTTTTTCTCCTATGTTGGAAATACCCACAGCATTTTTACTTGATTCAACGGCAATATCAATAATGACTTCTGCAAGGTACTTGCTCCATGAATTCCGATCACCACATGTCCACTCCGAAATCATTTTCAAAAACCCGGAATTAAGCTTTATATGAAACCAAACCTTTTTGACGAACAGAGATGAAGTTTGATCTTTTTTAAGTTGCGTAACTAACTCCGTCAAAACCCATAATCCCCTCTCGGCCCAATCATCCAAGTGCTCATTCCACACCCGACTAACACGCAAATCACTCATCTTGAACTTCCAGTCATCTCCCTCATCGGGAAAAAACACAGAACGTTCGTCGCAGTCTTCATTATGATCGAAAAGCACACCTTCCCACCATGCATCTTCATAGAAAGCGTCAACACAAAGGCCATAGCTCATCGTGGGTTTGCAATAACCGGCGGGCAGAGATGGGGGAGAAGGTCGAATACGTCCTCTATAAGTTGCCGGAAAACGACGGCGATTGCATAGACCCTCCACTGCCTTTGAAACGGGAATGAATTCAATAAGCTTTGACTTTCCTGTCTCACTTAATAGTTCATCATACTTGACAGAGCGATTTAAGTTTGAAGTGTCAACAACAACTCCTGGGTGCCAAGAACCTCTGAGGCCTTCCTCAAACTGCCTCACCTGAAGGAAAACAAAAACTACTAAAGCCACAAATACACGAACTAAAATCTAGAAGAAGAAGAAAAAAAAACTTCCGTCTACGAATTTAGACAAGCTTGAATAAAACACTAAAAATAAATGACCCCAAAAAGAAACTATTATAACTTTCTAAAGTGCGAGTTATTTCATCAGCTTCATAGTCATAAATGCAAAGAGTACCCGCCAAAAAATCAAGTATCTAAGTAAACATCCAAAATACTAAAGGGGCATGACTCTGTTCTTCACTCACCCCTATGTGCACTGAGAAGGTCTCCACGCACACTGCATATACTAAGAATAATCAAAACCACTAAAGATAAAAAACTAGACTGCAAGTGGATTGGGCTCGGATCGTGACCCATGGACTCTTCTTTGTCCATGTACCTCCTAGCCTCGGCCCAGTACTGCGTCCACTACCGAAAGAGTAGTGTGCACTGTAGGAAAGACTTAAGATTTGATTAAGTGTTATCAAGATAAGAAAGATTGTCGTCACAAAGAAACTAAATTCCTCCTCGACCAGGGGTCTCTAAGCCGTCCTCTATAAAAAGGGATAGATGATAACCCCATAAGCCTAGCGAGAAAACTACCAATACATACAAAGAAGAAATGTTGCCCACTCCATTTAACCATTCAAACCCATAAAAGCTCCTATGGTTCTTTTCCTTAGTTCTACAAATATCCGCAGATATATACATTAATGGAACCTCTAAGAAAAAACATCCCAAGATAGAAAAACATTAATTAGTTGAACCCCACCTAGCAATTTATCACACAAATGGAGCTTAATAAACAAATTAGACATTATGTCCAAACTTCCAACGCTACCAAAATACTAACTTGGGTACAAATTCTACTTAAAGTAACTGCCTTTCTAAGAGAAATTGGTAAAATTGGATGATTGGGTACACCAGATAATCAAATTGAAGAGCAAAATCCACTAAACCCTAACAACAACGAACACAAATACTACCCTAACATCAACCCTCCCTCATCAGCTCTACTCGGCATTTCATCAAACACATAAGGAGCTTTAACAAACACTACTACAAAGGAAAATCTAGAAATTGTAGATATGAGTTACAGTAGTACCTCTACCCTGTCCCCAACCAGGAGCTTCTTCTTCTTGTTCATGGCGAACGAGAGAGAGATGTGGAGAGATTGTCGAGAGATGAGGGAGAGAGAGAGAGAGCGAGAGTTTTGTTTGTTTGGGGGATTTTGAAGCTAATCGATCGATCATTTGGGAGTGGGAGTTATTAGTGGTAACAAAATTGATAAATAGCTGAGTTATCTTGCCTGGTTTGTATCTCGAGGCGCACAATTGTCAATTCAACCAACAAATTTATTTATTTTTTGTTTGGGGCAAGGAATTATACTGTGCATCAAAAGTTAGTGGAGCAAGACTCCGATTAAACATTAACCTAATTGTAAAATTAGGATTTTCTAGTTTACTGGAACACAAAACTAGACTTAATTTAATTTTTCTCTCAATAAATACATCACTATTTCCCTATATCCTAAATCACTAGGATTTCCTCCCTAGAATATATCTCCCGAACAACATAAATCAAAGGTCCTAAACATCTCTGGCAATAAATAATAAAAATGGACTCAAACCCAATTGGGTGGGTGACGACTCGTACTAATGTGTCACATTAGATTAGACCATATGTAGTCGTTTATCTCAAAATTGTTCTCCGAAATCATATGAAGATTGTTAAAGCCAAAAATATCTAAAGATTGGAATCCTGCAGATGTGATGAAGATTCTCAAAATCTATTTGTCCGCCTCAGATTTCCTGTAAAGCCCTTTGGTTGTGACGATATTTTATTTTATTTCTAACAAACTTTAATTACGACATATGTTGGGGGTGAACGTGCGGAATACATCACCCTTGCACAATTTTGGCATACAAATAATCTACCATGAAACTAGAAACGAAATTAACATACATACAAAGCACAATATTTACCGAATGTTCACCTTAAGGCTACTCCCCCCACCAAACTAGAAATCCACTATGTATCCAAGTTCAATTACAAACCCTCAATAGATTCCAACAAATATGGAAATCTTTAATCTCGCAATAATCTTCACATAGATTTACAAGAGATAGAATAAACATAAGAGATCCATCAAAAATTCAAAGATTAACTCAACAAATACCATATTGCATACCTTATTCTTGAAACTCTTCAATCTTATCTCTTTCTTGATTTCTCATCTTAGCAATCAAGAGGTACTTCCCCTCTCACCATCAAATCCTAAGAGAATAACACTCTTCACCTTCATCTTTGTAAAGACCAACTCTTTACAAGGTCTACCAGGCTACATATTTTTTAGATCTTAAGTTTCTTACACAAAGGCTTTTTAAACTCACACACTGTGTTAGGAGACTTTGAACTCATACTCTATATTTATAGACTCTCTATTAGGTCATCACCGAAGTACACATCACGAGACAAACCATTACTTTGGAATAAACCCTATTCAGAACGAACTTAGAAACAAACAAACATAGCATTTTTCGTTTGAACGACTTCAACGTAAACTCTGTCGTTCGAACGACTTCATGACTCGTTCGAACGACTTCCCATGTTTTGAGCCGTAACCTAACAACATAAGCATGCCCATTAGGCCCAAAGATTACACGACTAACATGCACGCAATTCACAATAAAGAGAAGTGCAGAGACGGGCCGACGGATGGACGTAGATACCTGAGCTGTGAACTTGGGGAGATTCTAATCTTTGATATGAAAAAAAAACTATAGGATAAATGCTCTTACGATATGATCAAAAACACCCCAACATGGCAAAACAGCAGTGGAGTTCACAAAACTTCTCTAGTGCAGCAGACATTCTTTTTAAAGCAAAGTATGAACCAAAAGCAAAGCAGACTTTAATCATAATCTCCCCCTTCAAATATATCCGTTATCTAACGGATTCCCACCCGCCCAACCAATTCAAATATCTCAACAACAACAACAAAAGCCAAATCAAATGTATAAAAACACTGAATTTGATTCAAAACCCACAAACAATGGGTTCTTGTATTAGTACTTGTAGACCCAACAAACCTTCTCCAACGCAAGACACCAATCTTGTCCTCCAAGACAAGCTTGTAATAATCTCGCAACCTCCAACACTTCCTTCTGTTCCCATCGAATCGTCCCCGAATTCGCCTCCATTTTCATCTACAACTACGCTTAATACAGCTAGTTCTTGTTCGTCTTCATGTTCATCTTCGGTTTCGTACTCGAATGAGTTATTACGGTCTTGTGTTAGGGACCCGCAATATATTCAAGTGAATAGGTACAATGTAAGTCCTGCACGGTCTACAAATGCTTCTTCGACCCTGAGGAAGAGAGTTCGTGCTAGCTCGCCCACGGTTACTCGACAGAAAAGCTTTAGGAGAGAGCCTGAAAATAATGTTCCCGTGAATTCAATTCTTAGGAGGAATGTGGGAGGATCCTCGCCAAATCAGAGAAGTTTTAGAAATACAACTTTGGTGAGAAATAATAAGGAGAATTTAAAGCCTATGAGTCCTATGAGAAATTCAGCTCCAACGATGAATCAGATTTTACGACCTATGAGTCCAGCAAGAAATATGTATTCAGGGATAAATAAGAAGGATTTACGGCCTATAAGCCCGATGAGATATTCATCTCCAACGATGAATAGGGAGATATTGCGGCCTATGGCTATAAGTAGTCCAGCAAGAAATCATCAGTCATTTGGGAGGCATAAGGGGAATTTACGGCCTATAAGTCCAATGCACAATCAGAGTAGTGATGGGCCGAGAACGAAAAAGATAGAGACTTGCACACACCATATTCATCCCGGGTATGATAGAACTACAGATGGGTCACAAGTGATTTCTAGCCAACAAGAATGGGATTCGCTTTCCGTAGATGACATTGAGAATCCCCATATCTCATTGGATTGTTTTATTTTTCTATAGATGATCATAGTGGTTTGGTGTTGATGTTTCCATAGATATTCATTGTTTATGTCCTCGTGTTTATAAACAGGTTTGAGATTGTTTGAGTACTTCGATCAAATTTGAGATTATTATTACAGTTTAGTAGATTATTGCTTAACCTGTTAATGCGTTAGGCGAGTACTGTGTGCTTGCTACTGTATATAAACTCATACGCCTAATTGGATCCTTTTTGGAAAGTTGAAATATCGTAGATCGTGTCTAATCTGGGTTGACAAGAAATAGGAATTCTATTTGATTAATTGAGGAATCCATATTTTTCATTCATGATGATCAGAGTTCAAACTTGTAGCCTATTTGTCATTGTAAATCGCTTTGAATACCTCAGAATGCACGCTATTTCTATATCATGTAGTTTTGATTCTATCGACATTCCATGTCGCATTGTGGGTTCTTACTGTGGTTAAGGCTTAGAATGAACGATAATGGTCATAGAGTTGTCTCACTTAACATTTCACAGCCATGAACAAAGAAGCAAAATAACATGGCATAGAATCATGTCATTGTGGTTGACAAACTAATTCGTGCATTATGAAAACATTGTCATAATTTGATCATGTTGATTAGTTTGTGCTTAGTTGGTGTGTAAAAAGCATTTCCATGGGCTTCTTATGTGTATAACATATGGGATAGGATAAGACTACACATTATCGACATATGTGATATGATGGACTACAAATTGTCTTTTTGGATAATTTAGTTCATAACAACCCACTAAGAGAGATCATTGGATTTGCAGCTCGAAGTTACTATTCACAGGTCGAAGTTACTAAGAACTAAGTTATTGTCGCCAGTGTTCGATAAGAATTACGTGGTCGTTCCAATTACTTCATAGCCCTTATATTTGCCGTGCCGTTGTGAGGAAAGCATTATTACATGTTTTTTACAATTATTTCTATAATTTAAAGAGTATTTTATTTCCTGTAATATGGCTCTTACCTCAGAAGTGCTGAAGTTTGATTCCAACAAACTCTCTAAGTTTGATGGTCTCAACTTCAAGAGGTGGAAGAACAAAATGTTCTTCTACACACTTAAAGAAGTAGCGTATGTTCTGGAAAAAGAACATACGCCACTGTTCCCGTACCTGCAGTAGACCCTGATCTTATTCTAAATGAATATGATAAAACCTTATAGACTATCTCAAACTGGAATGAGGCTTATTTCAAATGCCGTAACTTCATTATGAACGGTTTAGCGGACGAACAGTACGATTAATATCTACAGTCCGAATCTGCAAAATCTTTGTTAGGCCTTGGGCTTGGGCTTGGGCTTGAGCTTGGGTATGGGATTGGGCCTCATTAAAACTTGGTCTTTCATCTCATTCAAACTTGGTCTTTCTTCTCATGCACTCAACAACTATTATTCAGGAAGACAACTTCTTCAGGAACACGTACTCCATCAAACTAAAAGATAGGATAAGAGCCGTTGTCTCTTCATTATATAAACCTTCCCTTTCACCACCAAAAAGATACAACAAAATAAAAGAAAAACAGTTCTTCTCTCTAATGCTTCTCTGTTTTCTATCTCTCTCTATTTAGTTTCGATTTCTATTTGAGGTGCAAAACAAACCAAGTACGCTGTCTCCGGTAGAGAGACTTATGTATACAACTTGTTGCATCCTGGGAGAGATTCGACTTCATAACCTGTACCTTGAGGTTGTCGAAATACTTTTTAAAGAGAGTGTGTTCCACGCCTCGAGCTACTCCGACTAATCTTGCTGTTAGAGTTTTTCAGGGTGTTGATTTGATTCTTGCTATTAAAGAGAAGTTGTTGCCGGAGCACTGCTGTTGCTGTGTCTAATACCTTTGAGTTGTTGTTGCTGTTCCAATCGACTCGCCTTCTTCTTGCCGTTCGAAGCCTGTTACTACTTCTGATCAAGCTTGCTGCTGTTTGCCGTTAACAACCTTGATGTTGTTAGTTGTTTGTTCTTAGCATATTTGTTGTATATCGCCGTTGTTACAAAAAGTTCCTTGCCGCTGTTTACAACTGATCTGCTGTTGAAAATTACCGGAGTTAACCAAACCAGAACTGCATTTCTTTTGCGCTGAAACTGTATTTCATTTGCTGCTGAAACTGTATTTCATTTGCTGCTGAAACTGCATTTTATTGATGCTGAAACTGCCTTTCTTTTGCGCTGAAACTACATTTTCTTGCTACTGAAACAGGCTTCGAACGACAAGAAGAAGCCGAGTCGATTGGAACAGTAGCAGCAACTCAAAGGTATTAGACACAGCAACAGCAGTACTCCGACAACAACTTCTCTTTAACAGCAAGAATCAAATCAACACCCTGAAGAACTCTAACAACAAGATTAGTCGGAGTAGCACGAGGCGTGGAACACACTCTCTATAAAAAGTATTTTGACAACCTCAAGGTACAGGTTATGAAGTCGAATCTCTCCCAGGATGCAACGAGTTGTATACAGAAGTCTCTGTACCGGAGACAGCGTACTTGGTTTGTTTTGTACCTCAAATAGAAATCGAAACTAAAGAGAGAGAGATAGAAAATAGAGGAGCATTAGAGATAATAACGGTTTTCCTTTTATTTTGTTGTATCTTTTTGGTGGTGAAAGGGAAGGTTTATATAATGAAGAGACAACGGCTCTTATCCTATCTTTTAGTTTAATGGAGTACGTGTTCCTGAAGAAGTGGTCTTCCTGAATAATAGCCGTTGAGTGCATGAGAAGAAAGACCGAGTTTGAATGAGATGAAATACCAGGTTTTAATAAGGCCCAATCCCATACCCAAGCTCAAGCCCAAGCCCAAGGCCTAACAAAGGTTTTTGAAAAAATCCAACAATCCCCCACTTTTTTAAAAAAACTTCTACAAAAGAGAAAAGAAACGAGATAACGGTTTCGATATATAGAGATGTACATAAGTAAAGGTGTCCTTAGATTTGAACCTTTACGTAGTGAACAATCTTCAACGTATAAGAATAATAAGTGATCAGAGTCTTGAACTCATTATTCACTTTTATACAGTGAGAAAAACCACATACAACTCTACCAGGTGCAATTCCTAAATGCCAGCACATTTCGGCCATGTGCTTAATCCCAGTATAGGTGAAGGCTCTAGAGAATTTAGCATAATTCTCATAGGAAGCGGCCGCACTTTCATAATCACCTTGGTGAGTCTATTAAGAGTGTTCTTGTAGCTAGACACCCCACTCAAGATTGAGATATAGAACTCATTAAGAGTTTAAGAAACTCAGCCTCACAGTCGCTACAAGATATCATGCATATATACAGTATGTACAATGAGATTAACTCTGGAGTGACAAGCTCCAAGTTGCATGATTCTATATCACAATAATTTTTTTCCCATTGAACCTATTTCTTGAGATCTCCAGTCATTTAGGTTGGGTTCCCACCATTTGTGATTCTATAATAGGCTTTAGTCTCATCCCTAAGGATGTACTCTAAACTTTGTCACGAGGCAGTCCTTTCGTCAAAGGATATGCCAAATTGTTTTCCGATTTTACAAAATCCACAGTAACAGTACTATCTGAGTGGATCATAATCGACGGTACAGGTCTACACCATAAAGGAATATAAGACAAGAGGTCTTTCAACCAACTTGCCTTCTCACTAGCTGCAGCTAGTGCTACTAACTCAGACTCCATAGTCGACTGAGCTAGAATCGTTTGCTTCTTGGATCTCCAAGAAATCGATCCGCCAGTTATACTAAACACGTATCCGCTGGTGGCTTTGGAATCATCCAAAAATGAGTTCCAATATGCATCGCTAAATCCATCAAGGACCGCGGGAAACTTCTGATAATGTAAACCCAAGTTCATGGTCCTTTTCAGGTACCGCATAACTCGATTAATAGCACCCCAATGCGCCAAACTTGGTTTACTTGTAAATCTACATAGAACCCCTACAACATAAGCTATATCGGGTCTAGTACAGTTCGCAGCGTAGCGAAGGCTACCAATAATACTTGCGTATTATTTCTGTCTCACAGCCTCCCCTAAGTTCTTTAAAAGTTTAACTTGTGGATCACAAGGAGTACAAGCAAGTCTACGATCAAAATATTTGTACTTCTTCAAGATCTTCTCAATGTAATGAGATTGATCAAGAGTAATATCAGTGTCTGTGCGTGTGATCTTTATGCCTAAAATTACACTATCCTCACCTAGGTCCTTCATATCAAATTTATTATGCATGTTTTTGGTTTTTAGACTAATATCAAGTGTAGAACCAAAATATTAGTAGATCATCAACTTATAGACTTTATCATAATAAAAATCTTTAACAATTTTTAAACGTTTACCTCTACGAAATTCTGGGTCTGTATCAAGAGAATCAACAGCTTTAGAAACTCTTAAGCAGAATCAGATTATTACATTTCAATACTCATCTTGAACATTCCATTACAAGCAAAACCTTTTCCTACAAAAACCCCACCCTTTGTCAAAATGTACTGATTAGACCCAATGGTCTGCTGAAATCCTGCCTTGTTGAGAAGATAGCCAGAAACAAGATTTTTCCTTATTTCAGGAGTGTGCATCACATCCTTCAGAGTCACTGTCCTTCCAGAGGTAAATACCAGTTCAACATCTCCCGTGCCTAGCACTTTAGTGCAATGGGAATCCCCAAGTAGCACATTCTGGTCTTCAGTCTCCTTGTAGGTCTTGAACCAATTGCGTTCATAGCATACATGCCTAGAAGCGCCCGAATCAGCCCACCACCCGTTGGTTCCACCGACCATGTTGATTTCTGTGATCATAGCCACTAAGGGCTCTTCGGTAACGTTAGCCAGATCAACAAGTTTGCGGTTCCGACAGTTTCTAGATATGTGTCCAGGCTTTTTACAGTTGAAGACACATAATAGAACCTGTTCCGTTATATGGTAGGGCTTGTTGGTTCGTTCCTTCATTAAGATTCTGGCATCCATAATTCTGACGGTTATTCGGATTACCACCGTTAGGACAGTTGTTTCGATTACCACCATTCTTAGCCTTGAAAAGTTTCCCTTTAGGTTTCAGATGGACCTTCCCTTTGGCTTGAACCAAAAGGATTTCCTGTTTTAGGTCTTGTTTTCTAGATTCTTCTTCAACCCTCAGACGAGTAATCAAGTTCTCCATGGTTAGTTTCTTTGACTTGTGTCGCATGATATTTTTAAAGTCTTTCCAATTCGACGGTAATTTGTCAATCATCACGGCAACCTGAAATTGTTCATCAAGAGGTATCCCTTCGGACACGATCTCATGCGCAATTCGTTGCAACTCATGTAATTAGGAAATTACCGACTTATCGTCGACCATATTGAACTTGAGATATCGGCTTACGACAAACTTTTTAGAGCCTGCCTCTTCCGTATCATACTTCTTTTGTAATGCATTCCAAACGGTTTTTGCAGATTCGGACTGTAGATAGTAATCGCACAGTTCGTCCGCTAAACCGTTCAGAATGAAGTTACTGCATTTGAAATCAGCCTCAGTCAAGTTTGAGATAGCCTTTAAGGTTTTATCATATTCATTTAGAATAAGATAAGGGTCTACCGCAGGTACGGGAACAGGAGGTTCAACAGGGAATTCTTGTTCCAGAACATACGCCACTTCTTTAAGTGTGAGATAGAAGAACATTTTGTTCTTCCACCTCTTGAAGTTGAGACCATCAAACTTAGAGGGTTTGTTGGAATCAAACTTCAGCACTTCTAAGGTAAGAGCCATATTACAGGAAATAAAATACTCTTTAAATTGTAGAAATATAATCTTATGAACCTGTAATATAGTTTTCCCACTTGCAACAGTAGCAAGAGTTTATAGGTAGCAACAACAAGCACAAACCAAGTTTTCTTTGCAGCGAATAACGACAGTAACACAGTTGTAACAGCAGTGAGTTAACAACAAATAACAAACAGTATCAGGTCTGATTTGCAATGCAAGAATAGGTAGATATTAGCTCAGGAAACAAGCAGGTTTCAGCACAGGAGAAAGGCAGTTTTAACGCAAAAGAAATACAGTTTCAGCAGCAGGAGAAAGGCAGTTTCAGCACAAAAGAAATGCAGTTTCAGCATCAGGAGAAAGGCAGTTTCAGCAGTAAGAAAAGGTAGTTTCAGCAGCAAATGAAATGCAGTTTCGGTAGCAGGAGAAAGGCAGTTTTAGCAGCAAGAAAATGTAGTTTCAACAACAAATGAAATACAGTTTCTGCAGCAGGAGAAAGGCAGTTTCAGCGCAAAAGAAAGGCAGTTCTGGTTTGGTTAACTCTGGTAATTTGTAACAGTATATCAGTTGTAAACAACGGCAAGGAACTTGTTGTAACAACGGCGATATACAACAAATATGCTAAGAACAAACAACTAACAACATCAAGGTTGCTAACGGCAAACAACAGCAAGCTTGATCGGAAGTAGTAACAGGCTTCGAACGGCAAGAAGAAGCCGAGTCTATTGGAACAGCAGCAGCAACTTAAAGGTATTAGCCACAACAACATCAGTGCTCCGGCAACAGCTTCTCTTTAATAGCAAGAATCAAATCAACACCCTGAAGAACTATAACAGCAAGATTAGTCGGAGTAACTCGAGGCGTGGAACGCACTCTCTTTAAAAAGTATTTCGACAACCTCAAGGTACATGTTATGAAGTCGAATCTCTCCCAGGATGCAACGAGTTGTATACAGAAGTCTCTGTAGCGGAGACAGCGTACTTGGTTTGTTTTGTACCTCAAATAGAAATCGAAACTAAAGAAAGAAATATAGAAAACAGAGGAGCATTAGAGAGAAGAACTGTTTTCCTTTTATTTTGTTGTATCTTTTTGGTGGTGAAAGAGAAGGTTTATATAATGAAGAGACAACGGCTCTTATCCTATCTTTTAGTTTGATGGAGTACGTGTTCCTGAAGAAGTTGTCTTCCTGAATAATAACCGTTGAGTGCATGAGAAGAAAGACCAAGTTTGAATGAGATGAAAGACCAAGTTGTAATGAGGCCCAATCCCATACCCAAGCTCAATCCCAAGCCCAAGGCCTAACAAAGATTTTTGAAAAATTCCATCAATAAATGAAATGAAAATGAACGAAAATGAAATGAAAAACCGAAGATTGAGGCTTGCAGTTACTACAATTTCCTTAAAACAGATTTTACCTTGCGTATGGTGCTTCACAGACAATGGTGCCTGTCTCCCAAGATACAATGATCGAACCGTACAGACTTGAAGCACTCAAGTCGATGCGCCTGTCGAACTACCTGTAATTGTACTCTCAAGAAGGAAGCATTGAAAAGGGAAATTAAGATTCGGGTTTTTTTTTGTGTACTCAAACAATGCAAAAAATGGTTGTTTATAGAGGAGAAAATGACTTATCGAAACACTTATTGACAGGGCTGTACCACAATAAACAACTTTGTGAAGAGTTGTAACTCCTGAATAAACACCCCAAAAAATAACTAAGTGTAAACTATAAATTCTCATGAGCCCATGACCCCAAGGCTGAATCATAGACTTATAAAATTGTTCAGGTGGGTCATGGGTCGGGTTGTGCAAACAAACCCATGTGAATCACCATCTACTTACACATGCTATACATGATAGTAGTGTGCAACCTATTATAAGTGAAAATCCTATTTACACTTATCCAATGGGGGACTACAAATAAACACAAGTTTTGACATTCAAAACATAGTAAACACTTGGGGTTTTTCTAACAAGCACATCATACATGAATAAAGGGAATTGGCAGAGTGAATAAGTAAGGTATTGCGCAACATCTCTATTTGGGCTAATTCCTTGTGACTTTTGAATATGTGAAATGAAGATTCATCATAATGTACATTATAGCTTGCTTTCTCTAAACTTCAATTTAAATCTTCATATTTACTCTAGTTGAACCCGAAAAGATACAATAAAATGTACATTATAGTTTGATTTCTCTAAACTCTAATTTAAATTTTAATATTTATTATGGTTTAACATCAAAAGATACAATAAGCTCAAACAATTTAAATATTTATTATAGTTGAACCTCAAAAGAAGATACAATAAACTTAAAACAATTTAAATCTTCATATATTATGGTTAAACCCCAAAAGATACAATAAGTTAAAAGAGACAGAAAATGTTGTCTTCAATTAGCTTAACCTCTCCAAAGTGTAAGTTAATTACTTCAAAAAGTATAGTTGTTAAGTAGAGTGAGAATCTAACTTAATGATTCTAATTTATACAATATTTGAACCGATGTGGGACTAAGCTATGGATGACAATGGGCGGATTTGGGGCGGGGGAGCTAATCCCATCCCCGCCCCAAAACCCATTTAACTTATACAGGGATCTTCATCCCCACCCCGCATTACAAAACTAAATTCCACCCCCGCTTCATTTAACTAATAAAACTATATTTTCAATAAAAAATTATCTTATTTAGGTTTTTTTTAATATATATTTAAAAGTAATAACAATAAACTATTTAAATGAGGCGGGGCGGGTACGAATTTTTCGAGATAATCCCAAATCCGGCCCGCTTCCCCGCGGATTTTAGTTTTACATCCCATACCCGCCCCCCTTCGGGGCGGGGCGGATCCCCAACAGGGCGGGTCAGATTGCCATCCCTAAACTAAACCAATGATGCAACCATAATCTTTACCTGTGCACGACTGCAGCTTTCCCCGTACACCCGGTCAGGTGTCCCACTAGCACTAAACGTATCATAAACGTCACCAAACATGAATCACCCTCAAACTCAAAACCGAACATACAAGCCATGGAACACTACGACCCCGAAAACTCGAGTTCGTACACAAAAAAGGAAATAAAATAGGAAAGTACACATCACGTGAGATCTCACGCAATCAATACACACTCCATAGAACTGGCGGGAAACCCAAAGTAAACTCCACATTTGATCTGAATCCCACTCTTTGTTGGCGCGAAAAGAAGCCATGAACAACGGCAACAACAACAAGAGAAGGGGTCCTCCTCCCCAAACACCTCAACAACAACAACCACCATCTAAGAGATTTCAACCCTCACCAACACTAATCGAAGAAGACGAGATCGACGAAGATGTCTTCTTAGAAGAAACCTTACTCAGAGAAGAGGAAGAATCGCTAATTATCTTCGATCAAGACGACCGTCGCCAAGCTCTCGCTTCTCGTCTCTCCAAATGGAAACGACCCGATCTCTCTCCTTCTTACGTTTCTCAATCCCAAAACATCAGTAAACCCCTCTTACCCAAAACCCCCAATTTGTTAGGGTTTGTGATTTTGATGTTTTTGTTGGGTTTGATTGCAGTTTTTCAGCAATTGGAGATTGATCATGTGATTGCGGAGAGTAATAAGTTGCTGTTGCCGCAGTCTTCGGGTCCGGCTGCGATTCTCCGAATCTTCGGTGTTACGAGAGAAGGTTTGATTTTGTCGATTTGAGTTTTGTTTTGTTTGAATTAGTTTGTATGAAGTGGGATTGAGGAAAGTTGGGGTTTTGATGTTTGGTAGGGCATAGTGTTTGCTGTAATGTTCATGGGTTTCGGCCGTATTTCTACATCAATTGTCCTCCAGGAATGGGTCCCGACGATATCTCCAAATTCCATCAAACCCTTGAGGTATGTACTGTATGTAGTGATTATAAGTTGGCATAAGGGAAATCACGACAGGGGAAGTACGAGTTTAGTTTGATTTGGGAGTAATTTTAAGCAAGTATAGAAGCTAAGCCGCAACTTGCATATAACTTAAGAGCATGTCCTATAGTTGGGAGTTTAGTTTGACATGGTTAGCGAGTTGTTTCGCTAACCACCGATGCAAGGTGGTTTGCAAAATCTGACTCCAACCCTTTAGTTCCCTAATGCTTCCGACCAAGGGCACTGCCATACAACCAAGAATGTCTATTTTTTTTTATCAATGGCATAAGTTTTTCATTAGGGTTTGGTATTCTCTCCCATTCTAGAGAATGGTTATGGTATTGGATTTATTATATACAAATCACAACTTTGATTGTTTACTTTGGTGTGTACTCGCTATCTTCATGTGCTTTTAGGCAAAGATGAGGGAAAAAAGTGCAAACAATGGAAGTCCCAAATGTATTTTGCAGATTGAAATGATGCAGAAAAGAAGCATTATGTATTACCAGCAGCAGCAATCTCAAATGTTCCTTAAGATTGTCGTTGCATTGCCAACAATGGTTTCTGGTTGTCGAGGTAGATTTTTTGAGTTGCTATAGTTTACAAATTACCTGTTTTTCTACGGTCGATAGGCTGTTTCTTCACTTGATGAAAAAAAACCCCCCAGCTAAGTTCTTGTTTATCCCAACTGCAATGTGTTTTCCTGTATGAAGATCACCGTGCATTCCTTTTCTTGTGATGTGATCAAGAAAGAAGCTAGACACACCATGGGAGGCGGAGTAGAGAGAATAGATAAGAGAGAGGGAGGGAGGCAGTGTAATTGGACTCTAGTAAATTTATTTTGAATGTGCAAGGTCTGAGATGGACTCAATGGCCATCTTGTATAGGTGTATTGTATTGGGGAATAGCAGGGGAGGATGGATATACTTTTTTAATTTAGCAAACATTGTTTTGGTTTTGCCTAATTCCATCGGCGCCATGTTTTGTTGCTGACCCAAGCTTAGAAGAACCACCTTAGGATTTTGTTCCTTTGGGTTCTAGTTCCCTTTGTGATCATCTAGGGCATTTAAGAGAGAGGATGTTAGACTAGAGGGAAGGTTCAACGTATCCCTAAATAGGAAGTTAGAATCTTACTATTTTCTTGAAGATTGATTGTAGATGTTAATAGTTTCCCTAAATAGGAAGTTAGGATCTTGCTATTTTCTTGATTAAAGGATTTTGTGGCTAGATAGGAAGATTGATTGTAGATGTTAATAGTTCCTTGATAGGAGAGAATAAGGTCATTTCCTGTTGTTCATCCTACATTCTAGCCGTAAGAACCCCCGCCTATTTTATTGGTTTTATTTATTTATTTACCAAGGACCTTTGTTATTTATTTATTTATTATTATTATTATTATCAACTTTAAAGCTGCATGGGACTCGGGGTCACTTGTCTTTTCCCATTTTCTAATATAAGTTTACCTGAATACTAGCACGAGAGTGGAGTTACTTAAAAATCAAGTTTGTTATCTTTTGTGAAAAATACTGTTTATCTTAGTTGATATTGCAAACACATACTTTGATAGGGTATAAGACTTGATTTATTGAAGTAGAACCTGCAATATTCATCCTTTCTGTTCGCATTCTATTGCTCATCTTTGCTCTGTCTTTTGGCAGGAATACTTGAAGAGGGCATGCAGATTGGTACTTATGAAAGTAATGTTCTTTTTCCTCTTCGTTTCATGATCGATTGCAATATTGTCGGTGGCAATTGGATCGAAATTCCTTCTGGAAATTATAGGAGAACAGCAAAGACTATGTCTTATTGCCAACTGGAAATTGATTGCTTGTATCCTTGTGTAATGAAGCATGTTTTGTTTCCTCCAGAGCATACGTTTTAAATAAATTATTTGATCTTAAGTAACATTCTTTTGGGGGAATTGCTTTTCCTTAAAATATATTTTCAGGTATTCTGATTTAGTCAGTCATGAGCCAGAGGGGGAATTCTCGAAGATGGCACCATTTCGTGTATTGAGTTTTGATATAGAATGCGCTGGTCGCAAAGGGTTTTTCCCCGACGCTAAACATGATCCAGTTATTCAGGTTGAAGTCTTATCTCTTCAATAAGATATTCAAGCTAAAATGAGATATTGCAAGTATCTAGAGACAGCAAAATTCCAACGTCCCCTCTTATTATATAATGCCTTCTTTATTAGTATATACCAAGGTTTAAAAAGGCAGAGACCTCACGTTTTTTCTTAAAAAACTATCAAAACAATCTAGATTTAATACAAAAATTAAGAATAAGTAGGCATATCCTATTTTTGTATACAAATTAAGAAAATGAATGTGAAAACCTAGTTTTTTTTCTCCTAAGTCTCAGATTAAAAGAAGACACAATGAATTGAGTCTTTAAACAAGACCCTATAGGGTCGTTTTTGTAATTACAAGATACCCCAAGGGGCAATTTGAAAAAAGAAAAGAATAAAGAGGTCAAAAACTCAATTTTGACCTCTTATTTTAGTAAAATGGGAGGCGGCGCCTTCCTATACGCCTCAACCGCCTTCCACACCTCACCAGCGCCTCACACGCCTCACATAGCGCCTCCCATTTTGCTTGGAAGGCGGCCACCTCGAGGCATTTTTTGATAAAAAGCGGAAGGCACACATTTTTTTAAACCATGGTATATACATAATAAACCCACTCTGGGTATCTGACGACATTAGATGACCGTAAAATATGAGATGATCTCATCTTTGTGCCTGTAATGACGTATCATTTCTCTTTCCGAAGATAAACCAGTATAGTACTAATCATCATTTTATTTATCTATTTTATAGGTGGCTAATCTAGTTACTTTACAAGGAGAGAACCAGCCATTCGTTCGCAACATCATGACCCTCAAGTCATGCTCCCCGATTGTTGGTGTTGATGTGATGTCATTTGATACAGAAAGAGAAGTTTTACTAGCTTGGAGGGTATACTGTTTTCTCAGTCATAAAACTATCATGCTTAATTTGTATTTGGTAGATTTTGCCTTCAATTTCCGTTTTTATGTAAACATCAATGTTTCCGTGATAATTAGGTCAAACACCAAATATTATTCAGCTAAAGCCATACAATGACTTCTTTATGTTTTCTTTCAATAATAGATGATATATATCACATTCTTTCGGGAAAATATGTGTTCTTTGCTTAGAGATGAGAATGAAGTAACAAACAACACACTTTATTAGGGTTACCTTCCCATGGGTTCTCGACAATTTTTTGGTTGAATAAATCTGCATCCTTGTCCTGGTCTAGCCGCTTTAGTTTTTAAGAAAAATATTTCAATGTCTCTAGAATTGCAATACAGATATCTCGTGTCTGCCATCTTCATCACCCTCAATCCGGATGAAGCACTACACCAATCACATGCGAGATATACTAGTTTTCACATATCTAAAGACATGCATATCTCTTCCACTTTCTGGGTGTACTAATTTCACATGGCAACACAATCTATCTTCTGTTTCTTAATATGTTCTTTTAGTTGCATTTTCAACTCTTATGTTCATGGCTATTGCAGGATTTCATCCAGGAGGTCGATCCTGATATTATAATTGGATACAACATCTGCAATTTTGACTTGCCATATCTCATTGAGGTATTTATGCTTCCTATTTTCATTGTCTTGAAAGTCGGCACCGCCAATTTATTTACTAGTAATTATTTTTTTTCATTTCCTTGAGCAGTTGAGATAAATTGAAACTTTTTTGGTGGCAGAGAGCGCAGGCGTTAGGAATAGCTGATTTTCCAATCATAGGTCGCATTAGGAATAGCATGTCTCGAGTCAAGGACGCAACTTTTTCCTCGAGGTTTGTTCTCTTTTATATGCCTTCTTAAATTTGTTGCTCATGAAATTTATCAAGAAAATTACTGCTCTTTATTGATTTATTTTTTCTGTACACTTCACAAAAAACTAGGTTAGTTACTTAATCCCTAATGACATTTTTTTGATGAAAATTCTTAAATGACTTGATGTCTGAAGAATATTAAACCTGATGTAAAAGGCCGTCTTCATCCCATACGGGTCTCTCCCTCTCTCTCCATAGGAGTTGGGGTTGAGGACAAATAATGTCGGCGACTTCTCTCATCCCTGATTTGATATGATATTTACATCTTCTGCTGATGAGATTTTTTTTTTTTTTTTTTTAAATTTAAGTTACGAAGGTAGTACTTATAGTTTTCCAACTTTATTAGGAAACCTGCTTAGATTAGAAGTTGACTTCTAGGGAAACTCTTCTAGGTTTAGTGGTAGGAAAATCTATAAACTAGAGGCCGTAGCCTCCAACGTTGAAAACCACTGTTATTTTGCTAAAATGTTTAGAGAGGTTATTCGGTATTTGAGTAATTAAGTAGGGTTTTATCCCTAATTGTTTATCTCTCTTAAGCGGTGTTCACAATCCATCTCTTCCATGTGGATGTGTGCATTAATGCCAAAATAGTATTTCTTGGGCTTACATCTGCGAACTTAATAGAGTTGAAAATACATCTCATCTAGTGAAGGGCATGTCAATCTGTGTTTTTGTATAGATATTAGTATCTTATTATCATCTGCGATTTCAGATGGATATTACATTTGCATGTGCTAATAGTGGTTAGCAATTCAGTATACGAAAAAAAAGGGAACATCAAATGTTTGGATCAAATCATAATTAGTATTTGGAATTTCATTTAAAAAAAGTAAAAATATGTAACACCTCGGTTGAGCGGGTATTGGAGAGGCGCCTAACCCAATAGCGGTGACGGTTGCACCAATGGTTTAGTCCCACATCGCTTAAGATCCTCCCAGGTGTATGGTCCTTAAGTTAAGATTTCACTCTACATGTCACCGAGGCCTTTTCTTAGGAATGAAAATCCCACACTACTGGATATCCGCAGTGGTTAAGTGGGAACAATATTGGTGCACGTAGAGTGGGGTCGTGACAATATAAATCTTATGTTTATAATCCAAATTAATTCTCTCGTCTATAATATGATAAATTACACGTGTTTGACATACTTAATTTTGCATGGTAAAAAGAGCTCTTTATTACATGCGGCTCTTTTAGAAAATGCAAGTCTTGTATGTTTCTGATAAATACGCCAATGATTTTACTTTAAGACATGCATTTGCAGACAATATGGCACACGAGAAAGTAAAGAAGTTTCAACTGTAGGAAGAGTACAATTTGATTTGCTTCAGGCTATGCAAAGAGACTATAAGCTCAGTTCGTACTCATTGAACTCTGTCTCAGCGCACTTTCTTGGGGAACAGGTTAGTGTTTGTGTCCTCATGATAATTACTACTAGTACTACCCGTGGCTCGCCACGATAATTACGTCAACGCGCCTTTGGCGCTATCCATATTACCGAGCACGTGCATTCGGCACTACAATTATACAAAAAATATCAACGCGCCTTCGGCGCTATAATTTATACATTGACGTATCAACACTATAATGTGTCGTGGTACTTTCTATTTTTTGCTAACCTTCAGTTACATACTTGAATTAACCTTTTGCATGTACTTATGGATCAACCTCGCACCCATAAGTTTTGAAGTGCTTATTTGTGAATCAAACTTCATAGCTATAACCTAACAATATGTAGATAAATCAAGGCCTACTATAACTGTAACACTTAAACCTTATAATGGAAATTAATAAACCCAACAAACTACTTTCTTCAAATAACAGATGCACAAAGTGTAAGAATACACATACACTAAACAAAAAGTCTTCTAAAGCTCTAAGGAAGTCACTCTTAAACACTACGAAGGAATCAATTTTGCAACATATTAAAACTTTTACAGAATGCAAGGAGTTCCATTTGAAGGGATTAAAGGTCTACGTTTTTCTTTTAAAGACACCATTATAATTCCACAAAAGTTAGTACAAAACAATAAGAATAAGTTAAAGAGAGAAACTTTTCCAGCAACCATTAGGAAAGTCAGCATGGATCTGAATATTTTGAATAAGTTGCTCAAACAATGCCCCATACCAAATCATTTCTCTCAGCTATGGTTTATAAGAAATCACACTAATTAAATTAACTTATCGAAAATAGGAGGGAAAGGTTGAGGTCAAGTCGTTGTTTTTGAACCCATGAAATCAAATTCTGGGACGCCTTTTTTTCAAACTTGCAAAATGAAGACTCGAACTTGAACTCATAGCAATCTATTGGGATCGCAAACTCTTAAACTCGAAAACCAGAAGCGGGTAGCTCATCCCCTACCTTTAGCTCATATGGAACGCTACCCCCCTTACTCCCCCACGTGAGGGAAATCGCTACGCTTGTTAGCAGCTAAGGCGAGCTTGTTTTTCCTAAATTAGCAGCTAAAGCCCTTCATTTAGGTTTTGAGAAATGGGGTTTGGGGGTCTCTAAATGTGGAAAGTTTGATGAGAGGTTTGGATATTTGGGGCAGGCTTTAAGCTTTTGTTTGTTAATTAGGGCACAATTAGAGAGAGAGATGAGATGATTGGGGATGAAGTAAACATTAGGGCACAAGTAGAGAGAGAGAGATGGACCTTGCGAGGCGGAAGAAGTGGTCATGGTTGAGAGAGAGAGCAGAAGAAAGAGTCTGCTTCGGGAGAGATGAATTGGGAGAGATAAAGAGTCAGGCTGAGTTAAGAGCTTTCCGTGTTTTGTCCAAAGTACCCCTGAGTAATGAGAGTAAAAGTAATCTAGGCCGTCCATCTTCCTCCTACCCACAAATCCCAACCCCTTTTTGTCCCTGAGGCAATGGCGAATGTCTATACTAAAAACACCGTTGCCTAATGTATAATAGATATGCAATTTGAATATGATACATTTTTTGTTCTATATTTATTTTTTACTTATGATTGCTTTCATGTATTTATTATTTTGTTTTGTAGCACTTGGACGAGATGTAGTGCGAAATAGTGAAAAACATTTTTTTTTTTTTCAAGAAGTTAAAAAATAATTTATAGATCAACTCAAAAGAACCTTTGCAAAGAGGAAGGACTACATCTTGAAGGCAAAGGAAGAAGAACATCAGAGCAAAATAATGTGATATCAAGGATCCGTTACAACTAAACCCTCCCCATGCATCACAAGATCTTCAGACCTCACCCCTCATTTGATGACCAATGCAAAATTATCCCATAAATGTTAAAGATGATCCCTGCCATTGTAAATCTAAACTACTCTGTGAGAAATCACTCGATGATATTCATTAGTGAGTTTTTCTTTATTTATATAGATGTATTACAGAGAGTCCTTATAGATATAAATACATTTGATAACTAGAGATCTATCTCTTTGATAACTAGAGATCTCTCTCTTTGATGAACCCTATCGTAGATGAGGAGATAAGGTGTAACTAAACTCAACTCTTATCAAGTTTGGGTTGTAACTGGAGTCTATCTTAACTTGGTTTAACAGTCTTCCCTTCGAAATGTCTATTGTTCCTTTCCTTCCAAAAAACTTATCTAATCGCATACGGGTAAGGACCCACACAACTTTGTTTTCTTCTGGATAGCTTGTACCACCTCATTTTCAAGTGTATAGTATAACCCCGTTCAAGCACCCCATCAAAACCCTGCCCAATCATCCTTCTGACTTAGACAAGGTTTAAAAGACAACAACAAAAAGGGCTTAATGAGGCAAAGGCCTCAATTTTATATATATATATATATATAAGATATTGAAAAAGCTCTAAATTAATTACAAAAATTATAATAAATGCATATATCCTTTATAATCATACAAATCATACAAAAAACCGTCGTGGCATTGTCTTGTCTTCTTTATCATTGTTCAAGTCCTCAAGGCCAAGCAACAAGGAGAAATAGGATAAAAATCTAGGAGAAATAGACATAATTTGATTTCCTTGAAAATTAAGATTACAATATCTTTTTTAGTGAAAGAGAACCTAAACCTGCAAACAACAAAATTTAATCTCCTAGAGCAAATAAGAGAGACAAATCTAAAAATAATACCTTTTCTTTTTTCCGCCTCCTATAACCGCCTTCAATTGTGCCTTAAATCCGCCTCCATGATATGAAGCTATAGCCTCATTAAGCCTCAAAATTGGATATGAGGCCGATTTAGAGGCGTAAGCCTCAGTGTGTTTTCAAAACCATGGACTTAGATATTATCTAAAATTTTTTGTATTCAATTCATATTTCGTTTTTTTTTTTTTTTTTGCACTATAGTTTTTATTCAATAATTACAAAGGTAAAGATGTCCTGTTGGTTTAAAAAAATTTCATGTCAGTACCCCATGGAATTTTTTATATTTGATTGTCACAAGTATTCTTTGTCGTGTTTCTCTATGATCTTTAATTAACGTGTGAAGATGATCTTGCAATTCATATAAACTTAGTTCTTTTTATTGAGTTTACTTTTATGACAGAAAGAGGATGTCCACCATTCCATAATATCTGATCTTCAAAATGGAAACTCGGAGACTAGGAGGCGGCTTGCTGTTTATTGCCTGAAGGTGAGTAAATGTTATAATTCCAGTCAATTTCAAAGTATATTGGGCATAATCTTGTTTAGTTTCACTTCAATTGTTTAATAGAAAACTCTTATGTTATATAAAATAGCTATGCTGTGAACTAAGAATCTATGATCAAGAAAGACTTATGCTGCCATGGAAGATATTTGGATTTTTCTTGATGTACTATAAGAAATCTCTTCCCTGTTTGTCCTTTTTTTTTTCTTTATAACAAATCTAAGTCAACTGTGAAAAAATAGTTATTAGAGGACTTTATTCTACATATACTTCAAAGATTTTTTTTTTGAGAAGATAAAATAGTAGAAAGAACATAAGTACCACAATTTAGTAATAAAATGTTTTTCTTGGGCAACCCAGTATTAAATTAATAAAATCATGTAATATATCATTCTTGTAAGTCACATTTGGGGATAATCGTATACTCTGGTAAGGTGTAAATTCAGATAAATTTGGTTAAATTCAAATGTTGATGGCAATATGAAGATGTAGAATAATTGAAAATCAGAAAATCTGAAAGTATTTTTAATTACAAGATTATGTCAGTCAAATCTTAAAACCATAAATGAAAATCCTTAATACTAGTCTCAAGATTGAAAAAAAAATAGAGATAATACGACCGTTGATATTAAAAGATATAATAACGATAAAAATATATAAACTACCAAAAGATATACTAAGGAGAGGCGCCGAGAAAATGTTTTACAACGGAACAATTACAATCAGTATATTATTATTATTAAATTTGGAGAATTAATGCAACTATCAACTAATACCCACTTCCCTAAAAAGTATTTTTCTTCTAAATGATTGGTTTCTTAGTCATTTGAGTTGTCCTTTTAAGCCTCTTGTATGGCATGCCTGCATGTTAAACTTCATTAATAGATCCAACACGGCCCTAATTTGTATCTCCAAATTCAAAATTAATCATTTCGGATAAAAGGTTGGTTTAGACTTGTGAAAGTTAGCTATTGGTTTAGGCGCAGTATTTGATAAAAAAGAAAGGCTTATGAACGCCTTTACTGTGGAAATTAAGTCTATCTTGTGGAATTTGTATTTCGGTTTCCTTAATAATGTATAGTGTACAAGGGTGTATGGTCACTATTTCTTTCATGCTCTAGAGAAGTGATATCAAGGGAGCATTTTTTTCTTCTTATTGATGTGGAAGAAAGATATAATTGTCTAATGGATTACATGAAGAAGATAAATAAATAAGGTGGAAGTAGCAAAAGCATCATTGGAGTGGCATGACATCCCAACTAGGTTGGCACCCCCATGCATTCCTCTAATCAACTGCAGTTACTACCCAAAAAATTACACATTAAACCTAAAATACTCTACATATGGCTTCTTTACTTTAGAAATAAAAGTGGTTCTTCCAATGTGTCATTCATATGCATTGCATGGTAGTCTTCTCCCTCTTGTAGCAGCTTCATCTGAACTGAACTTGATTTCCCACCAAACTTGTGGTGTGATTCTTAATCTTCTAAAGCGGTTTTCATAATAGTGGTCTTAATTTCCAAGGCACCAAGTTGAGTTGAAGGCTTGTGCAGCAGCACATGAGTCAGTTGTACCCATACTCTCTTGTAACCCAATGTAATAGCTTTGCCCAGTGCTTCAATGATTGCAGTATACTCAGCATAATAAGATGAATTCTCATTGTACATTAATATAACCCCAATGGCCTCACATTTGCTATTCCTGAACACTGCCCCACAACACCCTGGTCCTGGGTTCCTGAATGAGGAGCTATCACATGTTATCTTTATCTTATCTGGTGGTGGAGGGATCCAGAGGCATGACTTGATAGAAGGAGCATTTCCGTACCTTATCTGTAAACCAAGAGTCTTCAGCAGCTGTAGGTTATATGCAGTGCTTTTCTTGGCAGGTTTAGCCTGGAGATGCTAGCTTTAGTTCCTAAAGAATTTTCATCTTCATCGTGGATAACTTATTCTGTACTTCGCTGAATAAGATATCATTGCTTGTTAGTCACATGCATTAGAGAAAAATATATATGGATAATGAAGTTAAGTCTCATATCTCAAAGATAATGGACTTAATTACAGCACGAGGCATCTGTGTTATCACATAACACATCAATTCTCTTTTGGTTTTAGTAATACAACTGAAGGGGGTTTGTTACATCTAGTTGCATTATATATACTGTGAGAAATGTAGGGTTAAAGGGTGGAGAGGCAAAAGTACTATATTGCTATGAATTGATAAATTCACAATAAAACAAATACATACTTAAAGGAAAACAAACTAGCCCTACTCACTCTAGTAAAAGAGAATACTTAAACTATTCTTATTTCTAAATATGTATCTCTGACATATACATCGATAGACTATTTTATTTATTTATTTTTTGTATGAAAAAAAGTTGCTGGTTTGCAGATCTCTTGAAATACTAGATTTTCTTTCTCGTTTGTGTTCAGGATGCATATCTTCCTCAGCGACTTATGGAGAAATTGATGTTCATTTACAATTACGTAGAAATGGCTCGGGTTACAGGCGTGCCTATCTCTTTTCTGCTTTCAAGAGGGCAAAGCATTAAGGTAAACCATGTCAAGATTATCAACTACATTCACTAATAATCATGATAAAAGGTTGGGATGACTGAATCTGTCGTAAATTAATTAACGTTTTCAGGTTCTTTCGCAACTTCTTAGGAAGGCCAAGCAAAAGAACCTTGTTCTTCCAAGTGTCAAAAGGAAAGGATCAGGAGACGGAACGTTTGAGGGAGCAACTGTAAGTTTATGGGGTCTGTAAATAAAATTTCTTTTTCTCTAGTTTCTTTGCATCACAATGCACACATAGTTCTCATGCCGATTTTGAGCATCCTGCCCCAAGATGGTAAAGATTAAGGGGCTGGTGGCGACCATTCTCTTTTAAATATTCCTATAAAGTACCAGTTGGGAAAATGTTTCTATAACAATGCCGTATTAAAATGCTTGTCTAATACCGAAATGACTGTTATAACTCGTTATGTGGTTCATATTTGATTCTTAGCTTCATAATGAGTTTGTAATGATTGTCAAGCGCCTCCTTTGGTAATGCCATTTATATTAGAACATCTAACCACACATATTATGAAAATATCAAAAATATGTTGGAGAAACATCAGAAAAGCCTAAATACTAAATACATATTCTGACTTAACATCCTGAATTATATAATGCAGGTTTTGGAGGCAAGGACAGGGTTCTATGCAAAGCCTATTGCTACCTTGGATTTTGCGTCTTTATATCCATCCATCATGATGGCATACAATTTATGTTATTGCACCCTGGTGAAACATTCTTCTTTGATTCTTCAATCATCTTTTTTTACTTATTTGCGATACTGACTCTTGTCCACCAATCCCGTATCTTTGACAAGGAAGTGCCAAGTTCTTAAGCTTTTGGCCTTGTGTAGGTAACACCTGAAGACGTTCGTAAACTCAACCTGCCACCAGAATGTGTCAACAAAACCCCGACTGGTGAAACATTTGTCAAATCGAACTTACAGAAGGTTAGTTTCTGCTATAGAAATTTTATTGGCTTGAGCCTATTACTAGACATCACACTCTAAAATTGTACTTCATAATCGGTATTTTCAGGGGATACTTCCTGAGATTCTTGAAGAACTGTTGGGTGCTCGTAAAAGAGCAAAAGCAGATCTGAAGGTGACTTTCCTTCCTTGTTCTTTTGAATGTTTTATTTGATCAATCACTTTAAGGTGTATAAATCATTTTGCCATCTGCTTGATGTTCTAATTACAAAAGGAAAAGGATGATTAGCATTTTATCACTCAGAAACCTGATCCAATAGTCTAATGTCTGGTTAATTTCTGGAATGGACTTGAATTTTTCTCATTGTAACCGTAGTATGAATTTAGTCTAAGACTATATTGGGTTTTCCTTAGTATTTTTTCAATTTTCTTTTATTTTGGATTCCATATGGGTGTGAGTTGGGTTTGGATTTTGTTTCTATTATATATTTGTGGATTGGTTTTAGATTCTGATCCGGTTTTGGAAACACCATTTGTTTTGGTTCGGATGTACCTTTCTAGTCTGAATCTGAGTCATTGGTAGTCCTAGTAAATACTCATTAGGTGTAGCTAATGATTTCATTTTAGTTTGGCTAATGGTTGTGTTTTTTGGAATTAGAAAGCTAAGGATCCCTTGGTGAAGGCTGTGCTGGATGGTCGTCAGTTGGCACTAAAGGTAAAGCATCTCACTGCAAAATTTATCATCTTTTGAAAATTTGTCCTTATGCAGTTATGATTATAAATGGTGGCATGCCATTATAGTAGGTCTTTGGTACCTTGTTAAGACTATCTGCAACTTCTTCACTTTTCAGATTAGCGCAAACTCTGTATATGGATTTACAGGAGCTACTGTTGCCCAATTACCTTGTTTGGAGATATCCTCTAGTGTTACGAGCTATGGTATAAATCCTTTTGCAGATTGCCACTTTCTTTACATTAACATGCATTAAGATAAAGGTTCTTATTTGGTGCGCTATAATATTTAAACAAGGTTTATCATGATGTACAACTGTCAACTTCAATTTAGCTCGGCCCTTTCTGATGAAAACAACTCTTGGTTTTTCACTCAAAATTAATCCAGTCATGTGAGTGATAGATAAGCGAAATAGCCCTCAAAGCACTGTTGAGTTTGCCTTTTGCATGGTCTGAAATTTTGTCGTTTTATATTTCAAGGTCGGCAGATGATTGAAGACACAAAGAAGCATGTGGAGAAGAAATTCACTACGGATGGTGGCTATGAACACAATGCTGAGGTACATCATCTTAATTTTCTTCCCTTGTTTCTAGCTATTCATTTGTCTCGTTGCTATGGTCATTTGACTCCTGTCGTACAATTAAGTGGAAAAAATAGAAGAGGAAAATAATTTGAGAAGAAAAATTTAGCATAGTTATTACATAGTCTCTAGCATGAAACATATCTAATTCATTTTTGTTTCTTCCTCCAAAAAAACGTTAATGTAGATTGACTCACCTCCAATGGGGGCCACTTGCCAAGATTTATCTTGACTTATCTTGCACATGTGTTTGCGGGATCTCGTGTCCTGGAGATTAGTCTGGTAAATAGTGCTAAATTATGAATCATCAGCAAATAAAAGTTGTATGACAACTTACAAGTGTTTTTTTCGTGCTTGTTTTCGATAGAACAAGTCAACAGAAGCTTCAACTTTGAAAACCCTATCAATTAACACTCAAGAATTAATAAAATTCTCTTTTATTAATCTTCAATCTTACTACATCTTCATTAAAATAAAACTCAACAACTACTAATAAATAATAAACCTGCGGCCTCCATTTATGGAGCACAACACTTGGGCCCTTTCTTTAGTAACTTTCCACTTTCCTACTGCTCCTACTAAAACTTTACGCCCTTAAAGCATGCAAAAACTAGAAATTCAAAATAAATCCTAATTAGAGAGAGAGAAAGAGACGCGGCGGGGGTGGGTGACAGCCCATTACATTAACTCTCTCTCAAAAAAAATTGGACGAATTTTAAAGATCTTGATTCGCTCGAACATGTTGACATGTTCACATCTTGGATTCTTCTATGTACCTTTTCGTATCCTGGGATGTACCGATGAACTGGGGTACGATGTTGTCACCAACATCTCTGCGTTTAACAACGCCAAAAGTATACCAACTTCGGAAGAACATAGTCTTCAGCTCGATAAGAGAGCCTTAACTGTCATCCAAATGGGATTGAAAAACCCTAACCCCTTAGGGTTAATCTTCGTTGGCAAATATACCTCACCATTAATGGTGTAACATAACTCATCAATTATCTGCGAGGATGGAAACCTTTCTCTCTCCCCCACTTCTTTATTAGATGACGGTTTTCCGACAAAGTGGTTTGAACTGTCGTTCTTGAAATGAATGTCGTATAAACTCTTGTCGGAGTTGGAGCTTGCATCGATTGGCGTTGCAACACCCTTACCCGGTCCGACTGTTTTGTGGACGTCAAGGTTTATCTGGGTGAAAACCGAACGTTTGGCGTTGGCTAGGAAACCCGTCAGAGCTTTTTCACGTCCTCGGTCAAGAGGTTTGCTCACATTTTGTGGTATCGGACGGCGACATTGTTGGGGTGCGATTGCCGTCTACCGGTGGAGTTTGTCCAGCTGCCATGTTTGCTTCAAATATCTCAAAGAATTCATCAAAATGCTTCGTAAGAGCTGCAACTTGGTCAGTGGTTGAAGGCTTCTTTTAGTTCTTTTTGTTTCCCATAGCATTGTTGATTTTAGCTAAGCAAAAATCACTGCAGTAAGGCAGAGAACGCTGTAGTGATCACTGTAGCAGCCAGAATACAATGCAGCCGCCTGGAAAAATTCATCAAAGGAAATTAAGAGGCTCTGATACCAAATTTGATAGGGCAAGTCGATGGGAACTTCGACTTTAAATACCGTAACGTCTAAAAATTAACACTCAAGAATTAATGAAACTCTCTCTTTCTTTGGTCTTCAATCTTACTAAAATTTAATAAAATTAAACCTAACAACTACTAAAGAATCATAAACCTAAGGCCTCCTTTTATAGAACATATTAACATAAAGAGCCCTTAATTTAGTAACTTCCCCACAATCCTAAAATCCTAATTAGAGAAAGAGTAAGAGTCGGGTCTGAAAAGAAAGAGGGCAAGCGAGGAGACGCGAGTGGGTGACGACCAATTACATTAGTTTTTAACATGTTGCTAAATATACCAGGGCTCATTGCCCATGCATTCTCTATCAATTTTATGAAAAATTCATTGTAGAAAGTATTTCCAATTGCAAGTTAATAAAATATGCTCGAAAATCAAATTTAAAGCCTCTTTATTCTTTATTGGCTAATATCAGGTTATATATGGCGACACTGATTCAGTTATGGTACAATTCGGTGTATCTTCTGTAGACGCAGCAATGAGTTTGGGAAGAGAGGCTGCCGAGTACATAAGTGGCACTTTTATTAAGGTATACATATATAAAAGTTTGATGTGTACATAAGTGGCACTTACTAAGTTTAGTTATCTTAGTGATCAAGCCTACGTCTTGGGGTTCTTTTGCAATCTCTCCCCTTCATCAGCTGTTTAACGGGAGAAAGGGAGTTTATCTTATTGTTGAACATGCCACGGGGTGTCACAAAATGATCCCAAAACATATGGGACTGTCTAAAAGAACTATATTGTTTTATTTTATATTGTTAATACCTTTTTTTTATGTATCTGGTGAAGCCTATTAAACTGGAATTTGAGAAGGTATATTACCCATATCTACTGATTAGCAAGAAGAGATATGCTGGACTCTATTGGACAAATCCAGAGAAATTTGACAAAATGGACACTAAAGGTGAACTAACCTCAGTTTTTCTATAATTTAAGCCTCTTTTTCCAATTCATGCTAAACACGTACTTAAAATTCATCTTTCACACATATTTATGTACTTTCAGGCATTGAAACAGTTCGAAGAGACAACTGCCTTCTAGTGAAAAACTTGATAACTGAATGCCTTCACAAAATACTGATTGACCAAGACATCCCTGGTGCTGTTCAATTTGTCAAGAATACCATTTCGGATCTTCTTATGAACCGCATGGATTTGTCTCTTTTGGTTATCACTAAGGTGAGATGATTATCTGCTAGGTCATATTAGAGACTCTCACCAATGTCACAAATTCAGATAAAATAGGCAAAGCTTTCTACCTTTTCTTTTGATCAGTCTTTTATCAAAGAAAGAGAGAAAACCCTTGCTCTCTTTCAATTGAGAATATCAGCTCCCCCAACCTCACCCTGGTGTGACCCGGTTCATTTCTTCAGTGTTTTGAGAGATACTTTGGTTGAGAAGGTTTGTGCATAGAAAAGTGTTACAAAAAGAGTGGACTAGTCTGAGGATAAAATGTTGAAAGAAAAGTTCAGGAGAATACGCTCTGTAAAAACTCAAAAATATATTAACAGAAAAATGGGCTATGAATTAGCAAAGTTGAGATTGATTGGGTAATCAGCGTTTTAGCTAATTACTTTGACGGCCACTAAATAATGAAAAAGGCCACAGACAATATTTTTTCATAGTCTAATTTTCTGGCATTGGATATCAGAGCTGTCATTATACTTTCCAATTTGCTAACATTCCACATAGATCTTCCAAGTTAAATGGTTTGAGAGGATTCCAGAACCTTACAATTTTGATTTGTTTGACAGGGTCTGACTAAAACTGGAGAGGGTTATGCGGTTAAGCAAGCACATAATGAACTTGCTGAACGTATGCGCAAGGTAATTTTTTTATACTCCGTAATGTTTATTGCTAGAATACTTCTATCACTTGCGATATATTATCTGAAGTTAATTTTGTCAAACATCGAACATGAATATGGTCATCTTTTTGCGTCTCCAATAACGATGAAATGTTCACGTTTTCAGTGCCTTATGAATTATCAATTATCCTATGGCAGAATCTATATTTGGTGATTTCAGGGTTTGGGAATGTTTGGCAGACAAGTGCGCTATGAAAGTGAAAATATAATAAATAGTTGATGAGGGTCTGTATTGATTCAGTTCTTGTTGTGGCTCTCATGTTATTCCTTTGTACGAATACGATATAGGCTAGGTTTATTTGTTTATTCTTTTTTTTTTGGAAATCTTAGAATATCACCAACTTATACTTTGTATACAAAAGGTGTATATAACCAATACATAATCCTAACAAAATAAAATCTTAGGATGCATTTGGAAATGCACAAATGAAACACAGATTACACTTTATAATCTGCACAGATTTCCTTCACGCATAAGAACCCAAATATCTGTTTTCTGTAGCAATGAAAAACATCCATGCCCCACGCCGTTGAAATTTCAGACGAGGTGCAGATTTCACTCTCTTGATTTTATGTATATGAATCAACATAGCTCCTTCCCACACTGTCACTGCCTTTAAGGCATATTTTCTACCTATTCTGCCACCTCTATCCTCTCATACCACGCATTTAAATGTATCCTCCATTCTCCACCAACGAGCAACCTTCAAACCTTCCTCCACTGGTACACCTAGACTTCATTCTCTACCTTCTTGACTCCTAGTCCTAGTCTTCTGGCGTAGTCACAAACTCGATGTTTGTCTCTTAATCTTATCCTAGACATTCATTAATCACCATCTCATTCTCTACTATAACCTGTACTTTAGTATATAGCATTTGATACTGAAGAACTGTTGTAGATCCCGCATCATGTTCTAGTATGTTCCAAAAGAAAATATGAGTTTATGTCCCCGGAGAAATCATATCTGATCTTCTCATTGTTCTTGATCTGGATATGTTATTTGGCTTCATATCTTTAAATTATATAATGTTCTGGCTGTGATGAATAGCGAGATGCTGCTACTGCACCCACTATCGGAGACCGTGTACCGTATGTAATTATTAAAGCTGCTAAAGGTGCCAAGGTAATTAGGTGAATATATTTTTCACAAGTGCTCTGCTTTCTTTTATGATGGTTCTGACTTGGATATTGGTTGATGACAAACAGGCATATGAGAAGTCAGAGGATCCCATCTATGTGCTAGAGAATAACATACCAATTGACGTTCAGTACTACCTTGAAAATCAAATTAGCAAGGTTAGATGAGATTGATCCTATTTTTTTTTATGCTCAATGATAGCTTTTCATGTTCCCTTGATATTTCCTTGATGTGTGACATACGAATCAGTCTTTACCTTAATTTAACGATAGTCGTTTATAGAAAACGGAGTCTAGAACTTTGTTCGTTTATTTATCTTTCATGGAATACATTTAAATGCATATGGATTTTGATAGTCTTCCCTCTTCATTATAATTATTTAAAATTAATTATGCAGCACCATACTCACATCTCCAAGAACTTTCTTTTTTTCTTCACTTTTCAATGAAAATACAATAGTGAGGAAACCATTGTGCCAAATAAAGCTAGCGATGCTAAATTTTAGTAAAGTATCCTTTAAATAATCTCCAGGACTGCACCATGTCGAATGCGAAAGAAAGCATGTGCCATCTTCTGCTATAAATTTGGCACCAGCTATAACACGTGGTTCATCTATACCTAAGCCCAGCTTTGTCTAGGCAAAATAAATGCTAGTAAGCTTAGTATATTGGGCCTTCAGTGACCCAAAAATCCAACAGTCTCACCCCCTTGCCGAGAATCTTGACATCACCTTTTTTCTTTAGTTTCACTTTAGCTTGAACGTCTTCAAACCAATGAAAAAACGCTATCATCATCATCATCATCATCTTCAATTGCGCCTCCGCAATGCAATGCCTTAACTACGCTCAAAAGTCAAAAGTAAAGGATAACTTCCAGATTCCGCCAACTCACACTCGACCACTGAAGCTAACTCCGCCAAAACCAACCCATCACCTACTGTCGAGCTCCGCCACTGATGTCACGCTGTCAAGATGATCCGTGGGACCAAACAGCTCTAAGACTTGGTATGCCTGGTTTTTGAAAATTGAGTTGTCTTCAATGCCAGAAATTGAAAGCCTGCTATCTCAATGTAAACACCTGAAGCAACAGATTCAAACATTTGCCAAAACCGAAATGATCGCATAACCAACCTGTTGAACCCAACCATATTACCGATATTAAAGTCTCTGAACTAGAAACAAAAGAGTCACACCTCCACCGAAATAATAATCTTACATCAGAAAGCCAAGATGCTTGCCAAGCATGTTGTATCGAAATGATGAAACCCACTGAAATTATCAAACAAATCTGGGCAAGCGCAAATCAAACACCAAATTTGCAAGGCGGGCCAGGAAGCCGTCCTCGAGAAGGCTGCAGGGAGAATAAGTCGTCGAAACTAAGATTAGTGAAACAAATATAGGTACTTACAGGCACGAGGATCACGCCACGGACTAACCAGATGATCACATCCCTATGAAGTTGGGAATTCGTCGACAAAAGTCAACCATCAGCCGTGAAGTCTGAGTCTAACTCATTTGAAAGTTGAGTCCTAGGATGATAGATGTATCTCAAAAGCAGCAAGTGGGATACGAGAGGATAAATTTGGAACTCAGCAAGATCAGACCGGTGGTAGATGCAGGAATCATTCACGAGTACCAGTCAGCAATTCTTTGGTGTACCTGTACCAAAAAAATTATTATATGGTTACTTTTGCTACTATTTTTGTAAGTAGATTTACAGTATATGAAATTGGCAGCCATGTAGCACAATAATTAATTGAATTTGGTATGGATATTAAACAAAGAACAAACTACTTACCTATCTGGGCAAGTCCTTGTGGGCTTATCCATAAGTGCTACATGCTAAACACCTGGGCTGAAAGTGATTTCCTGGCATCAACTAAGTGGTCTCACTATAGTAAATCTATACTATTAAGGGTATGACCATTATAGTGTTTACGGTTCTCGGTCCTTTTTTTTGGCTGTCCCTCCAACCAATCTAAAAGTGATACGTGTTACTTATTAAGAGGTGCAACTCTTTGATCACAATTATTTGTGTGGGCCCAACAACCTACTTTAAACTAAATGCTTAACTAAAGGCTTTTTACTGATATTACCCTCTATATTTAGATTAATCTTTAAAATTGAAGGGTACCAATGTACATTTAATGCACCAACCTAACTCCCCAATGGGCACATATCCTCTCATATCTCTCAAACGTCAACCTATGGCCACATCAGATTTTGTTTGATTTTTAAAACAATTTTATCCGTTAATGATACCCTTCCAATGGCAACTCTTGGCTTCAATCGCAACTCTTCCCAGGCCTCCTATAAAAGTCTCACCAAATAGTTTTATCTTCACGAAACAGTTTTTTCTCTTATCTTTTGCCAACTCCGAAGAGGAACTGAAGATCTAAGTTTCACATCTCTGCGATTTCATCTCACAATCCTTTGCTTTACTCTATTTCTTATAGTTTGACAACTCCCATGACCATTCATACATTTGAATTTAAGATTCTCTCTCTCTCAATCTTAAGTTATTTGAATTCAAGATTAATTATTAGTTTTTTGTTCTTGGTGTATTACAAAAATCATGAGTTTATGATGACTGGGAATTAGTTTGTTTTCTTAGAGGAATATTTGTGTCTTTTAAAGATAATTGCATCAACAGGTTTTGTAGTGTTATGCAACTGAAACTTCAATTTCAAACTTTTTGTGATTCTGTAACGATGCTAACGTCATTGTTGTTGAATATCTAGATGTTCCAATGTGACTGGCTTCTTTCTGGGTCCAATTCTTGAATAAGTGCATGTCTTTTAAGCTTTCACCAACAAATATCTCATATTGTTGTCATGGTTCTAGGCTCAGGTTCATTTTATTTAAATTCTCCTACTAATTGCTCCGAACTTTGAAAAAAATAATATGGTTTCTTATTTCTTCATTTAATGAAACCATGCATATAATAGTTCATTATGATCATTGCATATACATTATTTTTGTATAAAAAAATGGCATGAAGGGAAGTTGCACGCGCCTCGCGCGTGCCACTTCACTAGTACGGATAATTGTGATGTCATTCCTAATTAAAATAGTGAGCAAGCAAAGTAGTGAGTTTAGACACGTCTGCTAATAGGCTTATTTAACGATCTTTATGGACATATTCATTGACCTAAATATATGCCTCCTAACAAAGGATTGATAGGGTTTGCTTACTGGCATTCTTTATGTATGTGTGTTTCTCATATCTTGTCATGTCATTCCTAATTTTTATTAACCAAAGGTCACGTGGATTGAAATTAAAATGCCAAGCTACCATATTGTATATATGCATATTTGTTCTTACAGTCCTTTTCATAGGAGTTATTGCATAGGTTTTCTTGAGTTCTTGACAATTTAAATTCTTTCTGGACAGCCACTGTTGAGAATATTTGAGCCAATTCTGAAAAATGCGAGCACGGAACTTCTTCATGGAAACCACACAAGATCTGTATCCATTTTAACACCTTCAAATACTGGCATTATGAAGTTTGCTAAGAAGCAGCTCAGTTGTATAGGGTGCAGGACAGTAATTAGGTAATATGATTTCTATACTATTCCATTCTTGAGCACCAGTCCAATCCAATCCTGATATATAGTATATACTTACAAAGACCACATGCTTAGACTAGATACTATTTCTTGTGTGAAACCTAGGAATTCAACTCTAACTAGTAATGATCTTGGTACATGCTTGCAGAAACCACATACTATGTTTTGTGTGAAACCTGTTTAGTCATTTCCTGACTTACCCGGCATGCAGGTTTGTGGGGTTCTCACTTGCCCCAGGGATTAGTCGGGTAAATGGTGATTAATTTTGAACCTAGATCACCCTGGTTTGCACACACAAAAAGACATAGTCATGCATAACTTTTGTACTGTCCTGAACTTTTGTATTACGAGTCCCAGAATTGTAACCATCTCCATACAGCTGATTCTTTTCATTTGTTTGATTCCTCCAGAAAATCAAACTTCTAACTTAGTGTCATAATAGAAAGTTTAGAATACACTATATTGGGAACTGTTCAAATCAAAAAACTTTCAGTATAATTTGGCAATATTAGGAAGAAATATCAAGATATTGCAAACACAATGACAGCGGTATAAAGCTAAAAATAAATTTGAAAGGTTTAAACAATAAATGAACATTTATGTTAACATCTTTTTTTTATTTTCTATTGAATTCTTTGAGTTGTATAGCTATGTAATGCTTTTGACATGCATGTAGTTAGGAGTTAGAACACTTTCTTTTATCTACGAGAATTTGATGAGCATTATGTTGTGTTGGGTTTGGTGACAGTAATGGAGAACAAGCTCTCTGCCCACACTGCAAAGGACGAGAAGCTGAATTGTATTGCAAATCAGTAGCGAATGGTATATACAAACACTTGTTTTCCTTCTTTGGTTGCCATGATCCTATTTTATAAGTAAACACAATTTTTTGTAGGATATGAACTTCATAATTCGTAGTTTTCTACAGATACCCACTATGTTTTGGGTTGTTTAGCAATGGCTTTCTCCCATTAACGACTGGTGAAATATATTTTGATACCTCCCCTTACATTTAGCTATTCGCATAGATACTCCCGTACATAATATCACAAAAGAATCCCAAAAAGAGGCAAGTGGGGCTGCGGAAAGGGAATCGTGTCTTTAATGATTTTATTTCTGACTTGTGTTTCCTGATATTTTGCATTGTATTATCTCAGTGGCAGACTTAGAGATGCTTTTTGGAAAACTGTGGACACAGTGCCAGGAGTGCCAAGGCTCTCTTCATCAGGATGTTCTTTGCACAAGGTTTACTTATATCTCAAGCTTGCACGTGATTCTTTTTAACATCTCTATGTTGCAAAAATACCATGATCTCATTGTTTGCAGTCACAATTGTATTGAAACACAATACATGTGTTTATTGTATGTATCCGGTGACACTTTATGCCAATTGCCTACTAGAAATTTGTGTTTTTATGCCAATTTTGACCTCGAGGCACCTTAGAAGTTTTTTTTTTTTTTTTTTTGATTTCTGAATCTGTATCCACGTAATAAAACCTGTATTTTTGGATGCAGTCGAGATTGTCCAATATTTTATCGTAGGAAGAAGGCGCAGAAAGACATGGCAGAAGCTAAACTGCAATTAGATAGATGGCAATTTTGAGATCATTCTGAACCTCAGGTAGATGAGTTCTAGAATTAAATAGTTCTATTGCTTAATTGATACTCTAGAATTAATCCACTTTAGAAGTTAACCCTTATCATAACCTATATGTTTGTATAGAAGTTACGGAAAGAATAAAATAAGCTAGACAAGTCAATGATTCACGGAGACAGGAAGATAATCTTACACAAATGGAATAGCATCTATCCGAATCTTTAGAGATAATTGTTCTGAAATCCATGATATGAATATGATGTATTCTCAATTGACTATCTACTCACCGATTCACGATATATATTGTTTTTCACTAATATGTGCTAGCATCCTGATATATTTTTTAACAACTTATTCGTATACCGCAATTGGGATCTTTCCCCACTGGTGGTTGTGACCCTCTACCAAGAGAGGAGTCGTGGGTTCGAAGCCCCATGGGGTTGGAAACTCAGGGTTGCGGATCCCTATATAAAACCGGTGTAATTACGGATCCCTAAAAACCGGCTTGCCTTGCAAAAATGAAAACCAAAGGTTCAAGCTATCCATAGATTCTGCTGTACATGGTTGAGCCCTCGTGGCAATACCGATTCTTCTATTTTGGTGTCAATACAGGTTCTTCTATTTTGATTATCTATTAATGTGAATAGAATAATGAAAAGCACGGGACACTTGTCAGTATACTTACCCGGCATATGGGTTGGCGGGGGTTCTCATGTTCCCTAGGGATTAGTCGTGCAAATTATGATAAATTATGAACCTGCATCACGCTAGTTTGCAAAAAGAAATAAAGAAGAATGGGCTCGGATTTATTGGTGGATATATCAGAAATATCTACAGATGTGTCATCCTTTTGACCAATATATCAAGGTTATTGAAGGGTGTAGGAAAATTGAGGTTGGACTGCATTTGTAATTTATCCACACGTCTACAATGTATCGTCTGTACCAATGAACAGTATATAGTACCATATATATTTTGATCCTTTAAAGTAATCATACATTATATTACACTGAGTTCATTTCTTACTTTGACATCTATGATTAACTTTATCTATGCAGTTCTTTGTTGCTTGCGTCCGGACATTTCATGTAGCTGGCAATGAGGCAATGATCGTAACAGACAAGATTCGAAGCTTCTCAACCGATATTATGACCTTGAGTTTAACGAGTCTCAGATTCCTTTGGTGGTATTTAATGAGGAGAATGAGCAGATGCTACTAGAAGGAGATCTCAGCTGTGGTAAGGTCAATATGAAGTTACAGGGAACCAGGGTGTACAGCTATGAGTTTAACTTCGACTCAGCTGCAGTCAGCAGAGCTTTGTAATTTAGCGAAATCTCTAAATTATATGGGAAAAAGAAGTGTATTTCGAATCAGCATCTTGAAGATGGACTTAAGTTTATAATGCTTCTTGTTTTGTATTTAGAATTTTGGCTAATGAGAAAATTATTCCACTAATATTGTGTTCTTTTGAAGCTTAATACAGTGAGACCGAGCTTGGTCATTCCTAAATCCCCCAAACAAAAAATGGTAGCCAACAAAACTAAGGCACTCCTGCTCTAGTCCTGCAGCAATTTTATCCTTCTTTATGACGATGTGGGGAGTGTAAGGAAATTTAACACTGTCAAATTTAGCACATTTATTAAGCATGGTATTGTTCCATTAAAACTCAAATCAAATCTGTTAAAAATAACATTAGCCCAACATCACATTTTGCCATTAACCGTCTTCACCAATTAGACTTGTTAAATAAAAAAAATGTCCCGTTCAATCTTCAAACTGCTGTGTTAATTTGACACTTTTAAGAACATTCTTTGCATTCATTATTAAGCAAACCTTGAGTAATGATTCTGAACTATTTACATATACAATACAGTATTTAGAATTACATAATAGAAAAGAAGGTACATAGTGCACAAACTTTTATCTCTTTTATCTACACATGCTTCCAAAGCCTTTGGCATGCCTTTGTCGCATTAACCATCCTCCCATTGTGTAATAGCTCACCACTGCCGCCTTTCTTAGGAATATAGTCTGATGCGTGTTTTTATTGGGTCACGACACATAGGGCACATGAATAAGGTCGAACCACACTCTTTGCAAGTCTGTAACGTTAAAAGTCATTAGCATAGCAAGTTAAAGATTATATACATATATATTAAAAGTATCAGGGAATGTTTACCAGATGACCACATCCAAATGCCATGTCTTTCGGATTTGTCAAACAAATTGGACATACCTTGAACAAAGAGAAGATAAAGTAAATTCCTACGTTTTCCTCAAATTTCGAAATGAAGATGCATCAGAAGCAATTACATCTTATGAGAACCTACCTGCTCGGCTGGAGTGACATGCTCAACTGGTGAAAAGCTCGTCGTGTGTGGGTATGTTCTAACTGCATTATCATGATCAATCACTTCACGTGGAGGAGGAAGGGGACTTGTACGTGGAACTCCAGTTTTATTACTCCTGCACAAGTTGATGAGCACAGGATGATTAGGTAAATTTGTATTTTTATGCCTTTGGTTCACTACAGGGGTTGCATTTGTATCTCCTTGTTGTGAACCAGGATTTGTGCATGTGGGGGTAGCAATATAATATTGCAGTCCATAAGCTTGGCTAGTAATTATCGTAGCCTTTCCCTCATCTCTTTGCTCACCTGAAAGCTAAAGGTCTTAATTTCGTAACTTTACTCTCTTGAACTAGCTCAAAGTTAGTTTTCCTAAATCTCCATTTCATTACTCTGGTTGAAAATCACATATGTACGTACTTGGCGCAATCTAAAGACATAGTAACTGGATGTATTGCAAGCAGATGGACTGCAAGTTAGTGCAAATGCATCCATTTGCAGTATGCACTCTGATTGCAGCGAGAGCAGCAGGATAAAATGGAAATAAAGTAAAACATGGTAGTAATTTATGGGTTGCAGGTCTTACTCCACAATCCTGAGGCTTTGCGTAGCTCTATATTGTAATGGAATTTCCATCAGTGCAGCTAGTGCAAAAGCTGTTTCTTTCTTTGATGTATCATTGTTCTCGGACATGATCTTTGTAAAGTTGACAAACTGCATAAGAACAATGACATTAGTAATTAACACTTCATGACAAAGATAGATGTATGACCAAGGAAATTGTCAGTGGAGGAGTCAAGAGTCACTTGTGCTCAATGTATTTATGAACGACCCCTTCATACAAGTTTCACGGAAGGACAGGAAATTAACATTTAGAAAGTTGATTCCAAGCTGTTATTTATTGTAATTAATCCAGATAGGATTTGGAGGTTAAAAGGAAATACATTCTGTTAAATATACTATTTTTAGTTATGATCTACCACTTGTATGAAAAAGTAAAGTTGTTCATTAGCACACCTGGAAGTTGTCAAATGCTCTATGTGGTATGTTATCATCAAATTGATGCATTGCATCCCAAGGCCCATCTCCCACACCAACCAAAATAATCGATAGAGGAACCTGGCTGAACATCAAAATACTTAAATATAAGACAACAAGGAGAACACAAATTTAAGAAATATTTTGACGTTGGTCCTCATTATATGATCCAATTTAGACTTGCACCATTATATTTCAAGGCTTATCATCAAATACTGTTTTGGGGCTAAATTCTTATCATCAAACATAGAGATATTTTTATTTTTTGACCCTGTTATACGATGAAATTAGACTTGGACTCCCAGAATTGTCAACGAGAAGTGCCAGAATGGAGTGCATGTCTGATTCCAAACATATGATAGGAGATTGGGGACCAAAGTCAGAATATAGATGATATTTATACAAATGAAAAAAGTGTTATGGTTTTTACCTAGCTGCAACTATCGAATTTATAGTTGCTTCTTCTTGAGGACTTAACTTCCCAGGTGGTGTATCAGGATTCCTTGTAACCTATATACGAGTCAAAACTTAAAAAGTAAGCTAGATGTTTATAGCAATTCCTGGGCATTACGACAGGAAAGATAAAAGGAACCATGTTAGAATATCTCTACGGGTATGCTAACATACGCAAGAAAACACTTTCAATTGTATGCTAAATTTTTTAAAAGGGTCATAATGGAAAACTATGAGCGTTTTAACCTGAATTAGTGTTATATGAAAGAAAAATAATAAAAGATGCATGCCTATGGGTTATGACTTATGTGTGCCCCTTAATGGATCACCTCATAGATTGAATAGACTGTGGCATTATTATTTTTACGCTAAATCTGATGCAAGACTTGAGTTTTTTAGCACTTGCCCACTAGAGCAAATGGAAAGGTATTTCAAAATATTAATTATTATTATTACCTATGTAACATGGACACTCCATATTCTAAAAAAAAAAACCCGTGTCCAAACGTGTCAGACGGACACACCGACACTCATGTGGACACTCCAACGGATACTTCTTGCTTAGATCATCAACTTTTTGACATAACTTTTAGAAAGTTTCCAATTCTTATACATATTATTCAACCCTACTAACTACTATAATTGTTTTATGTTTGTTATTGATTGTAAATTAACCCATAAGTTACTATTGCGATTATATATTCCTAATACATTCACATATAATAAGACACAATACAGAAAACATGAAGAATGATACTATTTTTTAGGTATAAGGCCGTGTCCGCGTTTTCACTTATTTTGAAACCGCCGTGTCCAACACGCGTACCCGTGTCAATGCTACATAGATTATTACTATTGGACACCATACTGTAGGAGATGATCATGCAAAACCAGCCAAAAAACACTAACCTGTCCATCAGCAACAATAACAAGGACGTGATATTGGCCGTTGCTTTGCTCCACAATATCAATTGATGCGTCAATGAGAGGCGCAAATGACGTTGGACCTGGATATTGGCCAGAATACAAGGTTAAGGATTGATAGTCATATATCTATGAGGGGCCACATGTTTCATCAGAAACAATAATGATTTCACTGATTCAAATCAGATTGTTTTATGACCGAGTAGACATCATAATGCATCATCAGCCAAAAGTAAAATTGAAAAGATTGCAGGTGTTTAAGGGAATAGTTATTTGACCATTTTAGGATTAGTAACACTGTAATTTTTAGTTGCATATTTATGCACATCAGATTGGTAAATAATTCTAGATGATAGAGTTTTGGTGTATCGAATTGCACGGTAATATTTGGATTTTCACGACCCGAGTATGTTGTAAAGACTTTTCATCTTGACCATTTTTGTCCATATGGTTAAATCACTCAATATCCTATGTCTTAAATCAGATTAAGATTTCAAAACTTAATACAATTTGAAGAAGAGAAAAACTCTTTACCTAGTGTGCATGGGGTCCGACATTATTTTTTGTTTTTTGTAATTCTGCAAAGGAATTAACATTCATTTGATTGGCTTTGAGGATATGAAGAAAATGGTATGACCAGGGTGATAGTTTACATATTAATTACAGAAGCCTCAAAGTTTAATCAAGTTCTTCCCTTTGTTTTTGTTTTACACTGGGTAACAACGACACTTCACTTTAAAAAACATAAAACGTGTCCGGCACCTTGACACTCGGACACACGTGCCCAACACTATTTGCAAGGTACTATTTTATGCTTCGACACCCCGTACCCGTTTCGGACACCGACACCCTTATCCGTGTCGCTGCTACCTAGGTTTTACACAATTAGTAGGGAATGGAAGGGGAAATGAACCAATATGAGAAAGATCAAAAGATCCAAAAATATTGTTAAGATCAAGTGGTTGCCGCAGTAAATGTCGGAGTGGAATTTTCTGGAAAAAAAGGCGCTAGTACGGAAAGAGAGAATCCTTGCGTATCTGTATGAAGCATTTACTGAATAAGATGCTCAAGTTTGAGTAAGGATGAAAATACACGAGTAAAATAGTTTTGGCTTCACTGCTTCTTTTGATAAGTTTGAAATATTTTATTTAAATCGCGAGAACCAAGTTTGTAGTGCTTTTGTAATGGACGTGTTAAGGGTAAATTCAACTTTTGGAAGGAGCAAAAATATATATAAAACCTTGCTTATTACTCGTAATATTTCCCTTCGTTCTTTTATCAGAATTTTACATTAATGAATTTTTTTACTTGAGCTGAAAAAAAAAAGGGAGATAAATATTGCAAACCTGACAACTTCAAATGAGGAACAATTTCTCGGTAACGTGTAAGAACCTCCTCAAATCCATGGCAATATCTATGATCAGGGAAAAAGCTGAACACATGTTTATCATGTGTTGATGCTACCAAGAGAAAAGGTTGTTAGTCAGATACCAATCCAAGAACAAGTTACAAAGAAGTATCTCATATAAGTTAAATTCAAAAGAGTACTAACCATCACCAAATCCAAAACAAGGTATCAAGTTGTCTTCATCAAAAGGGGACAATGTACGTCCAATTATTGAAATTGCTTGTTCATATGGGTTAAGAGTGCTACCCACCGCATGAAGACTTCTCCTGTTAAATGAATACCTACCTACATCATTAAAGGTAATGTTTTTTCCTCCGTTCACATAAAAATAGAATATTCCAAATTAAAAATCAAGTCGTGTTTCTAATAATATTACCTGTCCATTCATTGCTCTTAGTGAAGTCGATACCAAGTATTAAATTTGATGATTCCAGGCCGGCATCTCTCAATGCAGAAATAACCTAGAAAAGCGAAGTACAGGATTATTTCCTTCTCAAAGACAACAAAAAGGAAATTGATGATTCATTATATACTACAAAAAATAGAAGGCATTTGCATGTCCCTAGTGACCGACGAGAATATTCTGTGGGTAATTAACATAGAGTGGCATTGAGATAAACTTTATAAACCTAAGTGGGCTATCTTTTCTTCTTCTTCTCTCTTTTTTTTTTTTTTTTGAAAGGTGAGCTGTTTGTGATGGGAATCCCAGGACCTCTTGTTTTTCCAAGCACTAGCCTTATCAACTGACTACACCTCAGATGGTAAGTTGGTTATCCTTAAGATGGAAAAAGGGAAAACATATATGATTACATTTTTGCTTCTCTAGATACATTAAACTATTTTTCCACAAAAAGGTAAAACTTGTTAGACAAAAGTAAAATAAATAAACCATTAATCATGTAGGCATTTAATCGAACTAAAGAACATTTTACTGCCTATGAATTAAGAAGACATTCTTTTAATATCAATTTTTGTTATTTAGCTTTCAAATTTGTTGATGCGACAGTTGGACTTTCAGACTACATCCCTCAGTAACTTTTCTTGTGAAGGAGATAGATGAAGAGATTCTTGCTATTGGCATTGCGGGACGCAAAGAGTTGACAGTATTTCTTTCCCGACAGTTGAGAGCTTCCATCCGAACTTTTATAGGTTCCTACAAGTTAAGCATTGCAGCGATTGCCAAGTAAATTTGGCAAAATGCTGTGGGATCTCCTTCTTTACATCAAGGATATTGTGGAAGGAGAGGAACACAATATTTATTAAAAGAAAAGCAAAGAGTGAAGGTCTTGTGTTTACCTTAAAAAAAAACATTTTGTTCTGTTGTTCCACGTTTCAAGTTATAAGAGAGATTGATTCTCTAGTGGCGCGATGGAAAAACAGTTAAATGATGCAATCTGACTTCAGGACATCATATCCAACCATGACTATGTTGGAGATTTTGAATGTGTTTAGGAAGCTATTGTGAAAGCTTGCACCTGCTACTCACAAGACTTATTCGAGTTATATCTGCAACCAGATCTTACTAAAGGTACCAATATTTGGATATTATCATTCACAAAGCTAGAGTCGAAGTCTGGCAATGCGTAGAAAAAAGAAAATCTTGTAAATTTTCATTTAGCCAATATTGGCACTCACTAGGGGTGGACGGCATACAATGAAGGTAAACAAATTATCTTCAAAACATTCAGCAATATAACTGGGGTTATTGAACCTAACCTCTGCCAACAATTACTATAGCCATTACCACTATGTCCTAATCAGCTCTTCCCAGTCTCGAAGTTGACTTCTGCTTTCCGTCCCCCATTTAAGCAACAGTATTGAATCCTGGCTTTTCCGCTATTATGTAATAGGAAGGGGCAGAAGTCATGTTGGGTCACAGGGCGGCAGGTGCACGTTGTTAGCTCTTCCTACCGTTTAAAGGATGGTCCACTCAATGTTTTCTTGTTTGTAAGATGGGCATTGTGTTTGCGAGCGGCATTGCCATTTTTGTTTACTAGGTCTTAACGGTGTCACCACTACGTCCTGTTTTTATTTTTGCAGGCATGATGAATATGAAGGGTGAGAGCATGAATCGGGTTAAAAGGCGAAAGCTTAAAATCGGAGAGTTGTGGTTTTTGCAGAGATAGTGAGGGGTGAATGCGAAAATAACGATACAAGAATTGACATGAACACCAATTGTAGCAAAGTAGATACAAGTACAAGGTTATGAATGATAAAGAAGATTTCTACCAAATTGAGTTATGATAAACTATTTACATTCATCAAAAGCGGGATAAAATAACATGATCAAATGTCCTTGAAATGAAAGATAAATCACAATAAGTACCTGATCAAGAGAGGTAAAGGTATCAGCTATATATGATGAATGTTGTTTATTTCGACGGTAAGGATCCATGGAAGTTTCAGCAAAGATAGGAGGTTCACGAGAATTATCTTCCATCGACTCCGTATTACCCATGTGTATCTTTCATACAAAAACAGTATGTTTTCATAATAAACTATAAATCCAAAATCAAACAACTGAGTTTTAAGAGAGAGGGATCGATCACCTGTTGTTATTCTTCTTCTTCTCTGAAACAGGCGGTTGACGTTTTATAATAATTGAGTGACTGCCTTTTAAGACACGAAATCTTTGTTACCTTTTTTGTTTCCATTACTCATTTTTCTTTCTTTCTGTTAAAGTAAGTGAACTTTCCAGTCCAAACAAGTTTGGTTTGTTTTGTTTTGACTTCAACTTTCTCTACTTCGTTCGCACGGTGTGGCATCCGGGGAATTGGCGTGTCAATGTCATAAACAAACAAACTAGACTTACTCTTTTTAATAACAATATTAAATAAATAACTAAAACTAACAAAATCATGTTAATCAAACCTCAAATAATATTGCATCTAATGGAGTCTTGCAATAAATCCAAAATAAAGTTTAGGCCAGAGGAGTTAAACATATTGTGTACACTGCCTCATATATATTTTCTGGAACAAAGCATAATAGCAAGAAATAAGAGCTAGTGGCGTCATTGGATCATTGTGTCAAGAAAGACCAAACACATTATAATAAATTAATATATAAAAGTATAAGTACAAGTACATTTTATGCAATTTCTAGATGCACTAGTTGGGTGTGAACTCGAATGTGAAGAATGAAATTGTCGAAGTTGTTCGAACGAGTTGTCATGTTTTTAGGGCTGAAGACCAATTACCATAAAGTCGTTCGAACGAGCTTGACGTAGATTTGTTTTAAATGTTATTATGAGTTGTTGGGTTTGCCTCGATATTCGTTCTACTTGTATTTTAAGTTCCCTACTATATAAAACTATATAAAGAGAACTTATACTATTTTGTTAGCCTATCGTAGTGAGTTTAATTCTAGAGAAAAAATTGAGATAATCCATTAAAGTTTGAGAAGCTTTGAGAGATCATTGTAACATATTTGATTATAGTGGATTGCTCACGGAGAGTGGTTTTTCACCTGTAAGGGTTTTTCACTTCCCTTATCCAGATAAATCATTGTGTTCTGATTTAGTTTAATTTATCAATTGGTGTTTCCGTTTATCGTTCTTGGGGCGAGTTGAACTCACAGTTTGTATAAGGGGCATACGATGAACTCGAGATGTCATCATAATTTTCATAACTTCATTAACAACCTCGTTGGTTCACAATTAAACATAAATCTTGCAATCGATCTAAATCTTACTCCACAACAATGAAAATATCTTTAGTTTTTCCTCGAATAAATCAAATTGTTTTTCTCAACTCATCAACATATAGTACTGCAAGCAAAGGTTTAACAAAATCATATGGTTCAGATACGAACAACAAAAGACAATTTTCCAAAGTGTTTTTCATTAAAATTTTGTATTCGTTGTATGTAAGGATAAAGGAGCATAAAAAAAGAAAAAAGTTTCATGGAGAGGGATAAATGTTATGTCCTAACTCCCAACTCCCAACTCCTAAACTCCTCGCAAACATATTGATAGCATGAAAATTCACATATAAATCAAATGAAGTTATGTTTTTGCTTACAAATTGTGAGCAAACAACCAAAATAACATTTCTCTCTTTTTATAGGGCATTTACATAGGGATTATATCAAGTGCCACTTAGAGCCAATGACACTTATTGGAAGATAGTGGTTTGATCCCCCACCTTCACCCACTATTGGAGATGTTCTCTCTCTAGAGCATCTCCATGACTTTCTGATATCTTGATTTGAATAAAACATCCTTAATTTATCACTTTTGGGCATGTGCAAGTTTTGAGAGAAAAAAAAAAGTCTGGGACCCTAGCCAACTACATCGACTGTGGCAATTAGGGGCAAAGCTAGTAAGAGCAAACGCAGTAGGGTGTGAGTTAAGTTGAGTTTGCCAACCCACACCCAAACCCCTCCCAGCAGGCACTGTTTGAGTGTGAGTTCGCTGAGTTGGCGCTACAGGAACTCAACTGAGTGTGGGGAGCTCACACAATTTTTTTTTGAGTTTGGCGGTGTTTAGATCACCGCGTGGTGTTCTTTTTACCGCGCGGTAAAAGGAACACCGGGCGGTGATCTAAACACCTCCAAACTCAATTATTTCTCTAGATCAGCTCCCTGGCTCCTTCTTCTCACCCAAAACCAAGAAACCCTAGTATAGAGGAGAACTTTTACGCCCTCCCCAAATGACGAACTCCGGTACTAGTGGTAATAGCTCTACACCGTCGACCCCATCCTCCCAAAAACCACCTTCAACACCATTCGCTCAGCACCCACCATCAGAATTCACTCCATACCTCTACCAAAACCCATCGCAATTTCAACCTCAATTCCAATCACAGACCCCACCTCCGTTTACTATGTCGCAAGGGGATCCCAGTTATGGACAATATCAAAGTCCATTTACATTATCTCAACCGCAACCTCAGGCGTTTAACCCGTACTATCAACCCTATCCTCTCACTCAACCTCAAGGTTTTCAACCTCCAAATTACTTTCAGAACTATCTATTCCATGGGGAATCTACTCAGTACAGTCAAAGTGATGCAAATGGGTCAATACCTGTTAAAGCGACGGGTGCCCAGAAAGATAAAGGAAAAGGAAGAAAGAAAAGAGCACCGGCAAAACAAAGACCAATCGTGCAAGTGTCAGAAGATGCTGAGTTTTTGGACGAGAGAGATGATGCTGGAATGCATTGGATGGACGCAGACTTTACGTGCCTTGCAAGGGCGTGGGTAACAACTTCTATAAATGTTAATGGCCGCACAAAGGGTTTTACTTTCTATCAAAAGGTCAACATTGCCTTTAACCGAGACCCCGAGTGGCCCACACGACGATTATGTAGGTCGACCAAATCTCAGTGGTATTCCCTTAATGCACAATGTGTGGCGTACAAGGGGATAGTTGCTCAAGAACGATTTAGGAATAGCAGCGGAAAAACAGAAGAAGATCGGGTACGTTATAGTTTCCTTTAACTCAATTTCAATTATTTATCGCGGATATACACGTTATTTATTTGTATTGGGTAATTTTGCGAATTGTAGGAAAATGATGCACACAAAATCTATAAAGGCTTGAATGGCGATAATGACTTCAAACACCGTGAAGCGTATAAGATTTTGGTGCGGGAACCGCTATGGGCCAACCTAAGGGATGATGGGTTGAACCATGCGGTGAATATACCAAGAAATGTGGCCAGGAGAACATCGGACAATTGTTCTCCGGGGAACTCGGTCGGATCAAACAATCTATCGGATGACCCCGACGGCCCACCTACACCACAATCCGCGGGCCCAAATTCTGACTTAGATGGTTTGTTGTATGAGGGTGGAAGTAGGCCCATCGGCCAAAAACTCCACATAAAGAACATTGTATCACAAAAGGCAATGGAGGGTGTTACTGCATCTGGTAGCGGTATCCAGACTCTGCTGGATGAACTACAGTTGGAAAAGATGCAAGTGAACCAAGAAGAGGAAAGAGGAAGAGCATAAGCAATACAACACTGACAAACCAAAATAGATTTGGAGCAAGCAAAGGAAGATCGCAAAATCATGGAGAAAGACTTGAGTACTCTATCTGGACATCAATTGCAATATTATCTACAAAGGCAAGCTGAGATAATGGAACATATGGCCAATAGGGGCGGACCAGGTACTTGAATAGGTGATGAAATGTAATTTAACTTTGCTGTATATTTGAGTTTTATTTCTAAGAATGTAGTTTACCTTTCAATAAGGTAATCGTCTGAATAATGTACTTTGCTATTGAAGAATGCAATCTCGTTTTCGAAATATTTATTTTCGATAATATTGCGTTAAAGCAAATACAAGATTAATGCAATATCAAAAACTTATTTTATAAACTTGTACGACAAGAAACATTAAATTTTATGAATAACACTCAGATAATACAAAAAATAGAGTACTAGGTTTGAAAATTTCCCTTCACGGCCTACAAATGCTCGATTAGATCATCCTTTAGATCAAAGTGAAGTTCTCGACTTCGAATCCGGTTCAATTTCGATATAAAATATTCTATTGTTCCGCGTTCGCGTATAATATCGAACGGTTCGCCTTCGATAGTTAAGGGCTCGGCCGGATCGTAGTCTAAGTATGATGGGAATGCACCTCGTTCCTCTTCGACGATCATATTGTGCATTATCACGCACGCCTTCATGACATTGCTCAATACCTGGGGGTCCCACAATTTTACCGGATTTTTACAGCATTAAACCGAGATTGTAAAATCCCAAACGCCCGTTCTACATATTTTTGGCAACTTTCTTGTTGTTGAGCAAATAATTTTTGTTTCGCTGTAACCGGATTGGATATGGTTTGGACAAGTGTTCCCCATTTGGGGTATATGCCATCCGCTAGGTAATACCCCATATCATAAGCTTTCCCGACAATTGTATAATTGTAAGGCGGGGCGATTCCATCGGCCAGGTCGGTGAAAAGATGTGATTGTTGCAGGACATTGATATCATTGTTAGACCCTAGTAACCCAAAAAAACATGCCAAATCCAAAGGTTGTGTGAAGATACCGCTTCAAGAATCAGTGTCGCATTGGGGTAATGACCAGTAAATTGACTGTGCCAAGCTTTGGGACAATTTTTCCATATCCAATGCATGCAATCAAGGCTTTCTAACATGCCAGGAAATCCCCGGGACTCTCCAATCGCTTTTAACTTTCGATGTCGGCCGCGTTTGGTGCTCGAAGATATAACCGCAACACAAAACCTTTTCACAGATAACAAGGTTGTGCTTTCTTCTATTCGGATTTATTCGTCAAAAAGATCTGCCGCAACACCGTAGCTTAGGAAACGTAGTGCTGCGACTACCTTTTGGTACGGTGATAACTCCATAGTACCAGCGTTGTTGGGTTTCTGGACAAAATAATGATCATGTACAACGACTGCATCGAATAGACCCATAAACATGTTTCTACTCATACGAAAACGTCGCGAAAATTTTCATGGCTCATATGTGCAATTCGGCTTGAAGTAGTCTCGTATAATATTGTAATGCCCCAATTAGTGATCTCGCTTCTTTCTCTAATCCTTACGGCCCATTGCACTCCCGTGATAACTCGAAGTTGCATCCTCAACTACTATGTTTACTGCAGCTTGGTGCAGAACGCAAAGTGCCACCTCATAATTATAGATAAGATCGCCATCGGAGGACGACGAGGATAAACCTGGAGGATCGGGTATGGATGAATCGGATGATGAAGAAGACATTTGAGGCAGTGGAGTTGAGAAAAGGGTATAATACCAGAAGGTAGATGTGTTTCCAATGGAAGAGAGGTGTAAAAATGGGAAAAATGTAAAAGGGGAAGAAGCTGCGGGTCTTTTACCCTAGATTTGGCAGTAAAATGAACACCGCGCGGTGTTCATTTCACCGCCAAATTTATGTTTGTATTCCTCAGTGATAATTTTGTTCGAATGGAATTATGTTTTATTCGAATAAAACTGCTCAGTGGCAAATTGTGCTCGAACAGACAAATAGTCAGTTCGATTAGACATTGAAAAAACTCTACCAAAAACCTAAAACCATCACCAAATAGTCTGTAGAAATATAAAACACCTCAGTGCAAATTTAATCGAACAGACAAATAGTCAATTTCAACAAAAACTTCAGTCAATTTCAACATTAGATAATAATGGCTAATGAACATTAAAAATATCCAAAACATCATCTACAAATATGTCGTTTACTCATAATCATCTACATAATCAAAACACAGATTCTACATCGTCTAAAAAAACATAAAAAATACCTATATCTACTTAGAATCATCTCCAGTACCCCGCCCCCTGCGGCTAGTACTGTCTTCCCTTGCTCGCGGACCAGATCCATACTGCCTCGTCTTCGCGCGTCCTTCAGGTGGTAGCGGCACCACCCGTACGTCACGCTTCCTCCTCAGTTGTAGGTCCTGAACATGACAAAGAAACTTTATAAATATTTTGACAAAATAAATATGACATTAAGAAAAAATACCGCAATAAATATATAAATAAATTACTTACATGGGTATATAGCTGATGATCTATACTGTTAATTTGCATGCGGGCAATAGCAAGCTCTTCCTCTGCCTCTTGGATCCTCTGTGCATCCCGCGCAGACTCTGCAAGGACGAGTCGCCGTATACCATGGGTCAGGTGCCACAACTCCTCTACGCCGTAGGATGAAGACATTGGTGGTGGGTTCCTCAAGTGGGTGATGGGGAACCTCTCACGCCGCCATGTCCACTCCATGTGCCACCCCAGGTCTGGCCCATTCGCCTCGCCAGGCAAACTGAAGTCCTGGGATAAGCTATGAACCGACGCTGACGTAACCACCACGAGTGTAATACCAGCTCTGAGTACACTCGGTCCGAACAGATCTAGATTCCCCATCTTCTAGGAATCTGTCAACATGTGACCTACCTCTAAAATTTACTCTGCCCAGTATGAGGCGTAAGTCTCTCACACCTCACTTACCACAAACTGCTCACAGTCAACGAACCTAGCTTGTCTCATCTCATGTAAAGTCACTGGACTAATATGTGGCGATATGCTAAGCGGAGGATCCAAAGGAATATGCACCTCGCTAGTTACCTGCCTCCAACATCTATCCCCCAAGTAATATTCGCAGTTTTCGTTTGGTATTTGAAGTGGTATCCTTTTACGGGATATGAGTTTTGCATTCAGTACATCCCCTGTCTCAGATACTGCAAAATTGAACCAAGGTTCCCATGTGATCGTCTCAAGAGTGCGGTGATCAATATGGTATCTGCCTATAATAAACAAATTGGCCGCCTGGTTATTTGTTTTCCTCCTGTTCCCCCTCTCCCATGCTCTGAGGCGCGGATAGGCCGGGTACTTTACCTCTTCCTTGACTATAGGGCGACCAACCCCACAATACTCGTAGAACCAATACTGTAATTTAGAATAACAGAAAAAAATAATTTGAATTTATATTTAAGACGTTTATTGGATGATATTTGATTTGTAAATGGAAAACGTGTTAACGTACCAGAAGAAGTTGCACAAATCCAGTGATGGCACCGCCGGTTGTAACTGCGGTATCCAAACCATGTTACAGGGAAGCAAGAATAGCAGAACCCCAGTCATATTGGGCAGCCGAGTCCAAATCATTCACGCCCGCGAGATATCCAAGCGGGACGGTGTCGTTGGCCATTTGGAACCACAAATGTCCCATCATGAAGAGGATAAAAACACGAGCAATTGTAATATCATCCTCCCGATCAGCTTCGACGGTCAAGTACGTCCTCAAATATGCAATCTGACGTTCCCACTCTTTATATGGCTGAAATCAATGTTGGGGAGCAATTGCCTCGCATTGGATAAAATAGACCATGTGTCATCATATGACACTTGTGTCGGATATCGGCCGATGGACAATGATGTCAGCATAGTAAAATCGAGGGGAGTGACCCCTATCTCCGCACAAGGGAACATAAACGTGTATGTGGTCGGCCACCAACGCTCTATAAGCGCCTGAATTAGCCGATTATCCGAATTGCCCAAGCGTATATCCATAAACTGCCCAAAAATATTCACCACGGCGTCCCTTACAGCTGGAAGTGTGGCAATATCCTTCCACACTTTGAACACCGTAGTGAATGTGCCGTGCACACGCATCAAATCCCGATTCTGTTCATTGAGGCATTTTGTCAAATATTTGATATATAGGAAAAATAATTTCACAATTACACTAAAACTTACCGTGAGTTCTTTTCCCATGTAATATATGTGAGTGACTCCGTCTGGGAGTTGGGTAATACATCTCTGCGGGAAATTATATTCGGTTGGATTTGGTATATCTTGGGGTTGAATATCTTAAAAAAAAATTCTTTTTTCCGGACCTCGAGCGAGTTACGGAACGCTCAGGATCTCTTGTTTCTCTAAACCCAGGCAGAGTACTGGGGTGTGGGTCTCCCTCTGGTATTTACGTTTTGATTTTGTTAGAATTAAAGTTTTTTTTACTATGGGATTTTTAAGAGAGAGGTAAATGTAAAAAATAAGAGAATAGTCGAATTCACTTGGTAATTTTACTTACAGATATTGCGGCGGTGTTTTAAGCTCCTCCAACTTAAAAAAAAACCGCGTTGGCAAACTCACACTGGCTGCTGGGAGAGGTTGAGTTTGAGTTGTGGGTTTGGTGGGCCAGGGTGTCAGAATCCATACCCAAACCCACACTTTACTGAGGGTTGAGTGAGATTTACATCTCCAGTTGTATTAGATGGATTTTTGAGCTCACTCAAAACAGTTGTGACCCTCTTTCCACCTTTTCCCTATGTATATCTTCATAAGTAATCCTTATTTTCTTGATTTTTTAAAAATTATTTGCATTCTAACGCCAAAAATCTCCGGGGCTCCCGCACCCGAATCCGCTATCATATTTTTTTTGACCCCAAGGAACAAATTTCCTGGCTTCCCCCTGCTGGCAAGTGGCAATCACACCTCCCGCGCAAAGCCCACTCTAACAAAGATTACTGCACCCTTTGGAGCCAAAGAACATTACCCATGTTGGTTTCTTCAACGTTTCCGATAACAAAGATTACTGCTTCGAGTTACCGGGTTTGTACACGGCCAGAGAAAGCAAAAACAGTTATGGGGTTCTGACAGTAATGCTTGATTATGTCCCGGTGTTTAGCCTCTTCAATCCCTTAACTAAGGATCAAATAAGTATTCCGTCTCTTCCGATGTCCTGAATACCCAAGTTTCACGTACGAGGGTAGTCATGAATGTTGGAATGGTTTGGAGTTTTTGTGATCAAATCGGTTTTATCACTCGAAATCCTGTTTCAAGTTTATTTTGAAGTCTATAAGCTAGACTTTAACGGAAAGAAATGGTTAGAAGTGCATAGGTTGTAATGGTTCGTTCTCTCTTTCAGCTTGAGATTACCCCGGGGTACTCAAGGGGAATTGCATTTACTTTAGTGATGATAGAAGAAAAGTTATCATTAATTTGTATTGCAAAAATAAGTTTAACAAGAAGATGCTTAATATTAGTTGTTCAGATTTTGGTGTCTACAGCGTTGAGAATACAACTGTTGAACCGTATCCATGTCCACCCGATGTAGGGGTTATGAAGTACGATTCGCCAGGGTCGGGTTTGGGTTACAACTTACAATCAGTCCTTAGATAGAAAGAAAATCAAAGGGCCGGAGTCTGGTGTTATATAAATGATACGCTTTTCTTTTCTTATTTTGATTAAAACCTGCTACCATGATTTCGTATGATCAATATGAGTTATGGTCTCCTTTGAGTGATTATTTTGTGTTGTATATCATTTCTTTCATTCATAATTACATCTAATTTAAGTCTGTAAAGTTTTATTATTTGTAGTGAGCTTGAACTTAACTAATGTCCACCAGCATCGTTACCACAAATGAAGTAATTCCAATCACAAACTGAGTTACTCAAATATTCCAAATACTCAAATCTTCACAACATTGGGGATATGCGGCTAGTAAGTGTTTGGTGGAGTCAGCCGGAACACTATTATTGGTATATCGTTACAATGACTTATTTAGTCAAAGGTTATCCCTCGACTTACAAATTCGAAGTTTATAAGCTAGTTTTTCGTAGAAGAAAGTGATTGGAAATGGAAAGCTTAGGTGACCAAGTGTTGTTCTTAGGTTGCAATGGTTCAATCTCTCTTTCGGCTCGTGACTAATTCTTTGGGTATGCAAAGGGAATTGCGTTTACTTTAGTGAGTATAAGAGAAGTAGTTGCTTCCATTGACACTATTTGGAGATTTTATCAACCTGGATGCAGATGTTAATGACACTAACGGAGGTATTAGTAACGTAAATGATGATTTCAATGGGTACTATTGGAAGTAGTAACGCAGATGAAGATTTCAATGTCACGATTGGAGATTTTAGTAATGCAGATGAAGCACGGATGAAGGTTTCAGTAACGCGGTTGAAGATTTTAATAACATGGGTGAAGATTTAAGTAACAATGATGAAAATTTTGATGATATTAAATATTCGAGTAGCTCAGTTTACGATCGGAATTACTTCATTTGTGGTAAATGGGTGTCTATAGCGTAGAAGATGGAATGATCTAGTCGTTTCAGTGTACTCCAGATACAATGGTTGTTAAATGCCACACTCCAGCTTCAGTTTGGGTTTCAATCAGTCCTTAGTGCGCCAACCACAGGGGTGAGGAGAATAAATGGTATAATCATAATTTGCATAATCCTATTTGGAGTTTGGAGTTATTGTTGGTTAGTGACGTTATGTGTATGAATTTGTTGGTGTTCAATCGTCTTCTTGCTTGATACATTTTGAAGTTTCTATTTGAGCTTATACATATGCCGTTTCTTTTGTTAATAACTGGATTTATTTGTGCTTGAGCTCTCTTTTTATTTTTCGCTAAGTTAGAAATTTAATACATGTAGTAAGATAATTACAAGAGGCACCTCACATTAAGTAAAAAGAGAAAAATCCCCAGCATGACTAACTATCTATACTAACTAGGGCTGTCAATGGACCGGATCGGGTCAGGATCATGGTCGATCCTGACCCGATCCGTTAAGGAATACAACGATCCGACCCGATCCGTGATTCTAAAGGATCACTAATTTTGCGATCCTGGCCCAATCTCAGTGATCCTTACCTGACCCGATCCGATCCGTTTAACTTTGATTTTTGGCAAACATATAAGTTAAAATTTGAGAATGAGTACAAACAAAAAGATGTATTATATTTGCAATTTTGCATAATATCCATGTAAAATATAGAGTTAAATTGTTAGAGACTCATTATGTACATAATCTATCATCTATAATCTAATAATCTATCATCTATAATCTATAATCTATAATCTAATAATCTATTATTCACATTACTTTAAATACCTTAACGGATCGGGTCAGGGTGAATCCTAACCCGATCCGCCAACTAAAGGGTCGGATCACTAACGCATCGGGTCGTAGAGGATCAATTTTTTTCCGATCCTGATCCTTTGTTAACGGATTGGACCGGATCGGATACCGGGTCAAATCCTACCCATTGACAGCCCTAATACTAACATAGTTGACACCCTAGCCTGATGGATACTATAATGTGCTAACTTTCGCAAGAGAAACGATAATACAATCTATCTAGATCTTCTATAACTTCCAATAAATCAGGCCTGCTGTCATAAATGAATATCTCCTCTGATTGCTAGTTGGAGCGCGCTTAGCTAGTTTCTAAGCAGATAAATTAATTTGTATATGAATAAGATAGAAAATGATACAAGTTATGGCTATTTGAGTTTATCCCGATCTGATTGTGCTATCAAGTAACCCACACGAAATAATATAATTCTTTATGCAGCAAAAGATAGCCCCTCAATCACGCCATAATTTTTCTTAAACAATTGAAGACTAACCCCAATAATCCCTAAACTTACATTACAAGCAAGTATTATGCACTCTGAAACTTTAATATTGAGAGCAATTCCACCCTTTCCTGGACTGCACCCATCACAATTGATCTGCTAAAGGAGGAATCCAAATTTATTCATTTGATTAAAGAACTTCCGAACCTGGATTATAGTTCTATATCGTTAATCAATGGAGAATCCTTCATGCTATTGTTCATTATTCCTCTACTAAGAACCACAGAACCTTGAATGCTAGACAATATGTCACATTTCATATTGCTATGGTTCAGTTTAGTCAGGAAAGATGTTGCTTTTGGATTGAAGTGGTACACGTGTTGCGAATGTACAACAGTGCAAGCCCTTATTTTCTTCTTCTTGTAGACAACATTTTTATAAACGGTGTTTGGGAAGGGATTTTGATAATTTATGATGAATATAAAATTGTTTTTATCTGCGTAAAGGACGAAGTATCCAATTAATTTTCCCATCTCCAATAGAAAATGATTTCTACATGCAAAAATTGACCCCATAAATGATCTCGACGACAAGCCAGCACGTCGTCTTGTTTTCGAGATCTTGGCTCCAAAGTGATAAATTAAAAATTATATACAGCTTAAAACATAACACAAGGGTAATTTTGTGAATGAAAAGTACTGAGGGGACCTAATTTTGATGAAATTCATGTAATAAATGCATGGGAAGAAAGAATATATTCAACAACATGGAAGGAAGTGTCGGTAGGGGGAGCCCTCACATCACATGGCCCCCATAATTTCCCAAAAAATTCCTCATTTCATTATCACCGGCAGCAGTGTAATCTTCTTGGTTTTGGCCCAGTGGTGGTTGTGAGTTTCCCTAGAAAGGGGTCACTAGAGGTTGTCCTAAAAAGGAGTTTGAGAAACGCGGAGTTAGTGTTGCTGTAAATTAGTCTCCGCGTTTCTTCAGTTTTCGGCGTATTTTATTAAATTAAATTGCAAACTAATTGTATCCTCTCGAACGAATCTCAGCTTCAGATCTGTTAGCCTCAGGTACGAAGATGATTCTTCCTTCCATCTTCAAATGTTGTTGTTTTTTATTATTCAGATGTTGTGCTTTGTTTGTAGATCTGTATTGATTTCTAGTGTTTGTGATTAGAATTGTGGAATTCTGAGCTTTGATTTCTAGTTGTGTAGGTAGATTTAGTGATTTAATTCCTCTCTTTTTTTTTTGTTATTTAGCTTCGTAATTAAGCTTCGCCAAACAGATCTTAGTGTGTTTTGTTAGATAAATAACCTTATTTCGCGTCGGTGTAATTTTGTGAAGGAACAAAATGGCATTTGGGAAAAATGGCAGGACGGATAAGAGGTCGTCGGCCTCGTCTTATTGTTCAACGGTTACAATTGTTGCTTTTGTGGCGCTTTGTTTGGTTGGTGTTTGGATGATGACGTCTTCCTCGGTAGTTCCGGTGCCGTCTCAGGACGAGAATAAGCCGGAGATGAAACAACAAGTATCCCAGACTTATACTCCGCAGTTTGAAGATAATCCTGGGGATTTGCCTGAGGATGCTATCAAGGGAGATACCAATACTAGTGGTAATGATTCTCAGGATGACAACAAAAAGGTGCCTGAGAATAACATTGAAGAGAATCAAGAACCCAAGTTTGAGGAGAAGAAGACTGAGTCGGAGTCGGAGGAGGCGTCCAAAACCGAGACTGAAAATGGAGGGGGTGAGGAGAAGAAAACTGGGGATTCTAATACAGAGAATGCAGAAGCAGATACTAAAACAGGGGGTGATAGTGAGGCTCATAATGAAACAACTGGAGAGGACAAATCTGAATCAGAGGAGAACCCAGATAAAACAAAGCAAGAAGACAAAGTGGATGGTAAAATAGGAGAGAAGGTCGACGAGAATCAGGATAAGCCAACTGCCAATGAAGTGTTTCCTGACGGCGCACAGTCAGAGATTCTAAACGAAACTATCACCCAAAATGGAGCCTGGTCAACTCAGGCCGCAGAATCGAAAAATGAAAATGAAGTTCAGAAGTCATCAGGGAGTGCTGATTTTGGCTACAAATGGAAAATCTGTAATGTCACCGCTGGGTCAGATTACATCCCATGTCTTGACAATATGCAAGCTATAAGGAGTCTCAAGAGCACTAAGCATTATGAACATCGAGAGAGACACTGCCCCAAAGAAGCCCCCACCTGCCTGGTAACCCTACCTGAAGGATATAGGCGAACAATTGAGTGGCCTAAAAGCAGAGAAAAGGTAAACTACTTCTTGTCTGTGCACTTGCATACTAACTATGTGACGGTTTACAATATCTATGCATGCATAGAGATTTGTGTCAGCTTTTTTAATTACCAATATAATATATTCAAGCAATATCATTTTGGTGCCTAATGACTCAGCTTACATTTATCATGTATACGTTGATGTGCATACAAGTTATGATATTTCGTTAATATATCATTACTTGTATGCTACTTGATAGGTATTTATAGATAAAAGTAAATGGTAAATACAATACATCGAAAACATAGACCTTTTAGCTGATATTTATGAAATGCACAAAATTGGTTCTTGCAAGGTTGGAAATCCACACTGAAACATGATATATTGATTTATATCCTCTGTTACTTGTTAGTCAAGATGGGCTCTTATTGTGCACTTCTCATGCAGATTTGGTATTATAATGTTCCCCACACCAAGCTTGCGCAAGTAAAGGGACATCAAAACTGGGTGAAAGTTACTGGTGAATACCTTACATTTCCTGGTGGAGGAACTCAGTTTAAGCATGGTGCTTTGCATTACATTGATTTCATTCAGGAGGTAAATACTCTTGCTTCAAGTCATCTAGCTAGTTACTTATCAGTTCATCCTAGTCATGCACTCTAGGCTTACATTGTACATACTTTCTAAGAAAAATGATTTGACGTACCTAGCGAGATACAGAATACTAACTTCTTGCCTTTTTCCTCCATCCGCTGCCCTTGATATGGTGTGAATTTACTTTATGCACTCCGATGATAATCAGCTACAATCGCCTTTTAATCCCCCCACCCCACACAGCTAATTGGTTACTTTTCTTTCGACCAAAACTAATGATCATGATTTAAATACAATATTGACTGCAGGCTGTTTCTGATATTGCATGGGGAAAACGGACCCGTGTGGTGTTGGATGTCGGATGTGGGGTTGCGAGTTTTGGAGGATATCTCTTTGATAGAGATGTACTCACAATGTCATTTGCTCCAAAGGACGAACATGAAGCCCAAGTTCAATTCGCACTAGAAAGGGGTATACCAGGTATATCAGCTGTGATGGGAACCACAAGACTACCCTTTCCTGGCAGGGTCTTTGATGCTGTTCACTGTGCACGTTGTAGAGTACCTTGGCATATTGAAGGTAATTTCAATTTATTCTCTCTGTTTTACATGCCCTTTTTTTCCGCAGTTCCCAAATATCCGGTTCTAGCCATAGATCAGAGTATCAACAATGCATCTGCTGTTAATAACTCCTCAGTCCCATATTGCTTTTCTTCATGAAAAGTTATTAAGAAGATAGGTCGTCTTGTTCAGCAAAATTGATGATACAATGGTCCAATATATAGGCTGACGTAATGAATAATGGTTTGTTTGATTCGATGTTCTTATCTAATTACAATTCACGTTTTGTTTAACATTCAGGAGGTAAACTACTCCTTGAGCTGAATCGTGTGTTGAGACCTGGTGGTTTCTTTGTGTGGTCCGCAACTCCAGTTTATCAGACTCTCGAAGAAGACGTCGGGATTTGGAAAGGTACATCACTTCGGAATGATATTTGAAAGTTTCTAGAGACGCAAAAACAAGAGTGTCTTGTGGATGATTTCTATAGAATGTGCCAGTAGCACACAGTATAAACACATGTTGCACTTCTCGAGGAATCAAGGGACAAAAAAACGAGACATTTATGTTTCACTTCTCTGCATATTTTGAAGTAGTATTCATTAATTCCCTACCTGGTCAATTACGTGTTTAGCAGGGAATTGACGGGATATTCTAACACTTCTGTTTTTATTTTCCTCTTTTTCTGGGAATTCATTGCAGCTATGTCTGCGTTAACAAAGCAGATGTGCTGGGAACTGGTGGCAATTAAAAATGATACAATCAACCAAGTCGGTGCAGCAATATACAGGAAGCCTATGTCCAATGAATGCTACGAGCAAAGAACAACCAGTGAACCTCCCTTGTGCAAAGAATCCGATGATCCAAATGCAGCCTGGTATGACTTATTTTTGCTGTTACTGTTGTAGATTCCTGTAGGTCTATAATTTACATGCTTTTCGAAGATATTGGCAGTCGTATGGATATATTAAAATTATAGGCGATATATGGTTCATATGTTAAACAGTCTTTATATTATTCTAACAGTCTTCATGGAACCCGCACTGAGATATCATGGAATTATGATATCCTTTAGATATGAGCTCCTCACTATTAAGATCACCTTTCCTTTGTCATTCAGACATTTAATGTTTTTAAAAGTGTCCGACTGCGATTTTTTTGTGGGGATTGTTTCCATGTTAACGAGATTAAATATATCAAAAAGTTTGTCAAGAATTAATAATCTTAATGTCAAACCTGCGAAGGGTGTCGTGATATCCTTCCACATATCAAAATAGTTCTCTAATTGCCTTTCTTATTGAAGTTTTGTAAAATGAACCACAAAAACTATATTTACTAGTTATGGATAAATAGGAAATATCAGTATGTATAGGCAGATATTTATATCGTGATATATTGCTATTCAAAATCTCTGATGATAAATGAGGCTTCATATGATTCACGGTGGCACAACCAAGATGTATATTATTGCTGATATGTATCCCATAATATTATTCTAACGAGATGAAATTCCTTATTAATTGTTACCTAATATTATTCGAGACTTCTAACGTTGGTATTTATGTCTATAGGAATGTTCCACTCCAGGCATGTATACACAAAGTGCCAGTAGATGAATCAGAGCGTGGATCACAATGGCCAGAGCAATGGCCGGCTAGGGTGGAGAAACAACCCTACTGGCTGAAAACTTCTCAGGTTGGAGTTTATGGCAAACCAGCTCCAGAGGATTTTACAGCAGATTATGAGCACTGGAAACGTGTTGTGAACAAGTCATATTTAAATGGTATGGGAATAAGCTGGTCTACAGTGAGAAATGTTATGGACATGCGATCTGTCTATGGAGGGTAAGCAAACTTAGATTTAATTTTCTTTCTAACAACTGAACATTCTTTTTGTTTTTTCAATACATTGCCTCTGTCTGATGTGTCGGGCCTGTGATTTTTCAAAGCACTATTGGCATCTATGTGTGTGTGCATGTGTCTGAATGTGCAAATATCTTCAGTATATTATAATTTGTATTAAGCAACATTGGTTTTTGTTTCTAATTCAAAACTATATCTTCTACCTGATTTGACCATATATACTCTGATTCAGTCGTGTATTACCAAGTAATATTAAGATATAGATCACCATATTACAACTTATATCATGAAGTATCATCCATATATAATTCATTATACAGAACCACTATCATCAAGTTGACGGTTGTCTTTATAAACCCATAACTTTATTACCAACCTGGCAGTGCTAATAATGTTAGGTCACTTTTTTGTAATGTCTAACCACATAGATCACTCAGGTCTAGACACCAATGAGAGTGACCATCATGATTAATGGAGGGGAACATTAAGTAGTATTGCCTCTTTGGTGTTGGGCTAGTGGTTTAGGACCACCTCTTGGAGAGAGGAGGAGAGAGAGGCCACGAGTTCGAAACCTAACACCGGGGGATCATCCGCCAAGATTTATCTTGACTTAAAATGGAGCATGCGGCTTGCGAAGGTACCGTGGCGAGCCCCAGGAGACTAGTTAGGAGAATGGTGAAAAATGATGAACCCGGCGAACTTCCGGATTTCCAAAAAAGAAAAAAAAACCCATTAAAGTAGTATTAGGAACGATTACAAGACAGTATATATTAGGACTTCAGAGTAGAAATGAGTTCATTTTAAGGTATTTTAGACTTGCATGGATCATGGATGTAATATTGGCTACAGCCCAGAAATATCTGATCTTATGGATCTTACAAGATATACTCTAAAAAGAGGTTCATGCGTAAAGACTATATATATTGAAAAGCATGTTTATCCTCTCACGTTTGCTAGTCTAATTGTGCTTTTTCATGGCTTTGTCTGCAGTTTTGCTGCGGCTTTGAAAGACTTGAACGTATGGGTCATGAATGTGGTTCCAATTGATTCACCAGATACTCTTCCCATAATTTACGAGCGAGGACTATTTGGTATATACCACGACTGGTGTGAATCTTTTAGCACATATCCAAGAACCTATGACCTTATTCATGCTGATCATATTTTCTCCAAGCTCAAAAAGAGGTTTGTATCTGGATTTTGAAATTATTATCTTACTTTTTTTTATTCTAGTTCTTTACAAAGTGATATCTCGATTTTTTCCAATTACTATAGATCTTACTTAATGCCCCATTTCATATCATTTGACTACATTCATGTTCTGTGTCCATTACATAAATACGACAACTTTCAAATTCATGTTCGTAAATGAAGGGAACGACTTCCATTCCCATTATCCTCCGTTTTTTCTTGGATTTTGCCGATCTTTTAAAAAATACATAAAATTACTTACGTTTTTTTTGTTGTTGTTGTGAACTTATTGGGTATGGTTTTCCTCCAGGTGCAACATAATGGGGGTAATTGCTGAAGTCGACCGTATATTGAGGCCTGAAGGAAAACTCATAATACGTGATAATGTTGAGACAATAACCGAAATTGAGAACATGGCGAAGTCTATGCAGTGGGAGATCCGGTTAACGTTTTCCAAGGACAAAGAGGGATTATTATGTGTTCAAAAGAGCATGTGGCGACCCACAGAGAATGAAACAATTGTATCCGCCATCTAAGTTTTTGGCCCAAGACACGTGGAGAGATTAGTTATTCTTTTATCGCCTTTTGCTATGCTTCCTTGTCAATTTCCATATAGGCGGTGTAATTTATTCATATAATTTTTCTGTCCTGAGTTTGACTGTAAAATCACATTTAGATATCAATGAAAAATGAGTTTTTGAATGAAGATCTGTTGTATTTTGGCTGTATGGTATAATAACTAATAATTTTAAGGTGACTGTCTACAATTGCAGCCAAGTCTACAGTAATTTTAAGGTGACACTAGTTTGTGCCTGACCAGCCGCAAATGATTTGCCACGCCTTCATCAACCTACGTTGCCTTCACCTACAAAGAAAAACAATCCAGAAATTTATCTCAAATACAGGATGAACACGACTGAACCGCCTTTGCCTTTTTCAAATTTAATAGAAGGTTAACTGTTTTATTTCACTTATTCAACCTAATTAAGACATTAACTCATTGTTTAAAAATAGTTATATTTGATTTTATCTTCGGGAAAATGACAACAGTTTTGGCTACTACATTTTTAAAGCTTTATTAAGTGGAAATCCTAACTTATCCATTCCAAAACCGCTGAATTTGACATGTTAACTCCATTTTTAGAGATTTGAGTAAGTTGAAAAATCCTAGCTTTTCCATACCAAAACTACTGAAGTACAGGATATAAGTAAGATTTCATATATTTTTTTTGTATTCCATTACAACAAAGACCACAAATTTCCCTTCAGTTCACAGTTGAATTTTAGCCAATTCATTCATAAAGGAATTTAACAATTAACATATCAACGTAGACTAAAATAAAATGGTAACCACATAAGCCCACTAAAAAACTTTGATCAACTAAAAGTTACAGAATAAGAATAGGAGCTCGTATTCAATGTATAAAAGGCTAAATATCATAACACAGGCTTGCAAATCCAAAATAAATAAACTGGCCAAGATCTTTGATAGAATGACTTTAAAAACCACACACTATAATACATAGAATATATCAAGCGATATCATAGACAATACACCAGATATTCTCAGACCGCGTTTATTCAACAGCATAGAAGCATTTGTGCACCGTGACGCGAAATAGTGGCACTCCCTAAGAACTCAATGTGTTCTATGACTTGTAGGTTTAGATGATGAGGGTGAAGGCTTAGATTTTGCAAAATCAAGTAGATCTTTGAACAGAGCATCTTCTGGTTTTGCTTGCTTGGTTGAAACTCCTGAATCATGAACCTCTTTCTTCCCTTGGCTAAGGGAGAGATTTTGTGCTTGTGCTGCTAACCCGTCATACACTGGGGAGGTGCTGCCTGAAGAACTGTGTTGTTCGAAAAATTGTTGTCTCTGGTTGTACTTTGCTGGCGGAGGAGGTAAAGAAGTGGGAACTTTAACCTCCCAAGGAGCAGACGGAAGCAGTGGCTCCAATGGTTTTGCAGTTTGTGGCGGTTCATCATATTTGGGTTGCCCAATAAACGGAGGCGAGGTGTCCCTCTCACTTTCAGGAGACGAGAAAGTAAATTTAGGAGCCTGTGGTGAACTAACGTGGGTATTGTTGGAATTTTGGGAGATATTAGAGGCATTTTCAGATCCATACATATCGCCACTGAGATAATCAACCATGCTGGCCTCTGCACTTACTGACTTTTTCGATGATGGCGGCGGCGGTAGAAGCGTGCGAACTGGCAGACTCTCATTTTTAGACTTTGTTGACTTTGAATCCTGCCCCTGCACACCCTCTCTTGAAGACCTGCATAAATTAAACATTTAATAACTATGAGTAACTCTTAATCATGGCTCAAATATCAGACATAGTGATATGTCTTTCATTTGGACGCAACATTAATGTCAAAGTAAAATTCGCACATACTCTGAGAGATTCTGTTTATTTTGCAATAAACTACACTATTTTGTAAACATATCGTCTTTCATATAATATACTAAATTAGATTTGGAATATATATATATATAAACGGTATACCCAATTTTTACCCCAGACTCCAAGAATATCTAATGGTGTCAAAATTTCAAGTAGAGAGGCCTTTGAATTTATCCAAAAAGGTTTCATTTTTCCGAGAACATATACATCTGACCATATACATATTTGAACATTGCACTTTGGTTTGTATCAGACTATGGTGTTAAAAGGTGAAATTCTAAGAATTAATGATCTTATAAGTGAGAGGTCTGAAATTTTTTCATAAGAAAATCTATCATAATTCTGATGTGCAAGTGTAAGCTACTTGTACTCTGACACTTATTTAGTCAACTCAGATTATATGCGCCAAAGTTTCATCTCAAATCGCGAGTTAAGGATCTGACTAAGTGCCATTTTTGGGATTATAAGAAGGGGTCGGAAGTACAGGAAGCATCATAAAATGACCTCACGCCCACCCTATAGATTCAATCCTAATTAGTTGGATTGTAGACACGACGATTCATATAGATTCCTTCTACTAAGTCGCACACATTCCTCGTAGGAATAAGCCAAAAGAAAAACATGAAATAAAATCCAAAGGCCAGATTAATAAACCTCACACTCATAGCCAGACCAACTAATACCCAAAATACTAGGACTGGAAGTGAGAGAGAGAGAGAGAGAGAGAGAGAGAGAGGCTTAAAAACACGGTGCAAAAGTCGTCTTCCGAGTTTTTGCCGAATAATTACTTTTCTTTGATTTTCATCCTATCTGATTCCATGTTCTTCCTAATCTGACATTGATTGTTCTCCTTCTGATTGACTTCAATTCGATGTACAGCACCATGTTTGGTGTTGGATTAGGGTTAAAGGAAGTGCTTCGGAAGCCACCAATGGTTCAGAATCTGGACCAGTTCGCAATGGAGACGAGACAAATGGCAAAACATCAATTGCGCAAGGTCAACACCCCCCAGAGAATCTGTCGTCCAGTGAGACAGAAACAAATGGTAAAAAATCTAGTAATGAAAGGATTTTTATGCAGAGAAGTTAAAGGAGGCACCAACAAGAATTAATCAATCGATTCAATATTGATAATCTCCCTAATAGCAGTTAATCACAGTAAGACTGGAGATTTCCCACTAAATGAGATCCCTGATTGAGCCCTAAATAGAGGCCTTACAGCTTACAAACATAGCCTTCTGCATAGGATCTTCAGAAGATTGACTACGCTGAAATCAAACTTAAGGTACAAAAGTTGTGGACAGTTGCAGGTAAGTGCTAAATTATCTCCCTGGGGAAGGATTACTTCATTATTAAGCTTGATAATGATCTTGACAAGAATAATATTTGGAGCGGGGGACCTGGTATGTCGATCTCAATTGCAACCTTGGAGTCCCAATTTTAATTAAGATCACCAAAAGAGCACTAATGCCCTAGTCTAGGTGAGGTATCCAGATCTCAGCCTTGAATATTGGGACACTCAAACCCTTGTGACTATTAGCAAGGCAATTAGGAACCAGTACAAGTTGATCATGCTACAAGGAACCAAACCTAAGGGTTTTTTGCCAATGTGCTTGTTAATGTAGATTTATCTCAACCTATACCAACAAAACCATTTTCAGAGCAAGTAGTGTGGAGTTCTGGCAGGAGGTTCTTATTAAGAAATTCACATAAGCTTTGCAGTCATTGTAACATGGTAGAACACTTGTTTAGTGACTGAAAGGCCATAAAAAATATCTTTAGGAAGAAAGGGAAAGTTATGCAAGTCCACCTGTTAAGCCTAAGGTGAACCCTGAAGTTGAGGTGCAGTTGAAGAGTAGTGCTTTTATGGTGAAAGAGATTCTCATAAAAACAAACAACTCTAACTATTAAGGATACTCTCCAAGCTACTCAAATTGGTCAAAAAACTACTCTCCAACAAAAAGGGAAGGATAAGGCAATTGTGAGAACCCCATAAACTGATTCCCCATTAATCATGTTCCATGGATGGAAAAAGAGTACTTGGCTGCTAGGCCCCCAGGTGCAAGTAAAACCTTTAGACTCATCCAAGAGGACTTTACAAAGGCTATTAATGAGGTTGTTCAAGCCACAGATTTGCATAAGCGCCTGGATCTTAATCTTGGCTCTGAAGGGTCCCTCACAGGTGCAGGTAACTCTATAGATGCTGTTAAAGGCACTACTACAGGGAGAACTAGTAAGGCTTCAGATTCAAATACAGGTACAGCCCCAATACAGACGCATGCTCTCCATTGGCAACTAGAGAAACTGCTGATCAATAAAGTAGCAGCTACTGCAGGTGTAAATCAGGCAACAAGAACTAGTTGGCATGACCGATTGGAAAGGGAAGAGGCAGCTATAAATTAGGCAACTCATGATGGTATAATACAAGATCTACATGCTGAAGTCTTGATACTGACTCTTGCTCAGAGACTAGTAATTCTGAACATATGGAACAAGCTTATGATGGATGAGAGTGGGGTGAGGGGTGAGGGGGATGGGGATGGGGGTTAGGAAGGTAAGAAGTGGAGGTACACAAAGAATGCCACTGCTATAAAAGTTCAACTTGGGGTCACCAAAAACCACATACTAGCGGCAGTAATCAACTAAAACCAAACTAGTTTCCTTATGAAGTGATTAATTTGGAATAGTAGGAGTTTTGGTAATAAAAAATCAAATTCTGTTCTTAGAAAGTTGTTAGTGATGTAAATTCAGATGTGTGTCTGGCAGAACCAAAGGTCAAACCAACCTCTGATGCTATTAATAATAGATTCGGCTTAGACAAACAAATCAGATGCAACCTATGGTCATTTCACAAGTAGAGGTTTGTCCTACTCATCTACTTTTTGTTGATGATATATTATAATTGTGAATGGAACTATCAGATGTGTTAGGAAGCTTTTCTAATTAAATATCAACATGATACTCGCCAAATGGTGAGCCTGGATAAAAGTAAATGATAATTTGGTTCTAATGGCCCTTCTAGAAGAAGAACCTAATTTAACCAATGTGCTTGACATCAGAGACGGTAGCATCCCCGCTACATATCTTGGAGTGCTACCTATGAAAGGTAGAGTCAAGTCTTGCCATCTTAGGAGTTAGGTTGATAAATTAGAAGAACTAAAGGTAGAGTCAAGTTATGTCATCTTAGGAGTTTGGTTGATAAAATTAGAAGAACTATAACATGGGTTTGAGGCCTTCTTTGTTATCAGGGGAGAGTGGAGTTTGCCAAATTTGTTCTCTCAAGTATCCTAATCTATACATGTCTATATATAAATGGCCAGCCAACATCATAAAAGACTATGAGAGGCTGTAGCAAAACTTCATCCGGACTGGTAACCCAGATAAAAAGAAACTTACAACTGTTGCTTGAAAGAAAGTTTGCAAAGCCTTTAGAAGGAAATAATTAACTAGAGATCACTGGACATCTCATGGTCATTTAAAGAATCAAATTCACTGGCAACAATATGGGATTACTGCTGTGAGTCGGCTTCTCACTGAGGGAGAATGGGATGTTTCTACTGATCGTGAAGATGCTCTTCATCAACATAACATTAGTGTCTTACAAGTGCTCCAAGACAAAGACAGTGAAGATAAATGCAAGTGGCTGGCTGATTAAAAGGCATCTTCCTAGTTAAATCTGCTCATGAGCTTACGAGAGACAAATCCCCCAAGGTTAGCTGTTACAAGCTAGTCTGGAAGTCCCCACTTCAACCTAAGATTTCTAACTATGCATGAAGGCTCTGCCATTCAGCTCTGTTAACTGACAGTTATCTGAAGGTTAGAGGCTGCAATATAGTCTCTAGGTGCTATATGTGTATGAAGGAGACTGAGATCATTGCTCACCTTATTTGGAACTATGAACTATTTAACATCTTTGGCATTGTGGTTATAACATATTTATGATCAATGGAGATTCTGTTACAAGCTTCAGGGATTTTCTTAGCAAATGCAACACCTGCAATCCTGCAGTCCTCAGATTAAAGATCTTTAAATTTCCTTTATCGTAATCACAATGTAGAAATTTTTGCGTGACTAAAAACTGTCATCTCTGCTCAGGCTACTCTCTAAAATTTTAAAAAAATCCATTGTGCAGGAAATGAAGGCTAGTGAAGAGCTCTAATTCTCCTATGAAAAACACAAGTTCGGATCTGCAAATTATGAAGTTCGTTGAAGCTGCTGCTACATTCAGAAATGCACATAGGATAAAGCCTTGCTATTGGATCCCACCAGCACCAGATGAAAACAAGATAGCCATCATTGAAGGGATGGCTAGAGCAATTTCTCCGGGATATATTAAAGCTTGGACAGTGTCTGCCACTGAAGCTGCAGTTCAAGCATTCAACCATAATAAAATTCCTTTGGAAAAGCCAATGTGGAGAAGACTTAAGAATATGTTCTCAAGGATCAGAATCACTAGTGTCTGGAGGGAGGTCAGCTTCAACCCTGATAAAGCAGCAAAGAAAGGTAGTAGACTCCCTGATGATTCATATGAGTGGCATACAGGAAGACCTACTTTCAAAACTAGAATGGAGGATCCAGGAGTGGAGTACTATAGGTTCTCAATGAAACTTGGGGTTGCTGCAAATGATTAGAATACCATGGGAACCAACCTGGCTGGGAGGTCATGGCTTTCTGATGATGCTTTTGCAACCCCGTGCTTAGTTTCAGCATTTTCCCATGTATTTTATTTCCTCCTTGTATTTTTTTTCCCCAGAAATGAATACAAAATATCTGCTTACCTAGCAAGAAAAAATAATACTATGACTTCAACAAGAGAACAGTGGTAAGAAAAATTAAGACTGTAGACTCTTGTAAATTCTTCAAAATCAACAGGTAAACCGCAACTGGTATTTAGGTTATCCAATGCTTACATAAACGAAAAACTTATATCAAAACCAACAAGAGACAAGCTCAAAGTGAATCGTAACAACCTCAGTGAATAACAAACATACCCATGTGGATTCAACAAAAAAGTAACAGATCTAATCATCTTTGATGTTCTTTACTTAAATAAGATGGTGCGCGTGTAAACAAGTTGCTCTACCGAACTGAGCTATAGCCCTGGTACTTGCAATAAATATTTTATCATACGAGCAATACAATAACGTACAGAATGGTGACAAAAGTTGAAGCAAATATTGGTAAAGAGAAGAAAAGGTATTAAGAGTTAGGTTACCTATGAGCTAGATGGGAAAAATCATCATCTGACTCTTCATCGTCATGGTTAATATTAACAAGAGAGGAAATTGGTTCCACCGCTCCAACTCCAACAGTAGGAACCCCTTTCGCTATGTCATCGTGACGAGAAAGCACACGTTGCAAGTCATCATTTACTGCCAACCCCTGAAATAAAAGTCCCTCATCTCTGTGATGTAAGAAACCGCCACGATTGTTAGTGTCCTTTTTTTAAAAGAGGAATAAAAAAAAAAAATTGGAGGACAAACATACGATGTATTGTTCACAAGAAGCATAACACGGTGTTGGTATGAACGGCACTGGTCCACAAGATCAACTATCACCTCTTGTTTTACCCCCTGCGCATAACATATACAATGAGAAAGAGCGAGAAATAGTAGCGTAATAGTCTTTCTTCTTCATCTAAAATTAGCTAAGGACCAAGTGAAACCCCAAGCTTTCCCATTTAGAAGGAACACCACAAAAGTTATAATATAATATGATTGGGTTAAAGCTCAAGTTACACCGTCTTTGGGGACGTAAAAATGTGGGGATTGTGTTTGCAATAGTTGAATATCCCCGAAATAACGACGGGGTCAATTATGTATCCAGATGATACTCTATGGGGAAAAAAATGAACTATCATCTTTCTAGCATGAGAGGTGTAGTTTATATGAAGATAGGAACTAGTTTTCATGTTCATGTATTCTCTCCATTATTGTAATTTGCATACTAGGGTAACTCAACGCAGCCTCTAAACAATACGTATTACCATTTATTATATGGTACTGTGTTTACATGGAAATCTTGTCACTGTAAGAATGAGCCATAGACCAAAAATTGATCTCCTGGTCTAAAATAGAAGCTTGGCAAGGGTTTCTCAAAAAGAAAAACAACACTGCTTTTGAGTTTTGCAATCTTGGGTAGAGGAGAAACTACCTCAGAATTATGAGGATCCAAGGCACTTAACACTTCCATTAACACGTCTGCTACTCCTCGAGCACTTTGAATCTCTGCCAAGCTACAGTAGACCCAACTCAAGAAATCAGATATAATGAAATTATTTCATCACAAACCTAATGGAATAAACTTCAATAAAGGGGGAAGGAAGACGCCCAAATAACATACTTAAATACTAACTACTTTCTAGCACATTATTAGGATAACAAAATAAGGAAAACTGGAAATGGGCAGAGTGGCACGATGTATGGTGTGATTCAAGACCATTGGCTCTAGTGTATCCTTCTCTTTACAATGTTTGTGATCTTAAGCTTGGGAAGGTGAATGAGTTTTACGAAATGGAAGGGAGACAAGGCAAGCTGGAATTTTCATTTTCGAAGAGATCTATTTGATAGGGAACTAGAGGATCTTAGCTTTATGATTTTAAAAGTCACATCAGTTACAATTCCAAGACATAGGTGACATCATAGGTTACAATTCCAAGGCTTACGTCCCACCTAACGAAGAAAGCCACTTCATTTATTTTTGAAATTCCAAGACATAGGTGACATCATATAGTTTTACATGATAATGATACATAAGTTGCCATTAATATGTAAGATATATCTTACAGTGCTACAGGATACAAATAAAAGAAGAAGAAGAAGACGAACACAATGTACGCCATTGCTAAATAAATAACTAGCGCACATCAATATAAGGGTGTGTACAAAAACTAATAAACAATATACTATTACATCATAATTGTATAGAATAGAAGCAGAAGCTTTGACGAGGCTCAATAACTACAAACTTGCTAATTATATTTAAAGGTACCTGAGAGCAGAAGCATCGGTCTGAAGAGAAGCCTCCACAGCTGCATCATCATATACTGAAGTAGGAAGAATTATCGGTTGTGTTTGAGGTGGAGTAAACAAGGGCACGCTGTTTTCTTCACGGGGAGGGAATTCAACTCCAGCAGACTGAAAATGATTGAAGGCAGTAAGTTCCTTAGAGCTCACTTAGTAATGGTCGAACAATGAATTATGAATCTCTAAATATGAAACTAGCAACTGGAAACACTGGCCATGCTTGCATGACAAGGCAATAAAAAAAATCATAAAGCTTTGAAAAAATAATATTAAGTGAGAACAAAGAACATGCCAGAGATACGACAGAGTACAGAATCATATTCGATATTTTTACTTCTATCAATAATTTTAAATGCAAAATAAGTAAAAAGTCCGAGACAGTGATCAAATGAGCCTCCTACCATTGGGATAATTTGACTATGTAATGGAGGATCTTGTGTGGACACAGGTCTCTTGAGAGTTTGTTAGGTTTTGGTATTGGCACTTTACCTATGGTCTATTTGAGATGCCAATTGGGGAAACTTCGCATGTCTCTTGGCAGTTCCTTGGGTTGTGGTATCTGCACTCACCTACAGTCTACTTGGTACGCTCTTTTGGCATTTCCAAGGGCCATGAAGAGTTTGTTTACATCAAAATGACCTTTTGGTCGAATGCCATCAAGAACAGGGAGGTAAATGATGGCACAAGAATAAAGGTTGAACTGCAAAGATTAAATCTCTTCTTTGGGGCTCTTACGTGATTGTAGAGATGCATTGTATGTCCACAATCAATGTTTAAAAAGGCGGAGGCGGTCAGGACTTAGTGAGGCGGCGGAGGCGGTCAGGACTTAGTGAGGCGGCGGAGGCAATGAAAGGTGTAAGCCTCAATTTTTCAATAAAACAACTATTAAAAATAGTTCAGAGTATGTAAAAAATAAACAAATAAGAATATATGGATGGCAATGTGATTTAGCTAAATCTTTCATAAATCAGGGAGAATCAGAAATTGAATCAATTAGGAAAAGGAAACAATTTCAATATTCAAAGATTTAGAATAAAAAACAATCATAAAAAAGGAATCAATTAAATAAGGAAATAAAATCAATTTAGATCAATAATCAAGGAGAATTAGAAAAGGGATCTGTAAAAAACTACGCGAAAGCAACGATCTAATTCACAATTAAACTAACCTAAAACTCGCCTTAGAATTAAACTCACTTAATCGCTTAAAAATAGGGTTTATGAGTTTTACTCCAAACTCTGCATAACTCGCTAAGATTAAGCCTTCCTCTCACAAAAAATAACATAATAAATAAACTAAGCTTATGCTCTCTTTTATAGGAGAAGGGACCTAGCCCAAATAGAAACCATAATACTAATCTAATTAGGAAACTAGTCCTATTATTCAAGGAGCCAAAGTAAATAGCAATAACTAAATAATAAAAATATGCACACGACGTATGAAACGTGTTATGCGTGTCCGTAGATACTACCAATTCCTATTATAGTCAATTAGGAAAAGAAAGTAAATTCTAAAGTCAAAGCCAATTAGAATAACAAATCAATTAGAAGAGGAAATACAATTAAAAAAGGAAACAAGATCAATTTCAAACCAATTAAAAATAAACAAAATTCTAAAGGAAATAGTGGAAAATAAACAAAAATTATAAGCTAACCTTCTTCTTTACAATCCGACCATTAGATTTGTTCATGATATCCCCTCAAAAAAGGTATGTTAAGATCTAGATCTATAAAGTCCTTTGGAACCTAAAAAATCTTGAATTTTTCTTATAACAAGTCTCTAAATGTATTTCAGAACCTTCAATTATGCATTTATCGCCTCCAATTACGTCTTCCACTACGCCTCTAATACGCCTTCATGATGTGAGGCTATATCCTCACTAAGCCTCAAATTCAATATGAGGTTATAGCCTCAGTGCGTTTTTAGAGAAAACAATATGAGGTGCATCTTGAGGTGTAGCCTCAGTGGTGTTTTTTCAAACACTGTCCACAATGTTCTTGTCAGTATAAAAAAGACCTTCCGAAAATAACCCAAATTCCTCAGAACCAATAAATTGTGTCCCCTTGGGGTAGGAAAAACCCTTCAACCAAGACAGTTTTGTTCCTCCCAATCAGTTGGAGTCGGGGAATGTCTCTCTGGAGCACAAAAAATCTCAAGCATTCCTCAAAGTAGTTATATTATCTTCTGCGAATACTAACTGATTTTTTTTATCGGGAGATCACAATAAAAAACTGGATGCCACAAGAAAATGATCCATCGAGATTTATATTCCCAAAATCAGAACCCTCGTGAACACAAAAAATAAAATCTTGTTTGCTAAAAAATAATAAACCCTAAAGCACATAAATAGCCCCCAAGTTTCCGTGGCTCAATTCAGTGCGACTTTGATAAGAAATAGGGTTATCTAACTTCCTACCAAAATCAAGATCTATGGAAATTGATCCTCCTAAAAGATCACCACCATAGTCATCTCTACTGAACTATCTTCCAGCTTCATCTTGGATAGACAGAATATCGTTTTTAGTCCAAGATGCAACCTTAACTATTACTCTATAAAAAGGATTCAAACTTAATTACACCCACAAAATGCCCTCTGAGTCCAGTGTCTATAATTTCTCATTAGTTAGAATTACTAGTGTTTTCCCCACTTGAAATGATAAAAAGAGACACAAGGAATTCTTGCTCTTTGAAGAAATAAATCAGTTTGAGAATCGAGACTTCTTTTTGTAGGTAACCATTGAAACCTATTTGGTAGGAAACATATAAGCTTCTCCATAAAAAAAAGGTATAAATAGGCACCTTGAGTTCTTGGTAGGCGGCATAGTACTGAGGATATCTTCCTCCACGCCCCCCAAAAGCTTCTTGCCATGTGTCTACGAGAATTAATATCTTTTCCCGCACATTTAAGTCTGGCTGCATTTTAAAGAAAAAATAACATGATTAGTTATTCTAGAATCGAACAATCAAGAGATATATAAGAGGTAAAAAGGAAATTATCCACCTTTTTCTTCACTATTTTGACCATTTCATGTAAAATATCGCGCTCAATAATTTGCTGATAAACGTTCTCACCACAGTTTTTACTGAGTGTCTCTAGTACCTGATGTTTCCAAAGAGAATATCAAAATTAAAGAATCCTTCAAATGTCATACATTGTGAAAAGCTTTAAATTTGCTAGATATACAATTGACTATAGGCATGATGCAACCATTATATAAATAGTCTCTTCATCTGACCAACCATGTAAACTTTGAAAGTAGTAAAAATTGCAACCTTTTCTATACGTGAAATGAACATGACCTTGAATAACTGTTTTAGAGACACTTTAGCATGGAGTGGATAGCAAGGAATTATCAAATCAGAGAATTTAAAGAATAATCATTTCTGTTTATATAAATATAAAAGAATCATAATAAGTGAGGCAAACAATAAATATCAGAATCCCCAGAACACGAATTTGCATGGAAACCCCCTGCAAAGAAGAGGGACACATGACACTTTGCTTACGCTTCATATCTGGTTACTGGACTGAAGTGTACCTGAGGGGCCAGAATTGACTGGCTAGGGCTGCCTAGCCAACTGGATGGGCAACCTACTAATGTGAGAGTTACTAGTGTGCCTACTAATATGAGCATATATCACTATTCTGAATGTAGTCAAATAGAACACTGTCTACTGATTTGAGAAATAACTCTAAAGAAAGTTGGTCTGTTGGCATAGACGCGAGATTAGCAATCTTGGGGTTTCTGTTGGCATGGTCCCAGATGTAGCAAAGCTTTCTGGAGACTGCTTCTTCTCTAATAGATCATCGGTCTCTTTAGATTCAGAGAAACATGATGGTATTTCAGAGGCGAGGAATACAATCCCCCACATACCACTCTCGAGTAAATGACCTAATGTTACATTCAATTTAGCTTTGCAGCATTCGAATGAAGTTAAGCTTTTGGCACTCACTACTTTACATGTGAGACTCAGTGAGAGTATGAGTCCTCGATTTTGTTTACCTTGCAAGCAAGACATTTACTTACTTTGCTATCAACCTAAAATCCGCATATAAACCCTTCTACTGTACTTTATGCTTCCACATGTTGCCTTTGTAACTTTAAGACAACTTTGCTAAATACGTAAAAAGAAAATTCCGCAATAGGTGGTCTCTGAAACCAGTTAGCATAACTTCAATAAGTGTGAAACTGAGAATGTACTACGGTTCCCAAATAGGTGTAACATGTGTAAAGGGGAAGGGAAAAAGAATGTTAATCATTTATTAGCATAAGTTCGTTGAACAAGCGTTGCTATAATTCTGTTGCCCTGTGATTTTTCGCACGATATGACATTTGTGTTTGGTTTGGTCTAGACCGTAATCCTTGGAGAAATGTGTAGAATGTGCAGCCAAAGGATCTTTAAGACATGCTTAGAGACACCCCAATTATGAGCATATAGAGCTCGTTCTTATCCTTGAGTTACAATATGATGGATAATGTTATCACCATGACAAATTAATCCACTAATCGCCCTAAGAAATTCAACGTCAATCACCATGACTATCTATTCTACTCCACTTATATTGCAAGCTGGCATGTCCCTTACATGCAAGGTAGTCCGATGCGAGTGTTGCGAGCGTAATTACTACTGATGCTACACTTGGGGTGACACTTCGCAACGCCTTTGATGCGTAGTAATGCAATTGCGACGCAATTTACCGCAACACCAAGCAACACATGATGCATTGCGAATGATGATGTGAAGGTTTACGATAAATCAAACTCAAAAGTCAACCAAGATATTTGTCAAACCCCAAAACTTGATTACGAAATATATGCAAAACTAGTTTTTGATAAATAATATATATGTAAAACTATTACTTCGCTTATGATAGCTCATATGAGATAACCGCAAAATTCAAAACTCAATTAAGAAAACTCATACGAAAACCTACAACTCAAAAATATTAAATCTCAAGGTAACGCAAAACCTGGATACCATAAATATAACACGAAAAATATTAAATCTTGACAAAACGTAAAATTCAAACACAAACCCAAATAATAGTATCTAGTTCTCTTGAATACAAAGAAGAAAATATATTATCAATTAATAACTATCTATTTGGTGAATGTATGCATCGACATATGCAATATTTCAGCTAATGTATCGCAACATATCGCAATATGTCGTATTATGGTCGCAAGATTCATGTTGCATATTGCTAGCCTTGGTCGCATTCACATCGCAATACTCATTGACACTAATAAGTCGGTATACCCATTTGTAAAAAGGTGTTGAAATATAAAATACTCACAAAAAGAGCAAGAAGTTGAATCTTTGGATTTTTACTTCCAAGTCGCTTCTTAAGTATCTTCAACGCATCCTTTGCTTGCCTGCACGTTCATACAAATCTAATAAAATTAACAACTGAAAACGACCATCCAATATCAAAAAAAAAAATCATTGCCAATTTAAAAAACAATAAACCTAAGCAACAGTATGTAGTCACCGCTACATTACTAAAAGATGGTTGCGTAATAGGTTCACTGCTACAAAATCCAAATACAAGCCTCCACAGCGTATAGGTTGAAGTTCCATAAACGAATAATAAGCCATATGCTTGAGTCACTCCAATTTACATACACTCCAATTGTGACGAACTAGATTACATATATTCTTCTACGGGAAACTACGAAGCTCGAAATGGGCATTTCCAATCATCTAAAATCTAGCAAAAACATAACCTATAGTAGACAATGATCACGGAATAATTTCAGACGATAATTTTAAACTAGATAACAATATAACTAGGGCAAAACAATGACCTAAGAGTAAAAAAAAATCAATACCCAGGGTCCATGTTGATAATGTCGCAAATTTCGATGTTGATCGCCCAATCAGGTCCAATCAACATATCACTAGTCCCTCTCTCGACACATGCCGCTGCGTTTGCCGCCATGATTTTACTTCAACAACACCAAATTTTGTTAGTAATCCCTTAAAATTACACTACGAAACACGGATCTAGATAGGTTTTGGGGGAGAAATTGAGATCGAGTTGAGCTTGAGAGGTTGAAATCGAGAGAGATTAAGATGAAGGGAAGCTCACCTGGTTTTGATTTGGGGATTTTGGGGATTGGGTTTGGTTTTGATCTGTAAATTTTAAACCGCGTTTTGGAGATTCTTCGAAATCATTGACTTTCTAAGTCAACAATTTCAATTTGTACGTTCCAATGTTTTTTTGTAAGGAAGTCAACAATCGTTGACTGTGTATTGTATTTGTATTTTGTTTGTGTATTTTGGACAAGTTATAGCATACAATCATCCTCAATACGGTCATGTAGGGTCTCTAGGCAAGGAGCTAGGGGATAAGTTACACTCACTGGAAATAGATACATAAACTAGTATACCGCTAATCGGTGGGGAGACCAACTGTGACACCCCAACGAACGCCGAGCAAATCTACCCAAGCATTTTGAGTTCTAACCTTGGATATATGTTCTTTATATTTTAATATAGCTACACGCCAAGTTTCGTTGAAAACGAATTTGGTTAAGGGAGCGAGAAGTATCAGTACGCTTTGTTTCCACTTTTGATATTCTTTTTATACAAGCTATTTACTTAATAGTTACTAGCCAAATGATTAGGCAATCCTTAAAAAAATTCAAAATAACCGAATGATTTGGCTTTATTCAAAAATAGACAAATGATTTGGCATTCAAGAGAAAACCCATTTTACACAAACAAGCCAAATGATTAGGCAATTCTTAAATATATTCAAAATAGCCGAATGATTTGGCATTATTCAAAAATAGCCAAATGATTTGGCATTCCGAAGAAAACCCATTTTACACAAACAAGCCAAATGATTAGGCAATCCTTAAAAAGATTCGAACTAGTCGAATGATTTGGCTTTATTTTAAAATAGGCAAATGATTTGGCATTCCGGAGAAAACCCATTTTACACAAACTTGCCAAATGATTAGGCAATCCTTATAAAGATTCAAAATAGCCGAATGATTTGGCATTCCGGAGAAAACCCATTTTACACAAACTTGCCAAATAATTAGGCAATCCTTAAAAAGATTCAAAATAGCCGAATGACATGGCAATGACATGGCATTATTAAAAAATAACCAAATGATTTGGAAATTCTTGAACATCTAAATTTAAGCATAATTTGCCGAATGATTTAGCATTTAAGGAAAAAGAACCAAATGATTTGGCATATCCGAAACATTCCAATTTAAACTGAACTTGCCGAATAATTTGGCATTTAAGCTAAAATATGGTCAAGCTAAACTAGTCGAATGATTGAGCATATATGTCAAAACACACCAAATGATTTGGCATTTAAGTTAAACTCGCCTAAATTATATTAAATTTCTCGAATAACCCAATCTAAACAAAACTATACATAAGATGATGGGTAATTCTGGGATTATGAAAGAAGATAAGATGACGTGGATATTAGGGATTACGAAATAATTCGGATAAAGTACTCTAAGCTCATTGAGCCGATTACTGTAACTCACGCAAGCCGAGTTCGTTACATAGTGTCTCAGACTAGTCCAAATTGCAAGCTTTATCCGTGTGGCACTCGAGAATTATGCCTCAAATAAGCCTTTTTATCTTAGCAGTCTTTTATAAGCAATATCAAGCAACAACAAAATCTCAGACAACAACACAAAGATACATTGTAAAACTAGCTTTCATTAGTTAGTTGCTAAGTAAATAACTTACAACCAAAAGGAAACATCAGCTTTTGAGACCCCTAAAAACTAACCTAAACTCGACAGAATTGCACAATTTTTTTTACAAGGCTTTATAGCATTCTAAAGCTCCTATTTACAAAGAGAAACTAAAATATTCGGCTTCAGCAGTATCGCGTTACACATCATTCACTTTCTATGTATTTAAAGAAATCACTACATACAAATGCATGTACTACTTCAAGCTTTCAAAAACAAAATTAAACATAATAGTTTCATTAACATGAAAAGCTAAATCGACACAAGGTTTCGCTTCTAAATGCAATACTTGCCATCACAGATAGGGCAAGGGTACTCATCACCACAAAGACACCACAATTATCAAAATTTACAAAAAAGAAACTATCAGACCCCTTCTCTATCTTTGGTGAATTCTTTTCTATCTCTAAGTTTTCAAATTCTTTGCTAACATCATAACAACTCTCATCATCGCTAAAATCAAAATATTTCTCTTCATCAACAATGATTACATCATCTTCTTTTTCAACCAAAACTCCTTTTCTGCGAAGAACATCGATCATGTCCTTAAAGACTTCCTCTGTTTCAAGCTTACATACCTCTTCCACCTCTGAGCAAATACTCGTGTATGATAACGCCAATTCATCTTCAACAATACCCGTGCTCTTCATGAGTGGAAAAGTAGGTTCAAAATATGATTTTGAAGCAAAATAATTAATAAGATCTTTCTCTGATATTATCTCGTAACCCTCCAACCCCAACATCTCCCATGGTTCCAATTCGGGTTCATAACACACAAAATCTTCGCATACTTCAGCCATAACTTCAAGAACAAATTACATAGAGAAATAGAGAAGAATTTGAGGGAGAATATGAGAGAGAAACACAAAATAAAAAGTTGTTGAGAGGGCCCTTTAGAAACAAAAACATAGTCCTAATGGAACTCAGAGTAAAATATTTGTATCTGAAAACTTGTTCAACAAGTGTGAAAAACGATTTTTTTTTGCAAATTAGAAAGAGTAATAAGGGTTTAAGTATGAGTTTCAAAAAGGAAAGTTTTTATTATTATCAGAGTTCTAGTAGAAATATATTGATACCTATGCGGTCTAGTATTTCGGTACGACCGAAAATTGACATAAATTAGTACCGCCGTGTTGTCTGATATTGTTTAACCATGTGTGCTTGTATAAACTTCAAGCTTGAGGATCGTTTAAACAGCGAGGAGAGTTGCTCGAAACAAGGACGAAAATTATGAAGACATGAAACTCTTGAAAATACATAGGTGGTAATGTTATTTTCTTTCAAGCGCCTAAGCCTTCACGGTATATTGCTTTTAAGTATTGTTCAATTAAAGTATAATAATGGGTGAATTTGGACCCCATATAACTGACTAGCTTAGGGCATGTCCCCCACATTTGACACAAATCTGACTTTGATCCCTAAATCCAAACTCTGACCCAAGTCAGGCCAGAATCAACTCAATGACCCGAGAAGACCAAGTCAAGATCGGGAAAAAGACTTTAAATACCCTCAGACATCTAATCGTCAAATAAAGACTTCAAGTCTTTTTCCCGATCTTGACTTAGTCTTCCCTCAGATTACGTTATCTAATCAATTGGCTTGTCACTTCGTTACTCCAGTTGGGGTTACCTGATTCAGGCGGGGTACTCATTCAAATATATGGCCCAAAAATAAGATACAAAAGAAGTTGACCAAGAGGAATGGTATCCATCTTAGTATCGGTTACCAACTTGATAGATGTTTATATAATGTGGGCATTTTTTGCTTAGTTTTCTTAGCCTAGATTTTGTCCAACGGGGAGAGTTACCAACTGTTCCAGAGAGTATGGAAACATAGAACTTAACGATGATTGTTTAATGGAATTCATCACCGTTGACAGTCATCACCGAGAAAAGTCTGGGGACAGTCATAATGGAATTATACTGGTCCGTTTATTATTCCTCGAGATATAAAATTTTGCTAATATTTAATTCACTTGTAGAGGAGCGTATATTACATGTGAGGGGTATTTTTGACTTGGTAACAATTGGTCACTAAGTTTACATTGGGGACGAAGTTTGGATTTTGGGGGTCAAAGTCATACTTGTGCCAAATTTGTAGGGGGGGGGGGGCAAGCCCTAAGTTGGTTAGTTATATGTGGTCTAAAGTCCAATTCACTCTATATTAATTTAAGCTTGATTTAAGTTTCTAAAATGGTCGTACAAATGATACATTAGTTCGTTTTGTGATAATATCAAGCTGATCACAAATATATACTTCCATGTGTTTGGTTTGATTTGCAATTGCAATGTGGTGCCTTTAAAATATTTTGCATGTGTTTGGTTCAATTTACAATTATAATGTGGTGCCTTTAAAATACTTTGCATGTGTTTTGTTCATTTTTGCCAAATAAACAACTGAATTTCAATGCAAAAACTTTTCTTTTTGCTTGCATTTGGTTGTAGTGAAAAATCTCTGCAACAAAGTATAACACCCCGGCTGAGCGGGTATTAGAAAGACGCCTAACCCATTAACGGTGATGGTAATACCACTGGTTTAGTCCTACATCGCTTAAGATCCTGCCAGGTGTATGGTCCTTATATTAAGTTAAGATTTTACTTTACATGTCACCGAGGCCTTTTCTCAGGAATAAAAATCTCACATTGCAGAAGATTCGCAGTGGTTAAGTGGGGACAATATTGGTGCTTGTACAGTGGGGTCGTGACACAAAGTTTGTATTTAGGCTCAGTTTAGTTCTATACAAGTACGATGCAATGTAAATTTGATGCATTTGCAATGATTTGCATTGCAATAAAAGTCAGAGAATTTTTTTCAATAAAGGCAGGAATGCAATGCACTGCAAGTGCAACTAATTACAAATTGATGTTTGTGTTTGGTAAGGTGTATTACTATGCAAATGCAAATGATAACTACCATTTTATATCCCTTAAAAGATCTTTTTTTCTTCTTCCTATTTTCTCTCCCAAGGAGAAAGCCTAAATGCAAATTATGTTGCAAAGATTTTTTACTTGGGAGAGAAAACAGGAGGAAGCGTTTAGAAATACAAATTGCTTGCATTTGCATCATGTTTATAGCGAACCAAACTGAGCCTTAGGCTTTCTACTTGGGAGAGAAAATAGGAGAAAAATAAGGACATCTTAAGGGATAAAAAAAGGTAGTTATCATTTACATAGCAAGGTACTTAACCAAACATAAACATAAATCTGCAATTAGTTGGACTTGCAGTACATTGCATTCCTGCCTCTTTTGAAAAAAATCCCCCTACTTTATTGCAATGCAAATGCAACCAATTTTAAAGACACCAAATGCAAGCAAATGCAGTTGAAATTCACTGCAACCAAAAATAGAAGCTTTTGCATTAAAATTTAGTTGTTTTCTTTGCTAAAATGAACCAAACACATACAAAGTATTTTAAAGTCACCACATTATAATTGCAAATCGAATCAAACACATGGAAGTATATATTTGTGATCAACTTGATATTATCACCAAACGAACCAATGTATCATTTGTACGACCATTTTAGAAACTTAAATCGAGCTTAAATTAATATAATTTAATTGAACAATACTTAAAAGCAATATATCGTAAAGGCTTAGGGCTTGGAAGAAAATAACATTACCACCTATGTATTTTCAAGAATTTCATGTCGTCATAATTTTCGTACTTATTTCGAGTAACTCTCCTCGTTGTTTAAAGGATCCTCAAGCTTGACGTTTATACAAGCACACATGGTTAAACAACATCAGACAACACGGCGGTACTAATTTATGTCAATTTCCGGTCATATCGAAATACTAGACCGCAGTGTCAAATATATTTCTACTAGAACTCTGATAATAATAAAAACTTTCCTTTTTGAAACTCTTACTTAAACCCTTATTAGTTTTTCTAATTTGCATTTTTTTTCTTTTTCTAAACTTGTTGAACAAGTTTTCAGATACAAGTTGAATCCTACTCTGATTTGTTTTATATTTCTAGACATAAATAATTTTTTTACTCTGAGTTCCATTAGGACTATGTTTTTGTTTATAAAGAGCCCTCTCAACAACTTCTTATTTCGTGATTCTCTCTCACATTCTCCTTCAGATTCCTCTCTATTTCTCTTTGTAATTTTTTCATGAAGTATGGCTGAAGTATGCGAAGTTTTTATATGTTATGAACCCGAATTGGAACCTTCGGAGATGTTGGAGTCGGAGGGTTACGACATAATACCATAGAAAGATCTTATTAATTATTTTGTTTCAAAATTATATTTTGAATCCACTTTTCCACTCATGAAGAGCACGGGTATTGTTGAAGACGAACTGACGTTCTCATACACGAGTACTTGCTCAGAGGTGGAAGAGGTATGCAAGCTTGAAACAGAGGAAGTCCTTAAAGACGTGATCGTTGTTCTTCGCAGAAAAGGAGTTTTGGCTGAAAAAGAAGGTAAAGTAGTCATTGTTGATAAAGATAAATATTTTGATTTTAGCGATGATGAGAGTTATTATGATGTTAGCAAAGAATTTGAGAACTTAGAGGTAGAAAAAAATTCGCCCAAGATGGAGAAGGGGTCTGATAGTTTCTTTTTTTTGTAAATTTTGATAGCCAAGGGTTGTGGTGTCCTTGTGGTGATGAGTACCCTTGCCCTGTCTGTGATGGCAAGTATTGTATTTAGAAGTGAAACCTTGTGTCGATTTAGCTTTTCGTGTTAATGAAATAATTCTGTTTAATTTTGTTTTTAAAAGCTTGAAGTAGTACATGCATTTGTATCCTAGTAATTTCTTTGAGTACATAGAAAGTGAATGTTTGAGTTTCTTTAGAACACTACTAGATTACTATACAAAACACCTATTAATCATTATATTCAAACACCCAAACACATAAAATAGTCTAAAAAAACATCAAATACACCAAAAACACAATACCCATGATTGAATTTCACATGTACATGAAAGTAAAAGTACATAAATTTTAAAAATAAAAAATAAAAATAAAATCATAGTTTGACTAATAAGTAACAACTAACATCCCCATTACTCTATACATCAAAATATGCAAAGAGCATAGAGATTTGAGTTGTTGAACCCAAAGCAACACCTAAAGAGATATCCTAAAATATGTTCAGAGTAAATTTAGTTTACAAATATAGTAAATCACGAATATAATCAGCGGTAAAAATAGCTTAATGCATTTAACGTACCAATTTGTTCTTAAAAGCAAATATGACAGCCCCGACGTGTTCAGCAGCGTTTCCAACAATGTGTAACAAAATTATACCAATGAGGCAAACAAACAATCCCCAAGTTTCCGATGCATCCTCAATTGTACCCACAACATTTCAGATAACATAGCGATGACCACTGTCATTCCCGTGAGCCAGGAAAATCTACTCAAAAACTTAGCACAACATTTTTGAGATGAAATTTGAATTGAGATAAAAGACATGAGAATCATGAGATGAAGTGAAGAAAGGCTAAACATGTGCTTAAATAAGCAACAATGCAAGGGGTTGGGACTCCAATTCCCACTCCATGCTCACTACCATCAAGTTTTTCATCATGAAATACATGCAACCAATCCACAATGAGTTTCGTCTTACAAAAACATATGGAAAAATATATATTTATCCCAAATAATTTCTTAATCTATGAATGTCATAGATTTGAACGTTACTCACTACTATAGTTCTCCAATCAAGCATAATAAATATTTCTCAAAAAGATTATGAAGAAAAATAAATTGGGCAAAAATAGCAACCACCAATAGAAACCCATCTCAATTTTCATCAAAAAAATATCACAATCTACAACTCTTTCTCATCAAAACACATAATCAATGAATCAACACAAAAAGGATTGATCGAAAAACATCAAATTGGGGCAAAAATGGGGTCTGTTTCGATAGATCAAACACACAAAGATAGAATCTAGAGAGATAGAGAGAGAAATAGGAGATTACCTTTGGGGAAGATGTTGGAAAGGACCTGTGCACCATCTCGTTTTGTTTTAGGATATTTTGACAAGAGAGAAATGTTGGCCTCAGTGATTAAGTATGGATGTTAATACTTTAGACGATCTTACACTCTGATTTTGCTTGTTGGTTAATAACATAAAGATTTCTTCCTTGTACAGAAATGGTTTTGTTTGGGTTTGGAATAGAGGAGTTTGGTGGGTTTTGGAAGAGAATGAATTGAGGTTTGGCTGAGACAATTTTCGAGAAAGAGATACATAAATGCCCATGAATTTATAGTTTGACTTCCCAAAATACCCATGATTTCATACATACGAAAAGTTGTGGGCTGGACTTCCAAAAATACCTATTATTTAATTAAGTAATTACAATTGAGATGCCTATTTTTCATGGATTTGGTATATACGAAATATGGGCATTTTAGTATTAAATAAATTACAAGAATAGACAAAATAATCCTCATGATCTAACGGCTGTATTATAAACTAAACCATATATTTTCCTCAATATGTGTAAGGCAGAGTGATCAACAGCCGAGATTGATTCTCATGGTATAATTATTCCTTTAGTATTATATACATTAAGGAGGAAGTTGGTCCAAACCTCCCCATGATAAAATAAGTTTTAAAGCTTGGTCATCTAGGACCTCGACTCATGAGCTATCCACAAGGGGTGTTCATGAGTTCTCCTTGGCATAGGAAATGCTATGAGACATTGTCTTGCAATGCAGGCCATTTTTTCAGATAGGGTTGAATGTGAGACCGTTATACCTCACAAGCCAACCGAGATGCACCACCCCTTATAAATGGACTATGTTATTCGAGTTGCCTACCATCCTACTAGTTCAGGCTCATTGCCCCTTTTATATATCTGGAACCCTGAATATTGATCTACCCAGATTCGCTGCCAAGACAGGTATGTTATCCGTACCTTATGCACAATCACGAATGATTACGCTGTAGGGATTATTGAGGGAACCTTCAGCGTTATTGCCTATTCCGATGACATATTCGATGATCCCTCATGAGTATTCAGGATGGTCCTGATATCGTTATATAGTTCATTTGTAAGTATATTTTATAGGCGCCGTCGCGCCTAGTGATGAAGGCTTATGCATGCCAGCCGTGCATACATGTACACCGTACGACCTCATATTCTAGTGTGCTTCGGATACTATAGAGGCACTCCCAAGCCGGGCCGTGACAGTTGGTATCAGAGCATATTAGAGCGTGGTTGGCGATGCCTACGCTTATCAGAACTGTGAGACATTTGTGATTCTGAGAGAAACAATGAAGTTTGGTAAGGTACGTAAGGTACCAGTGTTAAGTCCTCGTTAGGAGAGAAGCAATGAAGAGTTATCAAAAGCTGAGAAACATTTATGATGCTAAAGTAACGTTTACCTTTCCTGCAGCCAAGTTAGATGCAGATGCATGCGAACTTGCAGATGTCATCAATCGCTCAATAGCTAGATGATGGGGTACCACGAAGTATGGTAGAGCACAACACTGCCGCAGAGATAGATGTCTCGTGAGTTTTTTCAAGTTCACGCATAATGCCTTTTTGGCTAACCTCGATGGTTTTGCTGGCGGTAGGGTAAATAAGAGGTCCTATACCTTAAGAAGCTTCCTCGAGTATTTGTTGGCGGTAAGAGAAAGTGGTTGCGCCTTTATTGAGAGTATATTACCTTATATGGAGCTACTTACCTTTGCCCAAGTGAACAATGAGTACCAGTTCAGTTCTATATTGGTAAGGCAAGAATGCGGTATCTTGATCTAGTATTCCTTTAGAAAGGCAGACGCGGTTTGAAGGCCTTTACAGATTTTGATGAGGAAGAAGTCATGCAATTTGAGAGCACGTCAGATGTTACGTAGTAGATGGGAAGTGTAATAGCCTAATTCCAGGATTTGGACTTAGCCTTTACTCCAAAAATGTTTAGAACGCTTAAGAACAATGAACAACAATCAACAAGATAATTTAGCGTAGAAAATCTTTGAATAGGTTAAAAACCACGACCTCTCCTGAGGATTTTGAGAAATAGAAGATGATCTTATTGAAGTTACTAACTTATTACAAAGAGTACCCTGAGTATATGGAATTTCATAGTGGGGATTCTTATGTCTAAAATTGTCAGTCCGTAATCTGTTGTTCTCTGGTTCTACTTATAGGTCTTACAATATGACCGTTTGATGACCTTTAATATTCTTAATGATGGACGCTACAAAGTTTATGTAAGATACTCTTTAAACAGATAGTGTAACGTTCGAACTTCTGTTGTTGTACAACTGCTCTATTAACGACTCTACATTTGAGTAAATCGATATGTTATTATGGAGGTCGAAAGAGATGTTGCGAACTGAGGAAAGTTGATCATGTCTTCAGTACTTCCTGTCTGCTGATAAAATTGAGGATGAAGCTTGAGTCTGAGATACTTCTTGTACACTGATGAGATCAATGACGAAGCTTGAGTCCGAGATACTTCCTGTACGCTGATGAGATCGAGGACAAAGCTTGAGTCCGAGATACGAAATAAATTATTGCAAGAACATGAGCTTGAGATGCAAAATTAGCCACTACAATAAGAGTTTACCCTGGATTTTTAGCAGACTTGCTCATTTACTCCTCGCCACTTGCAGAAGAAGAGTGTAGTTTGAAGCCATGATTCACAGAAGATTAAATTTTTGAGTAGCAAATGCATTGTGCAACTCGAAGAAAGAGTACACCGGTATGGCTAAGAAGGGAATACACCTCATAGACGGGATTGAAGATATCCACGTCAGGCTGTCCAATGTAACGCCAAGTTTATCGAAGGAACCACATTCTAAAACTGTCAAGGGAGAAGGCATTTTGCAAGAGGATGCAACGCATTTCAAAGGGCGCGATGCAGGAAGAAGCACCACCCACACTCATATTAGAAGGCTATGGCCGTAGGACAATATCCAGAAGAACAGGCATAAATTTCGGAGCATAATGGAGCTCTAGTCACCATAACACACCAAGTTAAAGGTTGAAGATAAAGGTTTAGTTGTGAAGACCACAGTTGTCAGCATTAAGACTAGTAGTTTGGTTCAATATCCGCCAGTACAGAAATATGTGCAATACTCTAAGCTGAGTGCGGGAGAGTGTTAGTTTCTTGAAGATGCAGTAGATTAAATCCTTGTAGAGCTGTGTCGAATAAAAATTATCGACGAGGACATCGAGATTATCAAGTGCGGGAGGTTGTGACGCCTCAGCGAACGCCAAATAAATCTACTCGATCGTTTTAAATTCTGACCTTGGATATATGTTCTTTATATCCTAATATAGCTACAAGCCAAGTTTTGTTGAAAACGAATTTGGTTAAGGGGGCAAGAAGTGTCAGTACGCTTCGTCTCCACTTTTGATGTTTCCTTTTGGAAACAAGCTATTTACTTAGTAGCTATATTAAGGAAGAAGTTGGTCCAAACCTCCTCATGACAAAATAAGCTTTATAGCTTGGTCATCTAGGACCCGGACTCATGGGCTATCCACAAGGGATGTTCATGAGTTCTCCTTGGCATAGGAAATGCCGTGAGACATTGCCTTGCAATGCGGGCCGCTTTTCTAGATAGACCTAAACGTGGGCCCGCTATGCCCCACAAACCAATTGAGACGCACCGCCTCTTTATAAATAGACTATGCTATTCAAGTTGCCTGTCATCCAGCTAGTCCAGGCTCATCGCCCCTTCTATATATTTGGAACCCGACATATTGGATTGCCCTAATCTATTGCCAGGACAGGTGTATTATTCGTACCTCGTGCACAGTCACGAGTGATTACGTTGTAGGGATTATTGAAGGAATCTTCAACTTTGTTGCCTATTCCGAGGACATATTCGATGACCCTTCACGAGTATTCAGGATTGTTCGGATGTCGCTCTGGTACATCCGTGAGTATATTCCACTGGCACCTAGTGAAGAAGGCTTGTGCATGTTGGTCGCACGTGCATGTACACCGCACGACCTCATATTCCGATGTTCTCCGAGCACTGTAGAGGTACCCCCGAGCCAGGCCGTGACACTGACATTGCTAATGCATCCTTCCTCCCCCATTGAAATCCCTCAATCTCTGTTAATGAGGTTTAGTTTGCAACACCACTCCATGCACCAATACTCTCTATGGAGTATATATTGTAACACCTCATCTTCACCATGACTAAAGTTAGGCATTTGTGTGAAATGGTAGTAAAGCTAGAAAGGCTGAATTTATGGGTTTCAACCAAAACCCACTCATGAAATTCATCGAACAACAATACCTAGACTCTAAATGTCTCACATTTTGAATCAAACCCACTTCAGACATTGTTCCTAACTAGGGGCGGATTTATAGGTATATGCCCCCCCCCCCTGATTTTTGTAAATTTTGTTCTTATATAAGTATATACTTACTCAACAAAAAAACCCCTTAGATATTGTAAACTCAAGCCCAACCAGCCCCCCAGGGGCGGATTGATAGGCATAGAAGCCCCCCCCCCCCCCCCCCCCCCCTTTGATTTTTTGTAAATTTTGTTCTTATATAAGTATATTCTTACGAAGAAAAAAAATTAGCCTTAGATATTGGAAACTCAAAGCCCGACCAGCCCCATCTGTCCCTCCTCTCTTAATATCCATTATTTCCTTATTAAATGTCTATCTCTCTCTCTCTCTCACATGTTAATTTAAGCAATATTACTTGCACTATAAAAGGTAATGCCCAATGCTATGGGCATGAAAGTGGTCCTACCCCATGAATATTTACCTTCATTGGAAGAAATTAGGCGTAACTGGTATATTCCTAAATCTTCCTTTCTACTATGATATTTAAACAAACATGTAGTTGGATTAAGACGTATAGGTATATACTTCCTCAGACTTTATTTGAAATTGTATATGATGAACCAATCATTGGTTAAAGTTAAACCTCCTATCAATATTTGATTGTTTATCACCATCAACCTCCCGACTACTACAACGATTATTAACATATTGGGGTACCCTGCTTTCTTGAAAAACCATTATAAAGTATGAAGATTCACATAAAACACGTTGGTGTAGATAATAACACAACCATCTTTGATGGGCTTAGTTTTTTCATTAAAGAAAGCGTATTCTACAGGAAAATATTGGTTTCCATAAAGACTGAGAAAGGATTGTTGAAAGTGAAATGCACATGGTTTTTCATTGAGGAGTTGAATTACTTGGGTTGTAAAATCAGCTATCTATGTCCGAAATTCGACAACTGATAAAAATAAATGAGTCTGATTTCGGGGAATTGTAGATGTCGATCGAGAGCTTGTGGGATGCTTCGAAGAGCTAGATATGTAACCTTGAAGAAGCTTTGTAAGCTTGAAGAAATGGCTCATGCCAAAGAAGTAGATGAGCCCCCAAAAACATAGAAGAGTAGGGAATCATCCTCAATATGGTCATGGAGGGCCTCTATGCAAGGAGCTAGGGGATAAGATATACATTCACCGGAAATAGATACATAAATTACGAAGTAAAAAATTTAATGCCCACGTTGGACTACCTGCATAACTAAGACGAGATCGTAGTTACATGGAAGGACATATATTATCAAACAAGTTATTTTTTTTGTCAGTAAACTACTCTACATAAAATAAAAAAATTCACGGTTTACACAACCATACCAACCATGCAAACTCGACATTCCAAAATTGAGGAAATAAATTTAACTTTACCTAAGATGTTGACACCATTTTGCCATTAACCCCCATGTTATTAGATACCTCCCCAACAGTCTGATAGGCGGTCGAGTCGTCGACCAACACTAACTATAGTTCTTCTTTTTTTGCAGAAAGTTTAGTCAGATATATTATGGAACATTCACAGTCGAGTGCGAGGGTTGCTTGATATTTACTAATACATGTTACTAGTGCATATGCCGACAGCCCTGGTAAAAACCAACAAGGTAACTATGAAAAAACTGAGAAAATATTAAAGGCCGAGTCACCTAGCATAGTACTAGAGATGCTCACTTCCTTCTGACTTTAAAGTATTTTGCGGTGTGCTCTTCGATGTCCTGTAGGTAGCTTGGTTTGCCGTTAGTCTATTTTTCCATAAGCTGTTTTAGGTCTGACCCTCTCCGTGCGAGGTGATCTACAAAGAAGTTACATTCTCTCCATACATGACTGAACTAGATGTTCTGAAGGAGAGGAGTAATCAGATTCAACGTTGTTCTGAAAGACCATGGTATATTGTCTTTGAGGAAAGCTTTAATAGCTGCAACTGAATTAGAGACATCCCAAACTCATATCCAGCCGTGTGCTACAGAACGTTGAACGCCCGATATGATTGCGGTGGTCTCTGCTATATAGTTTGTAGCTTGACCAATTAATTTGCTGAAAGTACCCAAGACCTCCCCGGTGTTATTTCTGTACATTATACCAATTCTCGCCAGTCCTGGATTGCCCATAGCCGATCCATTATAGCAGATTTTAACCTCGTTCGTTTCAGGGAGCAACCATCTGCAGCTTTCGATGTTGCTACATTTTCGTGGTTTGTATTGGACATTTAGTGCCTTTATGATCTTCAGGTCATGAACCGTGTTGTTCATCATATGTTGAGAGAGGTGGGCAGCATCTGCGATATCTGTTAGGATGTTCAGCATGATTTTCTGGATTGTAATCTTGAGTCCATCTGAGAGCCACTTATTTCTTGCGTACCAAATGTTACTACATATAGAGAAGACCATGACAATCCATAAGTCTTTAATATATGGGATAGACGATTTTCCCCTTTCTAGAATGGTTCTCCAAGTATCTATAGGTGTAATAGGATCATAGGAGAAGTAGTTTGTATCCCTTTACCAGATAAAGGCCGCAGGGGGGCAATGTAGTAGTGTATGTGTTTCCATTTCCGAGTTGTTGTGGCATTGGTGACAGACCAAGACCAGGGCTATGCCTTTTTTCCTGATGATGTCGTCCATAAGCAGAAGATGGTTCAACAGACGCCATGCAAAGCCTCCCAGTCTCGAGTAGATTGCTTTACTCCACACATATCTCCACCACCATGCCATGTCCTCTCTTCTGCGGAGAACGTCAAAAACATTCTTGGTTGTGAATGTACCGTGTAGGTCTGGCTTCCAGATTATTGCGTCCTATGCATTTGGGTTATACTGGATTTGTTGTATGTCTATTCCCAAGGCTAGGAGGAGAAGGCAAATATCATTAGGAACGTTCCAGCCTTGTGGGTTGACGAAGTTGTTGAGTTTTAACGTACAGTTTTTCCCCAAGTGCCTAGGCAAGTCAATGTATTCCATGATAGGAATGTTTGTCGCCCAATTATTTCTCCAGAAATCAATTGGCGTTCCATTTCCGATAAGCCAGCCAATGTGAGGTTTTGAAAGTGCAGCTCCTGTTTGTTTCCATATAGTAGAGGGTTTGTGGTAACGAATTGGGTCTCTGCTCTTGCTACTGAATTTGGATTTTAGAATTTTTGCCCATTCTTCTGTACCTTGTTTGAAGACTCAGTGCAGTTTGTAGAGCATTGCGTTATTTACTTCCCCCAGACTTCAAACTCTAAGTCCCCTTTCTTTTACCGGTTTGCAGACTTTCTCCCACTTTAGTGTCACTCCTTTCTGCTTTGTCAGGTCTCCCATCCAGATATAGTTCCTAATGATGTTGTCCCCTTCTTTGATAAGCAACCGAGGCCACTTGTAAATTGTCATATTATGAATGGGGATACTGTTAAGGACATACTTTGCTAGAGTAACTCTTCCCTAAAAAGAAATTATGCTTCCAGTCCAGCTGCTAGCCATCTTTCAGATCTTTTCAATAAGCGGTATAATAGCCTGCTTTGTAACCCTCCCTTGTATAAGTGGATGCCCAGATATGTTTCGGGGAACGTTCCATCTTTGAAGCCAAATATATCTGATATAATTCTTCTTCAGGTAAGAGAAATACTGCTCATGAAAATCTTGCTTTTGGCCACACTAATCTCTTGCCCAGACGCCACCTGATAGTCTGTAAGGAAGAGCTTAAGCTATCGCAGGCATTTGGTGTTCCCGTTTACAAGCAGAAAAATATCATCTGTAAATAGAAGGTGAGTGGGGCCGTGCGTCAGCTTTGTTGATGCCATAGTTTGTATTCTGCCTTGTTCTCTTACTTTGTGAAGATTGATGCTAAGAATGTCTTCTGCAATTACAAAGAGGATTGGGGAGAGAGGGCCCCCCCTGCTTGAGGCTTAACATCATTAATATGCCATAGTTCATTAATATACGAAGTCCAAAACTTCATTTGCATGTGCAATAGCTCAAAAAGCCTTAACATCTTGACCTGATTCCATCTTTAGCACACAAAAAAGGCCTTATAACCAACATGTTTGAGGAAGAAAATCCTTAAGTTTGATATTTGCATCCGGTATGTGATTTCACATAATAAAATATTGTGGTTCTCCCTTACACCTGATCAGATGGAGCCAAATCTAGCAGATTTTCATCGAATATTTTTGCCAAAACAAACGAATAATCCACACACCCGAACGCTCTTTCTATTTCGCTACATCTCATACACTTAACAAACCATGAATTACTTATCAGCATAGTCAGAAAACACCATCACATTATGCTTCCTTACTTCAAACTTTCAGCACGCAGTCTGAGTGAAACAAATAGAGTTTTTTTATATAAAAGAATTGATTGTGATAGACACATTTTTGTTTAACCCCTCTGTAGCTGGGTGACATAAACTCTCAATGCGGAAGCTAAATCGAGAAGTCTTTTACGCTAAAATCAACCTAAAACTAAATTAGGGCTAAACCTTCAACTTTATTCAATCATAACTAAGAAATAAACTTATACCACCCTCTCCTTATATAAGCCACAACCTTAATCCTCCTACAATATCAAGTCCCTTATCTCTCCAAATTAGAATCTAATTAGACTTTAAAATAAAAGTATCTCTAATAGTTAAGCCATTAATCTTAATAAGCTAAAATAAGAAAACCATCAAAGAGTGGACGACGTGCACTGGGAGATGTTCACATCAAACCCTCCGTATTCGAAAAATTTCAACCACAAAATTAAACCGGGCGTGCTCCTGACAAAGCTCGTACCACCTTCAAAATCATCAAACTCATCTTGCATGCCAAGATCAACAATTCCATACGCCTTAAGCTTTGACCTTCGGATCCTACCTCGAAACTTGCCATATCCAGTTGATGTACCAATTAATGTTGCGACAGTGTTTTCACAACTTCTCCTTAAACCAAAACCTCACAAACGACGTACTCCAAAAATTACTTGTAATTGATCTAATTTTGTTGTCGCTTGACTCGCATAACGAGCTTCAAATTTCTCCCAAGTTGGATCAATAAACGCCGATAAATCTATAAATTAGAATTTTTCTTCTTCTTAAAAGTTGTTGTAATCCCGCTTATGTAGTCATCCGAGTACTCATCATATACTAGGGATAATCCTCTATCATCAAAACATGGTTGGTGAGCGTCACAAACAACATCAAATATCGGAGAGAAATTTTTTACCTCGTAACAAAATAAAAAATAAAAAATTATTGACTGTCACTTCCACCTTTTGGAACGTTCCTTTAATTCTTTCTATCGACGTTTTGATATGCTCAACACGTACTTCAAGACTAGGTGGTCTCCCCATTGGGATTGTACTCGCCATAGAGAAGTTTTTTTTTATTAAACATGAAACGAACAAAAGAATAAAAAATATTCTTTTTTTTACCAGAAATTACTATAGTAGCGACACATAAATCATTGTAGCAGATGCCAAAATCACTGTAGATGTTGCAAAAAATATTATAGCAGACGCAGTACAATGCAACGAATCAAAATCCCAATCTTCAGAACTGTTTCTTAGAATTTCAAATCACAAATCAAGAAAGAATCTGATGTAAACTGATATGCGGAAGCCAATAATCAAGAAGAACACCAGATTAACAAAAAGAATTAGGTTCTTGAGGAACCCTAATTTTATTAATTAGAACTCTTGTTCTGAACAAGACTAACTTAACTGTATTAACTAACTAGAAAACAAATAACCTAGACCTCTAATTTTATAGAACACAATGGGGGTTAGAATTAGGAACCCTAATTCTAATTGAAATAGACTTATACTTAAATTGGAAAACTGCTAATAACCTAGGCTGGGCCTCTCCAACAGACTTTAAGCTAAAGACTAAAATACAAAACATTTAAAACATTAAGTAAACATAGGTGGTACGGTGGGTAGACGATCCTATGAGGGATGCGCCACATCAGAATCGCTCTAAGAAACACCGTAAAAACCCAAGAATTAATCTCTCTCTGATACTAATTTGACGTAAACTTTCAACGTAAACCCAAGAATTAATCTCGCTAAAATTAACCTAAAATTAAATTAGGGTTAAACCTTCAACTTTATTAAATCACAACTAAGAAATAAACTTACACCACCCTCTCCTTATATTGGCCACAACCCTAATTCTCCTACAATAGCAAGTCCTCTACCTCTTCAAATTAGAATATAATTAGTCTTTAAAATAAAAGCATCTTCAATAGTTAATCCCTTAATCTTAATAAGCTAAAATACGAAAACCGTCAACGAGTGGACGACATGCACTAGGAGATGTTCACATCACTAGGGTTCAAAGCAATCGCTTAGGGGGTGTTTATTTTTGCTAGAGGTAAAGCATCTAAGTTGAGTAAGAGCTCTAAGTCAACTTAGAGGTTCAGTCAGAGGGGAGTGTTTCAGTTCTTATTCAATCTCTAAGTCATGATTTTTAGATGATAATCTGCTTGTTTTTTTAGAACACTTAGAGCTAACTTAAAAGCCTAAAATCATAGATTACTGAATTACCCCTCAATACAGATTAGTTATGGTTAAGTTATTGAAACAAAAATAACCTTTGAATATGAGTTATTCAGATTTGGTCCCTCATAAAGACGTGTATTGTGCAGTACTTAAAAGCTTATTATGTGCAACGATATATCATTTATGGCTAGATAAATGAAAATAGTAATCTTTGAAAACAAATGCAAGCATTCCTCTCTTTTCAAACATGGATACACTATGAAACCATAGAAGGGACTGCCAGGGCAAATAGACAAAATGGAAGGGTGGAGAAATTAGAACATTGTACAATATATACATCTCAGAATAGGAAAAGAAAATTAATAAATAGGTCTATGTATCACTGGCATGCAACCACAATCACTAACGAGAATACTATTGATGAACCAGTTTGGCTTCACCTTCAGAAATTTTACGCAGAGGCTTCACCTTTATCTCATCTCAAATAGATTAATGTTATATAATTCAGAAAAATCCCTGGTCTTCTAGTTTTAAAGTTCTAGAAAAGCTCCTGCAGAAGTCCTTGTCAAGAAGTGTATGACCAAAGCCTAATTGAAGTGCAGTGCTTTAAGTTCAGCTTTGGGGAGAATAATAACTATAAATTTGTTCTGCTGGGTTGAGGATCAAAACAAGAAGGTAAATTTATCCATAACCTGTCATGAAGAGGATGTAGAGTTTGGACAAATAATTGGGTTTACCATGTCCAAGTTCATAGTTCCTCCTATTTTTGTGATTTTAATTATGAAATATAAACTGAATCATGCTCTGTACTCTATCAAAGCATTTATCCAAAACTACATTTTTCTCGAACCATGGCTATACTGAATAAATTGGCTACTGTATGTGATTAGATGTCAGCCGCGAAAAATAGTGCATAATTGCTAGCTAATCAAGTGAGATCTTTACACATCTAGTGAGGGGAAAACTTCCCTGAATCAATTTAAGTCATTAAGGTTAGGCAAAATAGGTAATAGAAGAGCGTTCTATTAGGCAAGTTTTTTCTTCCCAGAGTAATCCCTTGAAGCTGTACTAAATGTGCAGGGGACAAGTATAGGCAGGCAAGCATCTAGACCATAATAGTATAGGCAAACATCTAGACCATAACAGTTCTGAAACAGATATAGGCAAGCATCTAGACCATAACAGTATATGCAGGCAGGCAATTAATTTTACTTCACCAAAGATATCACTGGTGCAAAGGTAGATGGACATAGCAAAACAGATGGACAAAACAGATGCTCCAATTTAGATAAAACAGATGGAAACCACAGTTCTCATAACAATTTTCATAAACATAACAGTTCCTATATGCAGTTCTCATAACAGATGGATTAAACATAGCAGTTCTCATAAAATGGGATAAGATATAAACATAACTGTTCTCATAACAGTTTAGCCTGTTAAGCAGTTCCTATATGCAGTTAGACCATAACATATGGACAAAACAGATGGACCATAACCATTAGCAAAACAGTTCCTATATGCAGTTAGACCATAACAGATGAACAAAACAGATGGACCATAACCATTAGCAAAGCAGTTCCTATATGCAGTTAGACCATAACCATTAGCAAAACATAATAGTTCTGTAAACATAACAGTTTTGAAAACATAAGTATTTATCTTGAGATGCCTTGTTTGAACATTGGATGCTGTTGTTTAAATTTTTAGTTGGATGGGATGCTAACAGTAAAGCAAAAGGATGATGGAAGAGAGAGTATATGGCTGCAAAGGTCAAGATTAAAATGGGCAGATGAGAGAACCTGATCAATCCAATATTAAGATATTAAGATATAGAAGAGGCACTGTTTAGCTTGATTGCATAATATCTCCTAAACAATCATAACTAAAGTAATTAAACAATCATAACTAAAGTAACTAAAGTAATGGCTAAAAGGCTGAAGGAGGTAGAACTGGATTGCAGAATTAGGTAGACATGAAACCTTAAGGCATATAACCTTAAGACATAAAATAGAAGGGTACTTGGGTTATTTAACTAACCACCAAAGATATCATATAAAAAAAGATAACATATCAAAAAAGATATCATATTAGATTTAACACTTGGATATTATATCAAAAAAGAGAAGTTCACCAAAAGAGAAGTTCACATCATCACCACCAAAGATACATCATCACCAAAAGATCTACATAACAAAAGAGAAGTTCACCCTGGATAGATCTACATCATCACCAAAATAGAAGTTCACATAACATAAAATAGTCTTTTACCACACAAGCTAAGAAAGAGTTCAAGGCCACATCTATAATACTCACCCAATAAGCATTTTCAAAAACCCAAGACGACACCTTTCATCCAAGTTCAAAAAAATAACCCTGTAATTGAACTAGTCTGCTTCTCCCAACACCTTCAGCACCAAGTAGTAAAAAGATTCCTCTATCTCATTAGTATCCAACATGTTGTCCAAAATATTGATTACCTCAGACTGATAGGCACATCATTTATGGATATATTTATCTCATCCCATGGGTTATCAATTCCACTAGCCTCAAAATCAGCTGTGTCCATGGGGATGTCACCATCAACTATGTGAACAAACTCACTAGTGGGTTGGGTAGTAGGGACATACTTTGAACCTGCTACATAGGCATAGTCTCCTGTAGCAATTGTACCCTCAAGCAGGCCTTTCAACAACTCTCTATTTGCAAGTGAAGTTGTCATAAACTTTTTTGCTTTGGGATATGTCTGTTCAAATTCAATAGTAGAACATAAGTATATATATATATATATATAGATAAACCAAATTCACACAAGTAGAAAAGGCTGTGAAAAAAGAATTACCACCAAAATGTCAGCCCAATATTCTTTTGGCCAGTCAAACATCCCTGAAGCCTCATCATATCCATGACCTGTCCTAGTGGTCAAGGACCTCTACAACATATAGCTCTTCCTCAAGTAGTCCCATTGGTTCTTGAGGTCCTTTTGAGTGAAAGCCTGAAAAAATTATGCGTTCATTTCCTCCATCACTTCTTTCCAAGCAACTGAACTCAGAGAATTCCCCTGCAATCGTTTCTTGTTGACCTGCTTTTGACATTTCTCTATAAAAGCTATCTTTATAATTGGATGCTTCCTAAACATGCGTTTTGCCTTATTTTCATTATCTTCTCCATCAACTTGTGGTGCTTTCTTTCGTCCCATAGCTTCGCAACCAAAATAATTATAAACAACAAATATAGAGAATATATCACTGACTACATTTTAAAAGCATTAGAAACAAGATAAATAATCGATAAACATGTCTAAGGCAAAATAACAGTAAATATGATAACAATAATAAAAATATACTTAATACAATTTATGCATAACTATACTTTTTAGTTCATAACCAATTGCATTTATCTAAAACATCATAATCCTTCAAATTTAACTTCCCAATTTATTTAAGAAAGTTTTCTAGTATTTCAGTCTTGGTCTTTACAATAAGGTCAATTTTGAACTTGTTCTCCAACTCTCCAAAAGTTGTAGAGGTACTAGGGGTAGCACAAGTGGAAGATGATGCATCATCACCCTTGACATCATCAAACCAATTGAAAAATCTATAACCTTTCTCATGTTTGGACTTTGATTGGGGGCAATAATAGAATCTTCTTTTGCTAATTGATGCAGTAATGAGTTTGCATGGACCAACACCATATGAACATATCATATACTCATCCAACCAACACCAAAAGCCACAGTCCCTAGGCGTGATCTGCATAATTGTATATAGGTAATAGACATTTAAGATACTTATATATATATATCTAAGCATTACTTAATTATAATATAAAAAATAAATATTATACCACATAAAGGCATTGACAATATGCCCGATTTGAATTCCTTGTGGTTTTGGAAATCTTTGTTACCCCATTTCCACATATGCAAGTATAAATCACCATTTAACTATAAAGTAGTTGTCTATAAAATAAGTTTATAAATATACAAGTCTTGTGATCTCAATATTACAAGTCCATAAAATATGTCCTAACTAACAAAACAAATTAAAGCATGTCCTAACATAAGATTACTAATTAATTTAGAACATTATTAACATTTTGGGCATTATGAGCTAAAGCTAACTCAGCTGCAATCATGTCTCTCAGAACAATAGATGCTTCCTGCTCAACTGCTTCAAATAAGATAGCATTAGGAAACAACTCCTCATCAACATCTTCATTGTTGTCCCCCCCCCCTCCATATCTGCATTTTCGAACTGACGGAAGAGAACATCATTTCGAGCCACCCTTCTCAAATAGTTGTGGATTGCCATGCATACTATAACAATGTCTCTCTGGGTTGGAAAGTTATAAGAAGGCATTGCTTTCAAAATTAGGAATCTTGCTTTTAATACTCCAAAGCTCCTTTCAATTACATTCTGCAGTTGAGCATGGGCATGATTACAGTGTTCTTGTGGTTTTTTGGTCGACCTCCACGCCTATAATCATTCAACCAATACCTCACACCCCTGAATGGGCACATAAAACCTCTAGTTTGAGCGTATGCAGCATCACATAAGTTGTATAAATCTACAATACCCAAAATAGAATTTATAAGTTTTGTTATTCAAATCAAAACTAAAAACTAGAAGTATCTTTAAGATGAGAAAATGAGTTTACCACGTGAGGGAGGTATTGAGAAATTATTGGCTGGATTTACCAATATTTCACTTAAAACCCTAGCATCATGAGCCACTCCTTCCCATCTAGCTACTACATAAGTGAACATCATGTTAAAATCACATATGGCCATCACATTTTGGAAGCATTCCCCTCCACCTCTTCCCCTATAAGAAGTTTTGTTATCCTCTGCAATGCTTGCACTAATAAGTGTACCATCAATTGCCCCTATAGCTCCTTTGAAAGGCTCATCCCTAAATGTTTTATGATGTGTAATAGGTTCAGGTAGTTGATCAAATTTAGGAGGCACTATCATTTCCTTTTGGAATATCATCATAACATCAAGAACTTTATGAAATATCTTGCTCGTATGAAGCTATGCACCCTGAAAGTGGAAACAAAATCTCAATTCTATTTGGCATCAAAGAAGGCAGGCTACCAGAGGTATGTTTAGGTGTACCACTAATGCAAGGCAGAGTAAAAACATCACATATGAAGTTCATGAGTGTAGGCTAGCAAAAGTACAGTAGATTCCCCTCCCTCCCCAATTTGCAAATTAGGGAGGACAAGGAGTAGAGTACAATAAAAGAAGCAAAAAGTTCATGATCAAAACCAGATCCTAAAATGGCAAAGGATATATGGGCTTAGATTAAAGAACTTAGAATTTCTCATAGATAGAACCTGATGCATCCTTATTGATCAACACTCTTACTTCTTCACACAGTAAATTAATATGTAAAACTGTGAAAGGCACCCATGTATACATACCAAGCTACACTCATACCAGGGAAGGTTGGTCTTAGCAAAGTCTGTGCTAATTACAAATTGTGAAGTATTGTCAGTGTGATTAGGGACATACATATAGAGAGAAGCAATTACAAATTCACAAGTTCAACAAGCAATTACAGATTCAGCAACAATTATAGATTCAACAACAATTATAGATTCAACAGGCAAGTGCTATCAACAACAATTACAGATTCACAGCAATTCACATGATTTAGAGGCAATTAAAGCTTGACTTAAACCCTAAATCAGAATTCACAGCAATTCACAGCAAATCACAAATTGATTGATCAAATCCTCAAATTAGAACTTAAACCCTAGAACAATTCATAACAATTACCTTGAATGAGAGAGAGAGAAAAAAAAAATAGAGAGAGAGAGAGAGAGAGAGAGAGAGAGAGAGAGAGAGAGAGAGAGAGATAATAAAGAATGAAGAGAGTCGTTGAAACTTTGTCAAAACTCTGTAGAAAAGAAGAGGGGGCTCTGTGGAGTGGAGAGTCGTTGGTTTTGGGAGCTCTGTGGAGTGGGGTGGAGCTCTGTGGAGTGGAGAAGGAGGGATTGGATCTCTTCTGTGGAGTGGTCGGTGGGTTGGAGATGGGAGAATGAAGAAAGAAAAAACTTGTGGGTTTTGGTTTTGGAAAGAAAAATGACTAGGGCTAGGGTATAATGGTTTTGAGAGGGGTAAAAAAGAGATAAAAACCAAGTAAGAGTCTCTTATTGGAGTAAGAAAATACTTACTTGAGTAAGATGTTAGAGGCAAAAACAAACGGCTCTAAGTTGAGAGTAAGAGGGGAGTAAGAGGTTTTAAATTGAGTAAGAGCTCTAAGTTAAGTAAGAGCAAAAAACAAATGCCCCCATAATGGCTTTGCCCGGGGTCGGCTCAAGCTATGGACACACAAATTTGTGGCACATGAACTTGCTTCCCGAGTTGTAGACTTGATGCTATAATATATTTTGGGCAGGTCTAATGACTCTGGTTTAAAGCAATTTGTGGGGTTTTGCTCTAAAATCCCCAAAACCCTCTCTCTCATTTGGTTTATAGTTTTGAGTGAAGATGTCGAAGGGATTCGAAGGGTTTGAATGCATGTATGGTCAAGCGAGTGCAGAGTGGGAGAACCCTAACAACAACAATGGTTCTCCTCCAACTCTTCAGCCATTTTTGTTCCATGTTCATGCCATCGATGCTTCACATATCAGAATCCATGTTACCGATTTCCATTCCAACACTTTCGAGGCGGTTCGATCTCTTCCCCAACTCGAAGACTTGGTAATTTCTTTTTTTCAAACATTGATGAATCAAGCTAGGTTTAATATGTTATCTGAGATTCTACTTTGTTGTAGTTGTTATTCTCTAAGGGTATGGTTGAAATTAGTTTTTATCATTTGAAATCCTGGAAATATTTGTCGACAAATACCGTGGAAACTCCAAAATGGTGACCAAATGAGATTATTGCCAATTTGTCATTAAACGGTTAACTGTATGATGGGGATCGTCTAGGTTGGCAGTGGAGTGTGGATTTCTGTGTTGCAGTATTGGTGTCTGTATGCATCGTGAAATAAGCGTATCTTCTCGATGTAATAGTTATCATCTTGAAGCGGATACCTGATATGAGGGCTTTCCATGTGATTAAATTAAGTTTTAGCATTTGAAACTCTAGAAATATTTGCCTAGAAACCTGTGGAAATCCCGAAACGGGGACCAAAATCTCCCCTATAAGATTGAAGTAGAAAACATTATGGTTGAACAAGGAGAAGTACTGTTTGATATGCATGCGTTGTCCGACTGTTTGGGCGTGTTGCCAGCATAAGATCGCCCTATCATGGCGCCGTGTGTACTAACTTAATCTTGTCCAACTCAATATCGCCCACCCTATGCTGTCAGGGGTGCCGCCGGGGCGCCCAATTTTCAACTATCCGCCCCGCCACCCTAGGGCGCTTGAAAGGGCGGGGAGCCTCTCTTAAGGCGTTGGGGCGCCCTGGGTTTTTTTTTTAATTTTTTTTTTTTTAATTCTAGTTTTTCCAAATGATTTGGCTTAATAATAAATAAATAAAAAACAAAAAAAACATAGAATTTCTAAATCATTTGGCATTTTCAAACAATAAATAAATAAAAATAAAGCAAATCCTCAATTCCTCATTAACTCTTTCTCTCTCTCTCTCTCTAGTACGCAGATCTCTCCAAAAGACCCAAGTTCAATAAAAAAACTGCCTTTCTTTGATTACAAATTGTCTGCAGGTCTCTCTCTAGTACGCAAGTCTCTCTACCAGACCCAAGTTTTAAAAAATAATAATACATTGAGTCATGTTTGAATTAAATAATACATTACAAATTTACATTGACATGTTATACACATAGTGTTTCGGCTCCACCTCCCGCCTAGCGCTCCGCCCCTCCCCTGACAGCATAGCGCCCACCAAATGTCGGTGGATGTCTGGGTGGGTAGCGAAATGTAGATTTTCGTGTTGGTACCCCTCATGAGATAAATGTCTTTTCTCGAGGGTAATAAGTATTATTTGAAAGTGGATTAACCGATGCGAAGACGTTTTTATCATTATTTTAGTTTATAAAATTGCAGTCTTTAATAAAAACAAATCATCTAGAATATCAGAAGAACGTAATTCTAAACATTAATCTGCCAAAAGAAATATGTTCCAAACGTTCAGTTCTCCGCCAGCCAAACAACAAAGAAACATAACCAGCAATAAAACTGAGATCGAAACTCGACGAAGCGACAAACACAGCTACCTAATACTTGACAGAGGTGAGAATGTCTAGCTGCGAACCAAGTTGCTCCTCGGCAGCCTTCTCAGCCTTCAATCTCAGCTTGGTGAGCTGCTTTTTCCTTTCATATGTCGCTTGAGCTCTTTCTTTCCTCTTTGCCTCCAGATCCTTAGTAGTGTCATCTTGCTTCCATCCAACCTCTAAAGAAAGCTTACCCAACAAAGAGTATTTGTGTTCTCAAAGCCTTGAGAGCATCAGGAATGACCATTCTCTTAACCTTGTCACAGGGAGGTGTAACATCCTCATAGACCTTCAAACGGGCAAGTGCTGCAGCTCCCCTCTTTGTCTTGTGGGGGATCATTCCTCGGATGGTCCTCCAGAGGATCTTAGCGGGAGCACGAAATGAAACCCTGATCCGGAAACCATTTTAGTTCTCTCTCGGCCTCTCTTAGAGCAGTTCTTATAGAAATCCGATGCGAAGACTTTGCATGTGGTTGTGTTACATATTTTGGCTGTCGTGTTGTATTGCTTGTAATTCCCGACTGTAGGAAGGTGAGGTTTGAGGATTTAGTCGTGAGATGGAGGTTTCTAGCCATTTTGAATCCCGTTCAAGCTCTTGTTTTCCCTGTCTTTTACGTGATCTTTGAATGTTTTACTTTTGCCCTCCAGTTGTATCACACTTTCTATTGCGGGAAGCCTCTTTAGAGTGGTTCTAATTTTCCAATAAATTTTGCATTCTGAAAAGGCATTTTGTTGTCCAAAGCTCTTTATATTGCAGTATTTATGCTGAGAGATCAATATATTGTATACTGGAAGATCACGTTTGATAAATTATCTTCAGTTGTCCATTTATCAAGAGATCAATATATGTTTACATTATGTTGTTTTTTGTTGTGCAGAGAGATGATATTGGGGTTGGTGGGTCATGGTCTGAATTTGTTGATTATCTCATAGCATCAATGAAATCCGTCGACGTAAAGCTTCTTTTGGGTTCTCCTATAGCATCTTCCAAATTGGCAGGTGATAATGGTGAGTGATCATCATCATTCTTGTTTGGTGTATAATACATTGTAATGCAACATTTGCTTTGAGTGCATCGAAGATAATGTCTGTGTACAATAGTGACATAAACTGTATTATGTACTTCACTTGGTACTTGCCTTGTAGTTTCTGTACTTTTGATGAAAGCAGCATCTAATAAAACCAGAGCTCAAGAAGATTTACTTGAAAGGATAAATGAACATATAAAAAAAAAAAAGGTAACAAAAGCACAAAGTCGTAAGGCTCCCCACTAGGATCAGCTTCAACTCAATCAACATGATATCATTCCATCTAAACAGAAATCTTTGGAAAAGGGTTAATGTTTTATATAGCAGTTTTCATAAAATAATGGCTGCCGGCAGAATTATGAAGTTGAAAAAATATCATGATTTTTAGGGTCTTGCTCTGATAGTTGGAGTTGTAACGCTGCTTAAAAACGTTAGGGGTAACAATAATGTGGAAGCTCGACAATGTTTTTCTGCCGTTTCAGCTAAGTTAGCCCATTTGAGAGACCTTTTTTGTCTTTTTAGAATTTTGCAACACCAGTTGAGATGATTTTGTAGCTTTTATTGGAAAAGTAAATCTAAATTAATTTTCCAACTTTAGGTTTATATGTTACCTTGTAAAACAGGCTTACGATATAATTGTTATTTAAGATGTAAGTTATGCCTAGAGGACATAGATGCACATTATTTACTTATTGTTTTGGTCTAGAAGGGTTGAAAGCTGCTAGATTCTTACATAATTGTGACGTGTTAACATCTGAATATATTTGGATATTGAAATCTAAATGCATGTAGTTTAATCCATCACATTATCTTAGTGTACTTTTATCGTTTCGTCTCATAGTTTGGTACAGTATAATGATAACAACTTTGGGAAGCTGTCTTATATGTGTGTTGTTTCTACTTTATATTTCAGATACACAATTCGCGAAATTGATTGCCCAGAAATCCAAGGGAATGCCTCTCATTTCTATCAATCTCGACAAACTTACAAACATACCTGCCAATGATGCCATGTCTGATCTTTCTTTGGAGCTCTTTAAAGCTTTCACAAGCAAGCGCGATTTAGTTGTAAAAGGTTGTCCCATAAGTAACCCTGCTTATATTCTTTTCTGCATATTTAAGTCAAAACATAATTTTGACATATTATATTCGTTCCGTGACAATGCTCTCTAAATTATTAAGGTCCTTGTATGGTAGGATGCTCTTGGGATTCCTTTTCTTTTTCATTTTTTTTTGCCGTTTGAAGTTTCTTGTTCCACTATTTTATTTAAGATGGCTGAGAGACATATAGTTCTCCCTCTCAAAATTTTACTAAGTACCTCTGACTTTCATTAATTGAATGGAATCAATCATGTACTTTAGTTGAAATATAGAAAGATTTTTCTTATTGTGAAAAGGAGAACCAGAAATTAAAACCATCCAAGCGAACAATGTAATTAGGAGATCTTTATAGAAAATTAGAAACACATTTTTCTTTCCAGCAATACTCATTTATTAGGAACCAACTGAACAAATGGCATAAATGATTGACTTCATTCTTACAAATTAAATTGAGATCCTACTCAATCTTCACAGCATCTTCAGAACTGACTTCTGAGGTATCTATTGTGACGGTTAACTACACACAAACTATTCCCATACACCCAAGTATTAAAAATACCCATAAAGATATTTAGGGAGGGGTTTTCCAGGCCACCGAGTTCTTCCTGTCAAAATGTTACTAAGTACCTCTGACTTTCATTAATTGAATGGAACCAACCATGTACTGCCAACCATGTACTGTAGTCGAAATATAGAAATAATTTTTTTATTGTGAAAAGGAGAACCAGAAATTTAAAACCATCCAAGCGAACAATGTAATCCGAGGATCTTTATAGAAAATTAGAAACACGTTTTTCTTTCCAGCAATACTCATTTATTAGGAACCAATGGAGCAAATGGCATAAATGATTGACTTCATTCTTCACAGCATCTTCAGAACTGACTTCTGAGGTATCTACTGTAATTGTAACGGTTAACATACACACAAACTATCACCCAAGTATTAAAAACGCCCATAAAGATATGTAGGGAGGGTTTTTTCAGGCCACCAAAGGTGGAATTTCTCAATATCTGCTTTTGAGTTTCAGATCATACAACCAATGAAGGGATGCCATGTCTTCCGATCCAATAAAAAATGATAACCGCATACAACTCCCATTGTGTTCGAATATGTAGGAGAAAGTGAAATCTTCGTCCCTCTTTAGAACTTTTTCGCACTTACCAAAACTCATAGTGAACCTTGCACGCATAAGTGGCTCTTTACTGATTTCAAACAATTACCAAACTCTCTACAAACCTTGTACTAGGTATTTAGGTATTACCACACATGCCCTAAACGCTGACCGCACATGATATACTCTGACGTCATGTGTGCCCTTAAGGACCAACCAATAAAGTAAGATTTGGCTAGAGAAGAAAGTGAGAAGATTTATTGAAAAAGAAAGATAAATTGTGGCAGGGAAAGTTAAATTTTCATTTGCTATTATTATTTTGGACATTTTAACTACAAGTTTGGAGATTGTATCTGACCCCTGTCAGATACCAATTCTTGCCTCCTGCACTTACTGCCTCCTTTGATTGAGTTCCTTGTTGATATTTCTCGTGCTAAATTTCATTATGATGCCCGAGAATAGTCATTTAGAACATCTATTTGCACTGCATTATCTTCTGTATTTTGTTTTTTCTTTGTGGGATACTCTTTGTGCTGCATCCCTTGATTTGTAGGCAGCATAAGAGCATCTTTTCATTTCGCGTGTACTAAAATCTGTTCCTTGTTTTTTGTATGCGTGCAGAACAAGAGCGTTGCTATCATTTAACTAGAAGTTTATCCGCTGAAGAGGTGTAGTGCACTGTGACATACTGTCACCAAATATTTCTGCATCACTAGACATTAAAAGGAAAAAGCATCAAAGATATATATTTTTGTTTCACACATCTCATATAAGTAATAATTAGTTAATAGTTATACAAATTTATTTTTTGAAATTTATAAATTACTCGAATACCAGTAACTAGACATTATGAAAGCTTGTGATGTTCGATTGTAGGCATATATGATCTCAGTCACTTGTATAATCCATTGCGTATATCTTATGTTAGGAATATTACTTTTCTGCCTTTATTTTTAGTCCTTCTACATGTTGTCCCCACGTACATTTTAGTGGGACTCGTTTATAGGGTTGCAACCTCTTTAAGATTTTACGAGTGAGTGGAGTGGAGGAGAGAGATGCGAAGCCTAGTGTGGTTCTCAAGGTAAAGAAATAGACATTTCTGACTTCTGACAAGCCTCATGTACAAAAGTGAAAACCTCTTAGCTAAGTTAAATGTCTAAATATTCTCAAAAAAGAAAATTGCCATAACAATATCACAATATCTACTGATGCTCAAATACATTCTATTACAGGTAAGATAAATGATTGTTGGCCACTGTTACTTGTTTTATTTTCGTAACGATTTCAATTTCATGAGATTTTGAAGTGGCAGATATCTACAGTGGAGTCGGCACTTTTATTGCTTAGTTTTTACTGCCACTGTCTACAAAGTTTATGGTTAATCATAGTTTGATGAGGGAGAATTGCTATATTTGCTAAAATGTTACATTAAGAGTCCAATGCCGCGACTTGTTTTCTCCAATCAGGAAAAGAGCAGAACTCTCCAACACCAACTTGATGCAGCTTTATTTTCAAAAAGACAAAAAGTGCAAAAGTCTAGTGCACCAATTATGATTAACTTGGATTCTGACTCAGTTACTGATGCCATCGATTCCGCAGGTTAGTGATTGTTTTCATTTTCATGATATCTTTATTCTATTTGTTAAGATAGCTTGTGGGATTTTGTGAATCATGGAATTTTTCTTGTCTTCTTTCAAAAAAAATAAAAAAATTGGGATCTTGACTGCAGAATATGTTTTCAGGAGTTCTGACATGAAGTAAGAGGCTAAGAGATAAAAGACTAAGAAATATAATGACAAATAATAGTTTTTCTATGATTTTTGAAGTTGTAGGAGGCGCCTAGATGCTCAACTCTAGTACCTACCAAATGAATGATATGTATATAATGCATGCAACTGATAATTACCATCTGTCGTTTTCTATTCCGAGAAAACCAGTTTCGTTAAGTTCAAATGTATCTGAATAGTGGCAGAATTATGTGATTAACATAAGCAGTACAAAATAAGCATTAAGTAGAAGATGATTTTTGTAGAAAAAAGTGAATTTTTCTTTGATGCCAAATAAAAAATACACATGCATAGGAAGATAGAGAGTTTTCAACGGAGCCAAAATTATTATAAGACATGATGATATGAATCCTTATATATTTCGTTTAGATCACCTTGAATGACAAGTTTTTTTGTATGGAATAAAGTGAAACAATGTAGCAGATTTCTTCAGATGGACCCATATCTGTATATTTTTATTTTATTGCTAATTTAGGGTTGTCTCTCGTAAATCTCAACATCTGTTGCATCTACATTTGGTCGAAAAAAGAGTAGGCAAACAAATACGTGTCTAACCACCCTTTCATTTCAATGAGATGTTATTACTGGAACTATTAATGAGTTTGAAAATGTTTTCCATTTTGTTGAGGTGGGCTGTATATGTCACTTTCTTTAAAATAGAATACAGTCAATAATATAGTTCTAGGTAATAATTTTATGTTAGCTGTCGACATTTTGTTGAGTATTTTAAAGCTCCTCCGTGACAACTGACAACATTAAGATGCCTTATCTTCTATTGCAGGGAAACCGTCCACCCAAGAACCTCTTTCAACAAAAGCTGGTAACCGAGTTGTTCCTGCATATCGCAGGTACTGCCTATTATTCATTCTAAACAGCCTCATATCTCCGTTCTTCCCATTTCCTGAAAAACTATAAGTTTTTTATAAATAAAATTAAAAGAAACTAGATAATTTGTATTATTGCTTGATATATACTTTAGTTATTAAAAGTATGTTTGATAATTTGCGACAAACTTGAAATTTATCTGTGTTAAAACAACACATACCGAGTGATGTTCTGAGATATCATAATCTGGATGGATGATCCTTGATTCTGCCTGATAGTTCTCATCTTTTTGGCAGGGCTAAAGTCAGAGGAGCCATTTTGGAGGATAGTGGCGACGACGAAGGTATCATGTAGTAGTTGGGTATTCTGAAGTTGTTCTCATTGAAATGCAGCATAATTCATGGATGCATATATCCTAGTTATTCACGAATTGAGTGCAGTTAAAATTTGTAGTCTTACTAAGAGATTGACTTTTCATAGAGAGAATGATGAACATATAAAAAAAGAAATAGGAAAAAAGAAAAGCCTGGAGTGGTCTCTTTAGACGATTACTTGTATGTAGCGCATGCATCCTTCCAGCAGATTAGCTAATGTCCAACATATTAGAGCACATGTAGTGTATATTCTCTTTTGTGAAGTTGGTTGATGTCATTCACTCCGGATTACATTTGCCTGGTTGTAAACCGAAAATTTTAATACATTGAAGTTCACCCATTTTGATCTGTTTCCATTTCATTTATTAGTTGATAAAATACTGACAATTTATTTGTGTCTTAAGAATGATACAGGCAGGTCTATGAAAATATTAATTTTTGTATATGTAATCAGTAGAATCAGAAACTTCAGATTTAATGGGAGGACGGTCTCCATGCCGAAGAGATCATCTTCACCCCGGGAGACATATCTGTAGAGTGTAGAGTATGGCACAATGAACAAGTGTTAAATCACAAATAAGTTGAACACAATCACCAGGTTGGAAAATGACGTTATTTTGCCATCTATGGTAGATTAGCTACCGCATAGCCACCCAGTTAAGAAAATTCTCAAGTTGCACAAAGTCAAGCATTGTAGTTTGTCTTAGGGGAATGCCAGTATCTCGATTGATGATCTGCTCTCCCAAAAACTAGTCGGTTATAGTTTCTTAAAACATAATACAGGAAGTGAATGCTAAAAATTAGTACTAGACATTACTCACTTCTACATGCCTTACCTTAACTTACTAAGCGTACCAGTTGCTTCCAAGGTGACCCTCCTGTCGAGATATCGTTTTAAGACCCTCTCTTTCCGTGCTGGACTCCGCTTGCATTTTTCTGTTGCACCCAGCCTGACCTGCCTACTTCTTTTTGGCACTACTTATCAGTACTTTGCCTTGGTCTAAACGGCCTTCCTGGCCTGGCTCAATCTGAATTATTACTTTAGTTGTCTTATTAGTTATATGGCTATGATTCAATTGGCCATTCTATGGCAATACATGTTAGTTTAAGCCACAATAAATGTACTACCATTACTTAGAGTATCTCCTAAAGTGCCTCACTGACTTGGTTGAAAAAAAGTCAAATCCAAGTCATTGAGGTTCTATTTTTTCTAACAGTACCTCACTTGTTTTTTTTAATAGGCGCCTAACTTTTGGGCGCCCGTTTCATTTTTTTTGAAAATATGTGCCCGATTTGATTTGATTTGATTTTTTTTAAAACACTTGGGCACCCAATTGCAACATAAGAAAGCAAGATTGAGTCTTGCAAGCTTTTTGAGTTGAAAATTCAAGCGAGTGAGGTACTATCGGAGCAAAAAAAAATCCTATGTGGCACCTTGGAATCCAAGTTAGTGAGGCACTTTAAGAGATGCTCTTACACACATTATAGCACCGTCTTAGTTGTTAATTACGTTGAAATAATAGTACAACTGATATTAAAATATACTAGGCAAATTACAATACTTCCATGTCCTTAGCTCATGTTTTATGCTAAACTGAATATACACATTCCGCTCAAATTAAAAAGCGTATAAAACAACAAGAACGCTCGAAAGCTGGAATATACAAATGATGTGCTGAAAACTTCTCCTGATTGAATCTCTCTTAGGCTTTTCTTGCAGTCCTTCGTCAGATCTTCTCTCGCACACTATCACTCACGTGTCTTGAGAACTCTTACGCTAAGTCGCATTCATCATTCTGTCTTTCTCTCCTTTTGGTTTTGGTTTTCTTGGTGTAGAAGAAGGACAAACAATTAGGATAGTTATTACGCATGTTCCTGCAACAATACATGTATCAAGTTAATTGCCAATCTACAAAATCATTAACCAAACTTTGGAAATATGTAAAAGCCGGGGAGGACAGACATAAGCACCTAACAGTCAAATTTAAGGTCTTACATCTTGATTTGGGGTTCCAGTCATGTCTATATTTTTTGTTTGTTTAAGGCTTGCAGTTTTAGGGTTTTGATATCTTCAGTTCAGGTATGCCCAACAATACATGGTTACTATCTCAGAAGTAATGAAACTAGTAAATTTATTTTAGCATCTCCAATGGCATAGTAACAGAGATCTTGATTTAATCTTCCCAAATCCTAAAAACTGCTCAGATGAAAATAGTATTTTGGAGTTTTTAGGATACTATTGATTGTACTGTTAGTCCTATATGGAGGGGGAAAATATTTACCTGCTGCTATTGCTATTGCTATTGCTATTGCTGCTGCTAGTGCTCCCACCAATGCTGGTTGGTCTATCATTTTCATTCTCCTCTGTAACTGAGGACCTTTTCTTCCACCATTCTTTATCAGCACCACCCTTCTCTCCCTCTCTTACTGATGGCCGTGGTGATACTTTACCTGTCTGCAAGCTTTTCTCCTTTTGTCTCAAGGAAATCGGCAAAAACATCTTTAGAAGAACAGGTCCATTATTCATGCTTTTACTTGGCAACATCTGCGATTTACTTTTATTGGCCTTGTTTACTTTTCTATTTTTCTTCTGGGTCGGTGTGTCTGCGTGTTGAGCAAGTATTTGTTCAACTTCTTGTAACTTTGGCTTCTCCACTAGATCTCTTAAAGAAAGCTCATAACAAGACTCTGGCATGTGTTTCACCATCTCCATAAGCTCTTGTCTACCTCTGGCAATTGCTTGTGTTCGCGATGCTGGTGAAAGGTTATTATAGTTGTTATGGCGCTGTACTGCAGTTGTATCCCTGGCTGGAGGGCTTGTACTTTTCCATAGCGGTGGTGAAGTAACGCCTGGTCCTCCATCTTCCCCACGAGGTCTAAACTCAATTGGATCGCCGTAGTTGTTATAGTTTGGAATCCTTCTCCTAGTGTGAGTGCCATAGTTCATGGTGCTCGCTTTTGATCTATTGGAGTTGTTGTTTATTCTTCTGACAGGCTGAGACGGATAAACATGGTCTTTCTCTAGTCCATGCTGGAGATCGATAGTGGGTTGGGGAGACATGGGAGTGAATATTTCTACACTACGAAAGGAAATTCTTTGTCATTTCCCTTGCAATGTATAATGAAGGCTCCATGGGTTTGCCAATAAAGTCAAGGATTTCTAGATGAAGTTGTAGTTGTAAATGAAAGGATGATGACTCCATACTTTTGCTTCTAGAGAGGTTGACTGTGGGGTCATCTTTGTCCATTTTATACTCTTGGAAAACCTGTTTTATTTGAATCAGAAGAGGAAAGCTAAGTCATGCCACTATATTTTTCTTTTCACCAAAATCTCTGCTTCCTTGGTGGTCAAGTCTTGGATCTCCTTCACTAGCAGATCAGTCTTGTTAAGCTAAGCTCGCAATTCCTCTGTGCTTTGCTCTCATAGTAAAATATCACTGCCTATATGTTTCAGTTGGTTTGATACCAAGTATCAAGTAATCAACTAATCTGTGAGATGGCTGTCTTCTACTAGTGGGTGTTAAGGGAAATAGTTATGCCTAGGCTAATTATTCATATCTACTACTTAAATCCAAGTTGTATACCTTGTTGAGATTTTCAGGATTTGTTTGTCACCTTTTTTACCGATGTTAATAAGAAACGGCCATTTGAGTGCAGACTGGTTAGCTTCAAACTGTAAACCTAACACCCTCCGTGAGGATCTAGTTGTAATTATGGAAAGGGATGCTAATGGTGACTGGTACATTATATGAAAACTGGCCATACCATAACCCCCCAGCTTGCTTTTGCAAAAAAAGAAAAGGAAAGGCCATTTCCTTTGCTAGTGGGTGAGTGTGCGTGTGTGCAGGCATACGTTTAACACCTTCTACTTCTAGTAGATGTAACTTAATCCATTTTGCTCTAGCAATTGAGGAGTTTTTACCTTTAGAAAGGGGCACTACAACCTTGTGGGTTTGTTTTTGATAGTTGAGACTTGAGATGATTATAGATAACACAGGGTAGAGGTGATTCTGAATTTTATTTTTTATCAACTCCCACTAATCCCCCACCGTTGGAACGTCTATTTCACGATTTTTTTGTACCTAAACTCCTACACGGCTGGATATGCTCTAAAGAAAAATTATCACATTTCTTTGGTGGTCTTCTGGAAGAAAAGTCTCCAAACAAATTAGTGATCTGTAATTGCCTAGTCACAAATCCCGCAACCAAATTACACTTGTCAAAAACCTAAAGCTATCACCATAAGAATATACCGACTTCCAATTGTGCTAAGAAATATTTGCCTGATTGCGAAATGCCTTGACACCTTTCGTCAAACGATTACCAAGTGGACGGCAACGTGGTCGTCCTCATGGCTCATCCATGACATATATGTCTCTGGAAATCTGGAGTCAATATCAAATGTTGCTTCGGATCGTTGCTAACCATTATGTTATTAGGTGATTGAAAGCAGTTGGCTTAGTGTTTCCATCTCCACCGGTTAATTGCTATCATTGTTAGGTTTGTGACGATGCATGAATGCAACAACACAATCTAAATTGTTATCATTGTTAGGTTTGTGACTATGCATGAATGTGACAACACAATCTAAACGACTATTTTTTATTATATGGAGCCAATGTCCCATTTCAAGACCTTAAGGGAATAAAGGGTTTAAACAAACAAGTGAAACACGAAACTAGTTTAGATCTCTAGCCGACCGACCATAAATAAATACAATTCATGACAATGTTCCCATTGCATAACTATAAGAGTGAATTTGATATAACCCTCCAAGTTTCTTGGCCAATTAGCGATTGACCCCTTGATTCTTCACTTATTTGTATTTGAGTCCCCCTTCCTCCTACCTCTTGTTGCACGCGTTTTCTATAAGGGTATAATAGGGTTTGAATAAGTGAAGAACCAAGGAATCAATCGCTAATTGGCCAAAAAACTTTGGGGGCTATATCAAATTTGCTCTAATTATAATTATAAGGGGGTAGGACAATATCTTTTATTATGCGCAATCCATTATTTATTTTTGGTGGCACCATGAGTTTCTCCAAACTTATTATACAAATCATTTTGAATACGCAAAAATTGAAGACATAAACATAATCCGTTGTGTTAATTATAAAATGTATGTTCTCGAAACTTCCTGGCTTAAGGAGCATATTAATTCAATTTTTGTCGCAGTGGGTTTAAACTAAATGAAGTTGAATCACATAACCAAGTCTTTAGTGTACGATTAGGACATGGTTGAGGTAGGATTTCATGCCACATACAAATCTTCTAGACGCTTACTCGAGCATATCTCATGCTTTACATGTTTCTTTCTTTTCTCATATAGAAAAAACAACAACAAATGAACTAGATTGATGTTTATGGGCTTTATCGACCTTTTCTATTTTCAACGGGAGTTTGGGATGGCTCGGCCAACCATACCAGTAATCGCTATTTTGAACTTTTTGCAGGAGTTAACTTAATTAGGATCATAATCTGTCTTCATGATATACTTAAAACTCAAGTTTTAGGCCAATTTGAGACAGCCTCATAACAATATCCAAATTCATGATAACAAAAAGGGGCTTAACCCATTCTCCTATGAAACCCAATTCAGAAGGTATGTCCGAGTTGCTGAAGATACAAGTTTGAAAGCATTTATTTGGCTAAATAATCTAATTGATGGACCGATCACTGATGGTTTGTTAATTGGTCCTTCCATCAATAGCAAAACTAATAGACTGCCCAAGGCACTGAATACAGTAATCCTTTGCTGAGGAATTTGGGTATTCATTTCACGCTAAAACTCCAGTGCCAAACACGTATAGGAAGCACCAGTTGGAACGTAAAAAGACACAACAGGTATATGAAAATGTAAGAAACTGAAATGAAATGACAGGCTTCATATAATTTTGACTATAACATATAACATATAACAACAAACAACTCATAATCATCTCTCAAAGGCTTTGCAATCAAGAAAAACTCAGAAATGCAAAAATGAGATGATTGATTACCCAAGGCAAGGAGGAGGGCATACTTTTGGCAAACCTCACATCCAAGACCGTGCAATTAGTGAAAACAAAATAAAAGAAATATATGAATATTCACATAATCACGCAATTAGATGATCGTTCTAATCAAAGCTTGACGAACGACTCCATCTTCCCTGTAAATAATCTTCCAATGAAACACTTTGGTCAACGCTACTTATTGAGACTGAATCGTCTTCTATGTCAAGTAATGCAAGGTTAAGATGGGATTGGATGTTAGGAGGTGGAAATGATTCATCGTCGAATTCTTCCGAGGCACTTATGTGTTGCTTTGCCCACTTGGTTACTTCTAAATCACCTTGTAGGAGCTTTAAGACCTGTGACAAATGAGAAGATGCGGTAAGATCAATGATTTGCACAACGTGCCCGTGAAATTAGATTACATAATCATGCCAACAGGGTTTGTTTCCTAAAACTTAAAGCATGGTTGGAGCTTCTTCGGAGTTTTAAAATTGTTATTTTGCCCTACAAAGTACAAACCTCTAAATTTTACTACTTTTTTTTTCTTCTTAGAACAATATTTTGCCCCAAAACTGAAGAACTAATGATAAAGGACCCAACAAAGTTTGTGGAATATCTTTCAAGGAAAATGCAGCCTTTCAAGAATATCATATCATAATATATGTTCTGTCCAGATTATCGGAATATTTTCATTCCAGCATCTAAAAACAGAAAACCAACAGTTCAAAATTCAAGTTTATTTAGATTCATTGAGGGTTTTCCAACATGTTTTGAAGAATTAAAGGCATTCTTGGAGGAATATAGGCATTACAGTTATAGATATTAGCTCCCTCTTACATGTTTTCTTTTCAAACATGTCAATAGGGAATGTACAAGAATATCTGATGATTATGTAGTGGTACATGCACTCAAGCTTGTTACTGTTGATTTGGACAGGATGGTTGTTCAAGCCTTTGGGGGCTATTTATTTTTCTAGCCCTGGTTGCTGTACAATTTTTTATTGCCATAATAGGTTTATCTGAATATTACATTGTCCATGGTGCAGATACAAAAATAGGAAAAAAATTACTAGTCTCAGGTTTGACATTGGGCGGCGCTAAACACACGAAATTTGAGTTTTTCAGTATGTAAATACATCTAAGATTTTCCCAAAAGGATAGGTGACTTACTTTAGAAGTTCAAATAGTAAAAAAGGTCACAAGATAATTGACATAATACCCTTGTCTGTATCCATGTATCTTGTTTTGGGGAATGCGGAATCTTATTCCATTTGTCAAACTAGTGTCCATACGCATCTTTGGGTATCAATGCATTATAGCTTTAAACAATATTTTTTTCATCAACACCTAAATATGATATAAAACAAAAGCAGAATAAGAAATGGCTTACGAGATTCATTCTAGGCCGAGATCGAGGTGCACGTCTTATACACATGCTAGCAGCCAAAACCATCCTTTCCATTTGATCATTATCACAATTACTAGCCAAGATTGGATCCAACAACTGCACAGCTTTCCCACCATTTAGAATTGGTCTTGCCTGCCATTGCCATCATCTTTTGTTAGTTCAACAAGTAACCTTAGTAAAAGTTTGAGATCTCTAGTTATGAAAAAAAAACATGGAGGTTTAATGGTGTTTGGCCGTTTGCTGCAATCCATGTTCCACCACATGAATAATTTGGGTTTTCATGTGTGACTGATGACACTGAATCATAATCACACTAGACAAAGTTTATTTTACTTTTCTCTGGCAAAATGTAAATAGACCTCTAAGTAGGAAGACTTACCCACATAACAAGGCTCTCTTGGCCCTTTGGATACTCATTGCTGATAGGTTTCCTTCCCGAAAGAAGCTCAAGGAGTACGACCCCAAATGCATACACATCAATTTTTTCATTTACTTTTCCATACATGAAGTACTCTGGAGCCAAGTATCTGTCATAAGAAAGATAACTTTTTGTTACCAACTTATTCTATAATTAGTCAATATGGAGAAAATTACAGGAAGAGTAAAGACAAGAACCCAAAAGTTCCCGCAACATCAGAGCATGTTATATGGGATGATGAAGCCGAAGCCCACTGAGCGAGTCCAAAATCTGAAAGCTGAAAGTACAAACAAGATTTATATGAGCATAGAGATTCCTATAGAAAAGACACTTAGACCTTAAATATTAGAGATGTGGTAGGGAATAAACAAATGCGACACCTGAGGCTCAAAATCATCAGAGAGAAGAATATTTGACGATTTAATGTCCCTATGTATTACAGGTTGGGCATTGCCGCTATGTAAATAATCGAGCGCCTCTGCCACACCCAGAGCTACTTTGAATCTCTCCCCCCAACTAAAAGAGAGATCGTTGTTCTTTTTACCTAATTTAGCACACAGATGACAAAAAAAATCAGTAAACCATTGGAAGTAAAGAAAAGAAAATGGTAACTAATCGGAGAACACAATCATTTTGATAATTATTTATATACCTTGAAGGTTCTCTTCCAGGCTTCCTCTTGATAAAAGATCGTAAACCAACATAAGATTATTGTTTTCGAAGCAGAATCCAATGAGGGAAATGATGTTATTATGATGTAAAGAAGTAGTGATTTCAATTTCCAAAACAAACTCCTCCACCATGTCTTCAGACGGCTTCAAGATTTTCACCGCCAATTCTTTACCGTCAGGGAGACATCCTCTATAAACCCGACTACATCCTCCTTTCCCAATCAAATTATCTGTAATCAGAAGGAGGCTAGTTCAATTAACCCCAATTTTTTTAACCACTTTCTCAAAACAATATAGGGTATTCATTTGAAGAAGACATTTCGTATGATTTAGTGATTTGATGAAGATGCCTAAATGCTGTTTTCAGCGACAAATCACAATTGAAAATGCCATTTTTTTGGCGAAAATAACATCTGAAGTTTCTGAAAAACTACAGTTTCATTTTTTGTTATCCACTATTATCAGATTTTGCTTTAAAGACAAATATATATTATACTAATAATATGTACCAAATATAAAGTGAGGCAGAAACTAACCAGGCATGAAGTTAGATGTAGCAGACATGAGCTCTTGGTAACTGAAAAGTCTGCAAGAGGACGAGTACTTCTCATGAAGGTGTTCTAATTCTTCTGGGAGTCTTTTTAATCCGTGTTCAGGAGATGAAGGTGGGGAGGTAGTAGTGATCCCTACTGGAACAATTGCACCAGTTTTTCCATCCAATTTAGGAGATGAAGGTGGGGAGGTAGTAGTGATCCTTATTGAAACAATAGCACCGCTTTCTTCATCCAATTTAGGTGATGAAGGGGGGGAGGTAGTAGTGATCCCTACTGGAACAATCGCACCACTCTCTCCATCCAATTTAGGAGATGGAAAGTTACAAATGATTCTTTTTTGATCAGGATGGACAAGCGCAGACGAAGAACACCTACTAGGAAGTTGCAATGCCCACTGAACTACAGAGATCTTCTTAAATGACGATTTCTCCACGGTCTGAAGTGGTAAAAATGCTTGGCGGAGGAGTGGCCAACCTGGTCTCAACTCGGACGAATTTCTAATTAAGATGGAGCTCGAGCTTGACACACCCTCTTCATTCCGTAGAGGTACTAAAGCCAATGAATTGTCCTCGCCACCATTCCAAGAGGACTCATTGCCAGATTTAGCGCAATGGGTTTTGGATAAAACAGAGTCTGGCGCGTAAACGGAACAGTTCGGCCCAGATTTTAGTAACTTCACACCTGAACTTGATAGTCTCGAGTTCTTGCTCAATGTTCGGGAAATCACATGGAGTAGATTCTTAGGCTGCCAATGGTGATCATCTGCTCCTAAAACAATAAAAAAACCAATATTAGCAATCCGACACAATTCAAATTCATCACAGCACACCCTAGTCAGCAATCCGACACAATTCAAATTCATCAGAGCACACACTTAAGATGTAGAAAAAAAACATTACCCCTGCCTGACGTTATTACCTATAACATACACAGTTATCACTTACTACAAGTTATTAAGAAGAACACTACAGTTTTATGAAGACATACAACCTTTTTTGGAGTTTTACTTATGGGTGATTTTCGACTTTTTGTTTACTACAGGTGACAAAATCAGTAACCAATGCATACTATATTTTAAAAAACTATATACATGAGAATATCCCTATAGTATAATATATTAAATTCTATACTCAATTGTAGCTTTTCTAAGTTTGAATGATCTCTTCGATGCCAAATCCAAATTACGCCCGGACAAATTGCTATTGAGGATTAGATAACAAAGTGTATACACGAGAGAATTCTCATAATAACATAATCTTTTCAAATTTATACTTTGGTTTTATACTTCATTTATGACTTTTCGTGACTATTTGAAGAAAAATTTAAAATCTGAAATCTGAAATAAGGAGAATTCTCCGCATGCTGATTTCCTAATAACCAAAATAGAAACAGATTCATGAAATAAAAAACCAACCTCTTGATCCAATGTTCTTCACCCCATTTGTTTCTCTCTGAAACACAACTTTCCCATTATTAATGGCAACAACACAACACTCCCCGGAAAGCTTCCTCCCACAATACTTTGCTACCGAAGTCGATGACCTAATCGAACCCAAATGATTCCTAGCTGTTCCCACAATAACTTTACTAGCAACATAAGCTCTCGCTTCTCGTACTAGTATCTTCTTAATCGAATCACCTCTACAGATCTTCAACTTCAAATCAACCTACATTAAAAAAAAACCAACACTCACATCAAAATCTCCACAAAGCTATAATAATACTAAAAAAAAGGTGAAATAAATCAACTTTGATGTAGAATTAAACCTGTTTTAAGTTGCAGAAGCCTTCGTAGACTGCAAGTATCGAATCAAATGCTTTCACCAGTGATAACAGTGATGATTTCCCATCTCTATCTACAACATCTGAGATTCAAATAAATAAATAATAGTAATAATTACAACCCGCATTCAGATTTTCATTTTCCGACCTTTGGGTGTCCGAAACAATCAAAATTTCATAATAAAATAAAATTCACAGAGGGGTAAAAACTTGATAGAGAAACACAAAATCAAATTGCGTTAAAATAAAAACCCATCTAATTTGGAGCTTTGGGTGTCCGAAAATCCCAAAAAATCTGGAAAAATAGTTACATTTGGAGAGAAAATTCACCATTGGCATTGAGTACATGAAGAGCAATGACATGATCTCCAGGTTGAGCTACTTTGACGAGAGCCCATGTAAGAAGTTCTCTACTTTGCTGATCCAATTTCACTCCAACAACAACAACCCCAATCCCAACACCTCCTCTATTTTCATCTTCTTCTCTGGTAGTAATTCTGTGGGTACAGCTTCGGGTCGTCCTCAACATCTTCATCTTCTACAGTCCAACAGTACTACTCTCTCTTCACCGTTGGATTAAACCGAGATTTGCATAGGAAATGACGAAAGAGAGATTGGAGAGGTGATGATTAACTAACCGCTGATGCTTGCTTTGTCTGGTCTTCCCCACTAAAGTAGAGTGCGGGGCAAATATATTGTAGTCCGCGGAGTATTTTATTTGTTTTAGGAACAAACTGTCTGTAAAGTCAGCCTAACTGTCTTAACTTTAAGTAATTCTATACGTGAGAATCTCTCATGTTGCAACAATGTGTTTTCATTCCAAAATATTTTCTATTCTTTATCGGAATATTTTCTTTTCTTTATAGCCAATTTTTGTGATTTCTGCTTATATGTTCTACACATAAATGTATTTATTTCCCATAAGCGGTATGCTAACATTTCTGCTTATATTTTCTTTTCTTTACAACTTGATGTTTTTTGGGAGTCGGTTTTGGATGCATTTCATGAATTTTGTCAAGAGGATGGTGAACGGGTTGAACGTACAGTTTCATCTTTTAAAAATCATTGGTCGGATATGAATCGTGCTTGCAAGGTTTATGAGACTTGTTTGAAAAGTGTGATGCAAGGTATCATAAGAGGTATGCAACAAGAAAATTTGGTAAGTAATTCAATATTTGTCATTACGAATTATAAACTTTTTTTACCAAAATTATACATTTTATTATTTTAATATATTTTATAGGACGATGCCGCCAAAACGATATATGAAGCACGTGGCAAATGCAAATGGTCGTATGAAGAAGCTTATGATGTTTTAAGTGCTCATCAATGCTGGAAAATATTGCAAGACCAACATCCGGACACGTTAGCTCCTAATGTGCGAAGGAAGCAAACATCAAATTTTACCCGTTAGCTCCAATAACGACTCTTCAGTACTTGTCACGGATGAGGAGACGGAATGTTCCGACAGTATCAAAAGTGTTAAACAAAAGGAAATGAATGAAAAAAAACAAAATCTTTTCATTGAACACCAAAATGTACTTATTAGTCGTCTTGACCGAATAGAGAAAAATAAAGAAGAGTATGTTGCTGAGAGAGATATGAAGAAAGAAGGGAGAGATGCCCGTATAATGGAGTTAAGAGAAATGAAGATAGAGGCCGTGGTGAATTTAGAAGTTCAATTTCAAGCCCAAAACGATCAAACGATGATGGCAATGGACATGTCTACTTTGGACGACACTCAAATAATTTATTGGGAGGCACAACGTAATGCGGTTATGGCGAGATTGTTTCAAGCTAATAATAATATCTAAGATGCTCTAGCTGAATAATCTTATTTTGGAAGTTTGGTAATATTTTAGTGATTCATGTTTAAGAAGTTTGGTTGTACTTTGTTTAAAAACCTTGTTTAAGAAGTTTATCTGGATTTAAGAAGTTTGGTAATTTTAAATAATAGAATCTGTTTGAGAAATTTTAGTTTTTTAATTATTTGCTATTTGAAATTTTATTGAAATTGAAATAAATTTTTTAAAATAAATTTCATAAAAGGCTTAGTTGAAATTACATAGATTTGAATTGAAGTTGCGTTTACATAAAAATCCAAGTCATTTACTTTTAGAGAAAATTGAGTCTGACTACCTTGGATTTGGCTTTTTTGTATTCAAGGCAGTCAGGCACTTTAGGAGATGCTCTAACAAAGTGTTGGATTTGATAGAATCTTACGCGCATTACACCAAGGAAATTCAAACTAAATGTGTGTAGAGAGAGAGAGAGAGATACCTAAAGAGAAGAGAGCTTTGGCAAAAATTGGACAAGAGAGAAACAACAGTTTGTCATATTTGATTAAGTGAAACAGGCGCCTAAGACTTAGGCGCCTGATTTTTTTTATAAATTCAAATAGACGCCCAAGTGTTATGTGCCTATTTAAAATACAAACAGGCACCCAAGTGTTATGGGCCTATTTGAATTAGTTTAAAATCCAAGTCAGGTACTCTTGGAGGTATTGGGTTTCCCTTGGTTTCTGGTAGAGGTTACAACATTGGAGGCTTGGAGGTTTTTAGCCGCAGAAAGAGGAATAGCCGTTTCTAATTGCATTGTAACTCTAATATGACTTTTTTCTATAAATAGAAGAGTCTACTAGGGAATTGAAAAGAAATAGAAGTGAATTTTAATTTTTATGTGAGAGACGAAAAGAAAGAGAAGCTTTGAGAAAACTCTTGCATCATTTTTTGCAGAGTTGTAGAGAGAAGAAAATCTTGTTGATCATCATCGCTTTGAGATCATACAGGTTGAATAGAGAGATTGTGAGATCAGTTGTAATCGTCACTTTATTCTTCTAGTGAAATCTCTTTACCCGTGGACGTAGGCATCGATTTTGCCGAACCACGTTAAATTTTGTGTGTAGATAATTTTTACTATTATTTAATTTAGAATTGTTTAGATCGTGTTTGCCATTAATACTCTGTAGATTTACATAAGAGAAAACAAAAATCGATAGGGAGGATTCCATCTTGTTGTTCTCGAGCTTGAACTTGTTGTTCTCGTTCTCGAATTTGTTTCGATTTGTATCTATCCAAACAGGAGAAAATTGAGTCTAACTACCTTGGATTTGGTTTTTTTGCATCTAAGGCACTCAGACATTTTAGGAGAGGCTCTTATTCATTTTAAGAAAAGGGAGTGTTCTACACTCAGCAATTAAAATACTCATTAAAAAAGTTCAAGATTATCATTAACTCACTATTTTACAATATCTTATTCTTCAGCTTATCTCTGTCCTATTTCGTCACCTTTTTTTTTTTTTTTTTTTCTCTCTATTTTGGTTCATCTTCTAAAACCAATTATTTTCTTGGTGATTGCGACTCTCCATCAAGTGAAGAGTTGTTAGTTCGAAATCCGATGGGGTTGGAAACTCAAGTTACATGTTATTATACCTTTTTAAAACAAAAGCTCACAAGCGTTTTCGTTATTTCAAAACATATATTATATATATTTTTACTTATGGGTAGGTAACTTGTAGCACAAGATATTGAGAAAATAAATAAATAAATAAATGCCACGTGGCGTTGTTTGCTTGGCAAAGCAGAGAGAACAAAATGGCGGCAAGAACACATGCAAGAAAAGCGGACTTGTAGCAGAGTGGCTACCTTCTACGTTGTCGTCTAGTACTACAATGATGTCATACTCCTTCACTTTATTTAACTAAACAACGCCTAAAATCCAATCACAGATGAGACTTGAAACTACTGAGTGGGCCAGCCCATGTTAGTCAGTTTGTTGGGCTTAGATGAACCCACAATTATTATCCATGTTATGATCCGACTTGTGTGCGTAAAATACGGGTCCTGGACATTTATTCTTCACGTGGTTCCGTCTCTCTTTCACTGCAAGGAGCTATTCTCTCATTACTTTGTTTGTTTACGTGTGGTTTATATATGCGTTGGTGGGCAACATCGCAAAACTTGTACCACAAGTTCGTAATCTCGGACTCTTGTTACCTAGAAAATATTTTTAATTGGAGAACCAAGGAGGTTGGTGTAGCACTGGCAGTGTCAGACTGTACGTCAATAAGCACAAGTCCTGAATTCGATTCACCACCACCAAGGATCCACCCCTCGCAGGATTTATCATGACTTACATGTACCGTGGATTATAGTCGGAAAAATAGTAAACTATTGGTAAATTATGAACCTAAGCCTAAAAAAAATGTTGCCTGAAATCTTTCTGATGGTGGTAGTTGGCCTACCCTTCCTACAATGCTACAACTACCACTGTATTACTGCACATACATAGTACAGTTTAATATTATTCACAGTACAATACAGATGCAAAGTGAGATTCTTAAGTCACTATTGTACTCAATACATCATCATAATCATGTGGTACAATGATCAGTGAAATATTGACCATAGATGTTTCCAGATCGTATGGTTCTGCTGATCTCTAAGACAGGACAGGGACCCACATTGACCATAGATGTGGAATAATAATAATGCACCCCCCCCTCCTTTAATTAAGGCATAAAAATAATTAGTACAGACCGGTCCAGATTGAAATCCTTTAGTAGGACCTGCTGATCAATATTAAGATTTTGCTTTTCACATGTTTTGCCATCTCATCTTGGATGGTAAAGAAAAATTAACTACTAATTCTTTGCAGATAATTCCAACCTTCGAACAACAATGTTTGCTTCGAGGTAATGGTTGTGCAGCATTAAAATATTGCAAAGCAGATCAACGGCTGGAACTTGGAACAAGGGACTCACATCGGACAGGCTCGTAGTAGGTCAATCCGATAATTTTATATAATCAGTTTGCTAATTTACCTACACGAGAAATCAAGATAAATGTCACTGTAACAGCAAGCAAATGTCAGGGATATTTGAAATCAGGATTCGTATTCGATGCCAAAAATTTCAAACTAAGCCAAGTTCCAAGACTTGTGATATATAAAAAATAAAGTGGTCCAACATAGAGTATATAAATATATTCTAAATTAGAGATAGGGTCAAATCTATGGTCACTAGAAGGTGAAAGCAAAAAACATTTTCCAAAAATTGTTAATTGAAAGCCAGGGACACATTTACGATCAATCTCTCTTCATTAGTCCTCTAATTAGCAGACAAATACAAACATCTTGGGCCACTCCATTCTTTTAAAATAATTTTTTGTTCATTCTTTTATTGAGTGTATTCCAGGGTAGTTATTCGTCCTAGTAATTTAACAGGCATATGCAATCCCTTCAACTGCACATACGGTTCAGATTGAAAAGCTCCTGATGGGTGGCACCTATTCATAAATGAAAGTGGATCTCAGAACCTCTGTTCCTCAGGCTCAAGGCATGACAGTCTGGGCATTTATAAACTTCATTAAAAGCAAATCATTTCACTCTAACTCTAGGGAAAAAATGCACTTAAAATCCTAAGGAGACATGTATGTTGTTTACACCTCCAGTCAAGACCCTTTCTTAGGGGTACAGCACCACTAGTGCTGTTGGAAGCACCCAGAATTGATACTTCTTCAAAGAAAAAAAATGCTAGCAAAATAAACCTATGGAAGACGCTCCAACACCTTAATTAAAGATATCTTTAAAGAATACTCTTTCTTTACCTCAAAATATCTACAAGAAGTCAAGTAAATCACTTTCAAGGTTGGTTTGTTTTCGTGTGGGACATATTAAGACAAATAGTATTTGATTTATTAGTTGGGTAGACTATTATTGCTCGTTAGATTTGAAGCCCCCGCGACAGGGACACTTGAGTTTTAGAGAGGCGTACGTGACTCCATCTTCATCTCCATATCCATCCCCATTTAAATCCTCACCGACTTTTTATCCTAACTTTGACACATGGGTAAGGAAGGCAGGATTCTTTACTACATTAAAGCCAACTAGACAAGTGTGCGCGTGGATGTGTTTTTCACGTGTTTCTCATGCATACTCGCAAAACATATGTACATCACAACTAGAAATATACATATATACATTTATGTAAGGGATACACACAAAATACCGATATAATGGGTATACACCAAAATACTATGTTTGATAGATATGTAGAAATAATTTCAGTTCTTTATAAACAACAAAGCTGTAAGATTGGATAGCAGGGTACTAATAGAGATATTTATACCGGTTCTAGGACGTTTATTTTAGCTTAAATTAAAAAGTATACTTGCTATTGTCAGAAATATCAAACGGCCTGTTTTGTGACAAAGAAGATAATCTAAATTTAGGTGGGCTTTTTCTTCTTGCATCTTTATGCCAAACCAACCACTGGATGGGCTACCAACCAAAGAGATATTTGCCCTCGGCCAAAATTAGTTCACTTGTCAATTCATATTTTGAACCTAACGGTTGGAGTAGGCATATTGTAACATTGACTTGTGGCTAAAAGCTAGTGGGTGAGGTCGCAGGTATAAGTGAAGAAGGTGTTTAGATGTCATAAAATGATGATGACATGCAAATAATTCCAACTAAAAAACAGAACAGATAAAAGAAGACGGAAATGTCGATAGCCTATACGTTACTGCAGAATCAAGGAATTCTTTTATAACCATAAATATCATCTAAGCAATTGTACAAGGCTTATGGCAGTTTACATACCTTGGTACACTAAGTTCATGTTCAACGATTTGGGCAGACATTTGCAAAGTGTGACGGATCACCACAATTGAAACACCTACGAGAGACGGGGTCACCGGTAGCTGAGACAAATGTCGTATCTGTGGTACTTTGCCCACGGCGTCCACCACTTCTTCCATGGCCGCCCCTCCCTCGGGGATTAGATCTTGGGTTAGATGTCGACCTGCTGCTACTGTTATTTGCTCCACTCCCCCCTGAGTTGTTGCCCATGCTATCCTCCCATCTGCATGTTATAACAAGAGTAGTCATGCTATACTCTTTCTTCATTTATCACAAAATGAACTTTTTCTTTAGCCATTTGACATTAAAGTTTATGCATGTATATAGGCCATCTAGACCTTAAGTTAGACTTCTTATTTCCCCGCCTCTTCTTTGACCCAATTATTTTGAAAGAAAGCCAGGTATGACCAGTTTTCTGAAATATGTCCATAAAACACACATAGCAACCCATATCAGCAGAGAGAAAAAGTTTCGCATACACAAAGAATTTGCACACCCGTGATTGGCACGAGTAAAACTTCCTTCCCCTGTTAGTTTCTGTATTTGCAGTTCGCAAGCCACACATTGTTCCACATGTACTACATGCGATTGAAGTTTCTCCTGCATTATCAAAGGCAGAAAAAGATCATTTTCAGTTGAATCATCTTGTTTCGCCAAAAGAAACATCATCATGAAGCAGCAACCAATATGCAGTATGCAGAAGCTTTGCCTTCATATTGAAATTCTTTTGACGTCTCTAGAGATATTAGAAGCCAACATCTTGTGGTTATCATCAGACATAGTCCTTGAGCAGACATTACGTGAATTATATATATATTCAGCTGACAGTCTACAAAAAGAAAAGAAAAGAACTACTTGTTTGAGTAATGTTGTAAAACATGTATGTAGGTTGCTTGCATATAACCCGTAAGAAAATTTGATTTCACTTATCCAGATAAGTGCAAATATCATACCATTTTGTGTATTTCTTCTTTGAGGTGGTACACTTTGGGATCTTGAAACTTGGGAGGGACAATCATTTGACGAATGACTTGTTTGCCTGCAATGGGTACAAACGCCCTGCCTTGTGCTCCCCCTCTGGGCACTAGTAGAAGATGAAGTGTGTCCTCCTCGCCCTCTTGCCGCAGAAACTGTAAGATAATACTTAATAGTCAGAAATTTGGGCATTACACATTAGGAAAACAAGAAGGAAACAACTATCACATCTTGCCAATGGATACTGAATCTACAACGTTAATTGTTAATTGTTACATTTTAGCTTTGTGTTTATTTCCTTAATTTCCATGATATTGTCTTCTGCTGTCTTTTTTCATTTAATTATTTGTATATTTGATTTTTCTACTGCATATTTACATGGAATATGATTCAAGGCTTGGCTAATGAAACGCCTCAGGGATCATCTTTGCATTAAGAAACATTAACTTGTAGGTTATACGATAAGAACTAAGGCTGCGCGGGAAGTGAATAAGACAAGTCTTACGCTTAAAGCTGACATGGACACGATTTTCAAGAAAATTCGTGTCGATAGTAACTGAAGCTGACACTCGGACAACGGACTCGTGTCCAACATATTTCCAATGCATTTTACTTTTTCTCGCTTGCGCAACGTACCCATACGACACCGACCACATGCACGTGTATCAGCATTACTGTTACAAAGGCTTAAAGCTAAAAGCAAAGTGATGCATGCAAAGTTTCCAATTTACTAATTCTATGACCAAAGGTATCTTTCTCTCAAATATAACACATCCATGTAGTAGTTACTTTTTTCTTTAAACATACAATAATCTAAGCCATAGCTTCCCTAAAAGAACTAATGATGCAAATTTTTTCTTTATTTTTCAAAAAAGTAATAATGTCGGCTAAAGTCGCATGGAGTGGTTGGCTGCGTAATCTAATAATATACGTATAACTATAATTTTAACTTAACGTTAATTATAGTAGGATGTCATTCCATGTTCACTCGAAGATAATATGAGTATCAAAGCAACCAGAAGGTGTCGATTCGGGACTTGTTTGACAAGGAATGGTATTCAGTGTCAAATGCATTAGATGGAGTCCCAAATGTACGTGAAGTGGATAAGAAACTTGGAGCAGTTTAAAGGTACATAAGTTGCGGGTACAGGTAAGCCACTTCAGGAGTGAACTATGAAGAAGTATTGTAAAAACTGGCAACCACTAGTGTATGCTCAAAAATAAGACAAGGTGGTATACGGGGATAATAAAAAAAGTAGACAAAACGAATGCACTTCGTGAACTTCCAATTTCTTTTTATAAATAATTTCCTCCATAACCAACCAAATGAAGAAAAAATTTCATATTAAATTGATGGTAAAAAGGTTCAGTATACAACACGATAAAACGGTAATATTAAGAAGCTAACCAGGAATAATGATCTTAACCAAACCTGGTATGTTTGCAGGAGGATTCCGAGAGCCTGTTCCACAAATTTCTATCAGTTCTTTAAGTGTCTCATCGCAGCCACCAACGCAACCTGACAAAGAAATGTGACTAATTCAGTCAATATTCCAATAAATAGTTCCACAGATTAGTTAAAAAAAATTAAAAATGGCTTTTCTATGTGATGAATAATGGATGATAAAATAAGTATATGTAATAGTAATATAGTGTTTTAGGCGGTAAGACATGCTTGGGTCAAAAATGTTAGCCGTCACGCGGATATAGAAAATCGGCAACCTGATAGAGCTGGATTTATTTCAAGAATGTAATAATATCAACCGGCACATGCAAGACTACACTGAAAGTACTAACTATTTTTAAGCTCTCAATCTCAAAGGAGGTCTCACATGAGTGATGCAAAGCCTATTAAATCTTACTTTTTATAGCCTCCCGCATTGAATATTAAGAATCTGTGGTGTATACACACTTAAAAAACTTAAACTGCTTCAGGATCTCAGAGTGATCAATCCTGTTCCAACCCTAACTGCTACTCTGCTCAAAGCTAAGCAATCTTCTATGTAGGCAATGACAACCGCAACATTTTGAAGTAGAACCCCTTCCACCAAGGCATTGCCAAAGTTTCCCTCTATGCATCTCATTTCTAGATTGCCAAAAGAGGTCAGACCTTTTGAGTTAAATTTAGCACTTGGAGTGACTCTATAAACTTTATGCTAGTCCTCGAGTCCATCCATAGGAGGCAAGCTAACAAGGTCGTTAGGTGTGTGATTCAGTATTCGTGAAACTTAATAATGAGGCTCCTACCCTGAAATTGTTTACTAAACTGTTATAATTGAATCATTATCATTGCCTACATTATATCTATATTTACACATGTTTGATGGCTATTATGCGCACTCAAATATCCGTCCTCATAGCGACAGTGCAACACAAAAAGGATAACCTAGCCCACGATATATATATTTTGGTAAGATAGCATATTACAACCAATAAAATATACATCTAAATATATCGTGTAGTAAAATAACATACTGCTACAATATCCTAAAGAACGACGTTTATTACTTAACTTGGCAAACACTGTGCAAGCCTTTCAAGTAACTGAAGTCCATATATTGTTAATCACAATAAAATAATATGGTTTCATGATTATGACATATGTTGCAGAGATCAAGCTAAGGCACAAGTTTTACTTGATGAATTGTTTGTCGGCCACAATGGACTGGTTGTATTTTAGTCGGACTGGTTTATGTGCAATACTGAGGCAAACAATTTTAGCATTAGATGGCCTGTATGTTTTCAAGAATAGATTATATTCATATGGCCTGTATTTTTTTCCTATGAAAAAAATGAAGAAATAGAAACGACTTAGCTTATTATGGTGTATGTGAAACATCATAGCCTTTCAATTATTTATGGTTGCTAATACTTAGATGTGGTGTAACTTTTAAAATCCCATCTATTTTCCCTTGTAACTCCCAATCTTCCCATGTTCATTTTAGGTTGTGTTTGATAGACTCGATTTGAGGGTGGAATTGGTAATTCCCAGCGACTTGAACTCCAATTGTGTGTATGGTAGACTGGATTTGAAGATGAAAGAGGAGTTCAAGTTATAGAAAATGAGTGAAACTCTTATTGAAATGTATGACAAGCGTTAGGAGGAAGATACCCATTCTACAACTTCACAATATGATGGTCAACAACTCAAATAAAATGAGAAAAATAAAAATAAATTCATTTTCGAGATATTAAAAGAAAATAAAACATGAATCATGATAATGTCAACATCGAGTCTCTATAATGTTACACATACCCAGATGATTGGCATTGTAATTTGGAGGTATCTCAATTGAACGAAACTTAAATTGAATCCTCAAAAATGGGCCTGTAAACAAATTTCTATCACTATAAGTAACCAATTAAAACCAGAAAGCGAGCAAATAGAGAAGGAAGCACAAACCAATGAATTAATAGGACAAACAAGCAGGTAACCTGGAGTGCATGAGTTGCAAACTTGAGTGGTCACAGTTGCTTCTGATATGGATCCTGGAAGCCAAACAACATTCCTACACTGCAAGACGTAACAAGAACTGTTATGCTTATGCTACTAATTAATGAGGAAATAGGAATTATACAGCTCTTAGATAGAAAGGAAGGACAAAAGGCAAATATGGAAACATCATTACAGAAAGAATTAAAACACTTTCAAGAAATTCTCGCAGTTTCTTCATGGAGAGAAGGTACAGTTACTAGATGATAATTGTACGCTTTATGGAACCATGACTTTACAAGGTTCAGTAAGCCACGGGACTTGGGCATTCAAATGCGATAGACATGATGATGTCTATTGGTTACTAAAAGACATTGATCACAGGCAAAACCTAAATTGTTAGAAAAAATGGTGATGTTTTTGGCAGTATCCATATCTCCCCACAATCCTGTATGTAGTGAGGTACAGCAAGAATCCATATCATATGTCACCAGATACAAATAATCCCACAGTATCTCACCCCCATAGAGTGAAAAGATGGAGGGGAGTAATTTTTTGTACTGCCAAAACTACAACACTAGACGAAAATCACAACTAATTCATGCCAGATTAAAGGAATTCAGGAGTGGAAAGCTTTTTGCTCTGAGTTCATATAAAAAGAATATAGTAGGGGCACTGTCAGGAGAAGTATATATATTAACACCCCGGAAACATGAGTACGACTTTTTGTTTACCTAATATCAGAAAATGTACGGATAACCCGAGCATCCAAAAACAAAAAACAAACCTGTGGATAACCCGAGCATCCAACCATAAAATTACCATCCTGCAGAATGAAAAAATGAAGTTCAGGAAAAAGAAATCAGTAAACAGAGACAATAGGATAGGGTATCAAAAGAACTTCTGTTAAACTAAATATCGCCCCCAGTAGCGAATTTGGTTTCATGTGGGAGGGTGTGTACTTAGAAAGCATAACAAAACACATTATATGTTAACACCGGTCCCTGAGGCTTACATGAAGATTAGTTAAGGGTCAATTTCTGGGGAGGAGATGATCCTTACAAACATCAATCCAACCTGAAACTTTTTTTCTCAATCTTTATACATTTAACCATAACAAAACGAAACAATTATAATTAAGGGTTTCAGGGAGGATGGGAGTGCCATCCACCAAGAACACCTCAGAAAACGAAAGTATGCAAAAAAAGAAGACATGGAAAAAACATTAAAGGAGCCCACTTGGTAATCTCCTCTAGAAGCAATACTCCCTCACTAAGACATGAGGAGACAAATGTCCGGCATGAAAATTTAGCCTTTCAAAATTTTGTGATATGTCGCGGCTGGGTCATTACCCACTGTCATTCGTTAGATATATTTCCTACCTTCTAGTTTCCTATTTTCTCTAGCCTTTTTCTTTTATAAATAGGAACTTAGTTGTTTGGTTTTTAGTTATTTGTTCTAGAGAGAAGTCTTCTTATGTTAAGTTTGGGGGAAAACAACATAACATAGTTTTCTAGGTTAATAAATTTGATGAAAGTCGCATAGTTGTTGCTTCTGCTAATCAGTTTCTACCAATTTGAAAAATAATAATAGTTTACTATATATAAATATCATCTTGTAGTTCATGTAAAGGCTAATAAAAGCAATACCGGTTTTCGCTTTAGCACCATGTCAGATTCATGGCATATACCACATGGCCCAACAACACCTCCACCAACTTGTTGTTCATCTCCACCACGTCGGCTAGACCTGTATATAACTAATAAAGTTAAGTAAGGCATAAAAGGAAATAAAACAATGTAAAACTGTCCAATCCCAGTTAACTTAGAAGGTTAGATCAACACCTATCAAAAAAAATTCCCATGCCTTCTAAGAGTTTTGCTTTATTCACTCTTGCCTGCAAATATGTTAAAATTGAAAAATATTCACATCCAATATAAGCAACAAAAAAAACCTACTATGAATAATTTAATATTTTTTAAGAATGGGGAGGTTACATTGGTGGTAACCGAAACTCACCTGTGAAAAATCAATTACACAAACCAAAGTAGCATCCAAAATATAAATGTTTATGCCCCAACTTGTCCTCAAACATATAAAAACCATCCGCTAAAAATCATTCCCCTAACTACCAATAAACTCCTCAAGGAGGTTCCCTAACACCCATGTAAACCTTGCTTCATAAAATCATGACCAGCTTTGATGTCCAAGATGATGTGGTTGTTTCCTGCTCCTTTCACTGAAAAGCTTGAGGTTTTCATCCCTACAAACATTTCAGTTTATGCCAAACGGACTATGCTTCCACTCAATCTTCGTACCACCACCTCCAAACAACAAAATGTACCCACCACCGATCTCGGTGCCACTCAAAACCTTATGTTAAAGGTACCAGTTTTTACGCATTTAAACTATGACAGTTTTTACGCAGTTAAACTATGTTACTCCTAAATGCAGTAAATATGCAAATTATAGTCTGTTCAGGGATATGTATTCATGTAACAGAATGAAAAACAGAAATGTTCATACACACAAAATTGAACATAAGGAGAGAACTATTAGAGTACATACATCCAGAAAGCAAGCTTTCATCTGCTGCAAGCAAGAATCCAAAACTTGAGATTTGCTTTTCCTCCCTACGCTAACTTCTCTCATGTCATTCTCCATCTGGGATCTGAGGTAAGGTTTCCAGAGCTCGTACCTATAAACAAAAAGGATAATAATCAGTTATTAGCATCCATTTCATAAATTCTGAAAGGAAGGCACTAAAAACCAACTTTTCCGTTAGAGATTATGGTAGTATCAGTGTAGTCACATATACCTTATTGGATTAGTCTAGGATTCCTATTCTTAGTACACGTAGGAGTCTTAGGAAGGTTGCCTATACATAAGCTTACCTACCGTACCTTCTAAACTTAATCAATCAACTTAAGTAAAAAGTACATATCTTAGTCATAAGCAGCCAGATAAATATTTTTAACAAGTAATATAAACTGAACAGTTTGAAGGTGTTACTGATTTCTAGCCAAAAGGTTCTCTAATGTAGGTATGTCATTCCGAGATCTTCAAAAATCTCTCCTAGTTTGCACCTAAAATATTTCCTAAATATTCTTCTAAAATCTCTCCAGAACTTTTCCAAACTCTTGCCTTTTAGCTCTCTACTTGTAGTCTATTCATTAATTCCTCTTATTATATTCTTGTTGAAATTCATACTCTCTTCGTTATATTCTACTTTTGATTTTCTACATATTGGGTTCTCCATCTGTTTTCCATTGTATGCAACCCTGGATGCCAAAAGATACCCACGTAACTCTAGACTCGTATACAAGAATATGTGATACCAGTAATCATAACATAACTCTAAACTCCTTTAAACATGGCATGTACTGATGTACACACCTTTACTATATATCCCAAAATTCATATTGGAAGAGAATAGTGCATCTATACGTCTACAATATCCCCCAAACCCCCATTACTCCTTTACCTCTGTTCCCCCACTCAACCATTCCTTGCTCCGCCACTGAGCAGAACATCTTATGGACTACCAACTATCAAGAGAACTTGTTATTCATTGTATAAACTAACTCCATTTAATAGGACTTAATAAGGATGTTGCATGTTTAGAAAATCGATCTTCAAGAGAGTAGCAAAATAAAATAGCATACCCCATATCATCATATCCCATTACTAGTGCCTCGCCCTACAATTAAATAAAGTCCAAAATCAGACAAAGCCCACTGCGTTGATGAGAATATAAGAGATAATCTTTAACGTTCATAATTATGTACAAAGACTATGTACGCACAAAAAAATATTGTTAAAGAATTTTGAGATCATACAAAGAACTAGATGATAAAATTTCTCGGAAGATACGGAAGAAGATTATTGTTTTTCTTCAGACCTCTTAATGAAGGTACAAAGTTACAGGACCATGATACTTTAGAAGTCTAGGGAAAACCTGTATGACCAATTTAATGCAGTGGACTCTGATCAACGTTTACTTTTTGAAATATGACATGCTTTTATGTTGATAGTACTTTTGAAGAACGAAAATCAAGGAACTGAGAACAATACTGACTCAAGACTCATACATATGACCCATTTACTTCCAATTACAGCGTGATGTGCAAAATAACCTAGTTTTTTAAGCTGTTGTGACAGGATCACTTCAACCTTATCCTATGCGGCACGGTTAACGTGTTTCCCCGCTGAAATCCACAATGCTTTGGCTTTCAACATTGTATTACTCTCATTGCTGAGTCATATACTACAAAGTCTAGGGCATTACACTTTTCTCATACGTATTTTATTGGATAATAATTTCCCAAATAGATAAGATAGTTTAAGATATTTATTATTGCCTAGATATCATTTTCAAATTAGATTCCAAAAGTTTTAGAGGCATCTCCTGAAATCTTCTGAGTAGTAGGCGACTGAAAAAGTCCAGAATACAAGGTCAAAAAAAAGAACTTTGGACATTCTTCGAGTACGGACTTACTCGTACAGAATTAATCCATGAATGAGGATTGTAGTTTAGGAAGAACGGCCCTGGTCGGTAAAACTGGATCTAAATGAGCTCTACTATCTATAGAAGGTGACATTGACAGATCCCAGGCCATATTTGGACATACTTCAGGAATGAGGCTCAAGGAGGTTTTCTCCTTAAATGACAGCCTTACATTAAATTAGGACTTTGAAAAGAAATTACCAGGGATTTGGGCATTTGGCTTTAAGCAAGGCCTTTATCAAAACTACTAATCTTCTGGGGGCAGGACACCAATTCTCCATGATATTCATGATCCTTTCAGAGAATCCATATCAACCATTTTTGATAACTAAAGCATCCCTATCAATGATAAGCTAAACGAAAAATACCTGAATTTCATGAGTTTCGTAAATACATAAATACTCTGGCATGATTTGTTATTTCCAAATTTACTTGACTGCTTTTAAATACAGAAATTTCAGGGGTTTAAAGGTAAGGTTACAGCCCCCCTCCCTTAAAAGAATGTCATAAAACTCAGCCATATCTGCAGCCCACGAGTACATTTCCAATACAAATTATGTAAAGTAGATTTTTTTTTTGAAAGTAAAAAGTAGATGTCCTATGTAAAGTAGATATAGATGTCATATTATGCATCTATCTTATCAGTGTGGTATTGTTGCAAGCTTACATGTACATTATTTTCTTAGTCAAATTTGTATTTGTAGAAGAATGAGGGATATAAATTCATACTAACTCACCCCAAGAAAAATCATGAAATATACATTCGTAAGTAGATAACTATGCACTTTCATCTGAGTAAATGATTCAGGTGATGAATGCATATAGGTATCAACAAATTTGATCCGGAATTTCAAAACTAGTCAGACTTACAAGATTCGTCGGTGAGAAATGTGTGTTTGCGTCTTTAGTTGCATAAAACCGATCAAGTAACTTCTTTATATGATCATGCATTGTTGCATCTGTGCCAATGCCAGCCTGCAACATTTAGTAACCAAGATATACAAAACAGTTAATAAATACAACAACCAACAATATAAATGTTATTTGGGAAATGCAAAATAAGAATGCCATATTCAGGTAGAATTTGACCTTATCCATACAGCTAAGGAGATCAGACTCGCTTAAAAGAGGGGGTGGCCTTGTAACACCAGAATCAAGAGTCAACGCTGTCGGAGTAAACTGTAACATTATCCAAAAAATAGGTATAACAATGCATTCTTACGACTTCAAAAAACAAAAACAAAGTGTAGACGGACTTTAGTACCAGAGATGTGCTTAATGCCTCATCGAACATGGACGAACTATAATTTGATTATGAGGATCTTTATAACTACAGTAGAGTAAAAGAGGTAAAACTATCTTCTATGGAACTCAAACCTCAAAGAAGTATGAACCCTGCAAATAAAAATAAAATGGTAACAAATTTGATTGACTATATCAGTGTAGTCAAATGTGCAGCCTAGGAGCAAGGGGCTATAGGCTCTTAAGCCTTGAACTTGGCTCCTCTTAAAGGCTTAGCAATCATCTCGCAAGCATGAATACTTCCTTAAGCCCTTCACTATTTATAGACAGTACTATACAAGTTACTGCTATTTATTGTTGCAACTTAGAAAGTTATGCTGACATGAAATCATGGTTGGAGGTCTCAGGATAGGCACTAGGGATAAGGATCATTCACGGTCAATCAAGATCCAACTCGGGCATTCCAGAAAGATCCAGGATGATCAGGCTTATTTTTGCATATTCATTACTCTTAAATGTTATAATTAAGCCATAAACCTATAAACTTAGTTTCAGACTGAAGTTAATCAGTGAAAGGTATATATATGCTCAACATCATTACAACTAAGATTCAAAGAACTATAAACATCCTAAATCCATACATAGAACTCATACAAGTATTCCATGCAAGCATTATACTAGCTACTACTAATAGTATGATCCAATAAATTCCAAATCCAAACACCGAATTGGAACAATAAAAATACCCTTAGCTAATCGCCATGGTTAAATGGTTGCAGTGGCACAAGTTACTTAATGTAAAAAACAAATGAGCAACAAAGTTATTTATTTCTTCACAATAGATAAGTCCTGATAACTTGAATGATCCCGGTTTGACTAGCTGAAATTTGAGCAATCCTGAAGAAATTGTCAAAGATCCACATGTGATTGTATGTTGCCAAGGATGTGTAGGAGATCATTAGAGATCAGGCAAATCTTATCCGAGCTTCTGAACCATAACCAATGTACAATAGCTCATTACCAAGTATATCTATCCCCTTCTTCCAATAAGATTCTATTTCTATGGGTCTATATATGACGATAAAAAGTACCATTGTAGTTCATCTAATTATCAATGGATTTTCAAAATTAAGACAATATTGGAGCCTTTATAGAGCAAAGGATTCATCTTGGTAACACACGTCCCCGGAGGGTGGCCGCGGCACTGGCCAAACCACACCACTGTCTAGCGACTCTAGCCTAAGCAAGCTTCCATCATTCATATTGTGACAGCCCCAATCTACTACCTAACATTTTCACTACTGAAACAACCCAAAAGAGGCGTGTTTTTTTTTTTAAACAATCCAATGAGGCACTTAAGGAGATGCTCTTAATATTGTCACCACTTAACCACCTCAAAAAGGTGCTGGTTTAACCTCAAAAGGTCTCGGTGTCAAATAGAGTAGGATCTCTTCAAATAGTTCTTACTCAGGAATGGATCTTAACCGATTTGGAACTAATATACTGGAGCAACTATCACCACTCCTAAGTTAAGGCGCCTATCTAGCATACCCCTTGGGGTATCACAGTCCCCCAACCTTTAAGATAGAGTCGTCCTTGACTCTGAGACCACTTATAGCGACCCTACTCTATCAACAATATTTTCGCCACTTAACCACCCCCCCAAAGAGGTGTGAGGTTTTACCTCGAAAGACCTAGGCCTCTCCTTTTGCTTCCATCTTTTAATTCCAAGAAAACAAATCAATCCATAACTTCTTCTTGTTAAACTCTCGGCACCTATCCTTCTTGTTCACTGCTCAAGGTCAACAGAGATCTTTTTCATTGAGAGGTTGGTAAGTTTGTACACCTCTTTTTTTTGCAAAAAACTATATGGAAAAAGAAACGACGAGGGGCCCACAATATGACCCCCCCTCTTTCCAAAGCCAAAATACATTATTCAAATCTGAGCTCTCTGAAAGGATCGTAGATGCTACTTAAGAAATTAACTGAAAATTTTCCTTTATCTTGAGTAAAGGAGAAAATAGAAGCTTTGGAGTTTGGAGACAAATTCAATCCAAACATATGCCCAGCAATTCTCCATTGTCCACTTCAGAGCTGCATCAACAGCTTTACACTCTGCCAGGTAGCTTGTACAAACCCCTGGGCCTTCAATAACCATACTTTATACTTGCCTATTTGATTTTCTGGCCATAAGACCAAGAGCTGCCACCCCACGGTTACCCAATAAAGAACCATCACATTCAAATTTTTATCTCACCAGACAGTGTAGGAATCCATCAACAACTTCTGATTTTGGGGGCTCTTTTCATTTTTGCAGCAGACCCATACTGAAAATAATCCCCAAATTTCTTTGGTTGTTATAAAAGCTCTATTTAGATAAGTTTTCGGCATCTTTTTATAATTCATGATCTTCACCATGATTTTGCACCAGTTCAACTGCACATTCAATAAGGCATTCCTACAGTTCCAAACAAGGCTCAGGGTACGCCGTATGCCAAACAGCAGCCAACACACAAGTACTCAATGTCTAGGCTATATCTTGCCTCAGAAGCAGAGTTTCTTTAAAGTGCAGCATTCAGAACAAAATAAATGCATCAACCAGCCCCAGTACAAGTGAGCAGTTTATCGATTTACTAACGATGCGGAATATGACTGGATGCCCCATTTAGAGTGTCCAAATGCAACTTGTCTGCCTCCTACCTCGTATGACGCATCCATTACAAACTAGTGTGGTAGAGTAAAATCAGGACTTTTTACATTTTGTAATTCATGTTTAAGTTTAAGTATGGCTAGCATATTATTTTATGATAAATATCACAGTTTAAACCACACCTTTTTGCTTGACACTCCTTTTTCGCTCCTGTTCTCACCTTTTTTTATACTATGAGGAATATAGGATCAAACCTATGTAACATGGACACTCCATGTTTGGAAAAATATCCGTGTCCCAACGTGTTGGACATACCGACACTCGTGTGGACACACCAATGGGTACTCCTTGCTTAGTTCATCAACTTGTCCTATATTTTAAAGTTTCCAATTCTTTAGACATGTTACTATATCCTACTAACTTCCATTGTCGAATATATCTTTATTCTAAGTTGTAGATCAAGTATGTTAATCGATTTTATGTGTTTGTAACATTTTAGTAAAAGTGCCGTACCATAAGTGTCTAGAACATCCGTGTCCATGTTTTCACTTATTCTAATGTCGCCATGTACAACACTTCGTACCTGTCGGATGCAGAGACGCGTACCCGTGTCAATGTTACATAGGATCTAACATAATTCTATAATCTTGATGAATTATAGCAACATACATGAACCAGAGACATAAACAAAAATTGTTACAGATAAAGAGAATGTATACAGATTGGAAATGAACCTGTTCTCCGAAGCTGTATTTTGGGATCATGGAACCTCCCCAAGATTCGTAGGGGTACACATCAAGGTAGTTTTTCTAAGTAAATATCCAAAAAATGAAATGAAGTATAAGAACCACATAAGAGACTTGAACTGCAATCGTTGAAGTAAATAAGAAAGGTTTATTATCTTGACTTTGAATATTTCAAGAAATGGAGAGCACAACCATGGTTGTATACCATAGTATTGCTGATTCTCGAAGTCCCCTCAACAAGTTTACTGTGACTTGATTCATAAAGATCAACAATACTAAGTGTATTAAAAGAACGTAGACTGTATGTTGTAATGATACAGGAAATAGAAAAATGAAGAGAAACACAGATTATATGAGAATACTTACTGCTATTATCACACGACCTGATGCAGAAAATTGTTCACCAGCAATATCTATCTCGACGGTAGTTTCAGCGCCTATAGCAGGCTGTGAAACACAAGCAAGGAAATGACGAACCACAAGCTCATACAATCTCTGTGGACCATATTGGAAGTAAGTTAGAGCTCCAGAGAAACACTTTATAAGTCACATTCATACACATAATAAACATTCAAGATAGTTTAAGAGTAGTAGCCAATGGCTGGTTCAGAAAACCATCTGGTTTCTGAATAATTCAAATCCAAAACTGACAATATTAGTAAAAGTCCAAATCCAACCCGAAATATATACTACACATCATCCGAATCTACTCCAAAAAATATTGGATTATAGCATAACCTGATCAGAGTCGAGATCAAATTTAACTTTAGAAGACTTTGAGAAAGGTCAAAAAACCCTACACATACCAAAAAATAAAATATATTTGGATCGAATTCATATTTGGGTTGGATTAATCAGATTTTTTTGACAATCGGATAGGATCGAGGAGGGCTGCCCATCCAAGTTCAAACTTATGATCAATTTTGGATTGGATTTTACTACAAATCCATTCCATTGGCACTTAAGCAACATATGTAACGAATTTTAACTTTGTGATCATGGGCAAACATACTCACGCGGTGGTCTTGACTCCATCCAGATTCTCCAGCAGAAAATTTTGTTGGGTGAATGGGTGGATGTGCTTTATCATCGTGCCCACCACTAACAGGGTTTCTCCAAAGCCCTACTCCAGGATCCAAAAGTTGTTGTGCATACATGCCCCATGTAGGATGTCCGCGTTGTTCTTGCACAATTGCCTATATCAATGTTTTCATGATCATTGAACGTATTAATAGGAAATGAATAATCAGTTATAACAAAGTATTAGATTCAGAAATAGACAAATATTACAAAACATATCCAGGCCCAGTTTGAGATTAGCACGTTGCAACGGACTACAAATTTATTAACAACTAGATAACTCAAACTGCCTTTAGGCTTACGCCTCATTTCACAAGTCCAAACTGCCTTCAATAAGCCTCAAGTGTTTTAAAGATTCCACTTGAAAAGGAGGATATGGTCATTGAAGGGCTTCACTGGGGGAAAAAAGATGTATGCACTATATGGATAGAGTAGGAGGTGGGTTTGTCGGTTCACCGTGAGGGTAAGTTTAAATTGTTCATGACATATTACCCACCGTCGTTGATCAAGTAATATGCAAATAAAAAAGATAGTTAGAATAAACTGATGGACTAAAGACCAAGAAGGGTAGAGATAAATGAACTATAATTGATGGTTTTGTGTAGGCAAAACCTTGTTTGACTTCACCGAGTCGTTCGACAGTGAATTTGATAGAAACTAATCATGCGGAAGCAACTAGTTATAATTTCAATCAAATTAAACATAGGGTTTGCAGTTTTACTCTAAGCTGTACATAATAAGCAAAATAGCTTTCTACTCATACCAACCTAATACTAAAATCTAAAGAGTTTCTCTTTTTATAGATGAAGGAAACCTATCACAAAATAGAAACCTAGTTCTCACGGGAAACAAATAATAAATCCTAATTCTTGTTGAACAAGACTTCTAAAACAATGAAACACTAACATAAACTAAATTAGAAACGGGAGAATCTTCTAGAGAGGAAAAATAGAAAATGGCCAAAATTGTCAAGGCCTAGGGAAAGCCCATGAACCAAGAATAGGGTGCACGGCCCTAGGCCGTGACATATCAGAAGTAGTTACAATCCATTTACTCAACCCTTGAAGAAGAAAAATAATGTTAAAGAAAAATAAGGGCGGGAAAGATATATGAGCATATACAATATGTGAACTCAGACTTAAAGGAATAGTGGAGTGACAATGTTTTGCTAATTGACAAACTTCACAATGCAAATCATACAACGACTTGGACTTCAACAAGGCGGATATAGATGTTTCAAAGATTGTAAGAAACACAAATCAATTCAAAGAATCCGACGCATTATCCGAAATTTTATGACTTCACCACGACTACTCTTAAATGCATGTGCCTAAGAAAGACTGTGGGCTGAAGTTGTATCTATTAGGCACTGCCATCCACATTATGATAACTGCCAATTGTCATCCTCATCGATGAGTCCACGACTCCTTGTAAACAGTGTGAAGGGAACATGGAAGAGAAGCTATGCTACAATTCATTTTTCTGACACTGCTGACGAACACCATACTAATAGTGAGATTTACAACTTAGCTTCATTCAACAATTATAGAGGATACCGAACCTTCAGCAAGTCGGATTTATTTTTATGGGAACAGATACCCATATGACTGGAACGATGAAAAAGTATTTGTCATATTCTCAAAATGTCCTTAATCGACAGCCCAAGAAGAGTACTGAGAAACATAATGTCGGAGGCAAAGGTATATGATTGAGCAAAAGTGGAAATAGTTGTGGGACCTTTTAATTGTAACATCAAGTTTCTAGTCGTACGAGATCTTCCAAAGTAAAGAGATACTATTTTCGGAGGATTTGTACATTATAAACCAGACGCTCACATTATGCTAGATGAGTCAAAGGTTAATCGATGAAGGCGTTATAAGTAGATGGGGTCTCCTTTTCTGCTGAATTTTTCGAAGTTAAGGAACTTTCCTGCTTTGACCACATAAATCACAACACATCTTACGTGTATGCCCATATCTCCAATAATAGTCACCCTTCATATTCTCCCTAAGATTTATTAAATAAGATAAACAGATTTTACTAGAATTGGGCTCCTTTTCTCTCCTGTATTAACGCTCAAAGAACTTTTATAGTCATAGTAGGACTAGAGTTTGAGACTTTGGGGTAAAGTTGGAGCTTACATCTTGTGTATGTACAGCTTGAATCACGTTAAGAAAACAAGAAAATGTGCCTCAGATTAAATCTCATTAACCATGGAATTGCCTAGATTTCTAGCATCGACAAATATAAGTGGTATCAAAATACTAGCAAAAACCCAACTCCAAGTGGATCCCCAACAACATCACAGAAAATCCTCCGGAAAAGCTCTAGAGCAAGGGCATCTAGCAATAAAAGTTATTTGTAATTTCTCCAGAGATGTGCTGGTAAAAAGCTTACAACAGCTAGTAATCTAGCTGCTGCTAGATGCTTCTCAAGCAACAAGCAAGAGTATGATAATAATAAGAAGAGATGACATGGAGAATAGGCAAGACGCAGACGGAAGAGGTCATACGAAAGAAATAAAGGAAGTGTGCCAATCATTTTGAACACACGCTTGATGTCCTTTATGTGTCAGTAGTTTGACTGCACGGTCAATGCTCTTTGTATATACATGATCAACCCCATCATATGCAGCTTCAAAGAATTGACTAGATGCAGACAACTTGAGAATCCATCCTAGCTTCTGGGGACAAATCCCACCAGAGGCAGTAATTTGAATGATCAGTAGGACTTCTGGGGGATCGAGCTCCTATAACTATATGTGTGTCCCACCCCACATCTTACAAATAAGGAAGACTAGAAATAGAAAGTTATATATCTAACATGAAGTTTTTCCAATTTGCAACTTTGGGAGGAGAGTACGATGTTAAAAATTAATAAGAATATTTGTATCAAATGTTTGTCTTTACTATGTTAGTTGATAAGTGGGACACTGTTGTTGCTTAGAAGACATGCGTGGGATTTGAAATGTTTATGGTATCGGTTAGAGGTGGTTAGATTTTTTTTCTTTGAAGATGGTACTTTTTCTCTATTTTGAGTGCAGACTGCAGTTATTTTAAAACTTATTTCGTATATTTCTTGTCAAGTCTCAAGTCTCAAGTTCCATATTTATATTTTTAATGATAACCTTTATTTATTAGGAATAAGAACCAGCCTCAAATTGCATAACAAGAACCTTCATCCAATTAGTTGCCATTGTACACAATAGATATTAAGCTGTAATGCTACTAAATTAGTGGCTTATATGGATTATCTTACATGACTACTACAAAAGGGTGCATCCATGTTGGACAATCGCTTTTCTTGTTTCTTTCATTGTCACGGTAAATGAAGTGTCCATGACGAATCCTAGCAGTCTCTATGCCACTCTTGGGAACTATTTTCTGCCAAAGAAAATAAACTCCTGATATTGAAATTTCCAACTAAAATGTGTGTTTTCAGTGGATTTCGTGTATTTTTTCTAATTAGAAGGATAAATATAATAAGGATATCATCATAAATTACCATTGATACTAATGTGTTAAGCCAAAACAGGATTATATACTTTTTTGTTATTTGAGAGAATGTACGGACTAACAACAATGAGTTTTTGCACCTTCTAACATAATTACTATAAGAGTCAATTACCTACCCGCAAATCGGTCCTTTCTGAAAATCCATCAGTTTCAGTGCGGGGGTAACTGATGAACCCAGACATATAAAGCTCTTCAGCCACCTGGAACAATGAAAAAATATCAACTTAAGGAAGATGATGCATTACAAAAGTACATCTTGTATAAAACCTGCTAATAAGAATCTAGAGCTCGGAAAAAGAGAAAAGATATCAATTTAGTGTGTTAGTGTGATAGATTAAGCTAATATTTCATGTGAATTTAAGAATGCATCTTATAGATTCTATATAGACCAGAAACCAGTAAAATTATTTTAGAAGGGCCAGAGAGAGCAAAGAGAAAAAGAAAGTCATAAATTTCCACACATCACTAGGAAAAATCAAACAAAATAATATTAATGGTGCTCTACACTTTTCTGTATTTGCAGATAAGTCAATAAAATAATATGTTCCTTTATGTTGCTCTATATTCTGAAAATATGGGCGATACGCTATTCAAAATGCCATCCACAACTTCTTTACTCTTTTTTACAGTCGGGACTGCAATCCTGACTTAAGTTGTAACAACAATCTTTTTCAGCTTTTAGGTTTACAAATAGAGAGTACATATTGGAGTGGTTTTCCTAGATTTGTAAATATAGAGCACCAATAAAGGTGCTATTGAAAAGCATGGGAAGCTTTATTACCTTCATAGTGTGTTCAGAGCTCATCCTAAAATACCGAGATGCACGTTTTTCAAGCTCAATGGTGTTCAAGGGATGTGGGGGATACTTGTTCTTTTGCTGATCTCTAACTTTTGTGACCTGACAAACAACAAAACATTGCAAGCATATGAACATATCCTAATTTCCTACACCGAGATGTTAAACTTCATATTATTGCATTGTACATGACTAATGACTTACAGTTGCAATAGGTTCTTGCACGCACATCTCGTAAATTATAACAGCGCACGTGTAATCAAACATGTGTCCACGCCTGCGAGAAAACATTATAAAGCTGTGAATTTGGAAATCACAAAGGTAAACAATGAGAAAAATGGAAGATATTGCATATGCAATTACATCCAACCAAATTTAGCTGTGCCTTCCTCCGATGTATGAGAGCAATTTATCATCCAAAACTCTTCAGGTTCGTGTGCTTGTATCTCCCAATATCGTTCTACGATGAACCCAAGTGTGGGAAACTACAAATAATATGGAAGAATGACTTTAATGATCAGCTTAGCACATACTGCACATATTTCTGCTAGAATTAATTAAAGTGTCCTAAGTTTGGGTAATTTTATCAAAATGAGGGGAGATGCACGCCTCATACGAAGCAATTAATAGGCTGCTATTTTGTATTTAGGCAATTGCATTAAGGCACTTATGTGCATTATTCTGTTTACTTTAAATATATATATATAGAGAGAGATAAAGTCATCAACGAATCCAAACCTGACAAGGACCATAACTTAGAATCATATTCCTCTCTTCCCCGGCAAAATCAAGAACAAATGCATCTCTGAGTAGCATGGTCTGGAATCTAGTAAACGAGGCCCCAATCCGTAAATCAATTTCCTGCAACAACAGGCTAAAATGTTATTGACATAACCCTATCCAGTATCTTATATAAAGTTCTAATCAAATAATAAAAACTAATTAATCAACATCACTTACTGTAAACCAACCTTAGGCTACCATGCACTCTCTTGCTCTCCAACTCTCACATGAAACCCTACTGAACTAGTCCCTCCCTCTCCGCCATTCATGTGAAACCCTAGGCGACCGATGAAGATCCGGTTGTTGATGACACTGGACATATGTGGTGAAGATTTGTTGTTTGGTACTTTAAAATGTATTGGTGTTCTCCTTTACAACTAAGTAAGCTTTAATCCAAACGTTGATTTTCTACATAGTTAACTGCAACAGAATACTCTTATTTACGGCAGCTAAGGTGGGAGGTCCAGAAGTATCCATGTGTTTCCAGCCTTAACCTTAGTTTCTTTTCTATTGTCATGTGTCGGCTTGCAAAAATTTAAATATGGAAAAATAAGGACAGAGTCTGTGTGAGACAGCCTTGTCTAGTAGCGCTCGAAAGCACTAATATGCAAGGCTTACGCTTAACATAATCCTAGTTATGAAAACATTTGAATCATTTTTCACCTATTTGCACTGCAACCAAGCGCCGAAAACATGTGTATGCTAGGTTAGATGATTTGCATTTAGTTACACAATTCAAGTATAAATGTTTGGTAATTGAATTTATTAGGTTCTCACCTGCCTAGCATCCACAGCTTCTGCCAAGAACTTATTCGGCCGAGCGAGATTTTGTACTGCCTCGTGAATATCCCTGAAAATTGCATAACAAGATATTGTGACCTTTAAATTGCACAACTAAACCTATAGTAAGATCAAATCATACATCTCAAATGAACTAGTTACAGACCTTTCAATCAACGCAGAAAACCTCGCACGCCAAATATTAAGTCTCGAATTAACAGCAGAACAAACTTCCACCACTTCATACGCAATATTCTCTCCTTCGCGATCACAATCCAACCACAACACCAACCACTGACACCACCTCGCCTCCTCCTCCAACGTCCGCTTAATATCCAACTTATCCTCCGGCACAAACTTCTTGATCTGCGCGTGATACAAATCAACCGGATCGCAAGAATGCCATTTTCGATACCGGTCCTCGAAATCAATCTCCATCAAGTGCCCTGTCACCGATGTGACCAGCATTTGACATTGTTGGTTTCTAACAGTGTAGTTGAACTCGAAGATCTTGTTATATCGAGATCGGCCTTCGCGCGTGTGGAGTTGGCCTCGAGAGAGGATCGTGGCTACCGCTTTAGCGACGGAGGGTTTCTCCGCGACGTTGAGGACACGAATCGGTTGAGAACTAGACATGGTGGAGGAGTTAGGGTTTAGTTCTCATTGTGAAATTAGGGATTATTTTTGAAGTTGAGAGAGGAGTTTCCCGCGATTTTGATTTGGGGGGAGACATGAGAGTGCATTTTTGCTGTTTTGGCTGTTTTTGGCGTTGCTCCAATCGGAATGCTGCAGCCTTCCGAGTCCTACCAAATAAAAATAAATATAAGATGTCAAATTACTCTTGTTTGTGTTAATATATATTTATTTTTTTCTCTCTTTTTCTCTCTCCTCTTCTTCTCTCTTCCACTCTTGCCTCAGACTACCGCCATCAATCCACCCACATTATTAAAGAACACAAGACTCCCGGTTCATATCACACACTTTGGAAATTTAGGTGTTGGTCAAAGCCCATGGAAATTTTGTTGAGAAGTTCCTCTGATAAATTGTTTTCCTCTGATCCTTGTGTATTTCTTTGCAGGAACATTTAAGTGCAAAGATAATTTGATCAAAACCATCATTCACTCACATTCTCAAAACTAACCTATCATCTCCATCACCATTAATGTTTCTCATATTTGAAAACACCCACAACCGCTTCTTATCGGCATCCAATTTGGCGTGAAAGAAGGACGCATCAGAATCATGGGTGAAAGAGACGATGGAGAAGATTCAAAACATTGGTATATCGGCACATATCGATTCGGGGAAAACCACTCTCACTGAGAGTGTTGTATTATACTCCGAAGATTCATGAGATTCATGAAGTTAGAAGAAGAGATGGGGTTGGTGCTAAGATGGATTATGTGGATTTAGAGAGAGAAAATGAGATTACGATTCAGCCCGCGACGGCTTATTGTACTTGAAGATTATCAGGTTTGTTTTCCCATTTGTGTTTGAACATTTTGATTTGTTAGTTTTTATTTGTTGAAATGTGTGAGAATGAGTAAAATGAAGTAATTCGAAATGGGAAATTTTGCAAGTAATTCAATTTTGATAGCTGGTAATTGGGTTCTTTTTAATGGCAAATTCAGTTGTGGTTTTGTTGTATGAAATTATGGAATGTGGTTTTAAGCAGATGATAATTATCTTGGATGTTCATGCCTTCTACTTTTGAGTAGATAATAATAGAGGAAGAGCCACAAAACTGGCTTCCTCCATTTTACAATCTTCAGCATTTGGAGTGTTATTAGCTACAGAGGTCTTAAATAGATAGATAACAATAATGTCGTCAAATCGATCATGTCACGGTGTTCCATATTTCTTAGTAGAATCATTATCAGCGTCGGTCGGTGTCGCTGCTTTGCAAGGATCCTTCTTCTTTTAAACGCCCTAGCATTCGTCAGTCCTAAACTATGGCGGGAATATAGCCTTTAAAGAGCAGTGAAAAATGAGTTAGAAGTCGCAGTTTCAAAAGGCTAGGGAATAGTTGAAGGCAGAAAGGGTGCGAAACCCGCTCCCTTACATTGAAGGTCGGCGATGCACTTGGATCCTAGTAGGAGAAAAACTGTTATACCGAAGAAGGATCCTTCCACCTTTCACGCAGCCATCCGCCAATGAGTCATTTTTTTTAAGGCGGGCAAAACCATAAGAATAGGATCCCAAGCTCTTATACAAAGACCTTACGCGTAGGATCCTTCCGCACACGACGCATTTTTCGTTGTTCGGGATGAACTGCACACCTCGAAGTGGTTAGAGAAAGATTTGCCGAAGAAGTTCCATTTCCCCAATGTCATCACTTCGTACTACTTCGTCTTAAAAAACTGGAAGACAATGGTCGAAATGCAGAAAAACAAAATCTTTTAACTCTACAATCCAAGATGAAATGTGACCTGGAAGGTTATGAATCAAAACTAGCCCTTTTATATCGATACTTTGAATCGTCTCTCGAACTTAACCAACAACAAGCAACATTGAGTTTGGATGGAAATGGGGGTAATAGTGGTGATCAAACGGTATCGAAAAACCTTGCGAATATAACTATATTTTTATATCACGTCTTATATTTATTTTTATTTGGTGGGACCCGAAAGGCTGCCCCAAAAAGTCTCGGGTAAAGAGAGAGGTAGAGCTAAAAAATTTTACAACTCATAATTCCCACATGTTAACATCCGATTGGAGCAACGGCAAAAGCAGCAAAAAATAAAAACAAAAAAAATGCACTCAAGGAGACATACCTATGAAAAAGGCTTGGTAGAAATTCTTGGCTACTTTTGTTGTGCTTGAATAAACCATATTAAGGCCCTTGGTCTGATCTTCCCCAAGAACTGCTCGAAACTCTGATCAAGTTTGTGTCCGATTAGTTTGTATAAGAGGTCGGGGCCAGTGCGTCAAGTAAAACTATTAAAACAAATCGCATTATTATTTTTACTGCATGACTTCTTAGAGCATCAGGTGTAGCCTAGCTAAAGTATAGCTAACAAGATGAGTTGGAAAGTAATATTTGAAAAAGTTAAAAAAATAGACTCTCCAAAAACTACTCTATGTCAAAAGAAAAGTATGACGAGTAAACAAAAAAGGTTAAAAAAGTAATTTTAACTTTTTCAAACACTTTTTACATATTGATTTTAGTTAAAAACAAGTTTTCTATGTAATAAAGTTGTCCTATGTGGCTACCCATTTTTTTTCTCTTTCCTCATTGCTGAGGGGAGAGAGTATTGAAACCTAAAATAACTACCCTATTGGGGAGGCTAAAAACATGATTTTTAGTATTTTCTCTTATTTATTTGAACTACAGAGAGCCTACACTAGATGCTCTTAGAGCAGTCAATTGCAGTTGACCTCGTCAAAACGGTAAAATCGGATGATGAGAATGTCTAAGAGTTAAATTGACTTATGTCCTGATATTTATATGGATATTTGACTTAAGTCCCGCCATTTAGCAAAAAAACAATTATAGTTCTTTATTTGCAGTTTGACCATGGTCAACTGCAATTGACCGCAGTTGACCGAGTTAACCCACATTTGACTGAATCAACAAATATTAAAGATAGATTTGCCCTTTTAGAACCCTAATCAAAATTGAAATAAATTTGTCATGGGAGGTGGTTCTGAAACACAAACAAATGTAATTTAGTACTACTACAAGCTTAGTTACAGTCTTAATTAAAAATAAATAAAGCTTTTAATCCATAAATCAAATTTTAGAAAGAAATGACTAAAGCTTATATTGTTTACAAACAGAGAGGGTTAAGTATAATATATTTATATACAATTAAGGGTATTTTAGTCTTTGCAAAATGACCAAATTTGAACTGGGTCAACTGCGGTCAATTGCAGTTGACCATGGTCAAAACTGCAAATAAAGGACTATAATTGTTTTTTTGTTAAATGGCAGGATTTAAGTTAAATATCTATATAAATATCAGGACATAAGTCTAAAAAACTTTAATGTCTAATATCCCATAAAACTTCGGTTTAAGTAAAAAAAAACCTATCTTCTTTACCAAATAGTGAAAAAACTTGTCTGTCATTCACTTTTAATCCATCAAAATTTTGCCTCTCGGAATCCAGCCCCATAAACTCAATATTCGTCGATTTATACATCGTGAAGACCTATTTCAACCAATAAGGGTTGATGGTCGTCATTTAATGTAAGAAATTTTTCTTTGACATACAAGTAGCCAACCAGATAACAGATCCTTTCTTCCATCTTTGAACTTTTATCTTCTATTCCTGCAAAAATAAAATATGGTAAAGCCAATCCGGGTTAGATTCGTTTGAAGCATTTCATATTTTGAAGAATTAAATCTTTTTTATGATCCACCCCTGCAAGTAATTCCAACTGGCCACACCGTCCAAAATATTATATAAAAAAAACCTTAATTGCATAATTTTTAGTATCTTGACTTCATCCCACCTTTCGTTGTGAGCTTAATGCAATAGTAAGAAAAATAGTCCGGAATGTTATGTAAATGTAAAATAAAAAAATTGAAAAATATAATGTAAATTATTTTTTATAAAAATATTAAGAGAACAAAACTCAACTAGATTCATAAACCAAGCCCAAAAGGAGTACAACGAGTGTGTACCCGTGTTCCCACCGAACAATATCCTTAAGAACTTAGACAATTTCAGTAAGGATATAGTCGGGATCTACAAATTTTACTGCATAAAATAGGTCAATTACAGGGATAAATTAGATAAATAGGTAAATTATGACACAAAATTTAGATGTTATTAGTCATAGATAGATATGATTAAGTCATACCCTAACTTCCCATGTACCATATAGTATCAAATCATTACAAATGTTATACTCATTTATCATTTGCAAATATTACCCATTAAATCAAACATTTTTTTTATCAAACATACACAAACCCTAAAATCAATTTTTTTACAAACCCATTATATCAAACATACATAAACCCTAAAATCAATTTTGTTACAGTAAAATAGAATTTGAATACCTCAGATACTATCAAATCATGACAGATGTTATACTCATTTATCATTTGCAAATATCTATCAATCTATACTATTAAGCCAATTACCCATAAACGGTTTGCGGTTTGCAATCTTCTTTTTTGGTGGTCCCTCCCACCAATCTTAAAACAACATGTGTCGCTTTAGTTGGCTTTTCTTTCCGCGAACTAAAGATCCCAACTAAGATATTGTTACTCGCGTCCTTTGAACCCAACTCTTTGAAACTTTTTTAAAGAAATAAACTATTTCGAAAAATTATACGAACTATCATTACAAACTATTTAGGCATCTTAGCAATTATGAGAACTATCATTCACCAACCTATATGTGAATGGTGAATGGGATTTAGAGCTTGTAAGCTATGATTTGTACATATGAATGGTTGATTTGGGGGATTCAATTATTAATTTCTCAAGCTAAATTATGTATGTGTAGGATTTTCTTCTACTGATTAGATCCTGCATTTGTCTGAATGTGTTTTGGCTAGGGATTTTAATAGGGCTTTAACTTATTTAATTGGTGTGGGTTTTGATTAATATATCTAATCTAATTTCTCTTAATTAGAGGGGTTGAGTTGTAACAGTTTTGTCCCATCCGATATTAGTATTTTGATGATGGAATCTGTAATGGCCTATTCCGCATCTCAGACTTATGCTTCATCTTCGGCCAGCATACGGCCACTCGATCTCCTCAACATACACGTGACACTACTGAAGACACATTACAGTTACAGAGTTCTAGTCATCACTTTTGACCTCTACATCAACAGTTCGATTTAAGCAAACATACTGTCATCAACAAAGCCGTTACGAAACAGTAAAGATCAGACCGTTACACAATCAAATCAAATATTATCAAACATATATTGTAACGTCCATCATTAAGGATAATAATGGTCGCCAAACGGTCATATTATAAGACCTATAAATAGGACCAGAGAATCTAAAGATGAGGACGGGAAACAGAAGGATACTTACTCAAACTCTATACAAAATACTCAGAGCTTCTCTTATAATATCTAGCATCTATTAATAAACTACTTTTATTTTTCTAAATCCTCAAGAGAGGTCATGGTTTTTAACCTATTCAAAGGTTTTCTACGCTAAGCTTTGTGTTATTATTCTTCTATTATTCATCTAAGAAGCTCTGAATATCCTTGGTGTAAAGGCTAAGTTCGGATCACGAAATTAGGCTATTGGATTTGGCACCGTCTATGGGAACAAAGTTCTTAAACTCGTTATCTAAAAAAATAGTTGATTATTTTAATACGAGATGACACTTCCAGAACAGAGTACGCAAATTTCTCCAGGAGTAGGAAATGCCAAACTGGCAGAATTACGGGTCAATCTTAACTCTGAAACTGAAAGGCGAGCTACTCTGAACAGTAGCTAGCAGGCGTCCAGGATGCGTTAAAGGTTCTGTAAAGTCAGCAGGTCACAATCCAGAAGAACAAAGGCGTGATGCCAGCTTTTCGCAGGTTTCCGTTCTTGACATGATATGACCTCACGTGAACAATCTGGGAGGTGAAGTTCGATCTAAGCATAAGCAACATGGGGGCGAGCCCGTTCTGATACAGGAAGTCCACCAAGAAGTTGATGGCGGTCTCGCTGGAGCCAGACAAGAAGAGCCACCTCGAGGAAAAGTTTAAATTTTAGCTACCGAGCAACTCAGTGAAAGAAGTGGCAACCACATTCCTAATGAAGGACGATTCTGTGACCTACCACCACAGCTTGTCAGTACGTAACTCAAGAGCATATTGACAAGCGCATCAAAGAGTTGCTCGATGCTCAAATTTAGACCACTAAAGAAATCTACAACAGATTACAAAAGAGCTCGATCGCACATGAGCTACTGGATGGCAAAGTTCCCACTGGCTTTTATTCTTTGAAAATATGAAAATACAAGGGGGCTGACCCAGTGGAACACGTTCAAGAATTTTAGGATGTTCTAGGTTTACATTCCACATCCAACCACATTCTATGCCGGCTCTTTCCTACCAGTTTATCAGGTGAACCATTGTGATGGTTCCATACACTACCCGAAGGGTCCATTACAACTTTCAAGCAATTAAGAGAACTCTTCGTCAAGAATTATTCGTACAACAGAGATAAAAAGGAGAATCTATATTCTATATTCAGCCTTAAACAAGTACCAAGAGAGAAGCTCAAGACATTCACTAAGAAATTCCTAGAGTTGGCTCGAAAGGTGGATCGGCTTAATCAGAAGATTACTATTTTAGCTCGCCAATGCTTTACTCGTCGATAGAAGGGCAAAGGAGTACCTCGTTCTAAACAAACCTACAACTTTGGAGGACATGATCAAAAAAGCTAACGGGTATATCAATCTCGAAAGAATGGTATCTGACAGACAAAAACTCAGAAATCAATATTGACAGCTAGAGATCAATCCACAGGCTAAGATTTTAACTGCGCTGCTGATCATGGAAGAAATAGGAAGTGAACAAAATCAAATGAAGATCGACCTTGGAAAGACAGTAATATGCCAAAATCCTGTCTTCCTAAGATGACTGTTACCATAACCAACATTTATCCTATACTTCAGAAGGATACGTTTTTTTACAATGCACAGTATCTCCAACCCATTGAGAACAAACCATATTACATTCACCATAAAGTCTGCCATCATAAAATAAAACATTTCTTCGCCTATAGCGACTGTTGGAGTATATTTTTGCGGATGGACTAATGCATGAATACATCATGGATGCTGAAAGTTACAATAACGGGAGTTACAGACTTCTTACAGAAGTCGTAAAGGTCGAAGAAACGGTAGAGGAGAAGCACTTATACCATATATCCCTCAACCACTTTATTGAGACTCAGATCTAATAGGAGTAGAAGATGACATGTCGGCCAATGTCACGACCTATCCATAGATGGTAAAGAAGCTCAGTTACTTCTCGTATCCAGTTCCCAATGTACAGGGATCTTTTTTGATGATTGTGATATTCGTTATGTCAATTTTCCTCACCATGATGCATTGGTGATCATGTTGAAAATGAGAAATGTCGTGCTGCATATAATGATGGTAAATACTGCAGGTAGCAGTATTGGACTACTTTTTTAAAATACGATTGATCAAATGGGGCTGGCCGGTAAAGTACAGCCTAGTGACATTGATATCTGTAGATTCAACAGTTCTAGAGAAGAACGAGTATGAAAGATCATATTTCCTATTACGGCAGGACCAGTAATAATGGATGCTGTATTTTATGTTATTAATGCAAAATCCCATTATTTAGGGATAATGGGACGCTTCTAGTTACATAATATGCGAGCCATTCTGTCGACCTATCATTTGGCATTGCAATTCGAATGGAATGACGACATTTACAAAATTAAAGGAAGTCAGAAGCTAGCTCGAGCCTATGAAAATGTTGTTACCATCGTACCATAACCATCGATACTACAGCTCGCATAACAATTGTAGAAAATAATAGAGAACATTACAAAAAACCTTATAGTAAACTTTACAGAAAACCAGCTGCCAAGTGTAAAAATTACAAAGTACGTTAAAATCAGTGGAGATAAACAAGGAACATTCATTAGAACTCTTCTGCCCACGGCATAATAAGATGCTCTTATTCAGTTTCTTAAAGACAATAGTTATGTCTTTGCTTGGACGTTTCACAAAATGTCGGGCATCGATCCCAACCTGGCCTGCCATAAGCTTAATTTAAAAGATAAAGTTGAAGCCGTTAAACAAAAATAGAAAAATTTAACACCAAGACTCCGAGAGGATGTCAACAAAGAAATCGATAAACTCATTAAAGTTGGTTTTATCCAAAAAGCTAACTATCTAGAATGGATCTCAAACATTGTAGCACTACCAAAGAAAAATGGCAAGATCAGAGTGTGCGTAGATTTTACAGACCTCAATAAACATACTCTGAAGGATAGTTTTCCACTTCCTATTATAAACTATCTGCTCGATTCTACTGTGGGGCACAAACTATTTTCCATGATAGATGCCACATCAGGGTACAATCAAATACCTCTGCTACCCGGCGATCAAGAGAAAACAATTTTTATTACAGAGCATGCCCTATATTGCTACAGGGTTATGCCTTTCAATCTCAGGAATGTTGAAGCTACTTATCAAAGCTTGATGACACAGATGTTCAAAGACTATATCGAAAAAGCGATGGGCGTATACATTAATGATATGCTGTGTAAAAGTCTCAAAAAGGATAATCATATCGTAGATTTACACACAAGTTTTAAAATTTTTCATTTCTACAAATTAAGACTCAATCCTTATAAGTGCCAGTTTTGGGTCCAGTCAGGCAAATTCTTGGGACATTTGATTAGCAAGCAAGGCATAGAGGCTGATCCAGATCGTATTCGTGCACTGTTATCTATACCTTTCCAAAAACAAAGAAAGATGTACAGAAGCTAGCAATAATAAATTGTTTTATCTCTAAGTCTTCAGATCAGTGTCGATGGTTATTCGACCTACTGCATGAAGGGACAACGAAAAAGAAATTTAAAAAAGATCCTAAAATCGAGTGTATAATGGCCAAATTCCATAAGCTCAAAATGGCATGGAATTTGCTATCACACCAATGAACCTGCAATAATATTCTAATAGAAAGTAAGAAATAACACAGGTAATTTTTGGTGGAATACCTCTGAATAGGTAAAAAACTACGATCTTGAGTGGAAGATTTTTATAAAAGTATCTTTATTGCTTGAGGCGGATATCTTATTACAAGTGATCATTTTATATAGAAAAGCTTGAACCTTATAATTAAGAAGTTTGACTGTTGCTGAGAATACAAAATAAGTAGTTTCTTGATGATCTCTTGTTTAATTTGTTTGGTTCTTGTCTATTCTGGAACTTTTCATTTATATAGGTTTTCTCCATAATTCTTCATCGTACTAGAGCACGTTTTCCAAATAATGTGGTTAGTGGCAGTTGACTGAGTAACTGACAAGTTCGTGAGAGACAAGTGTCTTTGACTGGATAAGGCTTTTCGGTTTGAGTTTGAACCATATTTTTAAATAGTTCGTGGGGTGGTTTGGAATGTTGACTGGGGAAGTTATGTTAAAAATACCTGAGTATAAGATGGAGGTAATTCAAACTGGCGACATCTCGACTTTAGGTAAGATCGAGGGATAGGTCCCTGCAATTACCCCCTCACCACCGAAGTCACCAGTAGCTTTGGTTGAGAAATGATCAACTTGTAATTGGTATTTGGGTTGAAATTCTTGATATTTGAAATAGAGTAATGATGGCTTTGATTGTGTGGAAGTTACGCGGGTTACAGGGAAATGAGGTGTATTTAATGTGGATGTGGATGCTGATGTATGCGATGGTTACGATTTAAAAAGTTGCGTCTATAATGAATGATAGCGCTTGGTAAAAGGTACATGTACAATAAATGTAGGGTTATATAAATAGTACTTGTATCAAATCCTTAAAGCAGAGTACACTTGTAATCTAAAAAATTCACTAAAATATTAAAAATGGTGAAGACACGAAGAATGGTCATTGAAGAGAGGATTACGTCTGAAATGCAGAGGTTAAAGTTAAATTACTTTGGTGACCAATCCTTGGAGATGTTAATACCCACTCATGTCCCTTCGACTTATCAAGGCATGTTGAAAGACGAAGCGGTTGAAGTTTAGGAGGAATTCTACTGTAAGTGGAGATTTCATTTTGTCATCTTGACAAGTGAGGAAGGTTGGGCTTATCTCCGTACTCTTGCAGAGGACAAGGTTGGGGCTTCATATGCAGGGATAGGCATAACTGCGGGGTAGTTATGTTGATTTCTTGTATCACCATAGATTATAAGGTCGGGACCTCTTCATCTCTACCAACTCTTCAGAAGTGGCAGTTTCAGAGGAGGAGGTGAAGGTAGTGGAGGGGGAGACAACCAGTGGAAGTCTACTTTTGCATTTTCATCACGCTTTGGCACTCAGAAGACCTTCAGTTTGTAGAGTTGGTGCAAGCACTGAGTCTACTACTTGCATAGTTTCCATTTGAAGTTCGATTGGACTTCAACCAAACTCATATGAGGGAAGCTTTTTGTTGGTTACAATTTCTGCGCTGCATCAGGGTAAAAGATTACTGAAGCAGGAAGAACTAGAGGAGTTGATGTGCCAGAGTGCCTGAATGACCTATTACTTTAAAAAATAGTAAAAAATTTGTTATCTGTAAAGTACCTAGAGTTGGGTGCTGGACATATTAGATCTCTGTAATATATTTGAGATCGATTACTAAAAAACTTGTTATCTGTAAAATTACGTGTAATGTTATCGACATGAGTACAAATTTGTCATCCAATTACTTGTGTTTATAAAATATCTCGTATACTCGAATTGAATCGTTTGAAGGATGTTTGAAATGAATTGAATTTTATGAGTACCGTAAGTATTGTTATTCAAACTGAGACATATTTGTACAAAATTTATGTGGTAATGCAAGTATGATATGTCTACGTGTTTGAAATATTGGAGATAAAATGTAAGAAATCTGTGATGCAAAAATTCAAGCTAATAGAGGTCGATAGAATAATAAATCTTGAAAAAATAAGCTCGACTTGAAAAATAACGTAACGTATGAGTTCGAGGGAAGGGATAAGTCTACCTCAAGATTTTTTGGGTTTATGTTACGAGATAAAATGTCAAAATCATGTTTTGAGGGGAAAGTGTTGTATAAACGTATCAATAAGGGTAGAATTTATTTTTTTGAATATGGAGAAGGAATTGTAATGGTGCGGACTCGATTTCAGAGAATTTGTCATACCGCTAAAGGATGATTGGCCATAAAGATCGCTAAAGTACAGGAGAAGATTTTTGGATTGTTTGGTTATGATGCTGAGTTACTAGCGAGGGAATATCAGCTCGAAGAACTGGATATAAGGGGTAGGGAACTTGAGTATGCTCGGTATTTCTATGAGGTATGCTTTCGTGAATTGGTGTGGGATCCTGTAAATCGAGAAGAGATGGTTAAATTGGTTGCTGAGGTGGAGATTGAATTTGAAGATAAGATGATCGATGGATGAGATCTGATCAGAGGTGGTCGCCCATCAGCAAGGCTGTTTTTAGATGTAATTATATGTAAAGTATTATCCTAAATAAATGTAAATGTTACTGAATTTAGCAAAAAATTTAGAATTCACTTGAACCTCTATAGTTGCAAATGTCATTGAGACTATTTTGACAAACAAATTTTGAATAAGTTTAAAATTTTGTTAGCCTTAAAATAACGTCATTACTACTATAAGTATAAGGAACAAGAACCGAAAAAATGTAGGAGCTTATAGTTTTGTTTTTTATGTAAATATGCTAAAATCTGATATCGTGGAGTGTGAGTCATCATGAGTGTGGGAAAGTCAGATAAAGTTATGGAAGCAGGAGATAAAAATAGATTAAAATATGAGGGTAGGGGTAATGATAGAAAGACGGTTTTATTGGAAAGGTACAAGACGTCTGACATGGATAGTGAAAATGACGCCTCAGTTTTAAAACCAAGGACGGGTCATGCAAGGCACAATAACTGCCAGCCATTAGAGAGATAAAGATTAAATAATGCTTCGTCTTCATCATCCAAACGTTTTTCAACTTTTGTAAATTTGGAGAGTACAGAGAGAGAAGAGCAAAAAAATTACTGAGGCTTTGGTAAGGATTTATCTGAGGGCGATCAACAGTCGAAGAGAGTTGCGGGTACATAATCACGTAGGTGGCTATACATCAACATTATGAGGGAAGGACTTAACGCTACTGCGGATTCTCATTCTGATACTGAAGGTTAACAGAGACGTGTACTGTGATTTTTTTCTTGCAAATCGTAATCTGTTTTAAGCAAATCCTAAAAAATCTCTATTTATAGTAATCTATGATATATGATATATAGACAGAATATTTGAAAGATATGTTGCATATAAATGATTGATGTATATAAAATAATTATAGATACCTGAACCTGTATGTAGGTCGAACGTGAGAGGTATTTTGGTAGGATCAAACTTTGCCTATAAAATTGTAGTTGAGATGGATAGTTTGCCTATTAACGAGGTTTTGAACTCCGGTCGGGCGGTAGAGTCTGATAGTGAGGTTGAAGTAGATTTGAGCAATTTTTAGGTTTCCCTTGTAAATTGGTGGCCTATCCCCCTGGTTCAAATGTATTCAAAGAATTTTTTAAAGCCAAGGCTTCTGCAAGAGGGAAATGGGGTAACTGCGTAGAATACACTGGCAGGATGTTTAGGGGGTGTATTGTAGCGACGGGGGAAGAGTATTTTAATTTTTTGGCCGACTTGGAGAAGGAAAAATGAGATAGGGGTATAGATGAATCGATATCGTTAGAATATTTTGATGGGAATGTTCAAAGTGACCTTTTAGAGGGTTTCCTGTGTTACCTATCTCAATTAGAGTACGGGTTGAGTCTTCCCCTTACCAATTTGATGAAGGGGATTATGAATACGATTGGGGCATGTCCTCTTCAATTGAACGGGAACATGTGGGAGGTAATAACTGTTTGCGACCATCTGAATGAAAAATGGGAGAATGAGGGAAAAGTGAGGAGGATATCCTCTGAGGACGTATTACAATTTTATGGGGTAAAGAATTATCAAGCCAGTTGTGGGGCATATTTTTGTGCGAGTACAACTCAGTGTTGCTTCTTTGATCTTAATTCAGCAGATCGAGCTTGGAATGACAACGTAATATGGGTGAAGGATAATTGTCTTCAGAGAGATGATGAAGAATCTTTGGATCTTATGCTTAGAACTGTAAAACAAAGTAAGTATAACAATGCATAGAGTATAATATTGATATGTATGAACTGATAATATTTTGTTGATAATAACAAATGCTGTGCCTGGTAGGCCCGAAGTCCCGAGTGGAGAGGAAAGATTCATTGTTAGACAAAGTTGTCGAGGAAGAGGTTGAGCTCGAGTTTGTGTTAAAAGGACTTGACCTTAGCAGAAAGAAGAGGGTTGGGAGCAAGTTCAAAAAGGTTCAAAAATCTTAATCGACCAAGCTGATGGCGGGTGTTGATGATGGGAAGAAGAAAGGAACTGGTGGGGAAGGTCAAACCAATATGGCCAAGACCCCTAGAATAGATAGGTTGGCTCAGCCGGATTCTATTACGTTGAGCAAATTAGCTCGAACGTTTCCCAAAAAATAGATGTTAAAGTGTGCGTTGGCCTCTGGTACCACTGGAAGTGGTGAGGTCGACGGAAAAGAGAAAATGAGAAGGATCGAACCTTCGGGGAGGTCAGAGGAAAAGGCCGCTAAAGAGCGGCCTACTGCTAATGACGATCTTAAAGCAGTGAAGGAAAGGGCCAGCTGGCGGCTCTTCATGGAGAGGAGGATATGAGCAGGATGGTATGTGTTTATGTTTGATCATGTAAAAATTTATTGCGTTTTGAATTCACGCTGAGGTCGATTTGTTTTGTGCAGGTTACTCGCTTGGTGAAGGGGATTTGGCTCGGAGTGGAAGAAGAAAAATTCGAGCTGATGAAGGTTAAGGTCGAGCTTGAAAAGAAGGTAGCTCGAGTGAAGGCTGATGCTCTCCAATGTATATATTATTGTGCAGGCTGAATTGGATTCAGTTCACTCGCGCGAAGATGATGCGCTCCAATGTAACCGAGAATTTACAGAGGAGTTTGATAGGGTGAGGGAGGTGAATGAGAACAGGGAAGATCAGCATGTAAAGGTACATTTTAAATTTGTTGAGGCAACCCAGACTATTGTCGACCTCACTCGCAAGGTCGAGGAGAAAGACGCTGAAATTGAGGAGAGGATAAACGAGCTTGCGGAGGTAAAAGAACACGCCATGAAGCTTCAAAGTTGGGTTGATACGCTGATGGTTAAGGGTAAGCAAACTGAAATGGATCAATATCATATTCAGGCGCTAGAAAGATTGGAGGGACAATCTCGAGCTGATCTTCAGAATTGTAGAAGTGAGCTGGAGCAACTGAAACAGAAAATGAATGTAAAAGATAACGAGCTGAAGGTAGCTCAAGAACATCTATCAGCTTCGGAAGCTGTAGTCGAACACTTGCATATAGCCCTTCCTGCCTAGGATTTGGAGTTTTGGGGAGTACAACGAAGGTGTGAAGGGTTAAATGAGAGGGTGATACGATTGAAGACCGAATTGGCACAAGCCAACGCGCGTATTAAAAAAGCTGAGGCTAGAGAGCGCTCGAGGGAGAGTAGAAATGATGTTAAAGTTCTTATAGTCCAAGGGGATGTAGTTAGTCCGTCAGGTCGAATTAGAGAGCTAGAAGCTAACGTGGCTCGAATTCAGGGGCATGTGCAGAAAGGGAATGCAAACTTAAGGGAATACCAGTACAAGTTGGATGTTGCTCTTGTCAGGGAGAAGGTCTTGGAAGGGGAAATCAGGGTGAAGGAAATCCTAATGAAGAAGAGAGATAACTCGTTACGGGATACTTCTGCCAGGGAAAAATTTTACTTGTAATTGTGAGAGTTTGTACTCAAGTGGCGAACTTGGAGGTCACTATTCAGGCTGAATCAGCTAAATATGTCAGAAAATTAGAAGAGAATATAACTTTTTATGATTTGACAGACACGGAAATGACACATCTGAAGAAACTGTACGAGACTTTGGAGTCACGCCTTGAGAATGTGAAATGTAACTTTTTAAGGATCGTTGCAGCTCATGCATCACGGATAGACCTGTTAAAGGCGATTGTTACATATTTTGTAGAGAAAGTAAAAAGACTTGAGTTAGAACGAGATACCTTGGTTAAGAACCTGTCTGACAAGGGATGCATTTGTAACGTGAATATAGATCAAGGGAACTATATGACCTTCATGGAGACGAATTTAGGCCCTCAACCTGCTAATCTGATAGAGAGGGGTAGAGTCGCTGTAACTCACGAAATGAATTCTGATCGACCTCCGGCTGGAGGGTAAAACATGGCTGACATTCCAACAGCAGAAAAGGTTTCCATTGTAATATGATCTGAAAATAAGTAGTATCTGTTGCAGACATATTGAAATAGATAAAAGCTAGTATGACCTTTGCCTTATCTTATGTCTGTCAGAGCCTTTAATATGAAACAAGTTTCTACATTTGTTTCAATCGCAGAGATGGGTAGAGTTAGTCAAACCAAGTGAATCTTGATTTAACTATAGAAATGTTATAGACATATTAAAAGAGATGAAGGCTAGTATTACCTTTGCCTTATCTTATGCCTATTAAAGTCTTTGATATGAAACAAGTTTCTACATTTATTTCAATCACAAAGATTTAGTAGAGTCAGCCAAACCAAGTATTATCCTTGATTTAACTATAGAAATGTTGTAGACATATTGAAAGAGATGAAAGCTAGTATTACCTTTACCTTATCTTATGCCTATTAGAGCCTTTTATATGAAACAAGTTTCTATATTTGTTTAAATCGCAGAGATTTAGTAGACCCAACCAAACCAAGTGTTATCCTCGATTTAACTGGTATAAGATCGATTGAAAGCTAGTATTATCTATGCTTTAATCTACAGAATGTGGTTGAATCTACGTAAGTAGAGAGATGTTGTGAAAAACTTGGAAGTTTCATTAATCAGTTCAGTATTTACATTGGATGGAGATAAAAAATCTCACTTTTGGAATTGGGAAAACAAAAAATCAAAAGCGAGAAACAGAACTGGAGTAGTAAAACGCTTAACGATAGTACCATTTCAGTCGCCTAGTATTCCAAAGATTTAAAATAGGGTTTCCCTTTTCTGTCATGATATAATATAATCCCAGGTATGAGAAACCTGTGATAATGAATGGACCCTCCCAATTATTGGCTAATTTTCCAGTGTTAGGCTCTTTGCGATATTGAGGAGTCTCTCTGAGGATGAGATCATCAATTTGGAAGGTACAGTTTTTGACTCAGTTATTGTACGACCTGGATAGCATATGATGATATCGACCTAGGTTAGCGATGGCACATTCCCTGACCTCATCGATCATATTAAGGTTGCAAGCCAATTTGAACTCATTTTCCTCGTCAGTCAGCTCGTGATATCGAACTGGATGATGGTATTCAACTTAAGAATTTATAGTTGATCGACCTCCTGTTGTGGGGGGAGCTCAAGAATTTATGGCTGGCTGACCTCCTATTTATAGGGAAAGCGTATCTGATATCCTAAAAGCAAAAAGGGATCCAATGTAGAGGTTGTATATGTGACCTGAAATAAAAAAGTAGTTGTTGCAGACAAGTTAAGAGATGGAAGCTAGTATTACCTTTGCTTTATCTTATGTCTGTTAGAGTCTTTGATATAAAACAAGTGTTATCTTAGTTTTAATCGCAGAGATTTAGTAGAGTCAGCCTAATCATGTGTTATCCTTGAGCGAGCTGGTATGATGTTACGACCATATTGAGGTAGATGAAAGCTAGCTTTACCTTTGCTTTATCTTATGTCTGGTAGAGTTTTTGATGTAAAACAAGTATTACCTTAATTTTAATTGCAAAGATTTAGTAGAGTCAGCCCAACCAAGTGTTATCCTTGATCAAACTGGTATAGAGGTCGATTGAAAGCTAGTATTATCTATGCTTTAACCTATGCGATGTCTACGAAGTAAAGAGATGTATGGGAGAAAAACGTGTAAGTTTCATTGAATAGAAAAAAGATGTACATTGGATAAAGATGAAAATCTCACTTTTGGAATGGAAAAAGCGAGAGTAAAATAGAGTAGTGAGGGACTTAACAATAGTATCGTTTCAGTCACCTAGTATTTCGAGGACTTGAAATGTGGATTCCTTCTTCTGTCATGAGGTAATATGATCCCAGGCCTGAGAGACCTACGATAAGGAATGGATCCTCCCAATTGTCTGCTAGTTTCCCAGTATGAGGCTCTTTGCGGTGTTGAGGTATTTTTCTGAGGACAAGATCATCAATTTGGAAGGCACGGCTTCTGACTCATTTGTTGTAAGAACTGGCCAACATATGGTGATATCGACCTAGGTTAGCAATGACACATTCCCTGGTTTCATCGATCCAATTGAGGTTGCAAGCCAATTTAAACTTATTTTCCTCGCTAGTTAGCCCGTGATCTTTGACTGGATGATGGTATTCAGAGAGAATGACAGCCTCGGTGCTATAGGTAAGGAAAATTAAAGTACATCCTGTCGACTATCGTGGAATGGTACGATATGCCCATAAGACATAAGGAAGTTTCCAAACCCAATTCCTTTTTTTTGAGAGTGTAGCCTTTTCTTGAGTCCATCCACGATAGTTTTGTTGGTGATTTTGGCTTGGCCATTGCCTTGAGGATAATAGGGATTGGATGGTGAGAATGATGTTGTGTTGATTGAGGAAAGCTACAACTTTTTCTCTAACAAATTAGATCCTATTATCGATACGAATTAAGTAGGGACACCCAAACTGAGTGATAATGTATTCCCAGATAAAAGAGATGACCTCTTCTTTTCTGGTTCGACAAAGTAGAATTGCTTCTACCCATTTTGTAAAATAATCGGTAGCTATGAGTAGGTGACGATGGTTACCTGGAGAATTTGGAAATTTATCGACAAAATCGAGTGCCCATCGTTTGAATGGCCAAAATACCTTGCTTGCATAGAGTTCGAGGGAAGGGGCCTGAATTATTTGTCCATGTCGTTGACACGCGTCACATTTGCGTGAGTACTCTTCTACTTGCTTGCGCATACCAGGCCAAAATACTCCTTGTGTAATGGCTTTATTTGCCAGTGATCGACCTGTAGCATGGGAGCCACAAGTCCCTTAATGTAGATCACAGAGCATCTCGTTTACTTTCTTTTTGGAGAGGCATTTGAGGTAAGGCCCTTTGACTGAATGGCAGTATAACGTACCATTTTGATTAGTATAGCGCTTTGTGTTGTCTATCAGCTCTCGGCGCTCTTTTGGATCTGCTGGAAGTTGACCTTCGCATTTATTGTCGATACCGAGATAAACTAAGAAAGGCTTTCGCCAATCGTCGTCTCCCCCTTTATCGCCCCCAGTGTTGATCGTACATTAAAAAATGCAATCAATGCTGGGGGTTAAAATCACTTTGATCTGGAGATATCAAGCTTCTGTGTCTAAGACCCCGGCTAGATATGCTAAAGAATCGGCGTGTCTGTTTTTACCTCAAGGAAGCTAATCGAGAGTTGCTTGCGCAAACTTGCTCATCCTATCTGTAACAAGGGCTGCGCATTCGATCATCTTGCCATTCTTCTTATATTGCTCAGAGTAATGGTGAACGATGAGTAGCGAATCTATGTAAGCTAAGAGTTATGGGACGCCGAGCTCAAGAGTGAGATCGAGTCCATGAATGAGAACTTCGTATTCGGTGACATTATTTGAGGCCTCATAATCTAAGCAGATTGATTTCTCAATTCTATCGTTGGATGGGGTAATCAATACGATTCTAATTCCTGACCCTGCGAGTCCTGCTAATCCATCTGTAAGAAGTCTCCACCCTTTCCTTATAATCCATTCAGCTCGCTCATCAAATGCTTTGGGGGGTAGATCTTCTGTAACTTCCTCAGCAAGGTCAGGATCATGCTTCTCCCACTCGGGATCCTTCACTGAAAAATCTGTGATAAAATCAACAACGGCCTAACCCTTTTCGGAATGACATTGTTCAAACTTGATATCATGTTCTCCCAAACTGACTGACCACTGTTGCACTCTTCTTGATTTTTCTTTTTTGGACAGAACCTCCCAAAGTGGGTATCTCATTATGACTTTAATAGAATAAGCTTGGAAGTAGTGTTGAGTTTCTATGAAGTATAAATAAGAGTGAGAAGAAGTTTTTTGATTTTAGAGTACTTTATTTTTGTTGGAGTGAGGATTTTGCTGATGAAGTAGACTGGTTTCTTAATTTTCCCTTCAAGTTGAATAAGAACCGAGATGAGTGAATTATCTGTAACTGCTAAGTAGATAATCAGTTCCTCATTATCTATTGGGGTGCTCATGATGGGAGACTTCCCCAAATAGGCTTTGAGTTCTTGAAAAGCTGCTTCACATTTTAATGTCCATTAAACCTCTACATTTAGTTGAACTTTTCCCCATTTGGTACATCCATGGAGTAATAAGAACAGCCAATGACAGCGGTCTAAAGATTTCAAAGCGAAATGGTTGATAGTGGCAATCTTGCCGACAAGTTTTTGACCGTCTTTCATTATTCTCGGAGATGGCATGTTGAGGAGAGCCCGAATCTGATCTAAATCGGCTTTAATCCCATTTTTACTGATGATGTGGCCTAGAAATTGACCTGAATGTACTATGAATTGACACTTATCAGGATTGAGACGCATCTTGTAAGATTGAAGAATGTTGAATATTGTATTGAGATCTGAGATATGGTTGATGGACTGCATGCTTTTGCACAAGAGACCATCAATGCAGACTTCCACCACTTTCCCAATATGTGCTTTGAACATTGTAGTCATCAACCGTTGATAAGTTGTACCTACATTTTTGAGTCCGAAGGGCATGACTTTGTAACAGTAAAGTCCCCTTTCAGTGATAAAAGTGGCATTTTCTTGATCTTCATCCAAGAGTAGAATCTGATTATATCCAGAAGTAGCACCCATCATAGATAGAAGTTCGTGACCTGCTGTGGAATCAAGGATCTAATGAATGTTGAAAAGAGGGAAACTGCCCTCTGGAGTATGTTTGTTTAGTTCGGTGAAATCTACCCAAGCTCAGACTTTTCCATTCTTCTTTGGGACAGCGACAATATTAGATATTCAATCTAGATATTTGGCTTCTCGAATGAATCCCACTTTGATTAATTTCTCGATTTCTATGTTAACTTTTTCTCAAAGTCGTGGTGATAGGTGTCACTATTTCTGTTTGACCGCAGTGGCGTTGATGTTGAAGGCCAATTTGTGACATACCTTGGCCGGTTCGACCCCAGGCATCTCTTCGAAAAACTACACAAAAATATCTCAATTTAGTCGTAAGTTCTGAATAAGAGTATCTTTTTCGCGTTGAACCAGCTTAGTACCGATGAAAGTACCTCTGCTAGGTCCATCAATATTGATATATTTGGTGGGCTCCTCCTTGGAAGGCTGATCATCGGGGTGATCAGCTTTCTATAATTGCTATACAACAAACCTGTCAGAAGTATCTAGAATTGCAGAGACGGTATTTTTACAAGCTAAAAAATCTTTTGACTACCTCTGATCTCATAGATACCATCGTTGTATTTGAAGCGGAGTGCTTGATGATTGGTGAAAGCGATAGCTTCCATGTTATGAATCTAGCAACGGCCCATAATCCTAAGATAACGAGATTTGGCATTGATCACGTAGAAGATGACGTCGATTGTGGCTGGTCTTGCGGTAATTGGTAAGATAATCTTCTCCACTCGCTCTTTTTTAACACCATTGAATCTACTTATATCAGTGTCGCTTTGAATGACTTGATCAGCCAAAGCCATTTAGTCGATAGTGCTCTGAAAGAGAATCTCAATACCGCTGCAGGTATCGATCATCATTGTGTGCATGCAAAATTTCTTCATCTTGAGCATTATGACTAGTGCATCATAATGTGAAAACTTGACATGGCTAGTATCGTAATCTTTGAATGATATCCCGTGTCGGGGATTGCTCGACTCAGGCAGAAGTTTAGCTTCTTTATCTTAAGATGTAAGATTATAACATTCTGACAGTCTCCTACATTTGAATCTGTTGAAGTTGGTGATCTAATTGATCTCAATCATGTTGCTGTGGCACATATGGTAGAGATGCTTCTCCTCAGCTTGATCTTCATCCTGGACAACTTCAAGCTGCTTTTTATAGCTGCTATCCTTGTATGATTCCAGGTCGACAATATATTCGAACATCTGTCCCTCCTTGAAAATATATTTGAGCAACCTCTATAATGCATAACAATTATTAGTAGAATGATGGTTTACCCTATGATGCATGCAGTATGGTTGGTTCTCGATTAGTTCTAATGATTGGGAGAGACGGTAAAGCTTATCCTTTAAGAGGATTGGAAAAATTGTAGAGATTCGAACATTCATCTTTGGAAGGACTAGTTTGACTTGTGACCTAGCTTTTTGAGAGTTGCTGGTGTTTCCCTTAGTGCGCTTTTGGTCACCCTGATCCTCTTTCGGTTTAGTATTTCTATATGTAGATGGACCTTTCGTGGTAAGGATGGATTTAGTATATTTTTGCCTTTCGGACATCATCCTTTCCATGTCGACGTAACTATTGACCTTGGTGATCATATTCTCCAAGGTCGGTCTTATTGAGGAAGAGGTGTTCTTTGGCTTTGCAATCGAGCTTGAGTGCATTGGTTAAAGCAGTAACAGTTATTTTATGATCGACATTGTTTACTTTAAGCGCAAGCTCCAAGAACTTCTTTGCAAAAGCCTCGAGCTTCTCTCCGTGTGACTGTTTGAGACTGATAAGAGAATATAAATTCTCTTCTTTATCTCTATTGTGAGCATATATCTTGATGAACTATTTCTGCAGCTATTCGAATGTATATATGGAGTCTTCAGGTAGAGAGTAGAAGCATCGGAGTGGTTCCTCCTGCAAACTTAGGGCGAACAGACGGCAAAGAATGTGGTTGAGATTGGAGTACAACCCCAATGAATCATGGTATTGTTGAATGTGTTCCTTTGGATCGGTACCCTTGTACTTGTAAATTTTCAGAGTTTGGAAACCTTTGGGTATCTCCATATCGAATAATTTTTTGGCAATAGGACTTCCTTGTAACTTGGTAAGGTCGTCGGTAGTACCCAGAACTTATGCTTCGATCAACTCCTTAATGCACTAGTCTATATAATATTGTGTTACATAATAACATGTCGGTTGAGTGACTTGACGAGGAGGTTGCGGATTGTGAGTACCGGTACGCTCACTCAAATTATCTCGTGTTGGAACTCGAGGTTGAGGTTCCTGTTTCTCCTCTTGACGTATGGAACATCGATGACTTCGGCTGGCCTCAAACTGAACTTCACCAGCCAAATGAATGGAAGGTTGAGGTTCATTCTGAATATTTCTAGAAACGGCTTTGCTTGTGGCTCCTTGAGGTCCTAATCTTTCCTGTGCCAAAATATGGAAGGCTTCTGGCACCTGATCGCAATCTCGTGTTGGAGAAGCCTGTTGAGTATTTTGCAGAGCTTACAAGGCAGTCTGCATTGCTGTTATTTGATCTTCATGGCTCTTAAGCGCTGTCAAACGAGCTTTTCATTCGGCATTGAGCTTCTTCTCGCGGAGCTCTCGGTCGATAGTTAATTGTCGTTCGAGCTCATTGCGTTTCTCCTTCTTAGTATTGTGATTCGCCCGTAGCTCTGTTAGTTGTTCTGGCTCAACTAAAAGATCGAGCTGAACTCTGGTTGCTGGTCGCCTAGATGCGACCATGATTAAAATTTGTAGTAAAGTGAATGAATGCCTTAGGATATCGTAGAAATGATTTCTTTCCCACAGATGGTGCCAAATGTAATGGCCTAATTTTGTAAGCACAAAGTGGCCTATAATTAGTTCTTATACCAATGTACCTGTGACAAAATCTAATAGAAAAAAAGAAATGACATAGGCATTTTGCGTGAAAAACTTATAAATAGGTAAAAAACCACGATCTCGGGTTGAAGATTTTTGTAATAGTGAGGTTTATTGCTTGAGGCTGATATCTTATTACAAGTGATCTCTGGACTTAGAAATGCTTGATCTTGTGAATAAAAAGTTTAAAGTTTTGAGAATCTAGAAAATATAGTTTTCCTGGTGATTTCTTACGTGATTTTTAGGTCCTTGTCTCTTATAGAACTTTTTCTTTATATAAGCCTTTTCTGCAGTTCTTCATCGTGTTGAAGCATATTTTCTGAACAATGTGGCTAGTGGCGGTTGACTGAGTAACTGCTGAGTTCATGAGAGACATATGTTTTGACTTGTTCAGGCTTTTTCTGTTTGAGCTCTACCCATATTTTTTATCAGTTCATGGAGTAGGTGACAATGTTGACTGGAGAAGCCATGTGGAGGATCTGTGGACCTGACATGAAGGTAGTTCAAACTAGAGATAACTCGATTTAGGTAAGATCGAAGGGTAGTCCCCTACAATCATAAACTCAAATTTTGTTAATACTGGGGGCGCTGAAGAGGATGAGGATGATTGGAGACGACCTTTTCTCACATATATCAGTCCTCAAAGCAAGTTTGACGGTGAATTCCCCAGAGATCCTACTGAGAGAAGACGTGTGCTTGATAATGCTAAGTGATATGTCGTGGTTGATAATTTCCTCTATAAAACATCAGTCACAGGACCCTATCTCGAATGTTTATCGACTGAAGAGGCTCAAAAATTTCTGCATGAACTTCACGAAGGTACTTGTGGTTCCCATGCAGCAAGATGATTTTTAGCCAATCAGGCTCTTACTCAAGGAGTCTTTTGGCCTAAAATGAAAGCTCAAGCCATCGAATATGTAAGTAAATGTGATGCCTGCCAACTACATGGACTCCAAATTCGAGCTCCAGCCTTGGAACTCCATTCTAGCAACGTTGTTTGGCCATTCATAAGGTGGGCCCTCGACTTCGTAGGAGAGTTCCCCACTGCACCAGGCAAAAGGAAGCACCTCCTAGTTGCAACATATTACTTTACCAAGTGGGTGAAAGCAGTTCTTTTATATCACACACGTGAAGAAGAAGTCATCAAGTTTATATGAGAAACCATTATAATACGTTTTGGTTGCCCTCATCTCCTTATAATTGACAATGGACCTCAGTTCGTTGGTTCTAGATTCTTTGAGTTCTTCAATCATCACGACATAATCCACTTTACATCCAATCCATACTACCCACAAAGAAATGTTCAGGATGAAATCACCAATCGAACTATCGTCGATGGAATCAAGAAGCGGTTGACAGAGAAGAAAGGTAACTGGGTACAAAAATTACCACATGTATTATGGGCATATCGTACAACACCTCAAGTATCGACTGGATGCATACCGTTTCTGTTGGTGTATGGTATTGAAGCAATCATCCCCACTCAATATCATCACCCATTACGCGACCATACCATGACAGATAAAAAAATGAATTCCAATTGGCATGTAACATGAATTGGATCGAGGAGACTAGAGACAGAGTAATCATGAACTTGGGATAATATAATCAGGCTCTAGTCAGATCCTACAATAATCGAGTTCATCATCGAAAGTTCAAAATTAATGATCAAGTCCTCCGAGAAGTCCCCAAACACAGAAAAGAAGTCAATGCTTGAAAACTCGCAGAAAATTGGGAAGGTCCTTTTATCATTGTGGTAAAAAGTGGACTTGGCTCTTACGACCTCGCCACCAAACTTGGAGAGCGAGTACCTAATCCTTGGAACATAAGGTGATTGAAGTTATATCCCAGATAATAATTTGTCACAGAGTACTTTTCAAATAAATCTATCATCTTGTACGTCTGTCTTACATCAATGAAATGCTTATGTTTGATCGCCCTATATCAGAGTACTTTATAATTTTTCATACAGTACTCCATCTAATATTCTTTGTACGTTAATCTTACAGTAATGAAATACTTGTGTTAATTGCCCTATATTCCATTACATTTATAATATATTAAACAAGTACTTCTATATAGAGATTACATGTCTAAACATCACAGATTACCATTGGGTTTACCCCACTCTATTATATTACAGATCGTTTGTTACTTTAGCCAAACTGGTCCTCTATTACATTATAGATCATTTGTTACTTCAGCTAAACTGATCCTCTTTTATATTACATATCATTTGTTGCTTTAGCCTAACTAATCTTATATTATATTACAGATGATTTTTTGTTTCAGCCAAACCTATCTTCTATTATATTAAACATTTATTGCTTCAGCCATCACAAGGTTAGTACAATTTTGCACAGATCATTCCTCTTATCAATAGTCCCACATTGTTATACTCTACCTACTATATTCTCAATGGTATAGTACGAATAATCCATTCTAAATAACGCCCCATTAGTTACTCGAACTATCACTCGAACTGTCACTTAAGCTATCAGGCCGTACAGCACTACGCAAACTTTTACCATGAAGTCGTAGTCACGTAAACTCTGGCATCCTTCCAGTCACAATTTTCTTTCCTTCTTTAACCTTATTCTTTATAAGAACACTGATTTTTGCTATCATGGGATCCAGATACTCAGATCGTATCAACCACATCTCACACTGTACACCATTAACAACAAGTTTGTCATATACATTTTTACTTTTTGCCCCCAATCTCTTAAACTCGGATACAAAAAAGGAAAGCACTGCTATCATTTCTCTTTCATGTGCATCGCTTGCCTCACATTTTTCCTTATCAGGAAGAACAAACCCTGCAAGTTGTCCTTTAACTTCCTTCATCATCACTTCCAAACTTCTGCAGCGTTCTTACAGCGCTTATTTTTTACTCAACGTAGCATCATTACAACTTTCTATTATTGCCATAAATTCATCCATGTTTTTCACCAAGCCTGCTGATTCATCTGTACGAGCTCGATTACAATTCTTCTCTAATACTTCTTCATCAAGACTTATTGTAGCTTTGAAAAGATTCGCCTCCAATTTGGTCTTTGTATCACGCAGTTCTCCATTTTTCTATTGATACTCCAAAATTTCTAACCTAATTGCTTGAATATTATGTTCTAAAGCACAGATCGTGATCCAATCCTTATTTATCGTTTCGTTTTGTTTACTATGGGCATCTTCTATCTCTTTTAGCATCATGTTCATAGCATACCACAACACTTCAAATTTGCGAGCACAATCATTTACCTCCTCGATAGCTACTCGTGCACCAACTCTCTTTACTTTGAACATGTTTATCTGATATTGTAAGTCTTTCACATTATTTTCTTCCTTCTCTAGCACCGCCAACAACTCTGTATTTTGAGTTCGCGTAGATATCAATTCTGCCCCTTGCTGGTTAATTTATCCCGAAGTACCCAAAATTTTCACATCTTTTTTCCTTATAACTTCTTTTAATCCCTCCATCTTTCTCAGCCCACTGATTAGTTCAGCCTCTTTATCTTACAGTTTATCGGTCAAATGAACTACTGTATTTTGCTCTTTTGATATCTTCACCTTCATTTTTTATTCTAACTCAGTAGTAATCTTTAGTTCCCCTAACAAAAATTTTGTTCAGCGTTCAATTGTTTGTTTCGAACACGTAACGTGTCATATTGGCTCTGAACAGCTGCCAGTTCTACCTGTCACAATAGTTAACATTTAAACTAGTTCGCATATGCAAACAAATTACATGTCACAGTTTACTAGTTTATTTAGGAACATAATATTTAAGTAATATCGATACATCACTCTATTTACCTAATCAACACAGAGAATAAATTTTCATGTATCATCCAAACAATGTACAAAAAATCTAACACATATGCAGGGTCCGTGAACAACTGGAATACCCTACTTTCGCTTCTTCGAACTATGAGATGACTTCCTCTTATCTCTTAAACTTTTTATATTCTTTATACGAACATCTATAGGAGATATAAAGGTCACCACCTCCTACTGGCGTTGCTTTCGCCGGGATTGTGGTTTCAGGTTTTTGACCTCCTCCTCATCCTCTTCTGATAATAATTCTCTCGATCTTGGAATGGGTTTTTCAACAACAGTTTCCTCCTCATCTTTGGTAAACCACATATTTTTAGCCTTCAGGTTCTCAACAGTAAAATCTTTTCCACACTCCGTTACGAACTTCCTAAATTCGTTCTCTACCCTCGCCAACTCCCCTCCATAAAAATCAATCACATTTTCTATATGATACTCATACTCCGTTCGAGCTGCGGTTTTTGCTCGTGACAAATACAGATGCTCCTTCAACTGCATTTGTGCCCTGTACAGACACTTGCGCATTTCTTTTTGTAATACAGCTAAAGCCCTCACATCAGTTTCAACCTTCTTTTTAACAGTTATTTCTTTTGACAATTGCATCGCTAAAGACATTTTTTACTCCATATGCTGCAACAATACATCCTGCAACTCCTTTAACTCACACTGTAACTTTTGTAGAACCTCTATTTGCTCTTTTCTTATCTTGAAAAACATAATTCTCATGGCCCTCCGATTCTACATAAAGCCAAAAATATTAGGTAAAGGTTTTATATCACCCCATATAACAGAAGCATCAGTTCTAGCTGAACATTTTCTCGCCTCTAAACTATGACGATTGTCTGCTTCTTGAGCTAAAAACATAACCCAAGCTGGGTCTGGTACTACACCTCTTTCCTTCAAGAGTTCTACATAAGCTTCTTTTAAACCCCGTTCACTATCTACTTTGACTGTAAAATACAATGTCAGAGCTATCAACAGATTTTGACACCTAGCCTTATCACTAGGGTCATTAAAACAAGCCAATTCTTTCGGTTTTCAAACTAATACCCTCATTTTCTCTTCCTTTCTTAGCACCTCATCCCTTTCTTTTTTCATCTTAACATATTTACACTAGAGGTCATATAATTCCTTAAATTTTTTCTCCGAGTTAGATTTAAACTGTCTTATCTCATACTCAATTTTATTTAATACCTGTTGAACACGAGCCACCGATTCCCTCATTCTACCCAACGATCTCTCCTGGTTGGAAATAGTTTTTCTCATTTGATCTACAGCCTACACATATTACAAATATCTTGTTATCATACAAACATTCAAGGAGAACTTATCAAAAAAAATCTACCAAACTTAAACAGTTTTACGACCATACGGAGTACAATCCTACCAAATTAAATAAATTACGCAGTTTGCGAGCAAAATGCTGCTGATTGGTTAAAAATTCTTGCCGATCTCTACCTCTGGTGGAGGGTCCACTTTTTTATCAGCAGCTATAGCTGGTTTAGTTGGTATAGCAGATACATTGGCTGGATCAAAAGCATCAGCCACAACTTTACCTTCTACCTCTGCAGGAAAGTCTATCTCATCGTATCTGCTAGATCAACCCAGCTCTATATCAGCATGAATCAACCCAAAAGAGTAATAAGATTGGACAAAGCAATCTCTTTTCGCCTTTAATGCCTCACATGATCGTGACATAATATCATCATGCTCAGACAATGATGTATACCACTTTTCAGCAGCCTTGGCATCTTCACCCTCTTCTTTTTCTCTAGCTCAAGCACAGTTTTGAACTCCCTCATCTGAGCTGATTGAGCATTGAACCTCAAAGTAAGATCTCCGAGCTCCTGGCTCTTCTTCTCTATAAATTTAGTCGCCCCCTTCATTAGTATTGAGAGCTGTCAATACAAAAACACAAGTTCAGAATAGCATATCATATTCCAAATGCATCATATCAAAGATTTCAACATATACTACCGAAGTATGTTCTTGACACACTTCATCGACCTGCTGCGGGTTAGTCCCTGCCATCATGCAGCATTTTTGCTCCAGCTCTCTCATCTTAGCCGCAGCCTGGGCATTAGTACGAGCACTACCCTAGTCCTCGTGCCATTTTCTTTTCAACGAGCTCTTCTCAGCCTCTGAAGGAGTAACTTCACTCACTTCCTGCCTCTCTTCAACATCTCTAGAAGCAGGTTTTATAATCTCTTGGTCTGCGATCACCACTATAGTAGCAGGCGTACTTTGTGGAGCTAGTTTTTTTGACCTCCAAGTAGTCCATTTCATGTCAATATTTTCTGGTGCAGGAGGATGACTAGTGAGATCATCAACAGTTAAGCGGGCTTTCTTCTCAGCCATATATCGATTCTCGTGAGCTCGCTAAACTTTGGGTACTATGGAATCTACGCTCTTATCTTTCCAGATACCTAGCTTACCAAGTACCTGATTTAACTCGACCTGATCATGAGTTATGTAGTCAAACAAGCTGGTATTATCAGGCATCGATGAAGGATTGGGATCTGATAAAACATGGAACAAAATAATATTGAGCAGCTCGAATACATGATAATGGTTTGTTGAAGAATGATCAATTTTACTTGCTTGGGTTATAATATTTATAGTTTAGGACGGGCGCTGGTTCATCTGGAACCTGCATACAGTTGCCCCTACCCATACAAGGTGGTCATTCCATGGTCTACCTGCTTATTCAAAGTCAATTTTTTTTGGCCTAGACAAATTACTATACAGGTAACCACTACTTTGACCTTTGACCTACTTCCATTTATAAAATTTCAACACATTATCAGCTTTGAACTGCTTGGTAGTCCATTCTCTTCTCCATTTCTCATTCAGAGCCTCACATACTCTCATTATCTCATACACATTCCCATTTAGTTGGGCAGGGTAGCACTGTAATACATTCATAACCCTTTTCTAAAAGAAGGTAAGAGGAATTCTAAGGCCATAAATGACCTGATTCAGATAACATTAAAACCCATCATTCTGGTCTGCCAACCCAAGGCCATTATAATATGAGAGGTTAACATCTTCTCTAATCCCTTTCTCCCTTTTCTACTTCTCCAAACAAGGGACTTGATAGTATACAGCCTCTTCCCCTTTTCCTGGGACATAGGCCCTAAACCAGTGACCTTGGTCCATCATATAATTTTTCCATTCTCCCTGTAATTTCTTTTTGTATTTCAAAAATTCATTTCCTACATCTACTATTTTAGGATATGACAAACAATTTATCTCTCTTTTGTATCCTCTGTTTCTATAACTTTTTCTAACTTACTAGATTCCCCAACTTCTACACCTACAGTTACATCTACAGCCTCTTCCATTACATTATAATCGTCCTTCCTCCCTGACGATGATGTTTCTACCGAGCTGGATGATACTACAAATTTACTCATGGGATTTATAGGCTTTGCAGGCATACTGGACCTACAGATACATAAAATATTTTATCATTATCTCTACGTTATAGGCTATTCCCTACAAACAGTCAAAACAAACCCACCCATGTTTCTACCCAGTCAACACGCTTATTTTCCAATTTTCCAAAATAAAAGGCAATCATTTTAATTTTCCCTCTTCTTCTCCCAAAAAACACTTTCTCTCTCTACAGTCTATTCATCTACCCAAAGCTTGTGTACTTTAGGATATTGCAGGCAATTATTCAAAAACCCTATATTCTCAACTTTATTTTCTCTAAATCAAAAGTGGTGAACATACATCATATAATACAAATTATAGTATACAGAAACAAAATAGAAGAACCTATCACTAACCTGTACTTGAAGAACAACAATCTTATTCCCCAACCGAACGCTTTACAGAAATTGACCGCTCATGTTGCCTCTCTAACAGTTTTCTATCACCAGATGAATCCTTCCCTACCAAAACACCCTCAGAACTCAAATGTTTCTTCTCTATAATGATATGGTTTATACCACTTTTTTCTCTTTATAATTGTAAATAATTTATGAGGGGGAGAGATTTGAGTTTTTATACTCTCCATCAATTTACGAAACGATGGCTCTTTCAGACACGTGTCAGTTACCCCTGCTGTCTCTAAAGGCATGTCTTTTTGTCTTATAACATCATCATGACTTTTATGATAATGTCTACTGTCATCAGGTCGATCTCTTTTGTCTGCCATTAAAAATATTCTGCCCCTCTTTCCAAAAAATGGTATACACGACCAATCACCTTACTTTTATACTATACCAAGATCGTACGACATTCCTAAAATAGCTCAATATTCAAAATTCAAAAATATTTATACAGTTGTTAAAATCATACAATTGCCATTCACAATATCTGCCACATAAATAATAAAATAGAATACTTTATTCTTATTCCTTTCAGTTTGCACCATCAACATGCCTCGTTCTACATTTAACAGATTACTACAAATAGATTACTTATTTATTACGAACTCTAACAATTTGAGCTTGCAAACTTCTGTAGTTACATTTAAAGCAGCTTGGATGGTTAACCTCTCCACATAGAATTATCTCTCCTCTTGCTGCCCTCTCATCTTCTTCAATAATTTTGTCTCGTATGATATCTCTATTAGCCTCTTCTCGTACAGTAGCATCTAAAAGAGACTTACAAAATACATCGCACTAGAAAAAATGATCATACTCTACACACCTGCCTTTCATATAGACCGACCATGTTTGACGACCATTCCGGTAACTCAGCATCATAAGGTAGTCGGCGAAAATATATCGATCACGAAGTACCTTGATATTGAACCTACCTTCTACTGCATGACAAGCACGCTGAGAACGCGTCCTTACCATAAGTACTCACATTGCCTCCACAACAAATTGTCCCTGCAGATGATACAAGACATAACAGCCAAAGATCACTACTTTATATAGACACCAGAGAGATCTATGAAAATCTATACCGTCCCACAGATTTTACTGAAGGATATATTTTACAAGGAATTTTTTTGTACAGAAGAATATTAACAGAAAATCCAGAATATTGTAACAGGTCATTCTTTCCATGTCATGAAACATCTCCTCAGATTTTATGTGTACAAATATGGAGATCGCAACATACAAATCAGGTATGTCCAACAGTAACATATGCAGGAAGATATTAGTTACTTCCATACGGCCAGACTTTTCCAGTCAGTTCGAATCCGTAGCTCGTAGATATACAAATACCCTTACACCCACCCAATCATCTTCACCAATTATTTACTTACTCTCACTACATGAACTCTTTATATTTTTGAGCTCCCCTATTTCTTCAAACCTCAACTTTTACTATTCTTTATAGATATACACTCTAAGACCCTTACAATTTGATTTGTCCAACAAATACCCCATGAAAAACTACCATCCCTTGTACTTATATATTTACAGACTTCTATTTTGAAATAGAACGCTACATATATAAGTTATAGAGTTTAAAATACAGCATCAAAATAACAGAACGGTGACATTTCATTAGTTTGGAAAATTTCTTACAGGTTACTTTACAAGATAACAAGTGTTCCAAACAATTCGCAAATTACTTTCCAAGTTACATTAAGTCACAGTTCAAAACAGCTCTCAACAGCCAACGAGGAAGAAGATTCAAAATTAAAGCAACTTCCAAACTCTGATCCTATGCCTGAATGTGCCAGGAAATAGTGGAACTGGAAATTATCTAAGACTAGTAACACCGGCAGAAGGATCTTCTTCAGGGCCAATATCTATGGTCCCTGGAAGAAAATCTTATCCACCACCATCTCTTCCACCATAACCACTACCACCCCGCATGCTAGAGACGGATGAAAGGTCTTATTTCTTAGACAAGACCCACTCATTGACAGAGTATCGGCGATACTTCGTTGGACAAACGCCTGTCGCTACATATTTATATGTAACAACCTCCTCCACCAGTAGCCACAACCCATTTCGATGCTCCTCCTCTGATGCCAACAGATAATAGAAGCATACCATTTGGTAATAATCATCCCCCGCCTCCATCACCTCCTTATATGACATATGGTGGTATGTAGGGGACACCGGAATTGGTATTGGTAGATGCAAAGGTTGGTGACCAAAATATCTGACATGCAATTCTTCTATCTTCTTTCGAATCCTGAATTCCCAAGACTGCTATCTTGTAGTTACCATACTTTTAACTGTAAGAAATTTCAAGTATAGAAATAAGAACACAGAAGAAATAGTTCAAGGAAGAAGACTTGGTTCATCAATACCACTCAGAGTACATTTTATACTATGGTTAACATTAAAGCTGACTCTTCAAATTCCCAACGTCAAGAAGATTTCCCATGTAGGAAAATTGACTAGAACCGTTGGTTCTAGAAAGCCTTAACGTCACAAATAAATATTCATAAAGTAGTATTGGAAATGATTTCCAAGTATTTACTGTAGTATTAAATGATGCTTCTCAACCAACACCACTCACCCATAATGTTTCTCGTACTGTTAGCTGAGAGGGGGTAGTTGTAGTGGCTAATTCCTCATTTCGGGATCATGCTTCATCTTCGACCATCATACGCTCATCCAACCTCACCAACAGAACATGTGATACATTTATGGCACAAGAAAAATCAAGATAGTAATATCAGGTAACAGATATAGCATGAACTTCTCAACCAACACCACTCGCCCATGATGCTTCTCGTGCCCTTGGTTGAGAACCGCCTTGTAATGGCCTATTCTGCATCTCGGACTTATGCATCATCTTCGGCCACCATATGGCCACTCGATCTCCTCAACATATACGTGACACTACTGAAGACACATTATAGTTACAGAGTTCTAGTAATCACTTTCGACCTCTACATCAACAACTCAATTTAAGTAAGCGTACTATCAACAATGTAATGGGTGGCACATGATTACCAACAAAAGGGGAAAGGAGACTTATATTAATAATGTGAAAATGTCGCATATGTCGTGGGAGGTATAGCTCATAAGCATTCTCCCCAATACGTTGAACAATACAGAAAGGACCCGTTCTTCGAAGGGAAAATTTGGAACCCACCCCAGAACGATGTTCCTTCTCGATATACTACATAACTAAATCACCAGGTTAAAAACTGATCTACCGATGATGTGTATCGGCCTGTACCTTGTATGAGGCATATGTCTATGCTAAACGTATACGTACGCTCTCATGGATACGTTGTATCAAACTAATAAACTCTGCAGCAGAGGAGGAAACTGGAACCGTCGGGGGTATATGTGTAAAATCTAAAACTTTATCTGGCGAATGCCCTTAGACAATCATGAAAAGGGACAATCCCATAGACCTGTTGATATAGTTGTTAAAAGTAAGTTCTGTCTGAGTGAGGGCAAACACTCAATCCTCTGGACTATCCTCAATCATTGCTCGTAATAGGTTCCCCAAACTTCTGTTAACAACCTATGTCTGCACATATGTCTTTGAGGATGAAATGTTGTGGAGAACTGTTATTTGCAATATAAATAGCCCTATAGCAATAGCCTAAAATTCCCCGTGAACCTAACGTCCCTATCTGATGTGATGGATTGTGGAATACCATGCAGATGAATAATTTCCAAAAAATATAAGTATGCAACATGAGAAGTGTCATTTGTTCGAGAACAGGGAATAAAATGTACCTTGGAGAACCTGTCGGCGATAACAAAAACTGAATCAAGACCCTCTACTGTTACTGGTAACCCTGTCACAAAATCCATAGAGATGTCCCGCCATGGTGCTTCAGGAATGGGTAAGGGTGTGTAGAGGCCAGTATTTAGCTGTCTGACAAGTATAGCACCGCTAAATAAACTGGTTGACATCACGCCTCATGCTAGGCCAAAAATATCTATCTCGCGTAGGCAATATCATCCTGGCCACCCTAAAATGATCACGAAGTCCTCCACTTTATGTCTCAGCTATGACACTATCACGAATCGATGATGTAGGGATGCATAGTGTAGTCTTACAGAATAAATAACCATCCTGTATAGAGTACTCACCACTTCCTGTGTAAGACAATCACCAAAAACAGGGCCGAAGAATTCATCTGTAGCATAGAGATCATGTGATGTCTTGATCCCAAATACTAAAGCACGGAGAGTAACAAGAACCTCTTTACGTCTACTCAGACCATCTGTAACTGTGTTCTCCTTTCCCTTGACATGTTGAGTATTAAACGTATAATCTTAGAGAAAGTTGAACCACTTCGCATGTTTATTAGAAGTGACCCGCTACTAATTGTACATATGTCATACAGTATTATGACAAGTATGGAGAATAAACTCCCTCTGTACCAAATAGTGTCTCCAATGAGTTAGTGAGTAGACAATTGCTAGCAACTTAATGTCATAGGTAGAATATCGTAACTGTGGACCCAAAAACTTCTGAGCGAAATATGCAACTGGCTTCCCCTCTTGAGAAAGAACTGCCCCAATACCAGTTTTGTACGCATCAGTGTGTACATGGAATAACTGTGTAAAATTAGGTAATGCCAGAATAGGAGCTATCGTCAACCTATCCTTAATTGCTACAAAAATTGCCGCTACCTCTGGTCCCCAGACAAATGGAACGTCTCGCATCAGGTCTGTCAATGGTGCCATGATCATACTGAAATTGTGAATAAACCTCTTGTAAAATGTGGCTAACCCGTGAAAAATCTAAACCTATAAAGTCGAAGTAGGAATCAACCAATCCCTGATAGCCTGTACCTTACCGTTAGCTGACACTACAAATCCTAAAAATTGTATAGAATCAACAATGAAAGAACACTTCTTCAGCTAAAGAAATAACTTGTTATCCCGGAGGACTCCAAGAATAGTGGTGATATGCTCTAAGTGTTCTTCCTTGGTCTTACTGTAGATCATAATATCATCGAAGTATACTACAATAAACTTGCTGATATGCTTGCGTAAGGTCTCCTTCTTCAACCTCATAAATGTTGACGGTGCATTAGAAAGGCCAAAGGGCATGACCATCCACTCGAATAGCCCATCCTTTGTCTTGAACGTCGTCTTCCACTCATCACTTGGCCGCATACAAATTTGGTGGTACCCACTGCGAAGATCAAGTTTGGAAAACACCTTGGCACCGTGTAAGCTGTCAATCATATCCTCTAACCGCGAAATCAAGAAATGGTACTTAACCATAATTTTGTTGATAGCTTTACTATTAACACACATAAGGTACTGCACATGGTAACATGCTCTCTCTAACCAGGCCTTTGGTATATAACTCAGAGACCTGTTTCTATAACTCTGTGTGCTTTGCAGGTGCCATACGGTAATGAGGTAAGTTTGGGAGTGGGGACGCCGGAACAAAATCAATATCATGTTGGATATCTCGCAAAGGAGGTAAAGTACTATCCGTCATGTCTTTCGCACAAACATCACTTAACTCTGCAATAATGGATTGTAAATAAGAAAGGATAGGTGTAGGGGGTGAAGAATATGTACTGACAAGGGCATATGCTTTACCGTAAGATCGAGCATCTGTGATGAAACTGGCACGTTCTCGTTAGACGATGTCGATAAGTGTTGGAGGAGGCATCGGTTTTAAGATGACTTTTCCATCACCCCATAGGAAGCTAAATGCATTTGTCTCCCCATCATAATGTATCTTTCGATCGAACATCCAAGGTCTCCCAAGTAGGATATGGAAAATATCCATATAAACTACTGAAACATGGATAATATCCTCATAGGTGTCACCTATCATGAATGTTACCACACACTCATCTTTAGATTACTTTCCTTGCCCAAGAGAGAGCCACATGAGATCAAATGGTTCTGTGTTCAAGGAAGTTTCTAACTTTAATTTTTCTATTAGCTCTTAGGCCACCAAATTCTCTATAGATTGACAATCGAGGATGACTTTACAGAGCTTTCCTTTTACTATACAACGTGTACGGAATATATTATTATGGAGCCAAGAATTAGGACTTTCTAGGTCGAACCTCAACGTTCAATTTACTGAGGTGCATAAAGGTAAGCTGTAGTTGATGTTGCAGGGTTCAAGGTTTGGTATCGTTGTCGGCCTTGGTACCAGTGACGGTGCTGTATTTGTTACCAATGATAAAAAGATCGAGTCTCGGGATTGTGGAATGCACTCTTTTGTTGGTGGCACTGCTTGTGTTGTGAAAGATAATGGTGGGCCTCCCCCAATCTCACCACTTTTAGCCTCACAATTTGAATTCGTTTCTTGGCGCTCAATATGCATCTTGGTGCTTGTGATAACGGGATTGGTTAGGCACGTAGGGCTGGGCTCTCTACCTACTGACTCAGTTTTTGTTTACGGAACTTGAGTTAGGCTTTCTTTGCTACGATTCGGGCCTTGTTTATGGACCAGGTTTATTGGGTTGAAGGGGACCCAAGTCGGGATCACCCCTCCTAACTTCCTGTTACTGTTCACGGCTGGAACTTTGCCATTTTCCTCGACAATAGTCATTGGATTTGTGGTACTTTCACCAGAGGTTTGGGATCTCATCGGTGGGTCGACCATACCATACATCCGTGGGAGTTTGCGTGGGTTCTTTATCGTCATGGCCGCTAGGTACTCACGCGAGTTGCGTCGATCAGTAACGCTAGGGAGGCTGAAGAATTCCTCGACGGCATGGGGTGGGTTGGTTGAGCGGACTTATCTCCATCTTCAGAAACTCGTATGATTCTTTGGAACAACTCGGATTGAGCTCTTACAAGTTTTATAAGAAACTCATGTGCTGTATTTATCTCGTCAAATCGAATCGAAGGATTGTGAGATCGCTCTGATACCACTTTGATGTAAACTGATTACACGAAAGCCAATAATCAAGAAGAATACCAGATTTATCAATGGGAATAAGGTTCTTGAGGAACCCTAATTATATTAACCAAAACTCTTATTCTAAACAAAACTAACTTCACTGAATTAACTAAGAAATAAATAACCTAGACCTCCCTTTTTATAGAATACAAAGGGGGGGGGGAGTGTTTAGAATTATAAACCCTAATTCTAATTGAAATAAACTTCTACTTAAATTGGAAAACTGCTAATAACCCACATTGGACTTCTTCAGCAGAGCTTAAGCTAAAACATAAAATATAAAACATTAATTAAACATAGGCCACATGGTGGATAGACGATGTTATGAGGGATGTGCTACATCAGATATATTAGGGACTCGTATCCTAATGATAAACTATTTTATACTAAAAGTTACATTCTCGGTACTCAATGGAAATGAGAAGTGGAGTTATGACACCCCACATGAATTGTTCTGCAATCATTATCCCTTAAAAGTTAAAAATTGATTTTGCTCTCAGTGAAGCATTCTTATTAGACACAACTGAATTGTAAAGCTTACTAGTACCAGTGAAGCATTCTTATTAGGCGAATGCCATGTAATGCAAAAGTTATGTATGATAGAGCAATATTAGAATAACAACTAATTTACATTATAATCGCAAATATAATGCAACAATTATGTATAATAGAGCAATAATATAATAACAACTACTTTATACTAGAAGTGCATATATTATTGAAAAGTTTATAATAGCATTCGACATTTAAGATGGGTGATTAAAGTGGCAATTGTAGCATTTATATTTGCAAGATAGGGTTTTTAAATATTTGCAAACATTACAAGTTACTTTTTCTTTTATGTAAACATTGGAAGCTGATATTGGACAATTCGAATGTTTTTTGATGTAGATACAACCATTAATATTTATTCAAGTAAATGTTTTGTAAGGGTAGTTACACACGCATCGTGCGTGCCACTACAGTAGTTACCCTTTAAATCAAGCATACACAAACCCTAAAATCAATTTTGTTACAGTTGAATACATTTTGGCTTATTGACTTTGGGTTTCTTGGGTTTCCTTTCTCCTTTTGATTTATTTTCTTTGGGTTCCTTGTATCCTTTTGGTTTCTTCCCCCTTTTGATTTATCCATTTGGGGTTCCATCTGGACCTGGGGTATAACCATAATCGCCGTCTCTGACAAGAAATTAGGAACAAAACCGTACAAGGATTGTAGTGTGAAGGTAAGAGATGATCTTACCTTTGGGCTCCCCAAACCTAGTTAGGCTATATCATTTCGACACCTCCACCTCAACAATCCACCCTTTTTTTTAGACTGTTGGTTGTGAGTATCGTCTGACACCAAAACCGAACCCAAACTCGTTTTTGAGACTGTTAGAAATGCTCTTATAACAAAAACCAAAATTAGTCCTCTCTCTTCTTCATCCTCCCTCCTCTCATCCTCACCAAAACCCTAACCTAAAACCATGTTTAGGCCATTAGCAAGCTCTCTTCAAAAAAAAGTTTCCCATCTTTCAATCATGTTCCCCCCCCTCCATTCATTTTCCCAAAATCTTCCACTCTTCGATCTATCACCCAAAACATTTTTCTTGCAAGTAATTCCAATGTACTTTTAAAATATAGAAAATAGTTGACACTTGACTTATCTATATCAGACTGACATTATTTTTGTGGTAGTTGAAGTTTCATGGTATAATGAATTTATCTTGGATATTACTTAAACACAAAAGTCTAATCACATAAAACCAACTGAAAACCACCTGATCATGTTTTACCCCCACCATGGCTTCAAGAGTTTTAAAGAGAGAAAAATAGATTATTACCTTAAAGAGAAAATATGAATAAGGTTTCACTGGTGGAGAAGAGAGAGCCCTTGCAGAGAGGGAAAAGAAATGGATGCATACCTAGATAAATGGAGGCAGACTTAGATGAAGTATGTTTTGTTTGAGGTTTTAGTTCCAACTCCCTCAAGTTGAAAGTAAGGAAGTTCGGATTAAATTGGATCGGATGTTATTCAGAATAATTAGATTGGATGCTATTTAGAAAAATTAGATCATAAATTTTGAAAAATCGGAATGACAAAAGCTATCCGATCCTATATTTTTCAGAAAAAATAAGGTTCTAAAATCAGAAAAATTGGATCGGATTTTGGAAAAAATTGAAAGTTCAAATTTTTTTTGCAGCCCTTACTGAAATTGTGTTAGGGCTCAGTTTGAGTCCCACACGCCACATAAGAGCCTTTTGGTGGCTAAGTCTTTTAGGCCTTTGAAATTTGAAGGCATTGGCATATAATAATCACGAGACTTGTGGTGGCTCAGTTTTATTTAGTCTTAAGCTTAGTTGATTACGAGGACGTACAATGGGGTTGTAGTTTTTTTTGCTTTGAAAGCTGGGCTTAGGCAGACCCGTGACCAGATATATAAAGGAAAATATGTACAAGGTGGGGATAACTCCCCTTAATCCTCAAAGAGTCAACATGAAGATCTGGTGTGACGCCTTAGCGGATTGAGCCCATATTTTGTAAATAGTAACTTTAGGACTTAATAAAGCCAAGTAAAAAGCTTCTTTTATTTTTATAAAGTTTAGGCTAGCCAAAAGGGGGAATATGCTTCGTCTCCAACTTTGATATTTCCTTTTAGTTCTTAGCTATTTCCTTAGTAGCTATTATGTAGAGGACATGACTCCGATACACCCGAGAAGGATATAAAGCTTTGTAATTATTGTTGATAAATGAATGAAATAAAGTTTTCAATGACCCTTTGTACAGTGTTTGTGTTGCCTTGATTTTATGTGATCTTATATGATATTGTGATAAAAAAATAATTGAAAGAAACAAATAATTAGGCTTACTTGAGGCACGTGCCTTGAGTGCCGTACGTACCAAGCTTGTGTTTAAGTTGGTCTATGTCAGTTGGTGTTAAAGCTGTGTTTAGTAGGAAATTGATCTTGTTACTATGGCGGAGGGTCTCAATGTCCTTAACTCTGCCCCTGCCTTTCAGATGGTAGGACCACTCGTCAATCTCAGGCCGTACACCCGAACGCGATTGGATCAATTAAAGTATAAGATGCAAGCTATAGGTGGGATTATCGATCAAGTGACGACTTTGGAGGAATGATTGGATGGGTTTACAGACGATCATGCCCATATGGGCGAACGTCCCATTATGCTAGAAGGAGTGGCTGAAGGGAATATGGCTACCCTTTTAGATCAAGTGGCTAAATTATCTTTAAAGGTGAATCTCCTAGTTAAGGTTGTTGGTAATGGTGTACTAACACCTTTAGGCAGCGGTATAGAACGGCCCAGAATCAAGGTGCCCGAACCCAAGGCGTACGAGGGGGCGAAAGACGCAAAGGAGGTGGAAAACTTCCTCTTTGATATGGAGACGTACTTCAATATAGTCAAACCAGAGAGTAAAAGTGCGAAGGTATCAATGACAACCATGTACCTCATAGGTGAAGCTAAACTATGGTGGTGCACCAAATATGCCGAGATCCAGAGCGGTCACGGTACTATTAACACATGGGATGACTTGAAGAGAGAGTTGAAGAATCAGTTCCTACCCAAGAATGTTGAGTTTATTGCTCAGAGGATTTTAAGGCAACTAAAGCAGATAGACAACATCTATGAGTATGTGAAGCGGTTCTCAGCCCTAATGTTAGAAATCCTAGACATGTCTGAAAAGGATAAGTTTTTTTTATTTATTAGAAGGTTTGAAACCATGGTTCCAGAATGAACTGAAAAGGCAACGGGTTCAAGATTTGGCAACTGTAATGGCCTACATTGAGCGTATCAATGACTACATTCTTATGCAGGGTGAGCGTCAAACGACTCAGTCTCAATCTAATTCCCAGTTACAGTAGAAACGTGATCCTCCTATAATTACCATAAGGGCAAGAATGGGGGATACCAAGCTAATAGTGGGGGTGGCCAAGGTCAAAGCCAAGGCCATGGACAGGGCAGAAGTGGTAGAGCAAGTAGGGGTGGTGCCTTGAGTTTCAATCCCTGGAGGGAATACCACAGGCTAAGTAACATTGGTAGAGCTTCCTCCTCGTCCTCAAGGACGTTTAGGAAACTTGAAGTATTTTCTTTGTGGAGGGAATTACTAAGCTTATTAATGTCTTCAGAAGATGGCTTTGAATGCCCTAATGGCGTTGCAAGGAGACCAAGCCAATGACACTGCGCAAGGAAGTGATAGCGGTGAAACTCACATAGGTTCTCTTTACTTGCTCAATGCCATGACCACTCAGTTGGCAGATACTAAGCCTAAGAAGGGACTCATGTACATGGACCTCAGTATTAATAGGCAGAATACTTTGGAGATGGTTGATACTGGTGTTACCCATAGCTTTATCGCCATTCAGGTAGAGAATCGTTTAAGACTATATTTGGTAAAAGATTATAGCAGGATGAAAGCTGTAAACTCCTCCGCAATGCTGATACATGGTGTTGCCAAGTTGGTTCCATTTAAGATGGGGCAGTGGAGTGGGGAGGTTAACCTTCTCGTAGTAATGTTGGATGATTTCAAGATTATCTTAGGAATAGACTTTCTTCGTTACCACAAAGCAGTGCCGATGCCGTTCGTCAATTCCTTAGGGATTTTTGGCGATAATCCCACATTCATACAGATGTCCACACATAAAGATGAGGACAAAATCTTATTAGCTCTTTAGTTGGAGAAGGGACTGAATCAAGGGAAGTTTACTTACCTTGCTACCTTACAGTAAGAGCCGGATGATCAGATTCACAGGGCTATGCCGACGGAAGTCTCTCGAGTACTTACTGAGTTCATGGATGTGATGCCGAAAGAACTGCCAATGGTATTACCTCCATGAAGGCCTATCGATCATCAGATCATGTTAGTCCTTAGAACTAAACCTCATGCTAAAGGACCGTATAGAATGAGTCTGCCTGAACTAGCAGAGCTTCGAAAGCAACTTGATGGACTGTTAGAATTGAGATTTATTTACCCCTTAATGGTGCCATATGGTGCCCCAGTCTTATTTGAGAAGAAACACGATGGAAGTCTGTAATTATGTATCGACTATCAAGCCTTGAATAAGGTAACGGTGAAGAACAAGTATCCAATAACGCTCATTGCTAACTTATTTGACCAACTTACATCTATGAAGTACTTCTCTAAACTTGATTTGAGATTGGGCTACTATCAAATCAGGATTATTGCTGGGGATGAACCGAAGACGACCTGTTTCGCTCGGTATGAGGCATATGCATTTCTTATCATGCCATTTGGCCTGACCAACGCTCCTGCAACATTATGTACTCTTATGAATGAGCTTTTCCAGAAATATATCGATAAGTTTGTGGTGGTGTACCTGGATGATATTGTTACCTACAGCCGCACTATGAAGGAGCACCTTGAACATCTTTGCGTAGTATTCCATGTCCTACGACAGAACCAGCTCTATTTTAAGTTAAAGAAATGCTCGTTTTCCCATGAACAAGTTATGTTTCTTGGACACATTATTGGCGGAGGACAGATCTGAATAAATATGGGAAAGATCCGCGCTATTGATGAGTGGAAAGCTCCCACGGAGGTTACAGAAGTTTGTTTCTTTCTTAGCCTCGTGAACTACTACAACAAGTTCATCGAAGGATATTCGAAATGTGTGGTACCCCTTACAGATCTTCTCAAGAAGGACTTATCTTGGTCATGGTCTGAGAAATGTCAAATAGCATTTGACAATCTGAAGCATGCGATGATGAGCAACCCAGTCTTAGCCTTGCCAGATATTACCAAGCCATTTGATGTATATACCGATACATATGATTATGCTATCGGTAGGGTGTTGTTACAAGAAGAACATCCGGTTGCATATGAAAGCAGGAAGCTGAATGATATAGAAAAACAATATTCAACCCAACAGAAGGAACTCCTAGCTATTGTGCATTGTCTATGAGTATGGCAATACTATTTGTTGGGAATGAAGGTGTTGGTGAAGATCGATAATGGTACAGCAAACCATTTCCTTAGACAAAAGAAGTTGACCTTGAAGCAGGCTCGTTGGCAAGAGTTTCTAGCTGAGTTTGATTTAGATTTCGAGCACAAGCCAGGGAGGATAACTAATGTACCGGATGTGTTGAGCCACAAAGCTGAACTTGCAGCCATCTCTATAGCCGCCAAACAATCTCACTCTCATGTTACCATCACTCTCCAAGATAGGATCCTCAAAGGGTTAGCGGTAGATCCTCAGACCTAGGTCATCATTAACTTTGTGAAACAAGGGATGACCAAACAGTTTTGGGTAAAATATGGTCTTTTATATATGAGGGGACAACATATTTATGTTCCTCAGTTCACAGGTTTAAGACGGGAGCTGATAGAGGAGTGCCATGATACTCTTTGGGCAGGCCATTTGGGTTGGCGGAGAACACTATCCCTATTATACAGAGGCTACTATTGGCCCAATGACTAAAAAAAAGTAATGAATTATACGCGGACTTACCACATTTTCCAGTAAGACAAAGTTGATCTGGACTTGCCACTTGGACAGCTTGAACCATTTCCTGTACCGACACAATATTGGGAAAGTGTTTCTCTGAACTTTATCTCTGGGTTACCTAAGATTAAAGGACACGGTTCCATTCTTGTGATCATTGACATATTCTCTAAGTATGCAACATTCATTCCAGCCCCAATTATTTGCCCAGTAGATAAAATAGTGCGTCTCTTTATGATGTACATTATCAAGTACTGGGGCGTGCCACATGACATTTTCAGCAATAGAGATCTGAGATTTACTGGGAAGTTTTGGAAGGAAGTATTCAGATTACTGGGATCCACTCTTAACTTCTCAACCAGCAACCACCCATAATCAGATGGTCAGACTGAATACTTTAATGCCATGTTGGAAGAGTATCTCCGACACTTTGTTAGGGTGAACAAGAAGAACTAGGCCGAACTCTTGGATGTAGCACAATTTTGCTTTAATCTACAAAAGAGTTCATCAACAAACAAGAGTCCCTCTGAGATACTATTAGGACAACAACCCCTCACACTGTACACAGTGGTCTCCAGTTATAAAGTAAGCATTCCGAGAACCTACCAGTTTGCAAAGGAATGGAAGAGAAATACTAATATTGCCCGGGCCTATTTGGAAAAAGCGCCTGCCAGAATGAAGAAATGGGCAGATCAGAAGAGACGACCAAATCCTTTTCAAGAGACCGCCCACCTTCAGCATCAAAGCAACAGAGGACACAAAGGCCTAGTACCCAAGTATATAGGTCCGATGCCGATCATTGGCAAAGTTGGAAAGGTTTTCTACAAGCTTCAATTGCCACCCCATCTTCGCTTCATCAATCCATTGTTCCATGCCAGCGCCTTAAAGCCTTACCACCAAGACAAGGAAGATCCAAGCTGAAGTACCGTCAGACCTCAGGTTCCTCTTAAGCCAATCAACCAAAACCAAGTTCCAGAGAGTGTTCTTGCTCACAGTGTGACTCATATTGACCCGGACACCAAGAAGGAAGTCTATGAGTACCTAGTAAAATGGAAGGATTTGCCAAAAACTGAAGCTAGCTGGGAGCACCAAGATTTTTATCCCCTATTGGTTTAACTCAGGAAGATTAAGGCCAAATATGAGAGGAAGGAGAAGAGGCAGATGTGGAAGATGAAGAAAAAGAAGAAACAGTCGCCAATGGCGTCTCCAAGCTGAGTTGGATAAAGTGTGATGCCTCAGCGGATTAAGCCCATATTTTGTAAATAGTAACTTTAGGATGTAATAAAGCCATATATAAAGTTTCGTTTATTTTTGTAAAGTTTAGGTTAACCAAGAGGGGGAGTACGCTTCGTCTCCAACTTTGATGTTTCTTTTTAGTTGTTAGCTATTTCCTTAATAGCTATTATGTGGAGGACATGACTCTGATACACCCGAGAAGGAAATAAAGCTTTGTAATTGTTGTTGATAAATAAATGAAATAAAGTTTTCAATGACCCTTTGTACAGTGTTTGTGTTGCCTTGATTTTATGTGATCTTATTTGATATTGTGATAAAAGACAATTAAAAGAGATGAATAATTAGTCTTACTTGAGGTACATGCCTTGAGTGCCACACCCACCAAGCTTGTATTTAAGTTAGTCTGTGTCAAGTGAGGAGGGGGAGAGCTAAATACCCAAAAGGGAAAAACAACCTGAAACAACAGGTATACTAAAAAAAGGATGAAAAAGAAGGAAAACAAAAGAGACTCGTGCTTTAGATCTGGCCCTTTATAAAGTTTGTCTCACGTAGTTACCACTTTTTTGTTCTTTAAAGTTATCTTTTCTTGTTCGACCCTTTTACTAAGTAAGGAGGCTCTTCACCACGAAGTTCAACACGAGAACTACCGCAAGAAACAATAGGCCCCAACTTTACATCTGCTGTAGAAACAAGTTGATCTTTATCTTTGACCTCTACACCAAAGATAAGCCCTTTCTCTATCATCTTAATTATCTCTTCAGTGAGATCAATTGGAATGTGAGCAATAATACCACTTGCAGAACTAGTAGGTCTATACCTAGCAGTCTTCCTCGACTTTTCCCAACCATTTTTGTCCACTACGGTCTTGACATTCTTTGTGGTCTTAGCTATTGAGAAATAAGGTAGCTATTATATCTTCTACGCCAGGAACGATACGCATAATATATTGAACAAGTAAAAAATCAAGCAAAAGAACAATACAAAGATAAGTATTTTCCCAGAAGAGGGAAGTAGAAAACTCTTGTAGATAAAAAATCACTCCCCACGAACAATTCACTATGATCAAATAGGTTACACATAATCTCTCAAAGCTTACTCAAGCTTTCTATTGGAGTATCTCAAACCCCAGTTCTCTGGAATTAAACTCACTGAAAGATTAAAAGATAAATAACCTAAGTCTCCATTATATACTTAGGAGACTATTTACAAAATAAACAAATCTCGAGGCAGACTTAACGTCCCAAATGAACTTAAAAAATAAGCCTACGCAGTTTTTGTTCGAATAACTTTTAACTCATTCGAATGGCTTCGATCAAAAAAGTCATTTCGATCGAAATAGTCTTCTCATTCGAAGGACTTTGATAGAACCAAGTTCCTAACCTTAGAAAAATGAGCATCTTGTTTGAACGACTTCCCCAACTCGTTCAAACGACTTTGATGGAACTCCAGGTTAAAATAGAACCAGCTTGAACTTCAAGTAACAAAACCAACTCAAAATTTAGGTCAAATAGAACCAGCTCGAACTTCCGGTAACAAAACCAGCTCAAATTGAATATTAAAAAATCCCATTTTCAATCTGTTTCAATTTGTCTTCAATTTTTAAACTAAATTACCTCGAACATAATTCGAGTTCATAACTTAACAATTTCCCACTTAAAATTGAATCTACCGTAACCCATCTCCAGATCTCTAAATTAATTGCTCGTACTACCCAGACCTTCAATCATGAAGAGCCACAAAAGTTGTACATGTCGTCAACTTCTGAAAAGCCACTACCTTCGTAAACATATCGGTCGGATTTACCTTAGTATGAATCTTTACAGGCTTCAACACACCGTCCTCGGGGAGCGAACGAATATAATAATATTGAATATCAATATGCTTGCATTCTTCCACAGTCGCAATATATTCTGCCTCCGTCGTAGATAAAGCTACCATCTTTTGTAGCCTAGAAACCCATATAACCGCAACGCTTCCCAATGTAAATACAAAACCACTAGTGTTCTTCTGCCTAACAATGTCGCCCACCATGTTAGAATCAACAAAACCTTGTAAGCACATTTGAGAACCCCCATAACATAATGCCATATATTGAGTCCCCTTTAAATACCCAAGTATCCATTTCACAGCTCTCCAATGCTCCTTTCCCAGATTACTCATATGCCTACTAATAACTCCTACTGCTTGGGCAATATCAGGTCTCGTACAAATCATAGCGTACATAAGGCTACCAATCGCTGATTGATAAGGAACCTTCCGCATCTCATTGCGATCCTTCTACGTCTTCGGACAATACTCTTTTGACAATTTAAAGTGAACTCCCAATGGTGTACTAACAACCTTAAAACCATCCATGTTAAGCAGCTTAAGTACTTTGCCGATGTACTCAACTTGAGATAACTTTAATTCTTGCCACTTTTTGTCTGGTGTAACACGCATACCAAGAACTTATTTTATAGTACCCAAGTCCTTCATAGAAAACTCCTGGGATAACTGTTCCTTTAACTTGACAATCTCTCCCATGTCGGTACTTACTACCAACATATCATCTACATATAAAAGTATAATGATATATGGGTTCCCGTATTTTTGATAAAATAACAGTGATCTGCATTACTTTTTGAATAACCATTTCTGGACATAAATTGTTCGAACTTCAAATACCACTGCCTCAACGTTTATTTCAAACCATATAAGCTCTTCGCGAGCCTACATATAAGATCTTCTTTCCCTTTAGCTAAATACCCTTATAGCTGCTTTATATAAATTTTTTCATCAAGGTTGTCGTGAAGAAATGCTATCTTGACATTAAGCTTCTCAAGATTTAAATCTTCAGCTGTAACTATATTCATCATAACCCGAATAGTAAACATCTTCACAATAGGAACAAAGATCTTACCAAAATCAATGCCTTCTTTCTGCTGAAAGCCCTTTACCACAAGTCTAGCCTTAAATCTCCTTGAATCATCAGATTTATGCTTTAGTTTGTATACCCTCTTGTTTTGCAATGCTTTCTTCCCTTTTGGTAGCCAAACTAAATCCCAAGTTTAATTTACTGATAATGATTATATCTCATCATCCATAGCAAGCTTCCACTTGTTCTTGGCTTCTACATCTAAAGCCTACTTGTAACTTTCTAGTTTACCACCATCCATAAGTAATAAGTGATGTAGGGAGTTAACGCACCTAGCCATAACTTTTGTTGTAATGGCCTAATTCTGTAAACTTGAAGTGGCCTGAAATTAGCTCTTACACCAATATACCTATAATAAAATCTAATTGAAAACTAGAAATGACACAGGTGTTTAGCGTGGAAAACCTAGAAAATATAGTCTTCCTGCTGATTTCTCATATAATCTTCTGGTCCTTGTCTCTTATGGAATTTTTTCTTTATATAGGCCTTTTCCGTAGTCTTCATCATGCTGGAGTACGTTCTTCGAATAATGTGGTTAGTGGCGGTTGACTGTGTAGCTGCTAAGTTTGAGAGAGACAGGTGGCTTTGACCTACTCAATTTTTTTGGTTTGAGCTTGACCCATGTTTCTTGTCAGTTTGTGGAGTCTGTGACAATGTTGACTGGTGAAGTTCTGTAGAGAATGTGTGAGTCTGACATGGAGGTAGTTTGAATTGGAGACAAATTAATTTAGGTAAGATCGAGGGGTAGGCCCCTACAATTGCCCCCTCGCAACCGAAGTCACGAGTGGCTTGGGTTGAGAAAGAATTTTTGGGGTATGGATTAGAAATTTGAATGAGGAAGGAAGTAATGATGGTGTTTGACTGCATGAAGAATGCGCGTGTTAAGAGGAAAGTATAGCATTTATTGTTGATGGGAATATTGATGTATGTGACGGTTAAGGTTTGAAGAGTTTTATCGTATTGAAAGATAACTCTTGAAAAAATGTACCTGCATAATAAATATAAGGTTATATAAATAGTACCTGTACCAATGTTGGTGGTACGCTTATTCAGATACAAAATCATTACAAGTGTTGAAGATGGTGAAGACTTGTAGGATGGTACTTGAAGAAAGAATCACTTCTGAAATGCAGAGGTTGAAGTTGATGATCTTTGGAAATCAGTCCTTGGAGAATCTGACTCCTGTTCCTGTTCCTCTTACGTATCAAGGAATGTCGGAAAATGAAGCTGCTGAAGCTGAGAAGGATTTTTACTGTAGATAGAAGTTTCACCACATTGTCTTGATAGGTGAGCAACGTTGGGTTTGTCTCCGCATTCTTGTGGAAGACAAGGTTGGGGGGATAAATACAGGAATTGGCGTAACTGCGGTATAATTATGCTGATGTCTTGCGTTGCAGCAGATTCTAAGGTCGGGCCCTTTTCATCTTTACCAACTCTGAGGGGTTGGTGGTTATAGGGGAGGCGGTGATGGTAGTGGAGGAGGTAGACGGAGAATGGAAGTGTAATGACCTCGATTTTTTATTTCCTAATTTTAGCTATTAGTATGCTCATCGTTACGATACTCTGTATATTCCTATTCATTCTCACTTCTGCATATTCATTATTCGCACTTACATTTCTCATATATTCCTTATTTACTCCTTCATCCATTATGCATCCATTTATTTCTTTTAGGTGATTTTGTCCTTAGATTCCCTTTTGTGGTTTGGGCGGTTCGGAGGTGATTCAGAGGTAGAGGTGGCATTGTGGCCTTGGGAACCCATAGGAAGTTTGGTAGTGATGTTTTATTGATGTGTCCATTATTTGGTGTGGTTCTGGTGGGCCGTTGGAGCTACCGGTAGGTTTCTGGAGTCGCCCGAGGAAAAAATTCATTTTTGGGGGCTTAGGCGTTTTGGTGGCCGTGAGGCGGTAGGGGTGGTGTTTTCACCTTGAGAAACCCTTGTTGAGTTAGTTGTAGGGTTTGTGTAGTTGTGGGGGTAGCCCGTGGTGTTTCCGGGGTGGACCGTGGGGTCTCCCGAGAAATCCCTTAGCTTTTATGGGAGTTCAGTTTCTGAACACACCAGTTCTATTCGAACATGACCTTCTCTGTTCGAATAGGATCCTTCCTTGAACAATTAGATTTGTCCCTGAGTTGTTTTGTTCGAACAAGACCTTCTCTGTTCGAACAGGATCTTCCTCTGTTCGAACAGGACCATTTCTGTTCGAATAAGATTCTCGGTGGATAGTATTTTTTGCACAGATTCATTTTATTCGAACAAGATTTTCTCTGTTCGAACAGGTCCTTCTTGAATAGTTATCCTTCAGCGCTGTAATGTTCCGTTCGAACAAAATTCCCTCTGTTCGAACAGCGGCGTGTTTTACTTATATGTTATCTTTCTTCATTCCTCTCTCTTCACTCCAAACACACACTCTCTCTCTCTCTTCACTCCAAGCACACACTCTCTCTCTCTCTCCTCTGCCCTAACCAATCCTCTCTCCTCCAAACTCTTAATCCAATCCTCCCCATCGCTCGCGGATTCTTCCCCAACTCCACCGCGATCTCCTCACCTATCCTCGGTAAGTAATTCTCAATTTCCTTTCCGTCATTCTCTCGATTCGGCGTAGGGTTTGATTTCTAGGGTTTAGATTTTGTCGCCATTTCCTTTATTGATTGTTTGTTTATTGTTCTCTATCATTGGTGTTAGATTATTCAGCATTCCGTGGCCGTTCCGTGGATTTTGGTGAAGTTTCCGAGTTGGGTTCCGAGTTGGATTTTCCGCTGGATACACAAACACTCCATTTCGGTTGACCTCCGACAGGATCCATGGAGTCCGTGAGACCGGGTTAAAATATACAGGTAAGATTGGAAATGACACTATCATACCTAGTACAACCACCCCGGAGTGTGGATTGGTATGAGTCAGAGTCCTGGCAATCCCAAACTTACGCCTCGGTGAGGTTGAAATTCCTTGAAATGTTTCGGACCATTGTTCCGCGGGTTGATATACCCAAATCCACTTTGATCAAGTGCGACCATCTTAGCTTGGTCGAGCTTAAACAAATCGTACTAGTGTATCCCTTTACTGATCTCTTTAAGATAACTTTAGACGCTAGCGGTTGATCAACCAACATCATAATCGCGTGCACTTTAATCATTGAATCATTTTACATTAGGGGATATTTATGGGAATATCCCCGCTCATCAAGTCGCATCATATCATTGCATCTAGGATAAGTATGGGATTATCCTAGTCATCACTTCACCTCATTGTATTGCATAATATTACGTTATCATTTCCCCTCCTCATACTCTTAACTACACTCTCTAATCTCCTTCTGCATCTAGACTATTCCCTTATCTACTCTATTCTCTATTCTCTCACCAACGCTAATCACTTTTCCTTGTTTACTTTTGTTTAAGATTGACTGTCGCTTATATTATATAGTTAGAATTGCTTAGTTATATGTTTCTCTATCACACTCGTCTCTACTCTATTTTCAGTACCAATTATTAGTAAGTTATTTAGTTCTGATGGATTAGTAAGCTCGTTGTTTGCTCACTCTCGCATTTAACCATTTTTAGAGGTTGACCAGCTTGGACTTCCGCGTGGGTCACCGGTCCAGAGATAGATTTTGCCATTGCAAATTTCCTTTAGTATCAGATTTCTGTAGGTGTTCTCAGCATATGTCGCTGAGTTTTTTTTTCGAGATGTTGTATTACTTTCGACTGAGATGCATATATATATATGTCTTTTGCTTCCGCGTTATATTGTTATATTGTGGTATTATTATTTCTTTACTCTGATGATTATTGCTATATATGAATAGCTGAGCTAGAATTTGTCTACGGCTTGGCTATTTGTGGGGTAGAATCTTTGGATTCCCCGACTTGCACTACTTAGAATCTGGTGATTGGTCAAGCTACCAATTACTAGATTTTTGGACATGATAGAAAGTCTACTTCTACATTTCCATCACTACTTTATGTTGAGAAGAACTTCAATTTGTAGGGTTGGTTCAAGTACGGAGTCTCCTGTTTCCTTAGTTTCCATTTGAAGTTCGTCTAAACTTTGACCAAACTCATGGGATGGAGGATCTTTCTTGTTTCAAATGTCTGCTTTGCATCATGGTGAAAAATTACTGAAGCAGGACGAACTGAAGGATTTAAAGCTTTGGATTACCTAATGTCAAGTACTTGAAAGAATTGTTATCTGTAAAAGTACTTGTAATATGTTTTGAGATGAACAAAATTTGTTATCCGAATTCGTGCTGATATAGAAATAGAATAACTCTAGAAATCAAGCTATATCAAGAGTGTAGAATATTATATGAAATGAAATATATGAGGGCAAAAAGTAAAATACTTGTAATAATCAAACTGGTATATATTTATTTTTGGATCTATGTGTTAAGAGGTGAATAGTATTCGATCTATGAACTGAAAATGTAGGTGAATTTTTTTGTAGGAGTTTTAGAATGAAGAATTGATCTTGAGAGGTCGTTTTAGAAAATTAGATCTAGAAATAATAAGTTCGATAGGTAATAGTATGGAATGCAGGAGTTCGATAGGAAGAGAAACGTTCAAATAATTTCTCACAAGATAAGGGGCGTCTGTTACGAGATAAAAAGAAAATAACAAGATTTGCGTGAAATTGATAGTAAAAATAAATAAATAAAGGTAGAATGATTTTTGAATTCGGGGAAAGAGATAAGGACGATGTGGACTCGAGCCCAGAGAATCTGTTATGCCGCTGAAGGGCGATTGACAATTAAGATCGCTGAAGTGAGTAAGAGATTTTTTGGACTGCTGGATTATGATGCTTAGTTACCTGTGAGGGAATGTTTATTCGAAGGTTTAGATTCGATGAGCAGGGAAGTGAAGTATGCACATTTTTTCTATGAAGGGTTTTTTTTGCGATCTGGTGACGGATCATGCAGATTGAGAAGAGGTGGTGGGATTGATAGCTAAAGAAGATATCGATTTTGAGGATACGAGGATCGCTGTAGGTTTATTTATTTGATGTGGCTTCCCAGGTCATGAAGCCTGTTTTAGATGTAATTATATGTGAGTTGAACAGAGTTGATGTAAAAATAAGGGTGATAGAATGTGACTGCTTATGTTTGAATAATTTAAAAGAAATTGTTGTTGAATAGATCCACCATTTTTGTGATGGCTGTTTACGACTATTGTGAAATCTGAATTTAAAAATATTTGAAACTCTGTTATGTGAGCTTTGGAAATGACGTCATTGCTACTATAAGAGTAGAAGAAGAAGGATGTACAAAAAAAGTAGGGTGTTTTTTAATTTTATCCCTTTTGCAAAAGTTGTGAAAACTCGATTGTATATAAGTGTGAGTCATCATGAGTACGGTGAGGTCAGAAGGTAATTTGGAAAAGAAAGATAGAAATAGAATAAAATATAAGGGAAAAGGCAATGATGGGAAGCTGTTGTTACCAAAATGGTGTAAGACATCTGACATGTATAGTGGAAGGGATGCCTCAGTTATAAAACTGAGGACGGCTCGTACAAGGTTCAATAACTGCCAGTAGTTAGAGAGAGAAAATATAAATACTGCTTCATCTTTGTCAATTAAATGTTTTTCAACTCCTGAAAACTTGAAGAGCAATGAGAGAAGAAGAAAAAAGAAAGGCAAATATAGTACGGAGAATTGTGGAGATTTAAGCAAAAGGGATCATCAGTTAGAGTGTACAAGAGTCGCCGAAACTGAGTCGTGAAGGTGGTTATACAATAGCGTGGTGAGGGAAAGATACAGTGCTGCCTCAGATTCATACTCTGACATAGAAGGTCAGTAGAGGATTTGTGATGTGTATATGTATTTTTTCGAAGATCATTTGGTATTGCTAAGAAAGTGATCAATTACCATTTATAGTAATCTATGAAAATCTGTTGTATATGATATATGAAAGATATTTAAATGCTGAGGTATTTTAAAAGATAATGATAGATACCTGAATCGGTGTAGGTCGAACGTGAGGAGTATTGTGTAAGATAAAATTACTTCCTCTAGTTAATTATGAGAAGTTCCCCTATGAATGAGGCATCGACCTCTGGTTGGTCGGCTGAGTCTGAAAGTAAAACATCTTGAAGTGAGGAAGAAAAAGGCATCGATCAATTTCTAGATTTCCTTGGAAGATTGGTATCCTATCCTCCCCGTTCTGATGCATTCAAAGAGTTTTGTAAAACCAAGGCTTCTATAGGAGGTAGATGGGGTAATTGTATAGATAATGCCGGTAGGCAATTTAGGGTTGTACTGTAGCAACGGGAGATGAATATTTTTATCTGTTGGCTGATTTGGAGAAGGAAAAAAGAGGCAGGGGTATAGAGAAATCGATTTCTTTAAAGTATTTCGATGGGGATGTTCAAACTGAATTGTTAGCGAGTTTTTTATGTTACCTGTCTCAATTAGAATACGGGTTGAGTCTTCTCCTTAGCAATCTTGCGAAAGGGATTATGAATCTCTTAGGGGTATGCCCCATTCAGATGAATGGGAACATGTGGGAGGTGATAAGTATTTATGAAACTTTGAATATACGATGGGAAGGAGATGGGAGGAGGAGGAGGATAGCCTCTGAGGATGCATTGCAGTTTTATGGTATAAAAAACTATTTTGCAAGTGAAGGGGCATATTTCTGTGCGAGTACAACTCGACCTCACTTCTTTGATCTGAACTCGGCAGGTCGACCGTGGAATGATAATGTGATATGGGTGAAGGGTGGTTGCCTTCAGAGAGATGATGAAGAACCCATGGAACTACTCTTTAGAACTGTAAAATAAAGTAAGTATAACCATGAAAAATATATGAGATTTGATAGTTGAATTTGTATGACAATGAAATGCTCACTGATGTTAATGTTTTGTATGTTGCAGGTCCTAAATCGCAGGTGAAAAGGAAAGAATCATTGTTAGATACAGTTGCTCAAGAGGAGACAAAACTCTAGGCTGTACTAGAAGATCTTGACATTAGTAGGAAAACGTGTGTTAACAGTCGAGTTGACAAAGTTTTGAAATCTCAATCGACAAAGCTAATGACAAGTGTCGACGGCAGCAAGTAGAAGAGGACTGATGGGGAAAGGTGAGTGAACTTGCCTAAGGCCCCTAGAGCAAAATACGTAGGATTACCTGCGTCCGTTACGTCGAGCAAACTAGCTCGAACACTCCCCAAAAGGCAAATGCTGAAGCGTCCTTCGGCTTCTGAGACCACGGGAAGTAGTGAGACCGGGAAAAAAAGGAGAAGGGTTGAACCTGAAATGCCAGGGGTGAAGGTCGTAGAAGATTGACTTGTGGTGGAAGATGATTGGAAAGAGGTGTACAAAAAAGCCAAGTTGGCAGTTTTCCACGGGGAGGAAGAGATAAGCAGAATGATATTTTCATAAGCTCAAAAAGTTTTATGGTTGATTTGTATTATGATTCGAGCTAATCGATAAGGCCGATTCTTTTTTGATTTTTATAGGCTGCTCAGCTGATAAAGGGAATATGCCTAGAGGTTGAGGAGGAGAGGGCCGAGCTGAAGAGGAAGAAGGTCAAGCTCGAAAGAAACATAGCTCGATTGAAATCTGATTTGAGCAAGGAGGGGAAGCGGCTGGAGGCCTTGAAGGCTTCCCAAGTAGTAGAGATCAATAAGCTTCAGGTGGAGGCGAGGGTAGATTTGGAGGAGGCAGTAGCTGAGAGTGACAGGCTCAAGCGTCACCTTATGTCTAAAGGGTATTTTTAAGATGAGGTGGACACTATTAGTGCTGACACCTATGTGGAGGAGTATGAAGATAAAGAGACTGAAGATGTTGCCGCTGGCGTTGTGGATGGGCTGGATGGCGTGTCTCACACAATCAAGGGGATGACAACGAATGCTCAGAGTTGGAGAATGAGAAGGTAGGATAGTGTGATAGAACTGTGATTGTATGAATATTTGAGAATGTTTGTAAACTATGGATATATTTTGAATATAATTATGTAGGCTAAGTTACTTTCAAAAACCTTGCTGTAGGAACTTAAGGACATACGCCTCAGAATAAAAGATTTAGAGGCTGAGCTCGTTATGGAGAGAGAGACCTCAACGTCCCTGTTATCTTCGCAAGTGGTGCTGTAGGTTAGGATAGAGCAAGAAATATTTGATTTGTACACTTCATTAATATAGAGGTACCAAGTAATAGATAGAGTGTAGTGATGGATCCAAAACTCGTTACCTATTTAGGTCCAAACGACACTGGAATGGTGCATATTAAAGATGTTAGTCTTTGGCAAATAAAAATATAGAGAATGTGTACCTTAGACTTGGAAGTATATGTTATGGAGCATTCATTCGAGATTGTTCTTCGACCTTAAGTCCTAAACTAGTTTTACACAGTAGATATTAAAAAATAGATATATTGCTAGAAGTGAGTCATATGTAGTGATTGAGTATTTCAAATTGAACTTGATATATTATAACTACTATGTACAGGTCGAATTAGAGTCAACTCGCTTACTCGAAGATGAAGCTCGTCAATGTAACCAAGAGTTTGTAAAGGAGTTTGACAGGATGAGAGAAGCGAATGAGGATAGAGAAGATCAATATGTGAAGGTGCACTTCAAGTTTGTTGAGGCAATACAAACTACTGTAGACTTGTCTCGGCAGATTGAGGTGGAGGATGCTGAAATTGAGAAAGGGCAGAAAGAGCTGGTTGAGTTAAAAGAACATGCAGCCAAACTCGAAAGCCAGAATAATGCATTGGTGGTAAAGAGTAGAGAAATGATTGGAGGAAGGTTTAAATCGGTCGATGGATGGTTTGAGAAATGATCTGGCCAGGAAAACTCATGACCAAGAGAAAATTCGATCTGATCTGGCAAAAATCAGGAGTGAGCTGGGGCGATTAAGGAAGAAATTAGTTGATAAACATAACGAGCTAAAGGGAGCACGAGATGATCTATCTGCGTCTGAAGTTGCAGCCTAACAATTAACTACAGCTTTCTCTGTAAAAGATATGGAGTTTAGGATGGTACAACATAAATGTAATGAGTTGAATGAGAGAGTGGCTCGATTGAAAACCGATCTGGAGCAGGCCAATTAGCGTGTCAGAAGCATCGAGGCTGGCGAGCACTCGAAGAAGAATAAAAATGATGCTAGAGTTCCTCTTGGTCAAGGTGATGCCATTAGTTTGTCAGCTCGAATAAGAGAGTTGGAGGAGGATGTTGCACGAATTCAAGGGCATGTGCGTAAAGGAGTTGAGCAATTACGGGAGTATCAAATAAAGCTAGATGCTGCTCTTATAAGGGAAAAAGGGTCAGAGCATATTATCAGAGGGAAATAGATTATGATAAATGATAAAGAGGAATAGTTAAAGAAAATTCCAGACGTGGAAGAACTGAACAAGGGGATCGTGATACTTCGTGCTCAGGTGGTTAATTTGGAGGCGATTAATCGAGCTGAGATAGCTAAAGCTGACAAAAAATCTATAAAAAACATTACTTTTACAAATCTAATAGAAAGAGAAATGGCGAGTCAAAAAGTACGGTACAAGAGGTTAGAAGATCGCTTTCAGAGGTCGAGGACGGTTTCTCTCTCACTTAGTTGTAACTCAGGCCTGACATTCAGAATTCCTAAAGTTGGTGATTACTTATTTTATAGAAGAAGTAAAAAGACTTGAGTTAGAGAGAGATACATTGTTTGACTGTGTGTTAGCAAAGGAATGTATCTGCAATGTTGATATAGATCTAGGAGATTACATGAGTTCCATGGGGATGGATCTAGGCCCTCGATCTGTTGAATTGATAGAGTTGGGCAGGATTGTCGTGATTGCACAAGCTCAAGATTTTATGGCTAGTCGACCTCCTATTGTAGGGGAAAATGTAGCTGACATTCCAATAACATAATAGAATCTATTGCAGTGGCTGTGTATAAACTTGAAAAAAAAATTATGTTGTAGACATTTTAAGAGATGAAAGCTAGTTTTACCTTTGCTTTATCATATCTAGTTGAGCTCTTCGATTGAAAACTAGTATCACCTTCATTTTAATATTAGAGTTGAGTTGAGTCAGTCAAACAGGCATAACCGGAATTTAACTTGCAGAATGTCAGAAACATATTGAAAGAGATGAAAGCCAGTTTTACCTTTGCCTTATCTTATGTCTGGTAGAGTTATTTGATTAAAAATAAGTGCTACCTTGTTCTAACTGTAGGGGATTTAGTAGAGTCAGCCAAACCAAGTATATTCTTGATTTAACTAATATGATGTTGCAGACATATTGAAAGAGATGAAAGCTAGTTTTATCTTTACCTTATCTTATGTATAGAAGAGTCCTTTGATTGAAAACAGGTGCTACCTTGTTCTAATCACAGGGGATTTAGTAGAATCTGCCAAACCAAGTATATTCTTGATTTAACTAATATGATGTCGCAGACATATTGAAAGATATGAAAACTACTTTTACCTTCGCCTTATCTTATGTCTGGTAGAGTCCTTTGATTAAAAACAAGTACTACCTCGTTCTAACCGTAGGGGATTTAGTAGAGTCAGCCAAACCAAGTACATTCTTGATTTAACTGATATGATGTCGCAGACATATTAAAAAATATGAAAGCTAGTTTTACCTTTGCCTTATCTAATGTATGGTTGAGTCTTTTGATTGAAAACAAGTGCTACCTTGTTCTAACTACAGGGGATTTAGTAGAATCTGCCAGACCAAGTAAATTCTTGATTTAACTAATATGATGTCGCAGACATATTGAAAGTGATGAAAGCTAGTTTTACCATTACCTTATCTTATGCCTGGTAGAGTCTTTTGATTAAAAACAAGTGCTACCTTGTTCAAACTGCAGGGGATTTAGTAGAATTTGCCAAACCAAGTATATTCTTGATTTAACTGATATGATGTCGATTGAAAGCTAGTATTATCTATGCCTTAATCTATGTATTGTCTACAAAGTAGAGAGATGTATGGAAAAAAACTTATAGTTTTATTGAATTCTGAAAAAGAATTTACATTAGATGGAGATGGAAATCTTAATTTTGGAATGAAAAAGGGGTAAAACTGAAATGAAGTAGTGAGGGACTTAAACGATAATATCATTTCAGTTGCCTAGTATTCTAAGGACTTAAAATGTAGACTCCCTCTTCTATCATGAGGTAGTATGATCCCAGGCCTGAGAGACCTGTGATACAATATTGACCCTCCCAATTGTCTGTTAGTTTCCCAGTGTGAGGTTCTATGTAATATTGAGGTATCTCTCTAAGGACGAGATTATTGATTTGGAAGGTACAACTTCTGACTCATTTGCTGTAAGAACTAGCCAGTATTTGGTGATATTGACCTAGGTTAGCGATGATGTATTCCCTGGTTTCATTGATCCAATTGAGGTTACAAGCCAATTCAAACTTATTTTCCTCGTCAGTTAGCTCGTAATATATAATTGGATGATGGTATTAAGAGGGAATGACGGCCTCAGTGCCATAGGCAAGGAGGAATAGAGTGTAGCCTGTTGACTGACGTAGAGTGGTACGATATGCCCATAAGACATGAGGAAGTTCTCGAACCCAATTCCATTTTTTTTTATGAGTATAGCCTTTTCTTGAGTCCATCCACGATGGTTTTGTTGGTGATTTTAGCTAGGCCATTGCTTTGAGGGTAGTAGAGATTTGATGGTAAGTGAATGATGTGCTGGTTGAGGAAAGTTAAAACTTTTTCTCCAACAAATTAGGGTCAGTTATCGATACAAATTAGGTGGGGGTGCCCAAACCGAGTGATGATGTGTTCCCAAATAAAAGAGATGACCTCTTCTTCTCTGGTTTGACAAAGTGGAACTGCTTATACCCATTTTGTAAAATAATCGGTAGCTATGAGTAGGTGGCAGCAGTTACCTGGAGAATTGGGAAATTCACCGACAAGATTGAGTGCCCATCTTTTGAATGGCCAAAACACCCTGTTTACACGGAGTTCGAGCGCGAGGGCGTTGATAATCTTTCCATGTCGCTAACATGCGTCATATTTGTGTGAGTACTCTTCTGCTTGCTTGCGCATGCCGAGCCAGAATCCTCCCTGTGTAATGGCTCTATTTGTTAGTGATCGGCCTACGACATGGGAGCTACAAGTCCTTTCATGTAAATTGTGGAGCATCTTATCTACTTTATATTTGGAGAGGTATTTGAGGTAAGACCCCATGACTGAACGACGGTATAATGTACCGTTTTGATTGGTGCAGCACTTTGATTTATCTATCAGTTGTCGACATTCTTTTGAATTTGTGGGATGTGGTTCCTCGCATTTGTTATTGATACCGAGATAAACTAAGAAAGGCTTTTACTAATCGCCGTCTCCCCCTTTATCACCCCCAGTGTTGATCGTGCATACAAAAATGCAATCATTGCTGGGGGTTAAAATTATTTTGATCTAGAGATATTGAGCTTCTGTACCTAAGACCCCGGCTAGATATGCTAAGGAATCGACATGTTTGTTTTCTCCTCGAGGAAGATAATCAAGAACTGGTTGTGCGAACTTGCTCATCCTATCTATAACGAGGGCTGCATATTTGATCATCTTGTTATTCTCTTTGTATTGCTCAGAGTAATGGTAAAAGATGAGTAGTGAATATGCATAAACTGAGAGCTCGGGGACGCTGAGCTCGAGAACGAGATCGAGTCCGTGAATGAGAGATTCGTACTCGGTGACATTATTACAGGCCTCAAAATCCAAGCAGATTGATTTCTCAATTCTATCGCTGGAAGGGGTCAATACGATTTTAATTCCTGACTCTACGGGTCCTGTTGATCCATCTGTAAGAAGTCTCCACCCTTTCCTTGTTATCCATTTAGCTCGTTCGTCAAATGCTTTATGGGGTGGATCATCTGTAACTTCCTCTATAAGGTCAGGATCGTGCTCCTCCCACTCGGGATCTTCCACTGGAAAATTTGTGAGGAAATCGGTAATGGCCTGTCCATTTTTGGAATGGCATTGTTCATACTTGATATCATGTTCTCCCAAATTGACTGACCATTTTTGCACTCTTCTTGATTTTTCTTTCTTGGATAAAACCTCTCGAAGTGGGTAGTTCATCATGACTTTGACTGAATATGCTTAGAAGTAGTGCTTGAGCTTCTGTCAGGTATAGATACGAGTGAGAAGAAGCTTATCAATTTTAGAGTACCTCGTTTCCACTGGAGTGAGGGTTTTATTGATGAAGTAGACTAGCTTCTTGATTTTCCCTTTAAGTCGGATGAGAACTGGGCTGATTAAAGTATCTGTAACTGCTAGGTAGATAATTAGTTCCTCATTATCTATTGGGGTGCTCATGATAGGAGACTTCCCCAAGTAGGTTTTGAGGTCCTGAAAATATACTTTGCATCTTGATGTCCATTGAACATCTACATTTGGCTAAACTTTTCCTCGTTTGGTATAACCGTGGAGCAATAGGAACAACCAACGATAGTATTCTAAAGATTTTGAAACAAAATGGTTGATAACGACAATTTTGATGGCAAGTTTCTGAACGTCTTTAATTGTTTATGGAGATTGCATGTCGAGGAGATCCCGAATCTGATCTGGATGGGCCTCAATCCCCTTCTTATTGATGAGGTGGCCTAGAAATCGATCTCAATGTACTTCGAACTGACACTTATCAGGATTAAGACGCATCCTATAAGATCAAAGAATGTTGAATATTGTATTGAGATCTAAAATGTGGTTGATGGACTGTATGCTTTTGCATAAGAGATCGTCAATGTAGACTTTTGTGACTTTCCTGAGCTGTGCTTTCAACATAGTAGTCATTAAGCGTATATAAGTTGCACCTGAGTTTTTGAGTCCTCTTTTAGTGATGAAAGTAGTCTTTTCTTAATCTTCATCCAAGAGCGGAATCTGATTGTATCCCGAAGTAGCGACCTTCATAGATAAAAGTTCATGACCTGCTATGGAATCAAGGATCTAATGAATGTTGGGAAGAGGGAAACTATCCTTTGGAGTATGTTTGCCGAGATCGGTGAAATCTATACAAACTCATACTTTCCTATTCTTCTTTGGGACAACGACGATGTTAGATTTCCAATCTGGATACTTGGCTTCTTGAATAAATCCCACTTAGATCAATTTCACGATCTCTATTTTAACTTCATCTTGAAGTTGTGGTGACAGGCACGGCTGTTTCTGTTTGACTGCCGTTGCGTTGATGTTGATGGAAAATTTATGACATACCTTGGCCGGATCGATCCTAGGCATCTCTTCGAAAGACCACGCAAAAATGTCTCAGTTTAGTCGTAAGAACTGAATAAGAGTATCTTTTTTATGTTAAACCAACTTAGTGCTGATGAAAGTACCTCTACTAGGTCCATTGATGTCGATGTATTCGGTGGGCTCCTCCCTGGAAGGCTGATCATCTGGGTGATTAACTTTCTGCAATTGCTATACAACATATCTGTCTGAGGTATCTAGAATATCAAAGACGATATTTTTATAAGCTCGAGAAAGCTTTTGACTACCCCTAATTTCATAGATACCACCTTTGCGTTTGAAGCAGAGTTCTTAAAGATAGGTAGAAGCGATTGCTTCCATGTTATGAATCTAGCAACGGATCATAATCTCGAGATAACGAGATTTGGCATTGATCACATAAAAGATGACGTTGATTGTGGCTGGTCCTGCGGTAATAGGCAAGATGATCTTCCCTACTCGCTCTTCCTAAGAATCATTGAACCCACTGATATCGGTATAGCTTTGAATGACCTGATTGGCTAAACTCATTTGGTTGACAGTGCTCTGAAAAAGAATCTCAATATTGCTGCTAGTATCGATCATCATCGTATGCATGACAAACTTCTTCATCTTGAGCATTATGACTAATGCATCATGATGTAGGAATTAAACATGGCTAGTATCGCAATCTTTAAATGATATCCTGAGCCAGCGATTGTTCAACTCAGGCAGAAGTATGGCATTTTTGTATTGTGGTGTGAGATCGTAGCATTATGATAATCTCCTTAGCTTGAATCTGTTAGAGTTGGTGATCTGATTGATCTTGATCATGCTACTATGGTGTATATGGTAGAGATGCTTCTCCTCAGCTTGATCTTCGACTTGAACAACTTCAAGCTACTTCTTATAGCTACCATCCTTGTATGATTCCAGATTGACAATATATTTGAACATTCGTCCCTCATTGAAAATGTACTCAAGCAATCTCTATAAAGCATAGAAATTATCATTAGAATGATGGCTTACCTTATTATGCATGCAGTACGGTCAGTTCTCGATTGGTTCCAATGGTTGGGAGAGACGGTAGAGCTTATCCTTTATGAGGATTGGAAAAGTAATGGATATTCAAACATTCATCTTTGGGAGGACCGGTTTGACTTGTGATCCGCCTTTCTGAGGGTTGCCAGTATTTCTCTTGGCATGCTTTTGGTCACCCTGGTCCTCCTTTGGTTCAGTGGTTTGATCCGTAGATGGACCTTTCATGGAAATGACGGATCTTGTAGATTTATGCTTTTTAGACATCATCCTTTCCAGGACAACGTAACTATTGGCCTTGGTAATCATATCCTCCAAGGTCACAGGTTTGTTGAGAAAGAGGTGCTCTTTGGCTTTGCAGTCGAGTTGGAGCGCGTTGGTAAAAGCAGGATAGCTATTTTCTGATCGAGATTGTCCACTTTACGTGCGAGCTCCAAGAACTTCTTTGTAAATGCCTCAAGCTTTTCTTCATGGGATTATTTTAGACAGATAAGAGAGTACAAATTTTCTTCTTTATCTCTGCTGTGAGCATACGTCTTGATTAATTGTTTCTGCAGCTGGTCAAATGTGTATATAGAGTATTCCGGTAGAGAGTAGAACCATGAGTGGTTCCTCCTGCAGACTTGTGGTCAACAGGCAACAAAGAATGTGGTTGAGATTGGAGTACAACACCAATGAATCACAGTATTGTTGAATGTGCTCCTTCGAATCGGTACCCTTGTATTTACGAATTTTTAAAGTATGGAAACCATTCGGAATATCCATATTGAATAGTTCTTTGGTAATCGGGCTTCCTTGTAACTTGGTAAGGTCGTTAGTAGTACCCAAAATTTGTGCTTTGATCAACTCCTTAATACACTGGTCCATATGCTCTTGTGTGACATATTGACGGGTCGGTTGAGTGGCTTGACGAGGAGGTGGCGAATTATGAGTACCGGTACCTTCACTCAAACGATCTCGTACTATTATTCAGGGTAGAGGTCTCTGTTCTTCTTCTTGTCGTATGGAACATCGGTGACTTCGGCTGATCTCAGACTAAACCTACCCCCCAAATGAATGGAAGGTTAGGGTTTATTCTGAATATTCCTGGAAATAGCTTTGTTGGTGGCTCCTTGAGGTCCCAATCTTTCCCGTACAGAAACCCAAGGGGCCTCTGGCACCTGATCATGATCTCGTGTTAGAGGAGCCTTCTGAGTGTTCTGCAGAGCTTGCAGGGCAGTCTGGATTATTGTAATTTGATCTTCATGCCGTTTGAGTGCTGTCAAATGAGCTTATCATTTGGGGTCAAGCTCTTTCTTACGGAGTTCTTTGTCAAGAGATAATTATCGTTCGAGCTCATTGCGTTTCTCCATTTCAGTGTTGTGAATCGTCCGTAGCTTTGTAAGTTGTTCCGGCTCAACTGAGAGATCGAGCTAAATTCCGGTAGCTGGTCGCCTGGATGTGACCATGATTAATTTTTTTTAGAGTGACTGAATATCTTAGGATATTGTGGAAAAGATTTTCTTTCCCACAGACGGCGCCAAATGTAATGGCCTAATTCTGTAAACTCGAAGTGGCCTAGAATTAGCTCTTACACCAATGCACCTATAATAAAATCTAATTGAAAACTAAAAATGACATAGGTGTTTAGCGTGGAAAACCTATTGTAATGGCCAAATTCAGTAAGCTCAAAATGATTAGAAATTAGCTATCACACCAATGAACCACTAACAATACTCTAATGGAAAGTAAGAAATGGAAACAGGTGTTTTTAGTGTGGAAAACCTCTGAATAGGTAAAAAACCACAACCTCGTATGGTAGATTTCTGTGAAAGTATCTTTATTGCTTGAGGTGGATATCTTTATTACAAGTGATCTCTAAATATATAAATATTTTTAATCTCGTAAATATAAAGTTTGTGTAATTTTTCTGGTCCCTGTTTCTTCTGAAACTTTTCCTTTATATAGGCTATTCCCACTGCTCTTCATCGTGCTGGAGCACATTTTCCAAATAATATAGTTAGTGGTGGTTGACTGAATAACTGATGAGTTCGTGGGAGACAGGTGACTTTGAATGGGTAATGTTTTTTGGGTTTAACTCGATCTACGTTCTTGAGTAGTTTGTGGGACTGGTTAAAATGCTGACTGGAGTGGTAAAATGTGTGAGCCTGAGATGGAGGTAATTTGAGCTAGGTGAGCTCGACTTTGAACGAGATCGAGGGATAAGTCCCTACAGTCGCCCCCTCTCAACCAAAGTCACGAGTGTTTTGGTTGAGAAAAAATATGTTAAAAAGTTGAAATTCGAAACAAAGTAATGATGGCATTTGATTGGGTGGAAGTTACGTGATATTGGGAAGTGATGGGTATTAAATGATAATGCGGATACGGATGTATGTAACGGTTGCGTTTGAATAGTCACATTTATAATAAATGACAACGTTTGGGAAAACGTACCTGCACAATAAATGTAGGGTTATTTAAATAGTACCTGTAGCAAATCTTTGAAACAGTTCCTGCTTGCGTAATGTTTTCTGAAACATGATCTCCTTTTTTTAAATGGTGAAAACTCGGAGAATGGTTATTGAAGCGAGGATTGCGTCTGAAATGCAGAGGTTGAAGTTGAAATACTTCGGTGACCATTCCTTAGAAATGTCGATACCCGCTCCTATTCTTATGACGTATCAAGGCTTGTTGGAAGAGGAGGCGGTTAAAGCTGAAGAAAATTTCTACTATAAGCGAAGGTTTCATGTCGTCGTCTTGATAAGCGAGGACCGGTGGGCCTGTCTCCCACTCTTGCGGAAGACAGGGTTAGGGCTTCATATGCAGGGATAGGTATATTTGCAGGACAGATATGCTGATTTCCTGTGTCACCATGGATTCTAACGTTTGGTCCTCTTCATCTCTACCAACTCTTTGGAGGTGGTGGTTTCAAAGGAGGAGGTGATGGTAGTAGAGGAAGGAGACTACCAGTAAGAGTATACTTCTGCATTTCCATCACGTTGTGGCGATAAGAACATTCTTAGTTCGAGAATTTGTATCCAGCACTGAGTCTACTGCTTGCGTAGTTTCCGTTTGAAGTTCGACTAGACTTCAACCAAACTCATGGGAGGGAAGCTTTGTGTTGGTTCCAATGTGTGCTTTGCATCTGGGTGAAGATCACTGAAGCAAGAAGAACTGGAAGACATGATACCTCAGCGTGCCTGAATGACCTGTGACTTACAATAAACAGGGAAAACCTATTATCTATAAAGTCCCTGGAGTTTGGTGTTAGACGGATAACATTTTATTGTATTCCTGAGGTCGATGTATTGAAAAACTTATTATCTGTAAATCATACGTAATGTTTTTGACATGAATAAAAGTTGTTATTTAATAAACTGTATATTTTTTTTAGAATTGAACTGAATATCACGTTGGGTATTGGGATGAATAATAGGTTATAAGTAATAAAACAATGTTGTAGTGACGCTCGAACTAAGATAAACACGTGCGGATAATGACATTGTGATGTAAAAAATGATATTGTAATGTTTTTAACAGGTGAGGGAGAAACAATTGTAGAGAATATGTAATCGTGGAAATTCGAGCTGCTATAGGTCATAGAGGTATAATACGGGGTAGCGTAAGGTCGAGTATGGTAACTAATATATGCACCGATGAGGGGATAAGTTCAAATAATTTATTCCAAGATTCTGGGTTTTTCTGTTACGAGATATAAGGTACAAAATTACGTTTTTGAGGGGAAAGTGTGTGAGAAACGTATAAATATGGGTAGGATGATCTGTAAAAAAAGGGGGACGTATTAGGATGGTACGGACTCGATCTTAGAGGATTCATCATGCCGCGAAAGAACGATTGGCTATAAAAATTACTGAAGTGTGGGAGAGGATCTTTGGTTTGCTTGGTTATGATGCTGAGCTACCGGTGAGGGAATGTCAGCTCGAAGGTTTAGATGTAAAGAGTAGAGAACTTGAGTATGCTTGTTATTTTTATGAGGAGTGCTTTCATGAATTGGTTAGGGATGCGGTAGAACGAGAGAGGTTGGTGGGTTTGATTACTAAAGTTGAGATCGAAATCGAAGAACTGAGGACCGACGAATAATGTGATGGGATGATATCGTTCAGTTTACTAAGGCTGCGATAGATGTTGTATAAAGCGTTGTTCATGAATATTATAATTATTTTGAATGTAACAAAAAAATATAAGTCAATCGGATCCACTATAGGTACGAATCTATTTTGAGACTATTTTAACAAATAATTTGAATAATTTTGAAAATTTGGACTATTTAGAAAATGACGTCAATTACTATAAGTATGATAAACAAGAACAGAGAAACAAAAATATGAAAATGCAGAAGCTTCTCATTTTATTTTGTATATAAGGAAGCAGGAACCTGACATCGTACAATGTGAGTCATCATGAGTGTGGGAAGGTCAAGAAAAGATATAGAAATAGGGGGGGGGGGAATATGTTAAAAAAATGAGGGGAGTTGAAATGATGGAAATGTAGTTTTATTGAAAAGGTACAAGGCGTCTGACATGGAGAGTGGAAAGGATGCCTCGATTCCGGAATCAAGGACGGTTCGTGTGAGGCGCAATAAATGCCAGCCGCTTGAGGGAGAAAAAATAAATAGTGCTTCTTCGTCTCCAATCAAACGTTTTTCAACTTGTAAAAATTTGGAGAGCACTCAGAGAGAGAGACAACAAATTAAGGGATTTGATAAAGAGTTATCTGAAGGTGATCAGCAGTTGATGAGGGCAAAAGATTCTGGATCTCGTAGGTGGCTATACAACAACGTCGTGAGGGAAAGGCTTGACGCAACTGCCGATTCTCATTTAGATACTGAAGGTTAATAGAGATGTATGTAATATATGTTGACGTATATATGCTATATTTAAACGATCTATATATACATATATATAGATGAAAGAATGATAGATACCCTAACCTGTATGTAGGCCGAGCGTGAGAGGCATTTGAGTAGAGCTGACAACTTGCTGGTAGAAATCGTTGTTGTGATGGGTAGTTTGTGTGTTAATGGGGTATCGACCTCTGGTCGGACGAATGATTCTGAGAGTGAGGTGGAAGTAGGATTGGAATAATTCCTGGGTTTCCCTGGTCAATTGATATCTTATCCTGCTGGTTCTAATGCTTTTAGAGAGTTTTGTAAAGCTAATGCGGTTATAAGAGGGAAGTAGGGAAATTGTTTAGGGGTTGTACGTTAGCGGAGAGGGAAGAGTACTTTTATCTATTGGCAGATCTGAAAGTGGAAAAATGATATAGGTGTATAGATGGATCAATCTCATTAGAATATTTTGATGGGGATGTCCGTAGTGACCTTGTGGAGGGTTTTTTGTGTTACCTATCTTAATTAGAGTATGGGTTGAGCCTTCCCTACACCAATTTGGCGAAGGGGATTATGAATGCAATTGGGGCATGTCTTGTTCAATTAAACGTGAATATGTGGGAAGTAATAACTCTGTGCGATCATCTGAATGAAAAATGGGAAAATGTGGGAAAAGTGAGGAGGATAACCCCTGAGGACATTTTGCAGTTTTATGGGGTGAAGAATTATAAGGCCAGTAGGGGGTCATACTTATGTGCGAGCGCAACTCAGCGTCGCTTTTTCGATCTAAATTCAGCAGGTCAAACCTGGAATGACAGCGTCATATGGGTGAAGGGTAATTGCCTTCAAAGAGATGACGAAGAACCTTTGGACCTTCGGTTTAGAACTGTAAAACAAAGTAAGTATAGACATGCATAAATATAATTATAGTTATGTTGCACTGATAACTGTAGTTGATAATAAAAAATGTTGTTCATTTCAGGTGTGAAGTCTAAAGTGGAGAGGAAGGAATCTCTATTGGACAAAGTTTTGGAGGAGACTGAGCTCGAATTTGTGTTGGAGGGACTCTGCCTGAGTAGAAAGAAGAGGGTTGATGACAGGTCGAAAAAGGTTTGAAAAGCTAAGTCGACCAGGTCAATGACGGGTATTGATGAAGGGAAAATGCAAGTAAGTGGTGAGGAGGCTCGAACCAATTTTTCCAAGAATCCTGGAATAGGTAGTTTGGCTTAGCCGAATCCTGTTACGTCGAGCAAAATAGCTCTAAAATATCCAAAGAAATGGATGTTAAAGGCTTTGCCGGCCTCTGCTACCACTAGAAGTGGTGAGGCCACAAAAGAGAAAAGGAAGAGAGTTGAACCCTTGGGGGAGTCAGGGGAGAAGGTCACTGAGGGGCAATCTGATGTGGTGGATGACCTCAAGGAGGTCAAGGAAAGGGCCAGGTTGGCGGTTCTCCACGGGGAGGAAGACACGAGCAAGATTGTAAGTTTATATTATCGAAAAGAACTGCTTAATACGTTTCGTGCTAATCGCTGAGATCAATTTAATTTTTATAGGTTGCTCATCTTGTTAAGGGGATTTAGCTCGGTATTGAGGAAGACAAACCGAGATAAAGAAGGTTAAGATCGAGCTGGAAAAGGAATTAACTCGATCCAGGACTGATGCTCTGAAGGAAGTCAGGCAGCTGAAGGCTTCTCATGCCATGGCGATTGGTCAGCTACAGGTGAAGACAAAGACCAATCTAGATGAGATGGTTGAGGGGCGTGACAGACTGGGGCATCATTTGATGCTGAAGGGCTATTTTGAGGAAGAGGTGGATGCCATTAAGGCGAGCACCTATGTTGAGGAGGAAGCGAAAGTGGTGGGGATCGTGGACGGTCTGGATGGTGTCTCCTATCAGATGGTACTTGACAACCAAGGAGATGATGTCAAAATCTCAAAGGGTAATAGTGAGAAGGTAGGGTAGAAACGTGTGTCTGTATAAGTATTTGTAAGTTGTTAAATTGTCTGTGGTGAAGAAACTTTTGTAGATTGACTTTGTTTTATAAACCTCTTGTAGGCACTTAGAGAAATGAGCCTCAAAATAAAAGATCTAGAGTCTGGACTTGCCAGGGGAAGAGAGACCTCTAAAGCCTTGTTGTCTGTGCAAGCGGAGCTGCAGGTTAGATCAGAATAGGTCTTTTGACTTGTATGTTATACCAACGTTACGTTATCAATTAAATAGGATATAAATGCATGGTAAAAATCCAATGCTATTAATATAAAGTCGTATATCGAAAGTATGTACCTTGTACACCGCAAGAAACCTCATGAAGTATTTATCTGAGAATGCGCTCCAAACTTTTAGTCTAAAAGTATTTGGACACCGCAGATGTTTAGAAATCATATAGATTATTTAGGAATGTAGTATGTAGATATTCAAATGTTTTCATGAATCGAACTGTACTAAAGACTGTTATAATCTCCAGGTCGAATTAGAGTCATCTCGCTCTCGTGAGGACGACGTACTCAAGTGTAATTAGTAATTTGTAGAGCAGTTCGATAAGATGAAGGAGGCGAACAAGAATGAAGAAGATTAATAATACGTAAAGGCGCATTTTAAACTTGTGGAGGTAACCCGGGCTGCTTCCAACCTGATTCTTCAGGACGAAGAAAAAGATGCTGAAATAGGTAAGGGATTAAAAGAGCTAGCAGAGATAACAGAACACATCAAGAAGCTTCAAAATCAGGTCGATGAGTTAGTTGTGAAGGGTAAGCAGGCCGACACGGCTCAATATCGTATTCAGGCATTGGAAAGATCAGAGGAACAGTTTCGATCTGATCTTCAGAACTGTAGGAATGAGCTGGAGCGAATGAGACAAGAATTGGTTGAAAAAGATAATGAGCAGAGGGTAGCTCGAGAAAATCTATCATCTTCGGAAGCCGCAGCTGAACATTTGCAAATAGCCCTACCCGCCAAGGATATGGAATTCTGAGTAATGCAACGAAGGTGTAACGATTTAAATGAGAGGGTTGCACGACTTAAGGCTGAACTGGAACAGGCCATTGCGCGTGCCTAGAAAGTCGAGGCTAGAAAATGTTCAGGGGGAAGTAGAACTAAGGTTAAGGCTCCTCTAATTTGAGGGGATGTAGTTAGTCTTTCAGGTTAAATTAGTGAGCTAGAGAGTGATGTATCTCGTATTCAGGGGCATGTTCCGAAGGGAAATCCAAACTCCGAACTTGAGGGAATGCTAGCAGAAGTTGGATGTTGCTCATATCTGGGAGAAAGTTCTGGAAGGAGAAATCAAAGCAAATGAATAGCCTATGAAGAGGAAAGAAGAATTATTGAAAGATGTTCCAGCTAGGGAAGAGTTAAACGCAAAAATTCAGAGACTTTGTGCCCGGGTAGTAGACTTAGAAGCTATGAACCTCGCTAAATTAGCTAAGTATATAAAAAATTTGGAATAAAATGTAATCTATCATGCTAAGGTTGATGAGGAAATGATTGAACAGAAGAATGAGTTTGTTAAGTTAGAGTCACGCCTCAAGAAGGTGAGGGCAAAATTTGTAATAATGGTCATACCTGATGTATCACGCTTTGACCTGTTAAAAGCGATTATTATATATTTTGTAGAGGAAGTAAAAAGACTTGAGTCAGAACAAGATACCTTGTTCAAAATACTGTCGGATAAGGGATGTGTTTGTGAAGCTAAGATAGATCGAGGGGACTGTCTGGGCGTCATGGAGACCCAACTGGGACCTCAAACTGTTGAACTGATAGAATCGGGTAAAACTGCTGTGATTCGTGAACTAAAAGTTTAACCTCTTGATGTATGGGGAAATACTGCTGACACTCCATTAGCAGAAAAGAATCCCTTGTAATATGAATTTGACCTGAAAATAAATAGTATCTGTCGCAGACACATTGAAATAGATGAAAGCTAGTATGACCTTTGCCTAATCTTGTATCTGGCGGGGTCTTTGATATAAAACAAATTTTTACATTCGTTTCAATTGTAGAAATGTGTTGAGTTAAACCATGTTGAAACTTGATTTTAACTATAGAAATGTCGCAGACATATTGATAGAGATGAAGGCTAATATGACCTTTGCCTTATCTTATGCCTGGTAAAGTCTTTGATGTGAAACAAGTTTCTATACTTGCTACAATCTTAGAAATTTAGTAGAGTCAGCCAAACCAAGTGATATCCTTGATCCAGCCGTTATAAATGACCCAAACAATTTGAAAAAGATGAAGACTAGTATTACCTTTGCCTTATCTTTTGTTTGGTAGTCTTTAATATGAAATAAGTTTCTACATTTGCTATAATCGTAGAGATTTAGTAAAGTCATCCAAGCCTAGTGATATCCTTGATCCAGCCGTTATAAATGACCCAAACAAGTGGAAAAAGATGAAGACTAGTATTACCTTTGCCTTATCTCTTATTTGGTAGAGTCTTTGATATGAAACAAGTTTCTACACTTGCTATAATCGCAGATATGTTGTAAAAGAAGCCAAATCAAGTAATATCCTTGATATAACTTGGATATGATCGATTGTAAGCTAGTATTAACTATGCTTTAATCTATAAAATACGGTCTAATGTTTGTGAAGAGAATGATATTGTTCAAAAAAGCTTTTATTGATAATTTCAAAATTTACATTGGATGGAGATGAGAATCTCACTTTTGGAATTGAAAAACAAAAAGCGAGCAATGGAAATGAAGTAGTAAGATACTTAACGATAGTATCGTTTCAGTCACCTACTGTTCCAAGGAATTAAAATGGGGAGTCCCTATTCTGTCATGAGATAGTATAATCCCAGGCCTGAAAGATTTGTAATAATGAATGGACCCTCCTAATTGTCAGCTAATTTTCTAGCATGAGGCTCTTTGCGATGATGAGGAATTTCGTTGAGGACGAGATCCTTGATTTGGAAAGTACAACTCCTAACTCGGTTATTATACAATCTGGCAAACATATGATGATATCGACTTAGGTTAGCGATGGCGTGTTCCCTGGTCTCATCTATTATATTAAGGTTGTAATCCAATTCGAACTCATTTTCCTCGTCAGTTAGCTCGTCATCCCAAACTGGAAGATGATATTCAGAAGGAATAACAGCCTCAGTGCCATAAGCAAGGGGAAATGGGGTACACCCAGTGGATTATCGGGGAGTGGTTCGATATGCCCACAGGACGTGAGGTAGTTCGCGAACCTAATTCCCTTTTTTCTGTGAGTGAAGCCACTTTTTGAGTCCATCTACGATGGTTTTGTTTGTGATTTTGGCTTGGCCATTACCTTGAGGGTAGTATGGATTTGATGGTGAGTGGATTATATTATGGTGGTTTAGGAAGGTTACGACGTTATCTCCCACAAATTGGGGCCCGTTATCGATACGAATTAGGTGGGGGCACCCGAACTGAGTGATTATGTGGTTCCAGATGAAAGAGATGACCTTTTCATCTCTTGTTCGACATAGTGGAATTGCTTCTGCCTATTTTGTAAAGTAATCGGTAGCTACGAGTAAGTTACGTCGATGACCTGGAGAGTTAGGGAATTCGCTGACAAGGTCTAGTGCCCATCTTTTGAATGGCCTAGAAAACCTTGCTTGCATAGAGTTCGAGCGCAGGGGAGTGTATCATATGTACATGTCTCTGGCAGGTGTCGCATCTGCGGGAGTACTCTTCTGCTTGCTTGTGCATGCCGGGCCAGAATACTCCTTGGGTGATAGCTCTGTTTGCTGATGATCTACCTGCGGCGTGGGAGCCATAAGTTCCTTTATGTAATTTGCTGAGCAGTTTGTCTGCTTTTAACTTGGAGAGGCACTTGAGGTAAGGCCCTGCAATGGAAAGAAGGTAAAGCATACCATTTGGAGTAATGTAACGCTTCGAGTTGTTGATCAGCTGTCGGCCATCTTTTGGATCTGCTGGGAGTGGTCCGTTGTAATTGTTGTTGACACCGAGGTTGGCTAAGAAAGGATTTTGCCAATCGTCGTCTCCCCCTTTATCGCCCCAGTGTTGATCATGTATACAGATATGTGATCAATGCTGGGAGTTAAAATAATTTTGATCTGGAGATATCGAGCTTTTGTACCCAAGACCCCAGCTAGATATGCCAAGGAATCGGCGTGCCTGTTTTCACTTCGAGGATGATATTCGAGAGTTGCTTTCGTGAACATACTCATCTTATCTGCAATGAGGGCTGCGTATTCGATCATCTTCTCGTTCTTCTTGTATTACTCGAAATAGTGGTGAACGATGAGTAATGAATCTGTGTAAACTGAGAGTTTGAGGACATCGAGCTCAAGTGCGAGGTTGAGTTCATGAATAAGAGCTTCATACTTGGTGACATTATTTGAGGCCTCAAAATCAAAGCGGATTGATTTCTCAATTCCGTCATTAGAAGGGGTAATCAAAATGATCCCGATTCCTGACCCTGCGAGTCCTGCTGATCCATCTGTGAAAAGCCTCCACCCTGATGTAGTAATCTAGTCGGCTCATTCGTCGAATGGCTTGGGGGGTGGATTATCTAATGTGTCTTCGGTAAGGTCCGAGTCGTGCTCCACCCACTCGGGATCCTCCACTGGAAAATCTGCGAGAAAATCGGCAACGGCCAGACCTTTTTCAAAATGACGCTGTTCAAACTTGATATCATGTTCTCCCAAGCTAACTGACCACTGTTGCACTCTTATTGACTTCTCTTTTTTGGATAGAACTTCCCGAAGTGGGTAGTTCATCATAACTTTGACAGAATGTGCTTGGAAGTAGTGCTTAAGTTTCTGCGAAGTGTAAACAAGGGTGAGAAGAAGTTTCTTAATTTTAGAGTACCTTGTTTCCACTGGTGTAAGGGTTTTTGTGATGAAGAAGACTGGTTTCCCTATTTTCCTTTCCAAGTGAGTGAGAACTGTGCTGAGAGAATTATCTGTGGCTGCTAGATAGATTATCAGTTCCACATTACCTACTGGGGTGCTCATTATGGGAGACTTCCCCAAATAGATTTTGAGGTCCTGAAAAGCTACTTTGCATTCTGGTGTCCATGTGACTTCTACGGTTGGTTGAACCTTTCCTCGTTTGGTATATCCATGGAGTAATAGGAATAGCCAATGGCTGCGGTATGAAGATTTAGAGACAAAACGGTTGATCGCGGCAATCTTGCCGGTAAGTTTTGAACGTCTTTTGTTGTCTTCGGAGAAGGCATGTCAAGAAGAGCCCGAATTTGATCCGGATCGGCCTCAATCCCTTTCATGCTAATGAGGTGGCCTAGAAAGTGGCCATAATGTACCCTGAATTGACATTTGTCAGGGTTTTGATGCATTCTGTAAGATTGAAGGATGTTGAATATAGTGTTAAGATCTGAGATGTGATCATTTGACTGTACGCTTTTACACAAGAGATCATCGATGTAGATTTCAGCGATTTTCCCTAGGTATGCTTTAAACATAGCAGTCATCAATCGTTAATATGTGGCACCAGCGTTCTTGTGCCCGAAAGGTATGACTTTGTAACAATAAAAGCCTCTTTCAGTGATGAACATTGCCTTTTTTTGATCTTCTTCCAAAAGCAGAATTTGATTATACTCGTAAGCAGCGTCCATCATAGATAGGAGATCATGGCCTGCTATGGAATCGAGGATCTGATGAATATTAGGAAGAAAGAAACTATCCTTTGGAGTATGTTTATTTAGATATGTGAAATCTACGCAAACTCAAACTTTTCTGCCCATCTTTGGGACAACGACAATGTTGGATATCCAGTCTGGATACTTGGCTTCTTGAATGAATCCTACTTTGATCAATTTCACTATCTCGGTGTTTACTTCATCTCAGAGGCAAGGTGAAAGTCATCACTATTTCTGTTTGACCACTGTGGCATTGATATTGATGGGTAGCTGTTGGTAAGCCATGGCCAAATTGACTCTGGGCATTTCTTTAAAAGACCATGCAAAATGTCTCGATTGAGTTGCAAGAACTGAATGAGAGTATCTTTCTCATGCTGAACCAACTTGGTTCCGATGAGCATACCTCATTTAGGTCCATCAATGTTGACATATTCTGTGGGATTCTTTGTAGGTGGTTGATAATTGAGGTGATCAACTTTCTATAATTGCTATGCGGCCAATCTATCTAAAGTATCTAGGATGGCCGAGATAGTATTTTCATAAGATCGAGAGAGTTTCTAGCGACCTCTAATCTCAAAAATACCATTGTCGTGCTTGAATCAGAGTGCTTGATGATAGGTGGAAGCGATTGCTTCCATATTGTGTATCCAGCAGCGGCCCATAATCCCAAGATAACGTGATTTGGCATTGATGACATAGAAAATGACGTCGATAGTGGCTGGTCCTATGGTAATAGGTAAGATAATCTTGCCTACTTATTCCTCCCCGGAGCCATTGAATCCATTGATGTCGCTGTTGCTCTGAATAACTTGGTCGGCCAATCCCATCTGGTCAATCGTACTGTGAAAAAGAATTTTAATACCGCTCCCAGTATCGATTATCATTGTATCCATGACAAACTGTTTCATCTTGAGCATTATAACTAACGCATCATGATGTAGAAATTTGACATGGCTGGTATCGCAATCTTCGAAGGAAATTCCGAGTCGGTGATTACTCGACCCGGGAAGAAGCCTGGCGTCTTTATCTTGAGGTATAAGATCCCAGCATTCCGAAAGCCTCCGACATTTTGATCGGCTGGAATTTGAGATCTGATTGATTTTGATCATGTTGCTGAGGTGCATATAGTATAAATGCTTCTCCTCGGCTTTGTCATTGACCTGAACAACTTCGAGCTGCTTCTTATAGTTGCCATCCTGGTATGACTTTAGGTCAACAATGTATTCGAACATCCATCCCTCCTTGAAAATGTACTCGAGCAACCATTATAGAGCATAACAATTGTCAGTAGTATGATGATTTACCTTATGATGTAGGCAAAATGGTCGATTCCCGATGGGCTCTAGTGGTTGAGAGACGCGGTAGAGTGGGTCTTTCAATAGCAGTGGAATTTTTTTAGAGATTTAGACGTTCAACTTTGGGAGTACGGGTCTGTTTTGCGGGCCACTTTTTAAGGGTACCCAATGTTCCCCTTGGTGCATTTCTGATCTCCCTGTTCCTCATTGGGTTTGCTAGTTTAATTTGTAGACGGGGCTTTGGTAGAGATGACAGATTTAGTTGACTTTTGTCTCTCAGACATCATCTTCTTCAAGTCAACATAGCCGCTGACTTTGGTGATTATCTCCTCTAATGTTGTAGGTTTGTTAAGGAAGAGGTATTCTTTGGCCTTGTAGTTGAGCCGGAGAGCATTGGTAAAAGTGGTCACAGCTATTTTTTGGTTGAGGTTATGTTCTTTTCTCACGAGCTCTAGGAATTTCCTAGAGAAGTCTTTAAGCTTTTCTCCATGTGACTGCTTAAGATCGATAAGGGAATAAAAGTTTTCCTCTTTGTCTCTGTTGTGAGCATATGTCTTGGTGAACTGCTTCTATAGCTGATTAAATGTGTAGATGGATTCCTTAGGGAGAGAATGGAACCATCAGAGTGGTTCCTCCTGTAGACTTGTAGCGAACAGATGGCAGAGGATGTGGTTGAGATTGGAGTACAACCCTAATGAATCTCGGTATTGCTGAATATGCTCCTTCGGGTAAATACCTTTGTATTTGTGAATTTTGGGAGTATGGAAATCTTTTAGTATCACCATATCGAGTATTTCTTTGGCAATCAGACTTCCTTATAACTTCGTTGTATCATCGGCAGTACCCAAAACTTGTGCCTCAATCAACTCCTTAATCCGTTGGTCCATGTGTTCTTTTGTGACAAAATGACGTGTTGGCTGAATCGCTGGACGTGCTGGTTGGGGATGATGAGTTCCCGTACCTTCACTCAAGTGATCTCGTGCTGGAACTTGATGTAGAGGTCGCTGGTCTTCATCATGACGGATGGAAATCTGGTGACCTCGACTGACTTCTGATTGAACTTCTCCCCCCAAATGGATGGAGGGCTGCAGTCCGCATTATAGATTTCTAGAAATGGCTTTACTGGCGACTCCCCGAGGTATCAATCTTTCCCTTGCTGAAATACAGGAGGTCTCTGGAAGTTGATCGCGACCCCTGGCTGGAGGAGCTTGCTGAGTATTTTGCAGAGCCTCGAGTGCACTCTGCATTATCGTCATCTGATCTTCGTTCCGTTTGAGCGTTGTCAAATGAGCTTATCATTTTGTATCGAGCTTTATCTCTTGGAGCTCGCAATCCTTTGTCAACTAAAGTACAAGTTCGTCGCGTGTCTCTGTCTCGGCGTGGAGATTCGCCCGTAACTCTGTAAGCTGTCCTAGATCCACAGAAATTTTGAGCTGAATTCCTGCGGCCGGTCATCTAGAAGAAACCATAATTAAAAATTATAGTGAAAGACTGCCTTAGGGTATCGTATAAATGCAATCTTTCCCACAGACGGTGCCAAATGTAATGGCCAAATTCTGTAAGCTCGAAATGATTAGGAATTAGCTATCACACCAATGAACCTGTAACAATACTCTAATGGAAAGTAAGAAATGAAAACATGTGTTTTTACCGTGGGAAACCTCTAAACAGGTATAAAACCTCGACCTCGCATGGAGGATTTATGTGAAAGTATCTTTATTGCTTGAGGCGGATATCTTTATTACAAGGTATATCTAAATATAGAAATACTTTTAATCTCGTAAATAAGAAGTTTATGTAATTTTTCTGGTCCCTGTTTCTTATGGAACTTTTTCTTTATATAGGCTTTTCTCACTGCTCTTCATTGTCCTGGAGCACATTTTTTGAATAATATGGTTAGTGGCGGTTGACTGAATAACTGATGAGTTCATGGGAGATAGGTGTCTTTGACTCGGTAATGTTTTTTGGGTTTAGCTCGATCCACGTTCTTGAGTAGTTCGTGGGACTGGTTAAAATGTTGACTGGAGTACTAAAAATGTGTAAGCCTGAGATGGAGGTAATACAAGCTGGGTGAGCTTGACTTTGAACGAGATCGAGGGATAAGTCCCTACACCTATGAATAGGTTAAAAATCTATGACCTCGGGTTGAGGATTTTTGTAATAGTGACGTTTATTGCTTGAGGCAGATATTTTATTACAAGTGATCTCTAGACTTTGAAATGCTTGATCTTGTGAATTTGTAGTTTGAAGTTTTGGAGAATCTAAAAAATATTGTTTTCCTGGTGATTTCTCCTGTAATCTTCTGGTCCTTGACTCTTCTGGAACTTTTTCTTTATATAGGGCTTTTCTACAGTTCATCATCATGCTGGAGCACATTTTCCGAACAATGTGGTTAGTGGTGGTTAACTGAGTAACTGTTGAGTTCGAGAGAGACATGTGGCTTTAACTAATTTAAGTTTTTCAGTTTGAGCTTAACCCACGTTTCTTGTCAGTTCATAGAGTATGTGGCAATGTTGATTGGTAAAGTCGTGTGGAGAATGCGTGAGTCTAATTAAGAGGTAGTTCGAACTAGAGACAGATCAATTTTGGGGTAGGCCCCTACACTTGGTAATTCTTAGCTCCTTTCAAAGTGTTATTAGATTATCTAGATCATTAAGTTCCTCGTCTTGATCCGGTACATAAGACTCAACCACGACTTCTTCATCAACCTCTCGAGAGGGTTCAAATTTAATGTCGACACTTTTCGTTGCTTTACTTCTATTCTTTTCCACAGGTACTTTGAAGTCTTTATACAAAACTTCCTCATTGAATTTAACATTATGGCTCTGGATGACTTTCCGATTCTTCGCATCCCAAAATTGGTACCCAAATTCATCACCACCATATCCAATGAATATGGACTTTATTGACTTTGCATCTAACTTTGTCCTTGTATCTGAATTATCAAGTACATATGAGGTACAACCTTATATACGCAAGTGAGAAAGGTTTACCTCATAACCGATCTATGCTTCTTCAGGAAGTCCAAAGTCTAAAGTCTAAAGCTACTGAAGGCCCTCTATTAATCAAATATGCCACCGTACTAGCCGCATCCGCCCAAAAACATTTTGGTAATCCAGCATTGAGTCTCATACTCCCCGTTCTTTCGTTTATGGCATGGTTCATGCGTTCTGTAGCACCATTTTGTTGTGGTATTCTGGGAATAGTCTTTTGTCGTCTAATCCCATTTGATGCATAAAAGTCTTTAAACTCGTCACTACAGTATTCACCTCCGATATCTGACCTAAGATACTTCAGTTTTAAGCTGGTTTCATTTTCAACTAGGGCCCTCCACTTCTTAAATTTACCGAACACATCTGATTTGTTCTTCACAAAGTAGACCCACAGTTTACGAGTAACATTATCGATAAAAGTAATGTAATAATGAGAACCACCAAGAGAAGATACCTTGGTTGTCTCCCAAACATCTGTCCAGCCATTTCAAGTATCCTTTATATTTTAGTTATTTTAAAACTAACCTTCTTCTGCTTCGTAAGAATACACTCTTCACAAAACTTAAGATCAACCTCATCAAGACCCTTTAGTTTTCCTTTTGTTACCATCATCTTCATCCCCTTTTCACTCATATGACCGAGCCGCTTGTGCCAAGTAATTGTATTAATCCCCGTAGTGATCGCACAAATAGTATAAATTTGTGCTTTGCGTTGTATACAATGTTCATTGTCTTAAGCCTCGAGCTACTACCATAGCTCCCTTTGTAACCTTCTATAAGGTAGCACCAAAGGTGCTTACATATTTACCATCATCCACCAATTAGCTAATTGAGATAAGGTTACGCCCCAATTTGGGTACAAGTCACGTATTCTTTAAAACTAATGTCACCCCTAAAGGTAATTTCAACCTAGCATTTCCCTTTCCAGTAATATTACGTGCACTCTTATCTATAAGAAAGACTGTACCGAAGTCGCCTTTAACAATATTGGTTAGGAAACCTACGTTTGCAGTAGCATAGAATAAGGCACCCGAATCAACTATCCATGATTTATTAACATCATCATACGAAAGTAGTAGAGCCTCATCAGAACTGACCTCCTCAGTAAGGTTCATTGTTTCTTCCTTGTCATAAATTTTGAGATCATATGTAGAATTTGACATGATATCGCAAACCTAACGATTCCAAGCGCCTTGCGATCCAATCGTGCCCACTTTGTTACATCATGATCTGCTGGCTTCATTTCAATTCTGCCTAGTGGTAAGTCAAGATCCTTCTGATTGAGGTAATCTTCTATCTGTATCTTTCATACTCTAAAATTTGAACCACTGAACTTCATAATTTTCAATTTCTCTTGGCCAGCCATCGTTCTTCACCACATAAGCCTTATAACAAGCACTTTGATACCAATTGTTGAGAATTGAGGTATCTACTCTCTCTTCTTTGCCAAGAATGATACGGAGAATATGCCGAACAAGTAAACAATCAAGTAAAAGAACAATGTAAAAACAAGTATTTTCCCATAAGAGGGAAGTAGAAAACCCTTGCTGATGAAAAATTACTTCCTATGAATAATTTACAATGATCAAATAGGTTATACACGATCTCTAAAAGCTTACTTAAGCTTTCTAATGGAGTCTCTCAAATCATAGTTCTCTAGAATTAAACTCACCGAAAGATTAAGAGACAAATAACCTAAGTTTCCCTTATATATTTGAGAGAATCTTTACAAACAAAACAAATCTTGAGGCAGACTCAATGTCCCAAATGAACTTACAAAGCCAGCCTACACGGTTTTTGTCCGAACGACTTTTAACTCGTTTGAACAACTTCGATAGAAACAGTCATCTTGTTGGAACGACTTTCAACTTGTTCGAATGACTTTGGCCTAACTAAGTTCTTAACCCTAGAAAAATGAGCATCTCATTCGAACGACTTCCAACTCGTTCGAATGACTTCGACGGAACTCCAGGTTGAAATAGAGCCAGCTCAAACTTTAGGTAACAAAACTAACTCAAACTTAAGGTTGAACAGAACCAGCTTGAACTTCAGGTAGCATAACCAGCTCAAACATCAGGTCGAACAGAACAAGCTCGAACTTTAGGTAACAGAACCAGCTCGATCTGAACATTTAAAAATCTTATTTTTAATCCATCATCAATCCTTGAATTGAACTACCTCGAACATAATTCGAGTTCATAACTTAACATTAGCCACATCATTTGTCTCGACTTTGTTAACCTAACTCAAATAAGCTTTTGGTTTAGCTTTCTTAGCTACAATGCTTATATTCTTGACAGATGAGCAATTAAAGCTCTTATTAGGAAATCATCTCGCCAAATCATTCATATCTATTTATTCTTCGCTACAGGTTAATCTCTAATTCGAATGTGGATTAAAACCGCCCTACCTACTATGTTGAAAACATAAGCACTAATAACCTTGGAATCTTTTGAAAGGGCATTTCAATCGGCATCGCAATATCCTTTAAGGACCTTAGGAAACCTTTGGCAGTGTATTCCTAGGTGTATGATCTTTTTTAGATTATGACCCTTTCTATAGCTTGCCAATGCTCTATACTAGGTCTACTGGTAAACCAACATAGTACCCCCACTGCGTAAGCAATGTCTGGTCTAGTGTAATCAATTACATATCGAAGACTACCGATTATGCTAGCATACTCAGTTTGTCATACACTGTCTCCAGTATTCTTAAATAACTTTATACTAGGTTCAAAAGGAGTGCATCCAGGCTTTCAGTTAGAATAAAGATATTTCTTTAGAATTTTCTCATTGTAATGAGACTAATCTAAGGAGGTACCATCTTTTGTCCTAGTAATCTTAATTCTCAGAATAATACTAGCTTCTCCGGGATCCTTCATGTCAAAACTCTGACTTAGGAAGTTATTGGTCTCGTTCATAGCTAAAAATTTGGCAACACTTCCCCTATAAATTGGACATTTCCATTTTGTACCTACTAGAAAACATATACAATTTATAAACACTCAAAGTGAATAACATAATCTTTTAGTTTAAGAATGCTTAAGGCCTATATACACACAACACACTCCTAATTCCTAAAATTATGAAATCCACACAAATCGCACAATAATTGGATATCACATTAATGTCATATCAACCATGAGGCTTGATAATATATATAAATCTTAGCAACTGCAAACATTGAAAATTTAGCTCTCCCTTTACACAAAACTAGTTTATGTCCATCTTCTCCAATCACATCTTTGAAAATTTAGCCTCAAAACTAATTTCAAACATAATTAGTATATATAGGTTATTTTGCTGAACATATATTGTTCTATTACTGAACCATCTTAAATATGTTAACGAACGAATACACCTCACTTATAATCATAATATTACCTGCCATGTCTTGATCCTTAAACCCATATAATGTGTTTGTTATTATATTACAATTACTCACATATACCTCTTCCACTACCTTATGAGCTCCATTTTCTCCTAGGCTTCTCACACTGCATGTATTACAAATATTTTCTTATTTAAGGCCTCGACAAATTAATTTTGTGATCACTAAAATATATTCTACTAACTCATGGTATAAATATGTTTTATTGATAAGAAAAAGGATATTATGTAACTTTTTTCCATATACTGTACCTCATACCGTGACCCGGCCCACATTGTACATGCCCAATATTAATAAAGGAAGATCCGCCGTTAATAGCAACATAATCATCACCTAAAAATTAAAATAAAATAAAATTAGGACCTGCTTTGGATGCCAGGAGGTTTGGCGCAAATACTTTCTTTGTCAAGCAGAAATAAGTATAGCCCAAACAAGAAAATTAAGTAGATGGTGACAAGTTTATCTTGTTACCACTTTTTATGGTGCTATCGAGGATTTCAATGTGTGAGGAGCTGGCGATATCAATGCTGTCAGTATTAGGACTATTCCCAGGGGCAGATATAAAGACATTTAAGACCGTTGCACCACTACAGGCATCTAAAGCTAAATGGCCTTTTGCGCTGTTTAATAAGTTCAGATGCTGTATCTTTAGATTGTAGCAGTTGTGAAATATGAGTGCCTGAGCCCAATCATCACCACTACGACGTTGATTATGAAATTTTATAAATTTGATCATTAAGCCAAAAAAATACGCATTAATGGAAACTGTGGTATTTATAGCTAGTATAAACATACACGTGATGAACTTACCATGGGACGCCGTCCTCTACCGCGCTACAAATACAAGATTATAGTAAAATTAATCAAGCAAAAAAATAATGAAATAATCTAGAATGAATATGCTTATATTTGTATAAACTGATGATAAATGCACATCCTTGGGCTAAGGCTGGAAAAAGGTGTGTGTTTATAAAAGCCAGCTTGGCTCATTCGTTGTAAGCTTATATTAAGTTTAGTATTACTCACCCACCAATCCTGGCCGTTGCCATTGATCGTGCTTGTACCTGATCCCTCTATGACTAGCACATGTACACCCCGGAAAACAATCTAAGTATTCTTTGCATATCCAGCTCATGCCCTAGACCCCGGTGCAACTAAAGTCCTGGAAAGCTGCAAAATGGAAAAAATTGGAAAGAAAAAAAAAATCCCAAGAGAAGCAAATTTTTCAATGAATACTGATAATAAATTACCTGAATAAGAATATTTTGGGACGTGCAGGGACCTAAGAATTTCACTGGCTTCAGCAGGTACATCATCCTTTGTACTTCCAAGACCGTGTTAAAATAGGTTGATTTGCATGTAGCTTCCCAAGCTCTCAAAAATGCCTTTAGTTTGGTCATATAAAAAATAGAATTATTTTTTTGCAAGCGCTCAACTATTTCATTAATAAGGATATAAATAGGATAAAATTGTGACACGTCTATCTTAGCCATTGCAATTAATCGCTAGGCCATGGCTTATACAACCTTGAGTTGCCAATAACATAAATACGGGCTGTTGCAATTTTTAGCTTCACGGCATAAATTCAAACACCAAAGCTGGACTCGTGTTCATATCAATATAATGCTACCATTTTGCAGTCACAGGTATAAATAAGTTATCCCATTAAGAAGTTCAAGATATTTCATATCCCTGAATTTGTAGATTCTTGAGGTTGTTTTAGCGTTAAGCCTGGATTAAAACTCTAGTCTCCAGGGGAGTGAGAATTGAAAATAAGAGTATGATTTTCTTACTGGAGTGTTATCGGTTCTGCCATCTCCGACAACTCCGAATCTCGAAATGTTGAAAACTTGTGGAGTAGCAAAAGCAGTTTTCCACCCTGGTGTTGATAGAACTAGTAGGCTTAATAGTGTGAATACATTTCAGACCTTGCATATTTGCTCAGTTGCGTTCAACACCCTCTTTCTCGGGGAGATCTTTTTACCAGACTGGGATATGTTTCATAGCTACCATGCAACAACTGAGTTTCATGGTGCTGCTCGAGCATTAGGTGGATGCGGAGTATATATAAGTGACAAACAGGGCATACATGATTTCTTAATTCTTAAGAGGACTTTTACCCGATGGATCTATTTTAAAAGCGAGATATACCAGAAGACCTACTCGGGATTGCTTATTCGTGAACCCAGTCATGGATGGAAAGAGTCTACTTAAGATCTAGAATTTGAACAAGCTAGGCGGAATTATTGGTGTTTTTAACTGCCAAGGATCATGAAGTTGGTCGTGCACAGAAAGAAATCCCAGTGAACATGTATTGGAACCTAAGCCTTCTGCACTCTCAAACTCTGTGAAGCCCGTTGACGTCAAATTCTTTCAAGAGGCCGCAGGTGAAAATTGGGCTGGCAATTGTGCAGTCTATGCTTTTAAAGCAGGAACTCTTTTGAGACTACTAGAGAACGGAAGTATTGAAGTTACTTTGTGTGTTCTACATTGTGAAATATATACTATTTCTCCAATCAGGGTATATATAATTAAGCGATTCACTTTGCTCCCATAGGATTGGTTGACATGTACAACTCTGGAGGAGCGATTGAAGCTCTTAACTGCAGCGAAGATTCCTAAACTTGTAAACTACAAATCAAAGTGCGAGGCTGTGGTTGTCTTGGAGCATATTCGAGCAAAAAACCAAAGTGTTATACTGTGAATAAAGAGGATAAGGAGTTTAATTATGATGCAGAAACTGGGTTATTACCATTGAACCATCTAGCTTACAGTTAAGGATTAAAATTGTCTATTAACAAATTTTACGTCAAGGCAAGTATGAAACTTTAATGATTCTCATCCATGTACAAGCCTATGCACATACTTCACCTACATTACTTTGAAGCCTCAGGTATGACAGTGAAAAGTGGCATGAGCTTGACGAGAGTACAATTTAAGTATATGAAGTCTTGAATTACTTTGAAGGTGGAAAATGTTCGAGAACTTCGGCTTCAGTGAAAGAGAGTGAACTTGTACGACTCAGAGTAATACCTATTGGAAATGAAATTATTTTGAAGAAAATCGTTAAGTGCGGATCAAAAGGGAAAATTATGGATTAAAAGAATGCAGAGGGTAGAATATAGAGAGAAAATCTAGATTAAGACAATCTAGGTGAAAACATGTTTGTTGGAAATAAGTATATTCTTAGATAATTTCCATCATTTTCTTGGTCCAACCAAACAACAAAAGAAAGTATTCCATGATGTTGCATTCTCCCATTTTGATCCAAAATGATTGTACTTTTCGTTGGTTTACATAAAAACACAGCCACATGATATTTTTGCCCAAAAACAAAGCTAGAATTGCTACCTTCTTCACTCTATTTGATTAAGTTCTTTGATATCTTTCTTTATTATTGTGCAAAAGGGAATGTAGTTGATTTATTTCATCACCTTTATGTTACATATATTAGGTAGGATTACTAAGTAAGGCGAGGTCAGCAATTAGGAATCAATTATCATGAGAAAGTAATTGTTCAATCATAACAGATAAATTGAATACTTCACATTGAACCTACAAATTCTAGAAAGAAAAAAAATTAGAGTTTGAAATCGAAAAACTTATAGGAGCAACAATAGAAATAATAATTGGGATCAATAAATAAGCAAACACGAGAGAAGCAAAAGAGATCAACAAATCAGCAAATACGGCAACAACAAGAAAGATCAACAAATCAGCAACCCTGGAAGCAGTAAAAGAGATTAGCAATAGATATCAACAATAAGCTAACCCAAAAGCAATAACCAACAAATCAGATTGTGTATTAGGGTTTTAAGAAGCTTGAGCAGTCAAAAAGAGTTAAGGGAGAAGGATTGCAGCGATATGGGGAAGCATGAAGTAGACAAAATTGAGTTGAGTTGAGGGTGAAGGATGGAGTTGAGTTGAGTTGATATGGTGAAAGACTGCGTGAGGAGAGATTGAGTAGATAAATTTGAGTTTGAAACTTTTTGTTGACAAATTTTAGTTTGAAACTTTTCGTTTTATGTTTTCGCAGTGTTTTTTCCTCAGTCCCTAAACATAACCTATAAGGGACGGCCGTGTCCCACCATCCCTGAACTTATACAATTAGGGATGGGTATGTCCAACTGTCTCTAAACTTATACTATTAAGGACGGAGTGATTATTTCTGTCCCAAAAAACATAATAATAAGAGACGGAATCAAAACCGTCCCAAATGTGATATTATTATAAACAAATTTTACTCTGTCTCTAATATCTGGTCCCTAATAATCATTTTTTTTGTAGTGAGTAACCTTACCATTTGGGGTATATGCACCATACATTTAATTTACTTCCTTCATGACCTTTTTTTCGAACTAAATGATGTTGTATTGTGTGGGTTGTGTGTGACCCATATAGGGCAGAAAGAAGGTTTGATCACGATTTCAACGAGAACACCTTCTTTAATGGGCTTTCATCTAGTCTAATCTAGGTAGAGCCCATCTACCCTGATAGGGTTGTACGGTAGTTTGCAAGGATTCAGCCAATCCCTAAGAACCCAAAATGCGTTAAAGTATCAGGGTTGAGAACCTGGGATAGAGAAGAGCCGAAAAAGTACAAACCTAAGTATGACTGGGTTGATGTATTTTTGAAGGGATTGTGAAAGGAATGGATAGTATGGAGTTGTGATAGAGGAAGGAGGCAAAGGGGGGGGGGGGGTGCATAATGTATAGATGGGTACATGCAGTGGTTTCAGTCTGTCTAGTGGACCAAAATTTGTCTACCAACTATAGATCTTTCTGTCGATATCGATGCCGGGTTACCAGTGTGTCACCCTAGAGGACGATTGCCAAATAATCTTATTATTGGTGGTAATTGTGATCTATCGGTAAGTCACACTAAACCTAGATGGATCATTAAACTATGCATCAACTAGATAATTGTTTTTGCATTATTTGGAGAAGTTGTTGTTCTAAATCATGTGGTTATTGTATGCTTCTATAGATGGAACTCAGTGGTGAGCCCCCTAATGTGGGCCTATCCCTCGATCTTACCTAAAATTGGGCTATTACTAGTTCGAATTACCTTCATGTCAGACACACGCATTCTTCATACGACTTCTCTAGTCAGCATTGCCACATACTCCATAAACTGATAAGAAATGTGAGTCGAGCTCAAACCGAAAAACCTGAACAAGTCAAAGCCACCCGCCTCTCATGAACTCAATAGTTACTCAGTCAAATAGCCACTAAGCACATTATTCGGAAAATGTGCTTCAGCATGAAGAAGAGCTGCGGAAGAGGCCTATATAAAGAAAAAGTTCCAGAAGAGACAGGGACCATAAAATTATAAGAGTAATTACCAAGAAAACTATATTTTAGAAGATTCTCAAAGCTCCAAAATTTTTATTCACAAATTCAATCATTTCTAAATCTAAAAATAACTTGTAATAAGATATCATCAGCCTCAAGCAATAAACGTCACTATTATAAAAACCCTCAATACGAGGCCATGGTTTTTTACCTATTCATAAGTATTCTACGCTAAACACCTGTGTTATTTTTTGTCTATTAGATTTTTACCACAGGTACATTGGTGTAAGGACTAATTTTAGGCCACATCGAGCTCACAGAATTAGGCCATTATATTTGGCGCCGTCTGTAGGAAAAAGATTCTTTCCACGATATCCTAAGACATTCAGTCAATCTACTACAATATTTCAATCATGGTCACATCCAGGCGACCAGCTACTGGAATCCAACTCGATTTCTTAGTTGAGCCGGAACAGCTTACAGAGCTACGAGCAAATCTCAATACAAAAATGGAAAAACGCAACGAGCTCGAACGACAATTCACTCGCGTTTGAAAGCTCCACGAGAAGGAGCTCGACGCCGAAAGACAAGCTTGTTTGACAGCGCTTAAGCGACATGAAGATTAAATGACAACAATACAGACTGCCTTACAGGCTCTGCAAGATACTCATCAGGCTCCTCTAACACGAAATCATGATCAGGTGCCTGAAGCCTCTCGAGTTTTTGAGCGGGAAAGATAGGGACCTCAAGAAGCCACCAGCAAAACTATTTCCAAACATATTTGGAATGAACCTCAACCTTCCATTCATCTTTTTAGGAGGGGGGGGGAGTTCAAATTGAGATCAGCCGAGGTCACCGATGTTCCATACGTCAAGAGGATGAGCAGAGACCTCAGCCTCGAGTTCCAGTATGAGATCGTTTGAGTGAAGGTACCGGAACCCATGATCCGTAACCTCCTCGCTAAGCCGCTCAAACAACCTGTCACTATGTCACACAATAGCATATGGACTAGCGTATTAAAAAGTTGATCGAAACAAAGGCTCTAGGCACGACCGACGACCTTACCAAGTTGCAAGGAAGTTCAATTGCCAAAGAACTATTCGATATGGATATTTCGAAAGGTTTCCATACTCTGAAAATTTGTAAATACAAGAGTACCAATCTAAAGGAGCACATTCAACAATATCGTGACTCATTGGGGTTGTACTCCAATCTCAACCACAATCTCTGCCGTCTGTTCTCCACAAGTTTGTAAGAGGAACCACTCCAATGGTTCCACTGTCTGCCTAAAGACTCCATATACATATTCGACCAGCTGCAGAAGCAATTCATTAAGACGTATGCTCACAACAGAGACAAAGAGGAAAATTTATATTCACTTATCAGTCTCAAACAGTCACATGGAGAGAAGCTTGAGGCATTTGTGAAGAAGTTCTTGGAGCTCGCGCATAAAGTGGACAATCTTGATCAGAAAATAGCTGTTACTGCTTTCACCAATGCTCTCCAGCTCGACTACAAAGCCAAAGAGCACCTCTTCCTCAATAAACTTGTGATCTAGGAAGATATGATCACCACGGTCAATAGTTATGTCAACCTAGAAAGGATGATGTCCGAAAGGAATAAATCTACTAAATCTGCCCTTTCCATGAAAGGTCCATCAGATCAAAATACTGAACAAAATGAGGATCAGGGTAACCAAAAGTGTGCCAAGGGAAACACCAGAAACCCTCGAAAAGGTAGTTCACAAGTCAAACCGGTCCTCCCATAGATGAACGTTCAAATTTCCACAATTTTTCCAATCCTCACAAAGGATAAGCTCTACCATCTCTCCCAACAATTGGAACTAATCAAAAGTCGACCGTACTGCATGCACCATAAGTTAAACCATCATTCTACTAATAATTGCTATGCTTTACAGAGGTTGCTCGAATACATTTTTAAGGAGGGATGGATGCACAAATATATTATCGACCTGGAATTATACAAGGATGACGGCTATAAGAAGCAGCTTGAAGTTGTCCTGGTGGAAGATCAAGCTGAGGAGAAGCATCTTTATCATATGCGCCACAACAACATGATCGAGATCAATCTGATCACCAACTTTAACAAATTCAAGAGTAGGAGACTGTCAAAATGCTGTAATCTCAAACCTCAAGACAAAGAAGCCAAACTTCTGCCTGAGTTGAGCAATCGCCAGCTCGGGATATCATTCGAAGATTGCGATACTAGCCATGTCAAATTTTCACATCATGATGTGTTAGTCATAATGCTCAAAATGAAGAAGTTCTTCATGCACACAATGATGATCGATACTGGTAGCGGTATCGAGATCCTCTTTTAGAGCACTATCGACCAAATGGGGTTGGCCGATCAAGTCATTCAAAGCTACATCAATATCAGTAGATTCAATGGTTCTAAAGAAGAACGAGTAGGGAAGATCATCTTATATATTACCGCGGGACCAACCACCATCGACGCTATCTTCTATGTTATTAACACCAAATATCATTATCTCGGGATTATGGGCCGTTGCTGGATTCATAACATGGAAGCAATCGCTTCTACCAATCATCAAGCACTCCGTTTAAACACAATGATGATATCTATGAGACTAGATGTAGTCAAAAGCTCTCTCGAGCTTGCAAAAACATCGTCTCAATAATTCAAGATACCTCTGACAAGTATGCTGTATAGCAATTACAGCAAACTGATCACCCCAATGATCAACCTTCAATAGAGGGACCCACCGAATACATTAATATTAATGGACCTAGCAGAGGTACTTTCATCAGTATTAAGCTGGTTCAATGCGAAAAAGATACTCTCATTCAGTTCTTACGCCTAAATCGAGACGTTTTTGTCTAGTCTTTCGAAGATATGCCTGGAGTCGATCCGGCCAAGGCATGTCACAATTGGCAACGCCATTGTAGTCAAACTAAAATAGTAACGCCTATCACCACGACTTTGAGATCGAGAAATTGGTCAAAGTGAGATTCATTCGAGAAGCAAAGTATTCAGATTCGATATCCAACATTGTCGCTGTCCCAAAGAAGAATGGAAAGGTCCGTGTTTATGTAGATTTCACCGATCTCAGCAAACACAGTCTAAAGGACAGTTTCCCTCTTCCCAATATTTATCAGATCCTTGACTCCATAGCAGGTCACGAACTCTTATCTATGATGGACGCTACTTCAGGATACAATCAGATTCCACTCTTGGATAAAGATCATGAAAATACCATTTTCATCACTGAAAGAGAATTTTATTGCTACAAAGTCATACCCTGCAGACTCAAGAACGCAGGTGAAACTTATTAACGATCAATGAATACTATGTTCAAAGCACATCTCAAGAAAATTTTGGAAGTCTACATTGACGATCTCTTGTGCAAGAGCATACAGTCTATCAATCATATTTCAGATCTCAACACAATATTCAACGTACTTTGATCTTATAGGATGCGTCTCAATCCTAATAAGTGTCAATTTGGAGTACATTCAGGCTGATTTCTAGGCCACCTCATCAGTAAGAAGGGGATTGTGGCCGATCCAGATAAGATTCAGGCTCTCCTCGACATGCTATCTCCAAAAATGATGAAAGGCGTTCAGAAACTTGTTGACAAAATTGTCGCAATCAACCGTTTTGTTTCAAAATCTTTAGACCGCTGTCGTTGGCTATTCTTATTACTCTGCAGCTACACCAAACAAGGAAAAATTCAGTAAAATGCAGAGGTTCAATGGACATCAGAGTGCGAGGCAGCTTTTTAGGATCTCAAAATCTATTTGGGGAAGTCTCCCATCATGAGCACCCCGATAGGCAATGAGGAACTGATTATCTACCTAGCAGTTAAAAATACTTTACTCAGCTCGATTCTCATTCGACTCGAAGGGAAAATCAAGAAACCAGTCTACTTCATCAGTAAGGCCTTCACTCCAATGGAAACGAGGTACTCTAAAATCGAGAAACTTCTTCTCATTCTTGTTTATACTTCACAGGAACTTAAGCACTACTTCCAAGCTCATTCAGTCAAAGTCATGACAAACTACCCACTTCGAGAAATTCTATCCAAGAAAGAAAAATTAAGAATAGTACAACAATGGTCAGTCAATTTGGGAGAACATGATATCAAGTTTGAACAACGTCATTCCAAAAAAAGGCAGGCCGTTAATATTTTCCTCACAGATTTTCCAGTAAAAGATCCCGAGTAGGACGAGCACGATACTGAACTTTTAGAGGAAGTTACAGAAGGTCCACCCCCAAAGTATTTGACGAGCAAGCTGAATGGATTACAAGGAAAGGGTGAAGACTTCTTATAGATGGATCAGCAGGACCCGTAGGGTCAGGAATTGGAGTCGTATTAATTACCCCTTCCAACAAAAAAATTGAGAAATCAATCTACATGGATTATGAGGCATTAAATAATGTCACCGAATATGAAGCTCTTATTCACGGACTCGATCTCACCCTCGAGCTTGATATCCCCAAACTTTCAGTTTACACAGATTTACTACTCAACATCTACCTTTACTCTAAGTAATACAAGAAGAATGACAAGATGATCGAATACGCAGCTCTCATTGCAGATAGGATGAACAAGTTTACGCAAGAAATTCTCGATTATCTTCCTCAAGGCAAAAATTGACACGCATAAACTCAATATTTCCAGATCAAAGTGATTTTAACACCCAGCATTGATCGCACTTTTGTATGCATGATCAGCACTGGGGGTGATAAAGGGGGAGACGACAATTGATGAAAGCCTTTCTTAGTTTATCTCGGTATCAACAATAAATGTGAAGAACTACTTCCAGCACATTTGAAGGAACGCCGGCAGCTGATAGACAATTTGAAGCCCTATACCAATCAAAATGGTACCTTATCTCGTCGTTCAGTCATGGGGCCATACCTCAAGTGACTCTCCAAGCAGAATATAGACGAGATGCTCTGCAATTTACATGAAGGGACTTGTGGCTCCCATGCCGCAGGTCGATCACTGGCAAGCAGAGCCATTACACAAGGAGTATTCTGGCATGGCATGCACAAGTAAGCAGAAGAGTACTCACGCAAATGTGACGCATGTCAACGGTATGAAAATATGATATGCGCCCCTACGCTCGAGCTCCATGCAAGCAAGGTGTTTTAGCCATTCAAAAGATGGGCACTCGATCTTGTTAGCGAATTTCCTAATTCTTTAGGTAACCGCCGCCACCTCCTCATAGCTACCGATTATTTTACAAAATGGGTAGAAGCAATTCCACTTTGTCAAACCATAGAAGAAGAGGTCATCTCTTTCATCTGGGAACACATCATCGCTAATTTTGGGTGCCCCTACCTAATTCGTATCGATAATGGGCCCTAATTTGTTAAAGAAAAAGTCGTAGCTTTTCACCACCAACATAACATCATTCACTCACCATCCAATCCCTACTACCCCCAAGGCAATGGCCAAGCTGAAATCTCCATCAAAACCATCATGGATGGACTCAAGAAATGGTTGCACTCTTAAAAAAAAGGGAATTGGGTTCGAGAGCTTCCTCATGTCTTAATGACATACTGTACCACTCCACGCCAATCGACAGGCTACACTCCATTCCCCCTTTCCAATGTACATCCTTTATCAAAATTCAATGAAACTTACAAGTTTTCTCCATACATCTCTCTACTTTGTAGACAATACATAGATAATACTAGCTTTCAATCGATATCATTCCAGTTAAATCAAGAATATACTTGGTTTGGCTGACTCAACTAAATCTCCTGTGGTTAGAACAAGGTAAAACTTGTTTTTAATCAATAAACTCTACCAGGCATAAGATAAAACAAAGGTAAAACTAGCTTTCATCTCTTTCAATATGTCTGTGATATCATACCAGTTAAATCAAGAATATACTTGGTTTGGCTGACACTACTAAATCTCTTGTAGTTAGAACAAGGTAGAACTTGTTTCCAATCAATGGACTCTACCAGACATAAGATAAAGCAAAAGTAAAACTAACTTTCATCTCTTTTAATATGTCTGCAACATCATACCAGTTAAATCAAGAATACACTTGGTTTGGTTGACTCTACTAAATCTCCTGCGGTTAGAACAAGGTAGAACTTATATTCAATCAACGGATTCTACCAGACATAAGATAAAGCATAGGTAAAACTAGCTTTCATCTCTTTCAATATGTCTGTGACATTCTACCAGTTAAATTTAGGTTATACCTAGTTTGACTGACTCTAATCGACACCGAGGTTAAAATAAAGGTGATACTAGTTTTCAATCAAAGAGCTCAACAAGACATAAGATAAGGCCAAGGTAAAACTAGCTTTCATCTCTCAACATGTCTGTGACGCACATAATTTCTTTTTCAGGTTATATGCAACCACTACAATGAAGTCTGTTCTGTTGTGGGGATGTCAGCTTCGCTTACCCCTACAACAGGAGATCGACTAGCCATGAATTCTCAAGCTCGAACAATTAACAATCATGCCCACCTCTATCAATTTAGCAGATTGAGGGCCCAAATCCTTTCCCATGGAGCTCGTGCAATCTTCTCGATCTATATAAACCTTGCAGAAACAGCCCTTTTCTAACATATAGTTGAACAAAGTATTTCTCTCTAACTCAATTCTTTTTTACTTCTTTTACAAAATAAGTAATCACCGACTTTAGCAATTTTAAATGTCAGGCCTGAGTTATAACTGAGTGAGAGAACACCGTCCTTGACCTCTAAAGGTGATCTTCTAACCTCTTGTACTATACTTTTTGGCTCTCCATTTTTTTGTTTATTCGATCTGTAAAAGTTATGTTCTCTGCAAATTTTTTGTCAGCTTTAGCTGGTTCAGCTCAATTAATCGCCTCCAAATCAACCACCTGAGCACAAAGTATCTCGATCTCTTTGTTCAGTTCTTCCACATCTAGAATTTTTTATAACAATTCATCTTTATCCTTTATAACAATCTCATTCCCTCGGATAATACGCTCTAACCCTTTCTCCCTGACAAGAGTAGAGTCCAGCTTTATTTGACACTCCCGTAGCTACTCAACTCCTTTACGCACATGCCCATGAATTCGCGCAACGTCCCCCTCCAACTCTCTTATTCGAGCTAACAGACTAGCAACATCACCTTGAACAAGAAAAACTCTGGCATCATTTTTTTTCTTCTTCGACCGCTCACCAGCCCCGATGCTTCTGACACGCGAATTAGCTTGTGCCAGATCAGTTTTCAATTGAGCCACTCTCTCATTCAACTCATTAGACTTGCGTTGTACAATCCTGAACTCCATATCTTTTGCAGTGAAAGCTATAGTCAATTGTTTGGCTGTAACTTCAGACGCAGACAAATCATCTCGGGCTCCCTTTTGCTCGTTATCTTTATCAGATAATTTCTTCTTCAATCGCCCCAGCTTGCTCCTACTATTTGCCAGATCAGATCGAATTTACTCTTGGTCATGAATTTTCCTGGCCAGATCATTTCTCAAACCAGCCATCGACCGATTTAAATCATCCTCTGATCATTCTAGAGCATGTATACGGTAACGAGCCATGTCAGCTTCCCTACTCTTTACCATCAATACATCGTTTTAGCCTCTGATTTTAGCTGTATGTTCTTTAAACTCCTTGTGTTCTTTCTGCCCTTTCTTAATTTTAGCATCCTTCTCTTCGATCTGTCGAGTTAGGTCGACAACAGTCTGTGTTGCCTCAACAAACTTGAAGTGCACCTTCACATGTTAATCTTCTCTATCTTCATTTTCCTCCCTCATCTTATCGAACTCCCCTACAAATTCTTGGTTACATTGACGAGCTTCATCTTCGCATAAGTGTATTGACTTCAATTCGACCTGTACATAGCAGTTATATTATATCAAGTTCGATTCAGAACACTTAATCACTACATATGACTCACTTCTAGCAATATATCTATTTTTTGACATCTACCGTGTAAAACTACTTCTGGACTTAAGGTCGAAGTACAATCTCGGATGAATGCTCCATAATATATACTTCCAAGTCTAAGGTACACATTCTCTATATTTTTGTTTGCCAAACACTAACATCTTTTATAAACACCATTCCAGGGCCGTTTGCACCTGAGCAGGTAAATAGTTTTTGGTCAGTCTCTACACTCTATCAATTCCTTTATGCTTCTATATTAATGAAGCATACAAATCAAATATTTCTTGCTCTATTCTAACCTGAAGCTTTGCTTGCGAAGACAACAAGGACGTTGAGGTTTCTCTCTCCTGAGCGAGCTCAACCTCTAAATCTTTTATTCTGAGGCGTATGTCCTTCAGTCCCTACAACAATGTTTACAAAAGAAACTTAGCCTATAAAATTCTTTCCAAAATATATCTAATCAGTTTACAGCATTCCATAACATTCATACCATAACAATGCCATCACACTATCCTACATTCTCAGTTTCCACTTCAGGGCGTTCGTTGTCATCCTCTTGATTGTCTCTCACCGTCCAAGGAGACATACCATCCAACCCATCAACAACCCCAACAGCATCATCTTCAACATCCTCCTCCTCCACATAGGTATCAGTCCTAATGGCCTCCACCTCGTCTTCAGAGTATCCCTTGGACATAAGGTACCGCCTGAGCCTGTCACGCTCAGCTGCCGCCTCATCAAAATCTACCCTCACCTCCGCCCGTACCTTGTTGATCTCTACTACTTGGGAAGCCTTCAGGGCCTCTAGCCACTTCCCCTCCTTGCTCAAATCTAACTTCAATCGCGCTACGCTCCTTTTGAGTTCGAAATTCTTCTTCTTTAGTTTAGCTCTTTCATCTTTGACCCCGAGGCATATTCCCTTCATAAGCCGAGCGGCCTGGAAAAATCAAGCAAAATCGACCTTATTGATTAACTCAAATCATAATACAAAATTGAACTTATTCGAGCATATAAGCCTACCATTTTTCCCACCTCCTCCTCCCCGTGGAGAGCCGCCAACCTGGCCTTTTCCTCCACCTCTTTCCAATCATCCTCCACATCAGGTCGGTCTTCTACGAAATTTCCCCCTAACAATTCAAAAGGCTCGACCCTTCTCTTTTTCACCTTTTCTGTAGCCTCAATACTTCCCGTGGTCTCCAACGTTGCAGGACGCTTCAGCATTTACCTTTTGGGGAACGTTCGAGCTAATTTGCTCGACGTAATGGACTCCGGTAATCCCGTGTTCACTCCAGGGTCCTTAGGCAAGTTCGCTCACCTTTCCTCATTAGTCCCCTTATTTCTACTACCGTCAGCGCTCGTCATTAGCCTTGTCGAATGAGATTTCAGAACCTTTTCAACTCGGCTATTAATACATTTCTTCCTACTAATGCCGAGATCTTCTAGTATAGCCTCGAGTTCCATCTTCTCTTGAGCAACTTTATCCAACAATGACTCTTTCCTCATCACCTGCGACCTAGGACCTGTCATACACAAAACATTAACATCAATGAGCATCGTACAATTTCTACTATCAATCTCATACATTATACATTGCTATACTTACATTGTTTTACAGTTCTAAATAGAAGTTCCATGGGTTCTTCATCATCTCTCTGAAGGTAGTCACCCTTCACCCATATCAGATTATTGTTCCAAGGTCGACCTGCTGAGTTCAAATCGAAGAAGCGAGATCGAGTTGCTTTTGCACATAAATAAGCCCCTCCACTTGCACCATAATTTTTTACACCGTAAAATCGCAACACATCCCCAGAGGATATCCTCCTTTTTCTACCCTCTCCTTTTCTACATATCAACTACAGGAAAATATTTTTTATCCTAGACAACATTCCTCACGGTTGACCTACACAAAGGTCCAGGTATCTATGGTTATTTTTATTATTATATATCCGTCAACCACATTCAAATATCTTTCATATCTCATATAACAAGTAGATTTTCTTAAATTACTATAAATAGTAATTTATCGCTTTTCCTAGCAATAGAAATTAATCTTCAAAATCACATACACACATCACAAATATCTACTAACCTTCTATATCAGAATGTGAATCCGAGGCAACGCCATATCATTCCCTCACCACGCAGCTGTATAACCACCTTCGCGACTCTGATTTAGTAACACTCTCACGCTTTGACTGATGATCCCTTTTGCTTAAATCTCTATAAGTATTTGTGCTATTTTTTCCTTTCTTCTTCCTTCCTCTCTCACTGCTCTTCAAGTTTTTAGAAGTTGAAAAATGTTTGATTGACGAAGATGAAGACGTATTTATATTTTCTCTCTCTAACTGCTGGCAGTTATTAAGCCTCTTACGAGCCGTCATCAGTTTTGGAACCGAGGCGCCCCTTCCACTATCCATATCAGACATCTTGCACCTTTTCAGCAAAAATGCCTTCTCATCGTTGCCCTTTCCCTTATATTTTAATCTATTTTTATCTCTCTTTTCTAAATCACCTTCTGACCTCACCACGCTCATTTTGACTCACTCTTGCACGTAATTTAGTTTTTACAACTTTTCCACAAGAGATAAATTCAGAAGCTCCATGTTTTGTATGTACGTGCTTATTCTTCTACTCTTATAGCAGCACTGACGTCATTTCCAAAGCTCCCATAACAAAAATTAAAATATTTTTAAATTCATCTTTTACACAATAGTCACAAACAACATTCACCAAAATAGAGGATCTATTCGACAATAATTTCTTTCAAATTATTCAAACTCAAAATAGTTATACCCTATCACACTTATTTTTACATTCACTCCATTCACCTCACATATAATTACATCTAAAGAAGCCTTGATGAACTGCAATACCACAACCAGTAGGTAAACCTATAACGATCCTTGCATCCTCAAAATTGATCTCCACCTCAACAATCAAACCCACCACCTCTTCTCGATCTGCAGGATCCCTCACCAGTTCACGAAAAAATCCCTCAAAGAAAAAATGGGCATACTCAAGCTCCCTACCCATTGAATCTAATCCTTCGAACTGGCACTCCTTTACTGGCAACTTAGCATCGTAACCCAATAATCCCAAAATTGTCTCCCGTACTTCAGCGATCTTAATTGTCAATCGTCCTTCAGCGGTACTACAAATTCTCTGGGATCGAGTCCGTACCATTCTTATCTCTTCCCCCATATTTAAAGATCATTTTAAACTTATTTATACTTTTTACTACCGATTCCCCTAAAAAAGTGCTAATATCCTTTTATCTCGTAACAAAAACCCCAGAATCTTGAGAAAAATTATAGCAATTAATCTCTTCCCCTCAAACTCAATCATTCCACATCATTACAGGTCAAACTTATTCTTTCCAGTTATAATTTTTTTAAATTGACCTCTGTGACATCGAATCTTCATTCTAAAAATTCCTACAAATTTGTTCTCTCCTGTATTTCCAACTCGCAAATAAAATAATATTCGCCTCTTAGCAAATATTTTCACAAATAAATTTAGAACAGTTCGAATATTGCAAGTATTTGTACTTTCTGCACTCATACATTTAATTTCATACATTCTTCAGATCATACAACTTGATTTCGAGAGTTATTTTATATCTATATTAGCACAAAATTTGTTAACAAATTTTATTCATCTCGAAACATATTGCAAATATTTTTACAGATAACAAGTCTTTCAAGTACTCGACCTTAGGTAATTTACAGATACCAAGTCTGTCCAGTATTTAACTTCAGGTATTTTATAGATAATAAATTTTTTAGTGCTATTATAACTAATAGGTCCCTCAGGTACTCCAGCACATCAAATCCTTTAATTCATCTTGCTTAAGTGACTTTTGACCCTGATGCAAAGCAAAAAAATGGAAACAATGAGTATGCTCGCTCCCATGAGTTTGGTCGAAGTCTAGGTGAACTTTAAATAGAAACTATGGAAGCAGAAGACTCAGTGCTTGAACTAACTCTTCAAATAGAAGGTCTTCTTAGCGCCAAAAAGTGATGGAAAAGTAGAAGCAGACTTCCACTTTTTGTCTTCTTCCACCACTACCATCACCTTTTCCTCTAAAACTGCCACTTCTACAGAGTTGGTACAGATGAAGAAGGCCCAACCATAGAATCCATTATGATACAAGAAATTAAGGCAACTGCACCGCAGTTACGCCTATCCCTGTATCTGCACCGTAGTTATGCCTATCCTCAATTACCATCACCTCCTCTAAAACCTAACGTTGCTCGCCTATTAAGACAACGTGGTAAAACCTCCATCTATGGTAAAACTCTTCTTCAGCTTCAGCCGCTTCATTCTCTGACATGCCTCTGTACGTCGGAGGAACAGGATCCTCTAAGGATTGATCCCCAAAAAACTTCAACTTTAACCTCAGCATTTCTGAAGTAATTCGCTCTTCAAGAGCCATTCTACGAGTCTTCACCATTTCCAAATGGCAATTTTTTTTGTAACAGATCAAGTGTACTTTGTCATAATCCTCGGTACTGGTACTCTTTATATAAACCTACATTTATTGTGCAGGAACGTTTCACACAACGTCATCATTCAATACTGGCAAAACCCTTCAAACCCTAACCGTCACATACATCAATATTCCCATCCACATTTAATGTACGCCCATCATCCTTTTATACGAAAATTTTCCATACAGTCAACAACATCATTACTTCTTTCAAAATTTAAAACACGCATACCCATATATCCAAATCCTTTCTCAACCAAAGCCACTCGTGACCTCGGTTACGAGGGGACAATTATAGGGGCCTATCCCTCGATCTCACCTAAAATCGAGCTGTAACTAGTTTGAATTACCTTTATGTCAGACTCACGTATTCTACATACGACTTCTCCAGTCAGTATCGCCATATACTCCATGAACTGATAAGAAATATGAGTCGAGCTCAAACCGAAAAACCTAAACAAGTCAAAGCCACATGTCTCTCACAAACTCAGTAGTTACTCAGTCAAATAACCATTAGCCACATTGTTCAGAGAACATGCTTCAGCACGAAGAAGAGCTGCAGAAGAGGCCTATATAAAGAAAAAGTTCCAGAAGAGACAGGAACCAAAAAATTATAAGAGAAATCACCAAGAAAACTATATCTTGGAAGATTATCAAAGCTCTAAAATTCTTATTCACAAGGTCAATCATTTCTAAATTTAGCAATAACTTGTAATAAGATATCATCAGCCTCAAACAATAAACGTCACTATTACAAAAACCCTCAACACGAGGTCGTGTTTTTTACATATTCATAGGTTTTCCACGCTAAACACCTATCTCATTTCTTGTTTATTATATTTTTATCATAGGTACATTGGTGTAAGGACTAATTCCAGACCACTTTGAGCTCACAGAATTAGGCCATTACATGAATAATATTTCCTGCTAAGGGATGAAAACAAGGCATTGGTGGAACAGATATCGGTTATGAACGAGGAAGTCCAAAAGTTGAAAGAACAGAAAGTGTAGGAGAATGAAACAACATCAAGGATAACAGAGAAATTTAGTGAGAAGGTTAGTATTACTTAAAAGAAATCCTATTATAAAAAGGTTAGTATTCCAAAGTTAATTATACAGATTTCTAGGATTGTCGATCTGTGACTTGAAATCGACAATTACTGTACAGCCCATCCATATTATTTTGTCATGTAGTGAATTGATTAACAATCTTTATTGTCGGTACACGAGGTGGTTGACAATTTTTTTTTTCTGTTTTATCCAATTTCTTACTCTGTAACATCTATTCTTAACCACAGTACACTGAATGTGAGCAACACAGGGTGACAATTGAACAAATGAAAGAGGACAGAACAGTTAATGATGTTGTTCACGAACAATTTATCAAATCATTCGAAGAGCTTCCTGCAAAGTTGGTAAAGGATTTAAGAATACGAGCGGGAGTTGATGATTAATGCAAGCCTGTCAAGGGAGTTGGAAAATAAGGTATCATACCAAACTTTACAATTTTGTTTAGGATTTTGATTATAAGAGTATATCTCTGATGTATAAACAACACACAATATATGCATACCAAAGAGTGCTAAGTTTTGAATGAGCAAAATACAAAGTTGGAAGAGGATTTGAGAATAAAAGTGGGAGTTGATGCTTGTAATGCAAGCCTATCACTATAAGTGGCAAAACAAGTATCATGACCACCAATTTTTACTACTCAGCCGTATTTAAAAGTCTTCACAACTCTGTCTAGAAGTTAATTATCCTCCCATTTATGTTATGGGATATTATCTTTAGACAAGGGAATGCAAGTTACTAGAAGATATCAATGCTAAGTTGACAGACCAGTCAAAAAGACAACACCCAGCACATGTCCCTGTGGGTGTTTAAACCTATCATTTCCCAATTCGTTGCATAATGTAAGGTTCTGCAGAACTCCTCTTTGATAGCAATGTACTTGTTGCGTTTGAACAGCTTGCTGTGATTTTAAAAGGAGAGGCAGTGCCTTCTCCTTATTTGCAGAAAAAGATTGATGAATTAACTGTGAAGTATGAAGAAGCTGTGAATAGGTTAAGAGAGAAATAATCTTTTGTAAGTTGGTTTGGATGGAAGTAGAGACGTTTTCGTGCAATATGGCATAGTCTAAAGTATTTAACAGTTTGTTTTTTTTAAGGATTTAAAATTATTTTTGGTACTTTTATGAAAACTATTTTTGTGTTTTAAGCCTGTTCTCTCTGCTAGTATTAGCTTGATGGATATGTTATAAGGCTATATTTATTGTTCAGAATAGTATACCAAATTGTTGATCAATGTGTTCTCCGACAATTTTGTTATCGACCACTCTGTCTTCTTCGACAGTTTTATTGTCGGTAGATGCACTGATCGACTGAAGATGATATATCCACTGTGTGTTCATCCTCAATTTTCTTCTGAATGCTGCAACAAAATACCCCATTGTTCAACTTTATTAATGCTTTTACATAGTTAATTGCATCAAATCATAGGTAGACAGCCAAGTACAAGTCTAACACTACAATACATGATTAGAAAACCGCAACCCTCATAAGTTACCAACCTTAAGGGTTTGCTTTCGAATGTTGTACTTTAATGGATAGCTAATCCTTTATTGGATGGCATACCGTAATTATAACGTAACCAACTCATTATTGCTGAAGAGATGAAGAAGACCTATGAGGTTAACCACTTTGAATGGGTATGCACCTTTTACAAAATTGACCATTCCCAAGACATGACTATTTCAATTCCCATGCATTTTCACTAATTTCCATTGATTGTTGTGTAGGAGGCTTAACGCCAAGCAATGAAGAAAGAATTTTAGAGCGGAGAGTTGTTAAATAAGGACTATCCAACATTTATTGAACTATTTGATCAATACGATAAATTCTACACTATAACACAACAAGGGCCCAAATGTGATTATCAAGACGATTTTACAGTAACGGGTGGAACTTAAGACAAGGTGATGGAGGTTAGGAGGGCGAATGTTGTAGTGAAGAAGTAGATAAATAAGATATTATTCCAATTGTATGTGAAGTTTCATCTAGATGTGCGTGGTGTCCATAGGGAAGATGGCAATTCTTCTTTTAGGGTACCGACAATAATTAAACATCAAAGTCAAAACTAATTTAAGAAGGTAATAAATTTGTTGGAGCCTTTGATGACCAAGGATCCAGCATTTTTGAAGTTTGTTTTTAGTCAGTATTTGGATGCCCGTCTCAGTTCTCGAGGTGAGAAGGTGTACGACCAGTTACACCGTGCTTGTTCATATGGTGGTCAACATGTAGAGTATATACACATGGGACATTTGCTTTCTACATGTTATGAGAAGGTTGTGGTCTTTATCAACAATCATGACGCATACACATTCTTACCTTTATTTTGGCTTAGGAAAATCAACCAAATATCCAATGAGAAATTTTTGAAAACCTGGTTGGGGACAATACTAAGTTTTGGTGGGTTGGATTAGGTTCAGACAACCAATACGTCCGATTGTTTACAAGGTACCAAACACCAATGCCTCCAGTTTCTACTATCTGGCTTGCCCATGTAGATCTGGATTTTTGTGGTGATTTCTAAAGGGACATGGTACAAAAATGGTTTGGTGTAACAAATAAGCTATTCAAGGCTTTGCTCAAAGAGGACAACATTAAGGGTTATAAATTGAATGACCTCATCTAGTAAGCAAGACGGGGAAGTGTATAGTACATTTGGGTTTTCGTTTATTTTTTGGAGGGATAACCACTACTGAACAATTTTTTTGTTGTAAATATTTTGGAGCACTTACTCATCTAGTAAGCAAGAGGGGGAAGTATATAGTACATTTGGGTTTTTGTTTATTTTTTGGGGGATAACCACTATTGAACAATTTTTTGTTGTAAATATTTTGGAACACATGCTCATCTAGTAAGCAAGAGGGGGAAGTATATAGTACATTTGGGTTTTCGTTTATTTTTTGGGGAGATAACCACTACTGAACAATTTTTTTGTTGTAAATATTTTGGAGCACTTATTGATGGCGACAAATTTGGTTGGTCTGAAATCCTTAGTGGATGTAGTTATTTGATTGTAATACTTTTGGGAGACTGATTAATGGGAATATACTTGGTTCAATATGAATTGTTAATTTAAAATTGTTTGTTGTTTGCATTTTGTGTATGTTTTGACTGTGGTTGTATTGTCGAACAACTAGGCATCCGACATCGTCCTCGTTGAAGATTGTCGGTTAGTTGGCGTAAACGACAATTTAAAATATTAGGTTTGATAGACGTATTTTGGTGACTGGTGCATGAAGTTGTTCGATTACAATTCCCTTTTTTGGGAGACTAATTAATGGGAACCCTTGATTAATATATTTAGTTTGGTCTGAATTGCCTGCTGCTCAAGTTGTCCACCTATGCTTTGGTCTGAACTCCTATTGTCCATTTTGTATTATCGATCAACTAGGCATCCGACAACCGTCAATTTGAGGATTGTCGTTTAGTTTACGTAAACGATAATTTCTACAGTCTGTACAAGACTTGATAACACCTAGGCACAAAACACGGTCAACCAAATCGATCATTCGACAAATTCTTATCAAAAGTAAAATTCAATATAATTACAATGGATTCCAAGTCATATTACGAAACAATTACAATGCATAAACTAAGATGAGTAGAATCACCGGATGGCCACTTAGTTAATGTAGTTACAATACCATACAACAAGATGGTCACTCAATTTTGGACATGACACTTATGAAATACATTGATAATAAAGTGAAAAATAAATTAACGCGTTACCTTCTTCTTTCCCTAGATGTAGCTGGTTTCATGGTTTTCTTGCAATGGTTCAACTTGTTGCTCATGAGTCCCCCCTACATGGAGATTCCTACAATTTAGCCTAGAAACGGTTATAGATTAATCAAGCAAAATGTGGGGAGTTATGTATAATATTGAAGTTATAATTACTTGTTTCGAGTATCTTCATTTTAAGGAGTGGGTAAATCCGTTTGTCGTGGTTCCCAAATACTCTACATCCTGTGCATGTTTTCTTCTTCTTCTCAACAGCTTCTTCCATCCCCCCCTTCCATCTCCCTTCTTTCGTGTGATTTAATTTGGCCCAACCCTTTGTTTGAACCACAAGAGGGTCCAAAGTAGGAGTTGTTAACATCATAGATTCCACGAAAGGACTTGTTGTGGCTAGTTTTGATGGATCCAAGACTGTCACAGACTCATCGTAATGGTCAAGTTAAGACTCAATCTTATCTAGCTTCAAAACCGTGAATTCAAACTTTTCCTTAGTATTTGAAGCGTTATCAAATAGTAACGATGCACAAAGTGATAAGTGGCTATGGTGCAACGATTGTCATAAGTTCTCTACCGACAAGTGGCTCTCATTATACGACCGAGAGAACTGTTTGCACCTATCCTCCACCTTGCCATAATGAAAGCCTCTGGGATTTTAAGAATGCCATATTTCGAGAAAACTTTAAGGAGGTGCCGGTAGGGGATTCCAATATACTCAAACAACTTGCATCCACAATGACCAGTTAGCTTCTCCAAGTCTATATGCAGGTCGAACGACTCTGGATGACCACTATGCAATTTCACAGTAAGTACACATAGGTTACCTTCTACTAATATTTCTAATACAACAAAGTGAACTACTTGGTAGAACTGTTCCTCAAGTTTATGGAACATTGTTCTTATATATATCTTTACAGCGTCTTTCAGAAGGGCTTGATGAGGAGCTACTTGACGATATTTATGTTCAGATGCAAAGTCTTCTTCCCTCTTGCGTTCATATGTCTCCAACAGGGCGGTGCCATACTTGGTCACAAAACTGTACAACCCAGTTGTTGAAAGTAACCAACCATTGAAGAAGTTATTAGTTAACTCACTACGCCCTGTAGTGCTCATGCCTGCAAAGAAGGTTGACTACTCTATAATGGTATCCATCTCTCTATAATATTGAAGATCCCTTGCATTAAATGGTTATCATCCAATTTAATTTTCTTCATTAGTTCTATCCACTTTGCATCGAAAGCCGCAGGATCATATGTGTCGTGCATTGGCGAATCAATCTCTTGCTTAAGCGAAGATGGGACCCGATAAACATGGCCTATTTTTTCTGGGAATTTGTGTATGATGTGCCATAGACAGAGCCGATGGATGGTGTTGGGGAAAACCTGTAAATAAATAAATTCATAACTGAGTAGACACGAACTAAATATGCTTTGTAATATATTGCCGATTACACCCTGCTTACGACAATATGGCGTATACAACGCCGACACACTGACGATATATATTTTTGGGGATATAGTACGTCGACAATATATTGCCGACACCCAATTCTAGATGACAATATGTGCTCGACAACACGTTAACCCATTCATGCTTACCTTGGGTACTGCAGCTCCCATAACTGCATCCTGATCAGTCATAATTAAAGGAGGGTGTTCGTTGTTCATTGCCTTCAACCACGTATGAAATAACCATACAAATGTTGATTCTTGTTCATTCCTTAGTAGAGCACATCCGTATTGTATCGTTTGGTAGTGGCTGCTAATTCCGGCAAACGGGGCAAAGGGTATCTTATATACATTTGTCCGGTACGTAGTATTAAAGGTCACCACATCCCCGAATGCCTCATATGCACACCTTGATTGTCCATTAATCCAAAATAAATTTAGTCCTCGGTCCTCTTCATCCAACTCAATATCGAAATAGAACATTGGATCTTCAATTTGTTTTTTCCTAAGCCACTCCAACGCCGCTTGTGCATCACCTCTTGCTAGCCTTTCCTTGTTTACCTTTGCCTTGTGGTTGTAGCAGTCTCGTTTGCTAAAGGTTTTGTCTGGAAATAAAGCTGGTACCTTGCTGACTAAAATATTGTGGAGCTCAAAGGTCTCTGTAAGGTTTTTGGCTGCTTCTGGAAAAAAATGGTTCACCTTCATACGATGATGATTACGCGGAGACACAAGTTTATGGTTATGGAAATCCAAAAAATTTATCACAACATATTTACGGAGTTTGTTATTCCAATTAATGTTTAATGTTGCTTTACACCTGCACTTATCCGATAATCATCTACTCCCATCTCTTTCACTAGTCTCTGGATGTATCCCTATGTTTTTCTTTAAAAATCTACTATTCGAACAAAAGAACTTTACTCTAGCTACTTTTTATGATCTGCTTCTCTTAGTGGAATTGCGCTTTTTCGTGGAAAATCCTTGACCTCTTCCATATTGTTCATAGCAAACACGTGCATCTTCAACAGTCTCAAAATGTTGGCCCTCGTACGGGGGGTCCGCAAACAAAGGATATGCAGAACATTCAGCAAAATCGAATGGAACACCTCTTGTACGTTCGTCTTCAGCCCTTTCTGCTGACTCTTCACCAATGACTTTTGACCAATTTTCATCAACAGAGTCATCTATTATATGTCGATCACACTGGCACGTTTATAGATAAAACATTCAGAGCTAGAAAACATTTAGTTTGAAACAAGGGGAAATAAATTTTATAGAGTAATAACTCAAAACTGCTACATCATATAATCAAAATGCTAGATTACAAAATTCATATTATGCTAACCAAAATAAAATACTACCCTTTTCTTATACGACCTAAATGTTCTACCCCCAAGACACCCTAACTTTTACAACATCCACTTGCAATCACATTCCTCCCAACTATATCGACCCCTCTGCCAACTGTCTGAAGAGTCGTCAGAAGAATCGTTCTCTGCATTCATATATTATAACTTCCTTTTTCCCAATACTCAGTTTCTAGATGGCCAAATTTTAATACGAACTCAATTTTAGCTTGCGCAGCTTCTTCTGCCTCCACTTGTTCCAGAATCTCATCTCGCTTTTTGCTAGGTGGGGAAACTGGGATGTGGACATCATCTTGGCTCTCGGTGTCATCCATGCAAAAACACCCCATAAGTAATTTATGCACCCATGCGATACATCTAAACCCCATTGCCATTCTAAAGGTTCTGAAAGAAGAACATGACTTAACACATCACAACAAATCTCAAACTAGAACAGAATGCAAAATTAAAATAGGCCATAAATGTCGAATGTACAAATAATCGATAATTTATTGTCAATCATCGCAGTCTCTGACAATAAGGTCGTACACGAATTATCGATTACCCAGATCGACGATAATAACAATCTGACACGTTGACCTAACACAGGGGTTTCACAATAGGTTATGCATTTCTTGAGTTGATAAAAATTCAGATACTCATCTCACTGCATGGAAAGTAGCTTAGGAGAGTATACAATGGGATGCAGTTACTCACCTTGCTGGTTATTCTGTTCGGGACTGAGAAAACCAGTAATTTCCATATTTGAAACATAAAGAGCCCACAAAACATAACAAATTAGCGATCCCCAAAGCCTTAAACAAACACAAACTACAGTCAATTACTCCTCTAACAAATTTCATGAAACACAAAGTATACAAACCCTAACCACAAAAAATTACTCCTCCAACAAAGGAAAACAAGCCCTAACCATAAAAAACAAATTTAATGGAGGTTTGTGTTTACCCAAGTGGTTCATCGCACTTTCTATGGTCTCATGACCACCAATCGTAACTCCTATGAACTTCAAATCACAGCTCCTTCCATCCCCAAATTCCTTCTACCCTAAATTTCACACTTTTGTTCTCAAGAAGAATCATAATTCCTATGATTCCTTCTCTCTGCCAAATTTAAAAATCTCTGTTTTCTAGTGAGAGAGAGAAAGAGAGAGAAAGAAAGAGAGAGAGAGAAAATTTGGGGGAATGTGCCTATAATTTAAACAGTTGGGGAATGATTTCACCTTTGAAAATGAGAATGATTTATTCGTTCGCAAAATTATTTATATTTTTTGAAAATGGGAGTCGCCTCTTTCGCCTTTGAAGCCATAATCCTAGCCGCCTATTATCGCTAGGGTTTTCACCTTTTCGACCCATCCTAGGTACTAAATCCTCTATTTAATACCTCAAATTTACTTTTCTTCTCCTCTCCATCTCTCATCTAGATTGATTTCATCCTCTTTTGGTTTTCTTTTGCCAGCTCTTGAAGTATGGCTTCAAATAACCCTTCTAACACACATTCTCTCCCTCATCCTTCCACCCCATTTGATAATCCCAGTAACAATATCATCATCCCTACAGCTGCATCTGCTGCTGCTGTTCAACCCGACCCCAAGGAGTTCTTGGGTTCCCAAACCTCATTTTCGCAGTATAATATTACAACAATCATCAAACCCTCCTTCGCTAGTATAGCCTCTGTAAAACAATTAAATCAGTGCTTAAGGAGTTCAAACCGAATACATGGATTTCATTTAAAGAAGGTATGCCGGTAATTTCCTTCTCACCATCAGATCTGAACAAAGCTGCTGCTGCTTTTAACACAACTCTTATTATGAGTTTCCTTGTTGGCAAACCTAAATTTGAGGTAATTGAGAGTAACATCAACTCCCACTAGGGTCTCATGGCTGAATAGAAGGTGGCAGTGCTCGATTTTAAGCATATTATGGTAATGTTAATATCAGATAAAGATGTCACAATGGCTCTCTTTAGAGAGTCAAAACAAATTAAAGGATTATCCTACAAGCTACCTTGTTGAACTGTCGATTTTGACCCCAAAAAGGACTCTCCATTTGCTCCTGTTTGAATACAATTTTTTGGTTTGATGCTTCATCTCCAAAACAATTGGATAGTCAAAGAATTGGTCGGTCTTGTTGAGAAGTATTTGATCACGGATACAACACTCAGCCTGAGTAGACCGAGCACGATTCGGGCATATGTGGAGGTTAATCTCATGAAGGAACTACCAACTAAAGTGGGTCTTGCCTTCAACAAATCTTTTACCATGGAGTAAATTGTTTTGTACTAAAGACTTCCGAGGTTCTGTACACATTGTGTACTTCAAGGGTACAACAAAGCAAATTGTACTAAACTTTATCCAATTATGGTAACAGATACAAGGGGCGAGATTAAACATGGGAAAGTTTTGACAATGGGAAAATCAGTCCATACAAACAGCAATGATTCACAACTTTAGGCGACAGAGATTATGGCAGCAGATTATGGGTACACAACAACAACAACTGAGCCTCATTCAGTGGGGCAGAAAATAATGATCACAGTGGGGCAGAAAGCAGTGAATACAACAACAACAGCGGGGCAGAAGGTATCAAGTAAAATAGATAACATCAACGAAGCAGTGGTGACCAACGGAAGAGCTGAAGCAACAGGGCTCACCGAGACTCAGCAGATTTTAGATGGGGTGCTGAAGGACTTGGGGAGTGGATGTCACTCGGACATTGAGTATTATGGAAAGGGAGACACACTAGATTGGACTCTGGTAAAAAAAAGCCGATTTAAACCACAAAGAATCCCACTTAGCATGGTCACAAGGAGCAAGGGTACTCTCATATTCAAGTTCAAGTAACTTAAATGGTGTTAGGTTCATTACTCGTTTGGAATTGTAGGGGTATTGGCAATGCCAAAACAATAAGCCATCTTAAAAAGATTATCAAACAACGCGATATCTCAATTGTGGTTTTGCTTGAACCTTTTCTAGATGCATCATTAGGGAATAGTATAGGTAGAAGAATAAATTGTGCATCTTTTATGTCTAACCAGCACATGGGGGGGGGGGGGGGGGGGGGGGATTTGGGTGTTGTGGAAACAAGACTATGAGGTTGAATTTATTTATGCGTCTAATCAAATGTTGCATTGCAAAATGAGTTATAATAATCAATGGAGTTCTTTTGTTTATATCGTTTATGCCAAATGTGACATCATTGAAAGAAGAATACTATGGGAGGCCATTAAAACAATATCAATGACAATGATTTCTCCATGGTGTACTATAGGTGATTTCAATACTGTGAGACATCACTCGGAAAGGCTTGGGGGTAGAAGATCCTCAAATAGATCCTTGGTAGAATTCGAAGACATGATTCAGTCAGCCGGCCTAATGGAGACTTCGTTTACTGGATCCAGCTACATATGGTACAATAATCATTAAGCCAATTCAAGGCAATGGGCACGATTGGATAAAACGTTGGTGAACTCTAGCTTCATGGCATCATTTCCCATTAACAAAATCTCACATTTAGATAGAGTCTGTTTTGATCATTCTCCACTGCTTTTATCGTTCCCCAATAATCTTTATCAAGGTCCCTGACCATTTCATTTCTTGAAAATGTGGGCGTCTCATGCTGGCTTCCCAACCTTGGCCCGCAATAACTGGCCTAGTACTGTCTTCGAAAACTGTTTAACTTCTTTTGCCTATAAGCTCAAGAAAGTTAAATTTGCAATCAAGGAATGGAATACAAACGTGTTTGCCAATGTAACTCAGAATATCCATACTCTCTAGGATAGAATAGTGCATCTGGATCACATACTGCAAAATAGTTGGGATGAACAGATTAGTATCGAGCTGGGTACTGTACAAAGAGAACATGTGGCCATGTTACACATTGAAGAGGCGCTTTGGAGAGAATAGTCAAGAGTCAAGTGGGTAGCGGCAGGCGATGCCAATACAAAATTCTTTTATACTGTAACACAAGTTAACCGAAAGAGAACTTTTGTGACTAACTTTACTCTCCCTGATGGAACTGAGACAACCGAGGTGGATGTCATTCGTGAAGCTGTGGTGGGTTATTATAGGGATGTGCTGCAGGCCACAAACACTAATATAGATGCAGACTTACTTGAATGCATTCCTAATGTCATCACTGTAGACGAATATGCAAGTCTAACATACATACCAACATTGGAAGAATTACAAGCCAGTGTGTTCCAGATCCCTAGCGACAGCATTCCGGGCAGCGATGGTTTCATATCGGTCTTCTTTACTGCATGTTGGGACATTAACAAGGATGATCTACATGGTGTTGCCAAACAATTCTTTAATGGTACCCCACTCTCAAGGTGTTATACTTCTTTGTTTCTCATACTAATACCTAAAGTGGATACCCCAACATTATTGGGTGACTACAGACCTATCAGTTTGTGCTCTGTCGTATACACAATTTTTTCTTCCATAATTGCGAACAAATTAAGCAAACTTCCCCAAAAATTAATATTAGGCAATCTGGGAGCTTACATTCAGGGCAAGGAAATCAGTGAGACCATAACATTAGCTCAGGAAATGGTTAGGGATTAGTACAAAAAGGTTAGAGGCACAAATGTTATGATCAAGATTGACATGGCAAAGGCTTATGATAGGTTGGATTGGAGGTTCTTACGACAAGTTTTGTACAAATTTGGTTTCTCTAGCATATATGTTTCACTCATAGCACAATGTGTAGAAACTTCATGGTTCTCGGTGGTCCTACATGGAGTCTTCAAGGGCTACTTTAAATCTTCACGAGGCTTACAACAAGGAGATCCTCTATCTCCATTGCTATTTATAATTACCAAAGAAGTACTATCCAGAGGGTTATCCAAATGTTTTGTGGAGTGCAAAATTGGGCTATTCCATACAGCCAGAGGTTGCTCACCATCACTCATCTCTTATATGCTGATGATTTCCTTGTTTTCTTAAACAGAAGCCGACGTTCTATTTTAGGGTTAATGCACTTCCTTGCAAGATATGAAAACTTCTCTGGACAATTAATCAACAAAGCTAAAAGTGACTTGTATGTACACCGTAATGTTTCTACAGCAAGAAAATAGGTAATTCATAATGCCTATGGGTTTCAACATAGAGCTTTTCCAATGATCTATTTGGGAGCCCCCATAAGTTATGGTCGGGTCCTGCTTATTCACTTTGAACAGTTGCTCACTAAAATCCAATGTCGTATAGAAGGGTATCAAGGAAAGCTTTTATTACAGGGAGGTAAATTAGTGATGATTAATCATGTTCTCAACTCGATGCCTATCCATCTCCTATCATGCATTTAAGTTCCTTATGGTGTGATAAGCAAGATCGAGACGATGTTTTCCAACTTTTTTTGGGGCAGTTTTAATGGGCAAAACAAAAGACATTGGGTTGCATGGGATACACTATGTCTTCCAAAACACGAAGGCGGACTTGGAATACGGCGACTCACGGATATCAAGTTCAGTCTCTTGCTTAAAAAGTGTTGGAATTTTTTGTACAGTAACTCTACATGGGCATCCTTCTTCAAGAACAAATACACCATTAATGGAGAAACTACCAGGTTGCGCTGTGGAGATTCAGTACTCTAGAAACATATAAAAGGCCTCTTACCAACTGTGAAGGCTAACACTACTTGGTGTCTCAGCAAGGGAAACAAGAGCTTTTAGTACGACGACTGGACCGAGGAAGGTAGATTTACAGATGTTCTGGAACTAGACTGTATGCAAGAAATCATGGTGAAAGATGTCATTGTGAATGATAATAACTGGAAATGGGAGCTACTTGAGCATGAGATTCCACCTCATTGGAAGCACACACTATCACACAAATTCTTCCTCAATGACGACGATGACATTCCACTCTGGGGTTCGTCTAACAAAGGTGATTTAACCGTTAAATCTGCTTGGCAATTTTGGCGTAGCGAGGAGGAAAATCAGAGTCGCATGCGATGGATTTGGCATTCCACTATACCAACAAAAATACAAATTTTTAGTTGGAAAGCTTAGAAAGAAATCGTGACTGTGGACGCTTTTATACAGTGCTGAATTCCTTTTGTATCTAGGTGTTGTTGCTGCGACATTGGAAAGACAAAAATACTGAATCATCTGCCCGTTCAGGGCAGCGTTGCTGCGTGGGTCTGAGATTTCTATGCTAATGCTTGCGGCGTCCGACAGGGGTAAACGGCAGCTAGTGGATTAGACAGGGTCTATGGTTTCAGGCAGCTGATACGAGCACTCAAATGGGTATAATAAAAGCTGTATTCTCTGCTTACATCCCATGGGAGATATGGAAAGCACGTTGCATCGTTTGGTTTGAGGAAGGGCATCTTTCGGCCTTAGGAATTATCAAAAAAATTAACAAAGCTCTGCAAGAGAGCATGTCCAAACTAAAGATCACGCGAAGTAATAATTTCAGTAACCTCATTTCACTTCAGGTCTTGCAACTAGTCAAGCAATCGGTGCATACCAAAAGACCTGTTCTTGTCAGATGGACATATCCGCCTCTTGGTTACTTCAAACTGAACAGTGATGGTTCAACCCTTACTTCAGGAATGAGTGGTGCAAGAGGTATTATTAGAAACAATCTTGGTGAACTTCAGCTTGGATACAGCATAACACTTGGTCATAACACAAATACATATGCAGAAATGTTCGCTTTACTTCATGGTTTAATGCACTGCAAAAGAAAAGATTGGATTCCTCTCATTGTTGAAGTGCATGTTGAACTTCTGGTCAACTGGTATAGGTGCAAGCATACCTGTCCTACAAAGTACAGTGCGACTTGGAAATTTCTTACTCAGCTCGGAAGGGAGCTACATATTATCATGATACACACTTACAGAGAAGGCAATGGTACAGCTGATGGACTCTCTAAACTTGGTAGCTGCCAACATTCACAACTCTTCTAGAATGCATCCACGCTTCCAAGGCAGACTCGAGCAACTACTTCATGGATAAAATAGGAATAGCTACAATTAGGCAGTAGACTTGTGGCCAGGCTTTATGTCCTCCACATGCAATATTGTTTTGCTAAATAAATAAAACACAAATTTGATCAAAAAAAAATAAATTCAAACAGTTGGGTCCCTCAGATCAGAGGAGCCACATCAGTAATGAGAGGAGCCATATCAGTAATGGAATTACAACTCATTAGAGAATATACACCTCATTAGTGAAATACAAAAAACTCAATTTTTTTCAACCACTCATCTCATATAGATATGGCTCTCGTTTAGGGTCAATTTTCTTAGGGTCCCCGAATCCGTCCCCATAATTGTTTTCGCACTGAGGAATTGGATGGTTCGGGTTAGGATCAAGGATATCCTTAACGGATCGGATATAGTTTTGAATTCTGTGTCCTAAAGGATTTAGGATCGGACTGGATTTTAGGATTTTCTTAACGGACCGGACTAGGTTCCACTGAGGTTCTAGTCCTCTGGTCCATTGACAACCCTACCAATGATTACCAACTTATCGCCGTACAGATATCGTTTTCAAGATAACCAAGATTACTCATCTATTTCTTAAAAGCCACCGGCAATTGGTATCTACCCACATTGTATAACAACAGAAATTTATCTTCACAGAAAGGAACATAGATCTTAAACAAGTGTGGAGACCTGCCATGAATAACTTTTCAGCTGAAATGCTTCTGTTTAATTGGGGATCTATCTTCGCGAAGCTAAAGGGTTCATTTCTCAGAAATGGTGTTTGAGTGGTAATATCATTACGGTGTCAGATTGTACGATAGGTGCCTTCTTAACTTCATTTTAGTTTCTTCTCCTTGCTATTAATGTAGATTTGGGGCCGTCTTTTAGGATACATATGTAGTTCCAAGCTTCTTTAACCTTGCATCTTGCTTATCTAAACCCTTTCTTTCATCTTGTTTATTGAAATAATCAACTACGCTTACAGACAAGTTTATTCATGCCAAGAAATATAGATGCAGGATATATAAGTAGACCAAAGTAGATGAGAATGTAACAACAAAGCAAAATAGTTTCACAGCAAACTATTGTGTAATTGTTCTGAAAATAAATGGCTTTCCAATTGTTCAATCGTCCTGGTTTTCTAGTCGAAGAAAGCATGTTTTATAAAGCAATATCGCTCTCAAAGAGCATATAAAGGAAAAAAGGAAAATAATTCATCCGTCATATGTAAGCCAACACATATTGATGATCTAACGAAATTAAAAACATCAAATCTCAGCGGGGATATACATCCAAGAGCTCAGGAGCTTCTTACTCAACTTGGCTTGATAGCTTTTAAAGAATTTCGCATCACATGCTTGTAGTAATTTTACCAATACCATGATGCTTAACATAATTCCAGTTTAGGCGGCAATGCTTGTGAAGACTGTAATGGTAAATCCAGGTCCGCCTAATGAGTCTACAGTAAGTCTTGACTCTTGAGATCGACAAGTTTAGGACCTGATCAAGAGTGCAACAACTTATTAGAGAAATTGAAATTTGGGTCCAGAATTTTGTTCGTCAAGAGCGGTAATGGGAGTATGCTGATAAGATTTGAGATTTTGGTACTGGTGAATTTGTGGTATTAAAGAATTGTCTCTGGATCACGTCTAGTTGTGTTTTTGAAGTGCATCATCTTAAACTTGGTTGGGGGCTTTGATTATCTCACAATAAGATTGATTCCTTTCAAAGTTGTATATATGCCATTGGCCTTGCAAGTTTTGTGTAGAAAATAACTACAAGATTTCGGTGAAAAATCCCTTAAGCATTACCTCTGATCATTTTGAAAGTTAATGACTTAATGGTCTTCGGGCCTTTGTTTGGATTATGGTTGCATGAGGGAATTATTTCTCAAGGATTTCAGGCACAGATAGGATCCCAGAAGCAATGTGTTGCCCCTGGTGATCTGGGATGTATGTGTGCATATTTATATGTATCTGTGTTTCTGCATCTTCTTTTGATGAAAAAACGGGATTTACAAAACAAGTTGATTATCGTTTGGGAATCAGATTCAGATTATAACAAAATGTATGTAATCCTAATGACCAGGCCAACGGGGATTTACAATAAAGAGGCTAGTAGTTTACGAAAAATGTCATTTATCAACTTATTTCATGAGAATTAAAAAGAAGAAAAAGCTTGCAAACGTAAATAAGAGTACTTAATCCAACTGAAGACAACAAGTTTAGAAAATACCTACGTTACAGCTTCCTCTAATAAAATTGTACATAATTGATCTTTGATGGCCTCGAAGAAATCTTAAAGCTTACCTTGATACGCATTCAATAGTTCAGGTACTTCTTTCTCATACTTGATCAAATACAGTTTGACGAAGCTTGAATCAGATACCTTTTAAGAAGGGTCAGCTGCCTCGCATGTCAAAGTGGTATTGCAGGGTAATGGGCAGAGCCGCATTCCCACCTTTCCAGTTTCAGCTTGAGCAGGAGCTCAAGGCTCCTAAAGGGAGAAGCCATGATCCAGGAGGTTCTGAGTTTTTTTGACTTTTTAATAAGTCTATTCGAGCAGACTTTTCCTATTTGAATAAAGTCTTTTCCTATTCGAATACATTTCAGCCTTATCAGTTTTATTCAAATAGACTTCTGCCTGTTCGAATACATTTTAGCCTGATCAGTTCTATTCAAATAGACTTATGTCTGTTAGAATAAATTTTAGCCTGATCAATTTTATTCGAATACAAATTATGTGTATTCGAATACATTTTTGTTTATTCGAGCATAAACTTGTTTTATTCGAACAGATGCGCGATTAAGTCTTTTTCCTTTATGTAGTGATGATATTTTTGAGGAATGTTTTGCCTCGATATGCGCTTTTTTAGTATTTTAAGTTCCCTAGTATATAAATTGAACTTAAGCTATTTTCTAGGGTAAGTTTTTTTATGTTAGATCTAGAGAGATTTCTGAGAGAAGCCTAGGGTTTTGGATTGATTCATTGTAATATACTTCATTTCTTTTAATCAATTAAGCTTTATTTTTCTCAATTTTAGTGTTCTTCGTGTTTCTCCACTCACTAAAAGCTTCTCAATCATATTATGGATTAGGTGCAATGAGAAATTCATATAGAATCTTAATCCAAGTTCGTTCTTGGTCGTCGTTGATTAAAATTGCAGGTAACTTCCCATCACCGAGATCTAAGACCCATTTGCTAAAATCTGACATTGATTTTAGTGATAAGCTATCCAATTATGTGTCTCGTAAACGTATATTTATAGTTAAATGGAAGATGTGACAATGATTCCACAAGTAAGATCTACTAATCGACACTTGAGCAAATGATTGTTTTGTCGCTTTTGGCATAACCAGTAATGTTTGTCTAATGTCTCTGCCCAAAAGCACTAATTCCCCCCCCCCCCCAAATTTTAGTAGGTGAGTTTTTATGTATTGGCCTCATCAGATCTTTTAGTGCTTTATCAACAGCTTCAAAATTAATTCGGTGCTTCATCCCAAATTATGAGATCAACTTTGCGAATCAAATCGGCTAAGTTAGATTTTTGGCTGATTTCACAATTTACCCCCTCATCTGGATCTACTAGTATCTTAAATCTTGAATGTGAAGTCCTCCCTCCTGGAATTAATAGTGCAGCTATACCCGAAGAAGCAACTACGAGCGGAATTTTCCCCTTTGAGCGTAATTGTGCAACTATAGTATTCCAAAGATATGTACTTCCACTACCATAGGCAAAATATAAACCTCCCAAATTATTGTCCACTGCATGCATGTCCCGGTCATAAATTGCTTTATGTTCTTCATTAAATCCATTGTGCATCGTTTCAAATTGATCTGCAAGTAAAATTCGATTATAACTCTGTTTCTCTCTTATCAATCTGCTTTCAAGTTTTGCTTGAAATGTCATATCAAGAAAAGGAAAATCATAAAAGTTCTTTTAGTGAGCTGCCATTCCAATTTATTATCTCTTCAATCTCTTTCAAAGTATAGTTCTTGATCTGGCCTTCTGTAAGCTCTAAGTCATCGTCCTTTAGAATATGTCTTTGTCTTCCCAGGATATTATCTGAGAGTGCTTCCCAATGTGCGTTCCATAGGTATTTTGGTTATGTTATTTCACAAAAAAATTACAATGTAACAAAGAGCTGACGTAACGCTGATCTGGTAGACCAATGGGTGGCTTCTATGATTACTTCATTCCACTCATTATCATCGTCTAGTAGTCCAAGAGCGCCACACACATTGAAACTTAGGTGTATGACTCCGTTTAGAGTTCTTATTTCTTTATTTCTTGGACCCTTTACAATGTTTATAAGCATTCGGAGTTAAAAACATTCCCCAGATGTTGGGTGTGCATAATATATCCGCCCAATCATTCTTTTCCCCTTTCAATGCTTCCAAGTTTTAGGTTTTTGGTGCCATGTCCAGTGCGTTGGGAAATCAACATATGTAAGTTTTCATGCATTAGGATGAAGGTAGTTTATACACATCTATTATGTGAACATTGTTCGTTGTATATCAGGACGGTTAACCATCTTAATTAAGTGTCATGGTCATGGACTACAACGGTTTGTTCATCTAGAAGATGGTAAGATAATCTTTATACTGGAGGACCTTTAAATTAAATTTTAAACCCAAATATTCTATAACATGATTCGGAAGCAGATATATAGCGATAATCTAAGAATATCTTAATTTCATCGAGTTCTCGCACTACCACCTGAGTCGTAGTTCCATTTGTAGATATATTTTCCTCAATGACTACAGTGGCCCAATCTTGACCTTTGTGAACATATTTGAATAAGTACTTAACTGATTTTGTTTTATTACAGAATTCAACATTGACATGAGCATGGTACTTTACCACCAATTGCAGATTATGAGGAACAACGCACCTGCTATCTACTTTAATACCACTTTTCTTTGCTTCACGCTTGCCTTTCCACCTTCTATAGAGTGCAAACCCATTTTCATCGAAGATAGTTTCCCTATGGTGTTCTTTTTAATAGTGTTTTGAGTACTTCTTATCTACCATGCATGGGGATCTCGAATTATCGTTTCCACAGGGTCCATGTATCATAAACTTTACGACCGACTCAAATTCTTTTGGGTGTCTTTTTATTGGGTAGTTCGGCTAATTCGATTCTGTTAATATCATATGGCATTGAAGGTCTATCATTAGGATGCAACCAAAGAAGGATGTGTGCATGTGGTAGCCATCTCTTTTGAAACTTAATGACGTTGAGTGCTATATCATTAAAAGCAGGGGCGGAGCCACATAAGGACCAGTGGAGGCAGCTGCCCCCACTCACTTTTCTTAAAAAAGAGGTTATTATATACATTAAAAAAAAAAACTTAATGTTGAGTTCCTCATTTCCTCTGCGATTTGGCGAAACCAGAGAGTGGAGATGTAGGTGAACTTGATTCGGATGAGGTAGAGATGATGAAGAAATTAAGGATTCTTGTTGCCTCGGTTCGATTCGACAAAAGGGAAACTGATGGCTGGTGCTAATGTTAGCGGAATTAGGGTTGTGACAAAGCAGCAACCGCGGCAGTATATGAATAGGAGAGGAGGGTTTAATCGGCCCTTGCCGCTCGAGCGCAACCGTTAGAACGGTTAGGATCTCTGAAATCGTCTATTTTATTGCTTTATTAGTTTAGTTGATAATTGCGTAAAATATAGATGCTTTAGTAGATTCAGCTTTGTAGTTATAATGTTAATGCTCACTAGTGTCATTACTCATTAGTGATGATTAAGGGTTTGTGTGTGGTTTAGAATGCAAACATTTAGGTCCACGATGAAATTGAGGGTTTCAAAGATTATCTTAGGGAGAGAAAATGAATGTGGTGGTTAGAGTAGGGAGCGTAATATGTCAAGTTGTGTACTCTGTTGCCACCATTTTCAACTTTTTGGTTGGACGTAGCCATAATAAGCTTAGTCGAAAAACAAGATGGGGAATACCTTATTGTACCTTGGTATATGCTATTAAGAAAAATCCAATTGTTATTTAAGACGCAGAGAAGATGGTTTGCTTTTTCGTAAATGGCGTTGATGTTAACTTTCATATATACGTTGGTAATGAGGGTGCAACCTATTTTATTTATCATAATATCTATAAATGATATTGTTTATCTTAAATTCGTCTTTAGGAATTTTAATGTAAAATGTAACGTAGATTAAATAAATTGCATTTTATAAGTGAAATTACAAAAATACCCTATAAATCCCTCCAAACCCCCCAAAATTCTCTTCCCCCCTAACCAATAACCCTGGCTCCGCCACTGATTAAAAGCATATTAGATATTAGTAATTTTCCTCAATTAAAAGTTTTAGAGGGCTTTCAAGGTTAAATGGAACCAATTCTGATATCATTCGATTTTATATACGGGTATTTTCAAAATGATATCTCAATTTTTGAAAAAATATACAAATGCATGTATTTCAAATTCCAAAAAAAATTGTAGGACACTTAAAATATAGTTGATTATTTGTTTCCATTTCTGCCTATAATTCCAATGTACCAAACAGTAGTTAAACATTTTTAAGGGAGGTAATAGGCTGAGACTAATGGTTTTCTTAGTACCTACAACAACTCTTCCAAGCAAATGCTCCCTTCGTAAATCAGTCATAAGGTGGTCGAGTTTCATCTTGAAAACCCGAGTTACAATATCGGATCGATCTTTTGGTTTCTTCCCAGGAATTAAAGATATAAATTTTTATATTTCATCCCATTCTTGATTGCACATAAAGGTCAAGAAGATGTCAGGTGGATCTGTCCATCTACATATTGTGATTGTATCTTGATATCATTGAATCACATACCTTGGGCCTCCTGTAAATGTTGATGGTAATTTAAAGCGCATGCCTACAGAAATTGCAGTGGCATCGCCAGCAACAACTGAGTATGTAAGTCCTTTGTAAAGGTCATATTTAAGAGTTCCTTGATTATTCCTTAAATAAGATAGCCGGTCATCCTCTACCGCTGTATATGCATCAACAATATATTGTTGGAATAGGAGTCCACCTCGAATGAGTGTTTGTCCTTCATTGATTCTTTGTTGGATTATGAAAGCATAATACTGACTGATTGATACCGTGTTATGATTGATGGTATTTTCTTCATGGACGCCTCTGTGTAAAACTCCCACTCAAAATCCATCTTCGGCATATGGGAATAATATAAGATACTGCATAGCCATAAAACTTGGGTATAACTCATTTATACGCCGTTGTCGCCTCCCAATTTGTTCAACTATAACATCATGCCGATCAGTAACATCAAATCCATTTTTTACAATTAGAGTAACTACCTCAGATGATGTCGGCAAATTGTATTGTCTACCATCCCTTTTACAGGTCCCAATAAGTTTTATACGCAATGGGGTCCATTTAAAACCTATCACGTGCCATCCTAAATACTTTAGTAAGCTCATTATGTTCATTAAACATTCTCATCAATCCATCAGTTATACTTGGGTCCAATGGGCCAGCGTCACCTTCATTCCTAATGGCGTACAATCTATGAAAGACCTTCTCATGAGTTTCAAATATGTACAATTGCGCAAACTTTGGCTTATCCTAACCCGTTGGTAGCAAATCACCAATTTTATGGTGAACTTGACCATTTATTCAGAAAACATAAGGTCTGCGCCAATTGTCAATAGACTTGTCAACAGTTGCACCCATTGATGCAAACGCAAACATAGAGTTGTACGAACGGATGTTTTTCAAAAACTTATTCGGCGTCCTCCCACCATTAAAATCTAATAGGGGTTTCAAAAACTTGGGAGTGTCTTTAAGTAAAGGTATTTTAACCTTCCCTTTCTGGCAGCATATTGAAAATTTTAGTAGGGTAGTTTGTTTTGTCTTAATATTCCTCTCCTTGTACCAAGCTATTGTGCCACAATAAGAACATACTTTGTTTGGCTCACCAAAGTTGGATATAGTCATAGAAGCACCTGCCGAATTATATGGAGTTGGCTAAGTATGTGAATTTAGTATTTACTTATAATTCATGGTGATCGTAAACTCTGGACATACCCATGATTACATCTCCACTGTTTGTTTCACCAAGATGTATGGTATCCATGAAATTTGCATTTTGTTGAACATTTTCTATAGAAAGTCCTTGTGGCATCCTTATGGTTTTTCTCTTGGTTATTTGTCTTTGCACCATTTGTCGTGTTTGGGAGAATGTTCTTCTTTTTTCACGTAGCAGTTGGATTCTCAGTTGTCTTCAAAGTTTAGCTATTTGAAATAGTTGAAATATTATTTTCAATGAATAAATATAAAATTTTAAGATTTTGATATTCGTAAACTAACCTTACATTTGCCATTATTGGCTCTACAGGGACCACTGCTAAATGAACAACATCAAATAATATGATATTTATCAAATTGGCAAGACTCAGAACCAAAAAATCAAACTAACTGCTTTGCTATGATTTTTGTCGTGATTGTTCTTTGGGTTTTGGCATTCCTACGTTGGACCAAAATACGTTTTCTTAACTGTCATTTTTTTTACAGACTCCTTTCCATCCTGGTTCCATTGAACACTATACGCCGAATAATTATAGATGGTCAGGTAAATATATTCAGTAAGTCATTGCATTCTATTTGAACGAAGAACTAAAAGTCATTCTAAAAGGCTAAAAGATGGATGGATACACAATGAATGAACATAACATGGGCATCAATTGAAAACTAAAATAGAGAAGGAAAAAGTAAGAACCTGTTTTGGTTGTGGGATTCCAGCATCAATGCTAAAACCTGAATAGAGCAATCAAATTTAGTTTATAGAAAATTATAGGGTAATTTGAAGAACATAATTGGAAAATGATAGGATGTTGTTGCCTTGAGGAGCTTAGAAATTAGCAGCAAATTAACTGGGGGAAAATAGAGGATGAAATGGAGATTATAAATAAAAATGTGTGAGGGAAGACTAAGGGCATTTTCTTTGTAACAACCACCTTGATTTCTCATAATTAAGAGAGCAAGGAGAAGGGTGAGCTACAGGGGGAAATAAATTTTTGAGGGAGATGGCGGGAAAGGAGTTTTCTAAAATACATTTACTGTGGTTTAAGGTGGGTGAGAGTGGTATGTGGGAGCCTTAAAGAGATGCATTTGTAATTAAAATTGCCACGTGGAGCTATAATATTTGAGAGTTCCCTGAGGATAGCCCTCCATCCTCCAAATTCCTTGAATTTCATATAGAAGCATAGGTATCTCAAATATTATATATCTAGTATATCCTAATATCTTAAAAAATAAGATTACTCAAATACATGTTTATCGTTTGGCATACTGTATATTAAACATGATTATTTTACATGTGATATTGAAGTTGATATTCGATAAATCTTGTTGTATTGAACTTTTAAAGGAAATCAAGAAGATGTTGGAAATACATACAATTAACTATGATCAATAACTGAATCTGTAAAGTAGATTATACTAATCTCTTCTCCTGCTTTCTGAAAATCCTCTGTTCTTGAGTGGAGTCTTCCCTTGGATTGGTTGCAAACCTCAATGGGATGGTTTTCTATGTTATAGCCTTAAAGAGGGACTTCCTCTCTATTTAACCTGATAGGGTTTGACTAGTCTTCCCATTATACCTTTAAACCCTAATAAAGAGTAATACTAGGTCCCACCAACCTTAACTTAGTATAACAATTGGGCACAATCAATAACACCTATACGACCTATTAACATGTGTGCTCGTGAACCTGAAGAGTAGTGCCGGTATAGATGGAAAATTCAACAATCTCCCACCCGGCGCAAACTCAATTTTAAGAAAAATATTTTTTAGTCTGATTCACAGTTTTTTTTATGAAAAATGAATGGCCATCCTTTATTTTTTTTAAACCACGCATGATAATTTTTTGAAGGCAATGTTACATCGAACTTGATTGTTACTCTATGACTACAAAGATGGCTAACACGGTTTGTAATAGCCTAATTCCGATATACGGACTTAACTTTTACACCAAGGATACTCAGAGCATCAAGAACGAATACTAGCGCAAAGTTTAGCATGTAAAACCTTTGAATAGGTTAAAAACTATGACCTCTCTTAAGGATTTAGAAAGAGAAATGTTATTGATAGTTGCTAGATTATTACAAGAGATGCTCGGAGCATTTTGTAGAGACTTTCTTGATAAGAAATGTATGTCCCTTCTATGTCATTCTATCGACCTATTTATAGGTCTTATAATATGACCGTTATCTATTTTAATGACGAACGTTATGGTTTTGATGAGTCATAATGATTGTGTAATGGCTTGAGTAACTCATGTTCTATATTGTGCCTTCCATAAATGTGCCACATGTATGTTGACGAGGTCCAGTGGTCTTATGATGGTCGAAGATGGAGCGCGTGTATGTTGACAAGGTCGAGTGGTCGTATGATGATCGAAGATGGAGCACGTGTATGTTGACGAGGTCCAGTGGTCGTATGATAGTCGAAGATGGGGCTTGAGTCCGAGATGCGGAATAAGCCACTACAAGACGGCTCTCAGCTAATAACACGAAAAGCATCATGGGGGAGTGGTGTTGGCTGAGAAGGTCATTCTCTAACTATTATCTGATGGTACTGTCTTGATTCTGATGCAGTTTATTTACCGATGTCGTCGATGATTGCTGTAAAAAATTTGAGGCTTTGTGGTCCTCATGAGAACGATTTAAGTCGATTGACTTGTAATTTGTTGGCCAATTTTAAATGAACCTGTTGTCGGCATGAAATATGTTATCGTAGATATGTTGGTCGCATTGGATAAACTATTTGTTAACCTGAAAATATGTAATCTGTTTGGTCGAATTGGACGAACCAATTATTGACCTATAATATATTAGATGGATTGGTCTAATTGGCTAAAGTAACAATTTGACTTGTAATCTGTTTGGTCGAATTAGGATGAATTAATAAATGACCTGTAACATATTAGATGAGGGGTCGAATTAGGATTAACCAATAAGCGACCTGATGTGTAATATATTTTGGTCGAATTAGATGAACTAATAAGCGATCTGTATGTATTAGATGGATTGGTCGAATTGGGATGAACCAATAAGAGACCTGATGTATAATCCATTTTGGTCAAATTGGATGAACCAATAAGCGACATGTATGTATTAGATGGATTGGTCGAATTGGGATGAACCAATAAACGACCTGTAATGTGTAATATGTTTGATCGAATTGGACGAACCAATAAGCGACCTATATATATTAGATGGATTGCTCGTATTGGCTGAAGCAACAATTCGACCTGTAATCTATTTAGTCGAATTGGGATAAACCAATAAGTGACCTGTAATGTGTAATCTGTTTGGTCGAATTGGACGAACCAATAAACAACCTGTATGCATTAGTTGGATTGGTTGAATTAGCTGAAACAACAATTCGACCTGTAATCTGTTGGTCGAATTGGGATGAACCAATAAGCGACCTGTAATGTGTTTAGATGATTGAATTTACCGAAGCAACAATTCTGTATATATAAGTACTTTTGTGAACCTGCTTTTGGTGAATGACCTTGTATTTGTAGAGAATGTTGTTGAAGAAATCGATCTGAAGACCGAGCCAGAACCAAACTTAACCACAGGTACTGAAGCTAGTAGGGCTAAAACGGTAAAGAAATCAAAAAAATTATTCGATCTTGTTAGACATGTTTGCTGAGATAGAGAGCCTCTAGGATTCATATGTTCGCAAGATCCGAAGAAAAAGCATGCAAAAATTTTGCACCTTTTAAGTGATTGTGCTCATCGTAAATCTTAATTTCCACGGATTCTTGTAGGTACGAATCTTATGCAGTTATCTTTGAGGTCTGTATTTCTGAGAAGCCAATGAGAGAATACAGTAGCCGAGAATAATGTAACATCGAGAGAAGCTTGAAAGGCCATAGCTTAATGTTACTCTAGACAGAAGCATCCCTATATCTCCTTCTAATCAATCTTTTAACATCACATCTACCGTTGGAAACGGTAAGACGAATATTGTGAGCATGCTGTAATCCGCCCATCAAAACATGGAATGAAATTTGTAGATGAGGTGAACCGAAGTCGTCCAATTCAGTAAGATAAAGTGCAGCTTCGACGTTCTCTTTATCTATTGCCCCTTTCAATAATAATATATGTGGCTTTATGGCAAAGGTGATCTAGTTTATAAGTCTCGTCATAATTGAAGCGTAGTCCTTTTGTGCGACATTCTTGTTGCTCTTTCCAAAATAAGTGTTTTAACACTGGATGGTAATGTTGAGGATGGAGTATTAGCCTTCCAAGTAAATGTCGCAGTCGATGGTTTGATGGAGGATCGTGGTGCCCCTGATCAAGCGGGCTTGGATAGAGAGCTATATGGATCATGGTGTTTTTGTGAACTAAAATGTGAGCGTATTACACGTGAAAATTGCTCCTATGTTAGTACTCCAGGGGATTGGCAGATTGAACAATACCAAGAAATATCATCGCCTTAAAGATAAACTGAAGCTAAGGAAACCATCATATGGTTGGGGACTTCATTGAGTTCTTGATAATGTTCTGCTTGGAATGACCGACTTTCAGGATCGGTACCATCAAACTTAGAGAAATCAACTTGGAGGATTTTACCTTGACTAGCAGGAACATGGTTGTGCCTATGATCATGTTGTTATGGTTGTGGTTGCCATTGCGATCTTTGGTATACACCTCAGAGAAGGCTGATGTAAGTTCCTCTGAATGTTACTTTATAGAATGATCCAGAAGGTTGTTTAGATGCTTACAAGTACTCAGTAGAACTGCAGCAACATAGCTAGCATGATGATAGAATGTGATGATAGCTGTTGGTCTGGAACAACCAGAGAGACGAGGTGCCAATGGTGAACTGTAATAACCTATTTTCATATTGGACAAAGATAGTGCCTTACACCCTTGAAATATAGAATGTTAGCTAAGAACTGAATGTAACTAACACGAGATTTAGCACGGAAAACCCTTGAATGGGTTAAAAACAACGACCTCTCCTGAGGATTTTTGAAAGAGAGAGATGTTTGTTGATGACTGCTAGCTATTACTTAGAGAGAAAGATGTAGAAGATTTCTCTTAGAAGGTCTCAGAGAAGCTCACCCAATCTGTAGCTCTCTGGTCCTTTTTATATGTCTTATAACATGACCGTTATTGCTTTAATGAGGAACGTTACAATATATGAGTTTGATGAGTCTTTTATGAGGTCTTTTGTAACGTCTTGCTATCTGATAATTGTTGATCTTATACCAGATCTCTTGATAACCTTAGCTATAACTTCAGATTGTTGGCGAAGATACGATCTCTAACAATGTTTGTATGTATACGAACTGTTGATGGATTTATGAGTATCTTCTACAGTGCGATGTTACTGGATGTTTTAATATCTCCGAACTGTAGATGAGGAAGTCTGTATTGCTTGCCCTCAATCCTTAGTTGGTTATCAGTGTGTTTATTCAAACTATGTGAGCTCGAATATCGGATTCAGTACGAGGATTAGAAATAACCCCTTACAACTTCCCCCTCTCAGCCAATAGCTGGAGAAACGTGTGTAGCGAGTGGTGTTAGTTGAGAAGTCCAATCATTTTGTGTTAAATGCTGCATTGGTGGTTTTCATTTATCTGGAAGAATAATTATTTTGACTGTTGGGTCTCTCAAAAGTTCTGCTTGAGATGTGCGCTTGTGATAAAGACTTTATTAGAAGTGGTGGCATCCATTTAAATGTTGTTGATATAAAAAATGGTGACCAAATGCTATTACTGTTCACCCTGGTGTAACCTGTCAGTCATCTGAATTTGTATAAATAGTAGTGATAGTGACTACTCGCCGTCAGGCTTATGAGGCTAGAGTTTAGAGCATGATGACAATTCTTCAAACTCGCTATTTTGGGGACCAATGTTTATCTTTGCCAACTCCTATTCCTGTTCCTTCAACCTTTTTTGGTATGTCGTAGGAAGAAATGGAGGAGGCAGAGGATGATTATGAGCACATGTGGCGATTCCACAACATAATTTTGCTGGCTTCTCAGTAGCGGTCCTGGCTGCGGATGTTGGCAGAAGATGCAATGAAGGCAGAAGATGAGAAGGCTGGGGTGTCATCTGTGAAATATTACCAATATCCTGCTAAAGATTGGGCATTGTAATGGTGGAGGTGGTCCTTCGTCTTCGGCGACTGCGGAGGTGGTGGGGTTAAATTTAACTTCCGTTGTTGGGGAAGTTGAGGTACTCGTGTTCTTCTGCTGGGCCTTCCATTACTTCTGTTTAAGTGCTGCAGTGCTATTTGTAAAATAAGCTATTTTTCGTTCTGTAGAAAAAATAGTTGTCTGTAGATCTTGTAATCTTAATTTTCAAACTGAATGTAATATTTGTCCTTGTAAATTGCTTTTCTTGAATAATAAATTTGAACTTGTTGTATCTTTTCTTGTAAGTATTTGAAACTTCTTGAATGAACTGCATTAGGACACCGTGTATAAATTCTCGAACTAGTCAAAGATTAAATAGGTCGAAAATATGTAGATCAAATTTTTGCTGAGTTGGGTGAAGTATATTTGAAAATATATATTTATGAACTGTGTAGATCATGCTATATATTTGTTGCCTTGTTGAGATATATTATTGTCATGCCTGTTGAGAGGATGAATTCATAATGCCTTTTGTGCTCTATATAAGTTCTTGTTGTGAGAGTATCATCATAGTCAACTTGAACCATTGTGATCATGCTAAGAAAGAAGCATTTTTAGAGAGATAATATAAAATCTCGTCTTTCTCCCTTTCACAGACCACATTCAATTGTAGAGAGAGAAAAAAACATTTCTAGAGAGAGAAAGTCTTCAAATTTTAATCGTAGTCTACCGTTATACTGTGATCTTGCTAAGAAAACCAACATTTTTCCATCTAAAATGAAGGTGGAGACCAGAATCGACAACTGCTGCTCTTCTAGTACAGGTTAGTAATTCTGTTTCTACCTTTTTTGTTGTTTTTAATAGTATGTTTGTAGCTTGTCATGGTAGATGGTAGTTGCATGATTGAACTGCTTGATAGATTAATAAAGTGTTGGGTATGGCTGAGGGAGGAGGCCTGTTTGATTATAAAATACTGAATAATCTTTTCTTGTATGTGGTAGATGCTTGTCAAAAATTTGAAACCCAGTAGTAAAGTTGTGGTATCTTCCAGTAGTGAGGAATCATCATCGTCTGGCAGGACTATGGATGATTAAGAGGTGAGGGGTACTATAGCTGTTGATATGCCAACTGCTATTCATTCTGGGGTGAATGAGGGATTGCTAGTGGAGATTGAAACTGGGGAATTCGTTAAGTATCCCGCTGATGTAGACGTAAGGAAGATATTTTCCAAGTATAAGAAAGACTTAGATGGAAAATGGGGGTATTATCTGCAGAATGAAGGGTTATGGTTTAGGACTCTGGTGAGACCAGGTGGTAAGATAGAACATTATCAAGTACCTTCCCTGGATCAATGGCAGATAAATATGGGTATAGGAAATGATGTAGAAATTGTTTATTACAATGACACTGGTGCAGAGGTCGTAGTGGAAGGGTTTCTTTGCTTCCTAAACCAGGTCGTGTATGGGTTGAGCATTCTCTTGACCTTTCTCCAAAAGGGGGTAATGAATGCCCTAATGAGTTGCCCTACCCAATTAAATGGCAATGTTTTTGAGATGATGAGGGTCTGTGAAGCCCTTAACAAGAAATGGAGAGATGGTGATATTGCAAGATAGTTCATTACGGACAATGTCTTGAAGTATTATAAGTTGAAATATGTGGAAAGTTGGAAGAGTGGATACTTGTATATTGATTCGACGAGGCCGATATTCTTTGATTTTGAATCTGCTGGGAGACCCTGGTGCGACCATCTTATGATGGTGAGGGGTAATTATATGCAAGTGCATGGGGAACCTGCGTTAGAGCTGAAATATTAAAATTTAAACGAGAGTAAGTGTCTTCATTCTGCCTGTACTTTATCTTTTAACTTATTGTGAGCTGCTAACATAGTTTGATGTTAATTTGGTAGAACCTAAACCAAAAGGTATTGCCGATATGTCTAGTCTGCTTGACATCATATCTCGGGAAGGAACTGATCTGAACCAAGTACTTGAAGAGTTAGGCATCCGTAGAGATAAAAGGTTGAACTCTGTAGTTTCAAAAGTTCAACGAGCTCATCAAAATCGAGCTATGGCTACTTCTGGTTCTATTTTTGATGGGATTACAGAGATTCCTGCCTGTACTACAGGTACTTTGAGTACACAAAATTGATGATCTAGAGGAAAAAGGCCGTTGCCAGCTTCTGAGCAAATAACTCATGTACAGACGATACAGGTAGAGACTGAGGTGGTGGATGCTGCTGTAAATGTGGTGCCTCCTGCGAGAAGTAGAGGCAAGAGGTGAAAAATAAATAAACTTCTTCGAAAGAGCTCGATCTCGATGTGGTTGGGCAGATGTCGCAGGAGCTGGTAAAACATGATCCACAATGTCTAAATGCTAAGATTAAATCCAGCATGTCACAGGTATGTATGATGTTGTTATTTGATTATCTATGTTTGAGAAATGATCTGTTTGATAATTTTGTTGTATTGCACTTGTGGTGCAATTTTCTACTGCGTGGGAATCAGCCTTGGAGGTACTGATGGTAGGTGCTGAGGATCATGCTAAACTTGTTTAGTAACATGATCCAGAGAAAACTACACTGAGGGAACAGTTCGAGAAAGAACAAACTGTGTTGTCTGAGCAGTTGAAGGATCAGGCCAAGAAGGAGAAAGTTGTGCAGAAGAAGCAGTTTGAGGCAGAAACTCTTGTGTTGAAGAAAGAGGTCGAAGATGCTACAAAGAAGACTTTTGATACTGTGCTGGCTGCTTGAAATAAATTAATTTAAGCATTTTACTCCTGGGGGTTGACTAAAGATAATGTCTATCTTGCTATTGCTGGGAAGTATGGCGAGATAATCTTCCTAGAGGAGGATGCCTCTCCAGTAGTTGATCGACCTTCTGAGCAGATCCTGACTTCTACAGCGGCTGATGTTACGACCAAGGAGGTAGTAGGAGCTAATTCTTGATTATGTAGTTGTAATATTGTTTTTAGACTGCCTGGTTGAATTTTCATGTGTATTAGTGATAGATCTATTTTTGCTAAGACTTGATTATTTTTTTTGCGATTGCTATTGATATATCTTGTTTGATGGTGAATGTATAATTTGCATGTAGGAGGTAGTTCGTTTGGGGGGGAAAGTGAGCGAGATGGAGAAGGCCTTGAGTCGAGCAAGGGATTCTATCAATCGTACTCAGCAGGCACACAATAAACTAGAATATGAGAGACGTCTTCATAAGTCCAACTTTGATAACACCTTTAAGGAATTATTCGAGCTTCAATGTAGATATGGGGAGATAAAAATTGAGAGGGACGAGGTTTTGCGGAAAGATAGCGATAAGTTTGTTTTATTCCGAAAATCCCTTAAGGATAAGCAGTTTGTAGATGAGAGTGATAAGTTAAAGTGTCAAAGGTCATTATTGTATCTGGCACTTTACTTTGAGACTGAAGTCGACAGTGAGCGGGGCTTGAAGGAGGTCTATTTAGAACTGTTTACTGAGAGAGATGTAGTTCCAGATCTAGCTCGGATAAAATTCTTAGTGCAAGAAGTGCGTAATCATTATAGTATAGAGGCAAAAAGATATTCAGCTCGGGCTGGTGTATCCATCATATGGGGTGGTGTAGGTCCATTGCCTGATGAGCTTGACTTTTGTAGGGGCGAATAATGGTGAGGATCCTTTACTTCAATATAAAGAAGGAGGATAAAAGGGTCTAGACACGTTTAGAAAATGATCTGAAGCATGCCCGTGACAAACTGGAGTGATGTAAAGAACATAATACGTGTCTGGAAAGGGAAAATGTGGAGTGTAATAAATCGTTGCAAAGTTTGGAGAAGATAGTGAAGTTGTTAGAAGTGCGTTTACTAGATACGCAGAAGCGTCTGCAGGTGTCCCAATAGCGTTTGAAGATGTATCTTACTCCAAAGCGGGGAAAATGTACTGGTAAAACTGATCATGAATGTCAGATAGCCGATGTGATTGAGTTTTATGGGGGCAAGCTCAAGAGAGTAAACAATGAATTTAGACGTTATATCTTGAGCTGTGGTAAAAATGTTGAAGTAGAGAATGATAAGGTTGAAAATATGTGGTTTGCAAAAGGTAATGAGGGTGGAAGAGCTTCAACCTCGAAACTGCGAGCTGAAGAGTCTGAGGAGGAGGAGGTTAAAGATTTGTTACCTCACACATGGCATAAGACTTGTCATCAAGAGGTTGTAATCTTCACTAAACCTTTTCAAGTAGATGTGAGTAGCAGTAGGGTTCAATCATAAGCCAACTAAACTGTGGCATATAATTGTACTTTGCATATTGTAGTTGATCTGTGTATATAGTTGTAGAAATAACATCATATCTTGATGTTGTAATAAATGTTGTTGAATGATATGTCTTTCTTGCATGAATATCTGTTGATAGATGGCCATTTGCAATCAGTTCTTCAAGGTTGAAGTCAATAAACAGAATGAACTATTTGCTTTTTCCGCATCAAATAATGAACTGACTGCAGAGCCAGTTAATGCTGTGACCATAGAGTTGTCAAGGATGCAGAGATATGGACTGGTAATAATGAAGCCCAACTGTGGAAAGATTCTTTAATGAAGAAAAAAATTGGAAACCATGATTGCGAACCATCAAGTACTGAATCTGTCAACTACGATTAAAAAGCAGAAGAATGACCTGTTGTATCATCAATCGGCAGTAATAGATAATGTTAATATATTAAAGAAGCAATATGTTGAACTCACGAGATCGTCTGAAAAAGTTGAGCTGGGATTTGCGTGAGGCTCGTGATTCTTGTCAGAGAAAAGTGACTGTGCCAGAACTCACGAAGAAGCATGTACAAAGAGGGATCAAAAGATGAACATAACCATCAATAAGTGGAACACACGGATCGCCGATTTAGAATGGGAAAAGCAAGCCTTGGAAATAGAGTATATGCAAGGTAATATGGCTTATGAGGAGCTCGATATGAAGTATAAGTAGTTACTAAAGTTGGTGGATGCATATAACGATAACGAGTATTGTCAGGAGTTGTGTGAGAAGTTGCGACTTATGAGTTAGGATATGGATCGTAGTGTGCAGATAACGAAGTAATATAAAGCTTCATTGCTGAAGGAGAAAGAGTATCTGGTAGACTGATGCAAGGATCTTGAAGACGAGCCAACCAAGGTGAAGACCGAACATGGTGAAGCTATGCTGCTGACTGCAGATAAAGCTAGATTGCGCACTATGGCTATGTTGCATGCTGATATAAAGAAATTATGGCAAAAGCGTGATTTGAACTTGGCTGCTTCAATTCAGCATGGTATAGAGTATGATATGCAGCTAGTGCAGTTATATTATATAGATAATCTAATGCCGAGAGTTATGGAACTGTTGAATGCGTCTCCTACTGTAGTTGATGCTGCTATATCTTTCCCTTCCTTACTTTCGTCTGGGCCTGGGGAAAGTTTGAATGTTGTACGCCCGAATAGTTAAATTGCTTATATTGTAATCAGACAGAGTGTAAATATGTCTTTGCTGTAGAAAAAAATAAAATGCCAAATGTTGATTAGAGAAATTTTTTTGTTTTGTTATCTCTATGTATGGCCGAATTGGGTGAACCAATAAACGATCATGCAGAGATATATTGAGATATATGATTGCAGTGATGTTGTATTCTTTTATGTATAGGTCAAATTGAACAAGTCAATAATCAACCATAAAGAGATGTTTTGTTTGTTGAAATAGTAATGTACGTCTCAGTTAAAGGTCGAATTAAACGAATCAATAAGCGACCACAATGAGAAATATTGAATGTTGAATAGCTGTATAGCGTATCTCGGCCAGATCAAATTGATTGACTCAATAAGCGACCCTCAATAGAGCGTGTATACTTGAAGGGCTTTGTTGTAGGTCTCGGTTAAAGGTCGAATTGAGCGTATCAATAAACGACCGTAATGAGATATGTTGAATGTTGTAGTAATTGTTGCAATAATTTTTTGATATAGGTCAAATTGAGCGAGCCACACAAAGATAAGTAGAATGCTTAAATTGAATAGACTTCTGGGATGATGATGAAAAAGTGCTTTATTGAATAATATCTAATGTTACAACGTGTTTATCTTCGATACAGCTTCAATCGGCGGGTATTCAATGGATTAGGTATTGGTACGCCTTCATGTGTATTGAGATCGAAGGATCCTAAATAACTTGTGTCGGTTATGATTAAAGGACCTTTCCAATTATCTGCTAACTTTCTAGCATTAGGTGCTTTGCGATGTTGTGGGATTTTTCTGAGGTATAGGTCAAATTGAGCGAGCCACACAGAGATAGGTAGAATGCTTAAATTGAATAGACTTGTGGGATGATGATGAAAAAGTGCTTTATTGAATAATATCTAATGTTACAACGTGTTTATCTTCGATACAACTTCAATTGGCGGGTATTCAATGGATTAGGTACTGGTACGCCTTCATGTGTACTGAGATCAAAGGATCCTAAATAACTTGTGCCGGTTATGATAAAAGGACCTTTCCAATTATCTGCTAACTTTCTAACATTGGGTGCTTTGCGATGTTGTGGGATTTCTCTGAGAACGAGGTCTTTAACTTTCAATTCTTGGTGTCGAACACGTTTGTTATAGGATCGGGATAAAGCAAGGTGATATCTTCCCAGATTAATAATGGCTCTGTCACGTGTTTCTTCGATCAAATTCAAATTGCATGCGATCTGAAATTATTTTTCTTGATATGTCATCTCGTGATTATGTACTGGATGATGATATTGAGTTGGAATGATGGCTATAGTCTTGTAGGCCAGTAAGAATGGAGTACAGCCTGTTGTTATTCTGGGAGTTATTCGGTAGGCCCAAAGTACGTGTTATAACTCGTTCATCCACTTCCCCTTTTTGTCGTCTAAACGCTTCTTGATGCCATCTACAATAGTTCGATTAATAATCTCAGCTTGTCCGCTTCCTTGTGGATAATAAGGATTGGATGGGGAATGAATGATGTGCTCATTGAGGAATGCCACAATTTTGGAGCCAACGAACTGTGGCCCATTATCAATTATGATAAGATGTGGTCTGCCAAGCCGAATAATAATTTTCTCCAAGATAAATATGATGACTTCTTCTTCTCATGTTCGGCATAGTTGGACTACTTCTACCCATATTGTAAAGTAATATGTAGTGACCAACAAATGTTTTCATTTTTCTGGTGCTGTAGGAAACTCTCCTGCGAGATCGAGAGGCCATCGTCTGAATGGCCATGTGACTTGACTTGAGTGTAGTTCGAGTGCTGGAGCTCATATTATAGGTCCATGCCGGTGCTTTCATCTTTGGCCAAAAGATTCCTTAAGTTAAAGCTCTGTTTGCAAGAGATCGTTCTGCTACATGGGATCCATACGTGCTTTCGTGTAGATCGTGCAAAAATTGATATGCTTCTTTGCTAGATAGACAAAGGAGGTATGGACCAGTGACCGAAATTTTATATAGAAGATTGTTCTGAACAATGTATCTTTTAGCATTGTCAATTAATCTCCGTCATTCTGTAGGATCCTCTGGAAGTAGACCATCGAATTCATTTTGAGGTCCAATGTATGTAATGAAAGGCTGTCTCCAATCATCTTCGATCTCCTCGCTACCCCCAATATTAATGGTGTTGGACATGATGGTATTAATGCTGGGGGTAGAAATAATGTCAATTTTTGAGTAATGTGCTTTTGATCCAAGGACACCAACAAGGTTAGCGAGTGCATCTAAATGTCTATTTTCTGCCCTTGGAAAATGTTCCATAGAAATTGTCTGAAATATTTTTATTCGTTCGACCACTACAGTAACATAGCCTACCATTCTTCCATTGGTTTGATAGATGCTTGTGTAATGGTTGATGATTTGTAAAGAATCTGCGTAGACAGAGAGCTCTGCTATACCCAGTGTGAGTGCCATGTCCAAGCCATGAATTAATGCCTCATATTCTGCTTCATTATTGGTTGCTTCAAAATTGAGGTGAACGGATTTTTCGAGCTGATCATTGGAAGGAGTAATAAGAATAATTCCAATTCCTGATTCGGCTGGTCTGACGGAGCCGTCAGTCAGAAGTCGCCAACCTTTCTTCGTTACCCAATCTGACTTATCTTTAGACTGGTCTGCGAGCTATTTATCTTTTTACCAATAAAATATTCTTCCCAATCAGGATCGTCTACTAGAAAGTCAGCTAGAAAATTTTCTACAGCTGACCTTTTTCAGAGTGACGTGGTTCGAAATGTATATCGTGTTCCCCGAGTGTTACTGACCATTATTGAATACGTTGAGATTTTTGCGCTTGTATAAGATTTTGCGGAGTGGATAGTTCGTCAAGATACAAATAGTATGAGCTTGGAAATACTGCTTCAATTTCTGTGATGTATAGACGAGAGCTTGAAGAAGCTTCTCGATCTTGGTGTATCTCGTTTCAGCGGGAGTCAGAGTCTTGCTGATAAAATAAACTGGTTTCTCATTCTTTTAGATAAGTTAGAGTAAAACGGAGCTGAGAGATGTATCTATGACAACTAGGTATACTGTGAGTTCTTCTCCATCTGTTAGTGTGCTCATAACTGGTGGTTTGCCTAAATATCTTTTCTGTTCGAGGAAAGTTGCTTCTCATTTGCCTGTCCATTCGATCTTTGAATCTTTCTTTGATTTTCCTCATGATGTACCCTATCTTAATAGATTGAATAGAAGTCGACATCTTTCTGAAGATTTGGATACAAATCTGTGGAGTGTTGCAATCTTCCCGGCTAGCTTTTGAATGTCCATCTTTGTCTTTGGTGAAGGCATAGCCAAGAGAGCTCGTATGCATGATTGATCAGCTTCAATGCTTCTTTTGCTAATTAGATGGCCCAAAAACTTTCCAGATTGAACTCCGAACTGGCATTTATCAGGATTTAAGCGCATCTTGTATGATCGTAAAATCTTGAAACTTTTTCGTAAATCTGTAAGATGGTCATCTTCCTTGAGACTTTTACAGAGCATATCGTCAATGTAGACCTCCATTGTTTTACCGAGATGGTCTTTGAACATTTGTGTCATCAATATTTAATAGGTAGCGCTGGCATTTTATGGGCCGAAAGGCATAACTTTATAACAATATAGACCTTGTTCAGTGATGAACGCAGTCTTGTCTTGATCTTCAGGAAAAATTTGCATCTGATTGTACCCTGATGTAGCGTCCATCATAGAAAGAAGTTTGTACCCTGCAGTATAATCGTGCAGATGGTTGATGATTGGAAGTGCAAAGCTATCTTTCAGAGTGTATCCGTTGAGATTTGAGAAATCAACGTAGACTCTGATCTTGTCATTCTTCTTTGGGACTGCGGCAATGTTTGAGATCCAGTCCGGGTAAATAGATTTGCGAATAAAACTGACCTCAATCTATTTGTCGATCTCTTTATTTACTTCGTCTCGCAGTTTTGGTGTTAGAGTTCATTGCTTTTGTTTAACCAGTTCTACTGTATCTTTCAACTCTAGCTTATGACATGCCATAGCTGGATCAATCCCTGGCATTTTGCGAAACGTCCATTCAAAGACATCACTATTATCTGTGAGGAATTGTATGAGATTTGAGCATTCCTCTGTGCTAAAGAGAGTTCCAATGTGAGTTCCTCTTTGCGTGCCACTAATCTCGATGTACTTTATTAGTTCGATGCTTGGCAACTGAGGTTCTGCCGGAATTGACTGCTGCAATTGCTATGCTGGAGTTGTTGTAACTGGCTCAGCTTCAATGGAAATAGTATTATCGCAAGCTTGAGCCAATTTTTGGCTGCCTTTAATTTTGTAGATCCCTCCTTTCCAGTCGAATCATAATGCCTGATGATATGTGGAGGGAACAACTTTTATGTAATGCAGCTATGGTCGTCCTATGATGCAAAGATAACGGCATTTGGTATTGATGACGTAAAAAACTACTTCATCTGTGACTGACCCGGTTGTGATGGGAAGTGTGATTTTTCCCACGCGCTCTTCCTTAGAGCCGTTGAATCCAGATACATTGATGTCACTCAGTTTGACCTTGTCTGCTAAGCCTATTTGATCGATTGTGCTTTGGAATAATAGTTCGATACTGCTGCCAGTATCTTCCATCATCGTATGTAGAACTATGTTCTTCATCTTTAGCATGATGACGAGTGCATCGTGGTACGGAAAGTTGATGTGACGAACGTCACAGTCTTCGAAAGAAATTCCAGCTCATCGATTGCCTGATTCCGGCAACAAACGAGCTTCTTTGTCTACCATTATCAGATCATGGCATTGTCCAATGTGCCTACATTTGGATCTGATAGAGTTGTTGACCGTCTGAGTCCCGATGAAGTACAAGTATTTTTCTTCATTTGTTTCATCAACTTGGACGATCATGGTATCAGTCTTGAAGCGGCCAACTTGGTAACTTTTGATGTCAATAATATACTCATGCATGTGACCATGTGCAAATATACTATGGAGAAGAAATTTCAATGTGAATCACTGCTCCGTGTCATGATGTTGAATCTTGTGGTTAATACAGTATGTCTTTCCTTGTATGGGTGGAATAGTATTGGCATTTATGATGAATTCATCTCTTTGTAGCAACGGGTATAAGTTTGCAAGAGTAGTTGTTAATTGTGGTATGCATGGAATTGATTTCTTTCGTCCTTGGTGTGCTCGATCGTCATAGGAGTTGAAGTATTTCTTATCACCCCCATAGTCTTTATTGTTGTTATGAGCACGCCCTTCAGGATGATCTTTGGTGGATAGAGTGATGCGCTAAGGCTTTGGTTTCCCAGCTGTCAGTCATTCGAAATCGATAAAATTATTGACCTTCTCGATCATATCCTCTAACGTCAGTGGCTTGTTAAGGATCAGGTATTCCTTGATTCGTCTATCCACGAGTAGAGCATTGGTAAAAGTGGAGATTGTGATTTTCTTATCAAGGTTGTCTATTTTTTGTGCTAGTCCAAAAAATTTCCTGGTGAATGTCTCCAATTTTTCACCTGGTGCATGCTTGAGGCTGAACAAAGAGTAAAAACTCTCCTCCTTTTCTTTATTGTACAAATAGTTCTTGACAAATAGTTCGCGAAGTTGTTCAAAAGTGAAAATAGATCCTGCATTGAGTGCGTGAAACCATCGTAGAGGTTCGCCTTTTAAAGTGGTCGGGAAGAGACGACAGAGGATGTGGTTGGACATCGAATGCAGCCCCAAAGAATCCTGAAATTCTTGGATGTGCTCCACATAATCCCCCCCATTGTATTTCTGAATTTTCGGACTGTGAAAACTGGTGGGCACTTCCTCGTCCAGCAACTCTTGTACGAGTGTGTTCTTCTGTAATTTAGTATAGCTATTTCTTCCAGTGAGTATTAACAACTCCTTGATGCGTTTATCCACTTGCTCCGGAGTGAGATGTTATCGAAACCTGAGATCTTGTTGCTTATCCTCCTGGTGGATTATGCCCTCATGTTGCTTAGCCCATGCAGTTATAGACTGAAATTCTAGGTTTTTTCCTATTTTGTTCTTCTTGTTGTTGCAGATCGATTATCGCTCCAGCAGGTAATTATGGATTGACGTGACCCTAAGATAGAACTGGTTCTTACAGAATTTGAGGAAGTTCTAGATTTTTACCTCGATTTCCCAAGCGATCATGGACTGATACCCTCGAGGTTGTAGGCAGAGCGTTTCGTGGTCTCGGATTTACTGTTAATTGATCTTGAAGTACTCTGATCGTGCTCTAGATGCTGGCTAGTTGTTTTTCTAGTTCTATTCGTCGTTCGGTTTCTGCTTGCATAGTAGTTTGCAGATCTGTAACTCTCTCAGCAGCGTCAGGCAGAACGTTGGGTAATTTTTCTAGATTTGCCATCCTTAAAAAAAATGAATATGAAAACTGGATCGGAGAACGCTGAGTGTATGCTTCAATTCCCACAGACGGCGCTAAATATAATAACCTATTTTTGTATCAGACGAAGATAGTGCCTTATACCCTTTAAATATGGAATGTTAGCTAAGAACTAAAAGTAACTAACATGAGATTTAGCGTGGAAAACCCTTGAATGGGTTAAAAACCACGATCTCTCCTGAAGATTTTAGAAAGAGAGATATGTTTGTTGATGACTGTTAGCTATTTCATAGAGAGAAAGATGTAGAAGAGGTCTCTTAGAAGGTCTCAGAGAAGCTCACCCAATCTGTAGCTCTCTGGCCCTTTTTATAGGTCTTATAACATAACCGTTATTGCTTTAATGAGGAACGTTACAATATATGAGTTTGATGAGTCTTTTATGAGGTCTTTTGTAACGTCTTGTTATCTGATAATTGTTGATCTTGTACCGGATCTCTTGATGACCTTAGCTGTAACTTCGGACTGTTGGCAAAGATACGATCTCTAACAATGTTCGTATGTATACGAACTGTTAATGGATATCTGAGTCTCTTCTGCAGTACGATGTTACTAGATGCTTCAATATCTCCGAACTGTAGATGAGGAAGTATGTATTACTTGCCCTCAATCCTTAGTTGGTTATCAATGTATTTATTCAAACTATGTGAGCTCGAATATAGGACTCTGTACGAGGATTTAAAATAAACCCTTACATGAACCATTTAAAGAGAACAACTGTGGCTAACCACTGTACTAGCCACTGCAGCTTCTTTGGAAATTCATTAATGATGGATTTGTGCCCCAAACTACGACAATAAGGGACGCCATCCCCAAGAATTTGAGGAAGCTCTGCCACATACAATATGGCTTGAATGAGTTATCGCCTTAACTTTATTACCACCCGTAGGCAAAATTTAACGTGAACAAGGCACAATGTTATGATTCGATGAAATTCGCCTATCACCATTGCACAAAAAAGCTGTCATTGTTAAGGTCGAATAAAACTCGAACTCGATTCAAAGATGTTACAGAGCGTTTGGCAGAGTTATCTGTCATTGTGGAGGTCAAACAAAAATCTATTATTGATATGGTTGAACGAAGACAAATCTCGATTTAGAGGGAGAGAGAGACTTGTCATTCTTCGGCATACGTCGACCATTATGCGCTGGAGCTCGAATGAGCCATTATTCAGAGTTTGATCAAACTTAAATGTGTTTAGAACGCTTGCAAATAACAAGTAGTCGGAATAAAATATCTCAAAAGGTTAAATTTGGGGTGTAAAATATGGCAAAACTCGTCTGGCCCTGGAAATTTGGATAGTATCGTCGTATTATCGCCATCTTCGATGGTGGATGAGGTGAGAGAACGTTGGATTGACTCGATAGCTTTGAGATATCGTTGCCTTCATTTTGATCATCGTCTTAGAAGATCAACGCTACTGCAACAACAACAATAGAATTATTGGAACCGTTAACGCTGGCAGTTTGATTCGATTCTCAAGCTATTTTTGCAACTGATGAACACCTCTATCAATTTGCATCAAATGTAATCCATCAAGACCAAATTCTTCATGGAAATGGTTGAAGAGGTGGATGGTTGTGTTCTCATTTGACTCTGGAGAACCACACCTTATAGAAAATCAGGGGAAAAGTGAAAGGAATTAAGCTTTTATAAGCTTAGAGATCGGCAGATCCTCAATTTTGACTCGAATGATTTGAGGCAATCGAAACTAGTTGAGAAAAAAAATCTCCCTAGATCGAAGGCTCTAACATCAGATTATAGGTTCACTTGATCCTTTGAATCTCTTTGAATTGAAGTGTTCAAATGGATATTTTGGAACCCTAGATTTTGTAAATGGAAGGGAGCGATTTGTTGAGATGAGAGCGATGGAGATCGAGTGTGTGAGAGAGAGAGAGATAAGCTCTGTTTGCCCTTTTTTTTTTACTCTGTCTGACCCAACTAGAGAATTGTGGCTTGAGCATAGCGTTGGGGAGCTTTATAAGCAAGGAAATGTTTTTGTAACTACAAGAGATATACAAATTATAATTTTTTTTTGGAGAGGCAAGATGAGGGCCCACAGTAAAACTAGAAACCATCTCTATCCTCTTTGTTCTTCTATTTCTCTTTTAGCTCACTGTATAAACATTGATATTCAAATGAAAATAAAACCCAGATCTCTAAATACATAACAAATCAATGATGAAGACACACTTGGTTATGATAATGGAAGTGACAAAATAGGCATTGAGAGACACTAAAACTTTACATAAAAATGCAGACTATGTATTAAGATTCTCTCACTTTTTTCTTTCTTTCAAGTTCTACTACTAGTTCCCTTGAAAAATCAGGAATCTAAACATTGATACTAAAATAAATTAAAATTTCAAACATTAGGAGAGGAAGATGAGTGAACGACCTTGTTATGTCTTACGGCGAGCCAAAACAGAGTTCTCCTTGCAAATAATGGTAAATTAGACTGAGAATCCAAACTCCCACAACTTTGAGTTTCATCATCCATGCCTAATTCACTAACACAATTCTCCCCCCAACTTGAAAAATTCATATCCGAAAATGTCCTTGTACTACTGCTATTATCCTTCGACTTTAAATCATCAGGAGCAGCAGCTTCATTTTGATGGAATGGGAATCGAAATGATAATGCCCATCTTGTAGTATTACCCACAAATTCTGGTTTATCCTTCTTCGATTGGAGCCATATTTTTGAAATAGAGAAGCTATCCCGTTTACTCTTCCCAATACCATTTATCGCCCATCAAATGCCCTAAAATCTCTGCTCGAATGAGAACCACATTCAGACCATGCAGGTCTATGACCTGGCATCAATGGCTACAAGGGCCTTATAGCTACTATTTTGTTTCTTAGTAGAGGGTCTTATAGCTACTTGCAGGATCTTTAGTTTTATGGCTTGTTAGTCTTGTTGTAAACTTTAAATAGAATGTAGAAAAGTTTCAGACTGTTAATCTTCATGAAGATGGTTGTTTAAGTGGAAAAGTTCCAAAATTCCCTCTCTTCACATTGTCTTATTAGTATAGTGTTCATGGCAGAAAGAACTTAAAGCATCTGGAGTGGCGTTTCTTGGAAATGTATAGATAACATACGAACATCTACTACATGGTGTTCTGGCAACTACTTTATGGGAAACTATAGAAATTTGTTATCTCCACTTTTGGAAAACACACATGTATTTAGAGATCTGGGTTTTATTTTCATTTGAATATCAATGTTTATACATTAAGATGAAAGAGAAAGAGAAGAACAAAGAGGAGAAAGATAGTTTCTATTTTCACTGTGGGGCCCTGACCTTGCCTCTCCAAAAAAATTATAAATTTTTATATCTCCTTGTAGTTATAAAAACATCTCCTTGCTTATAAAGCTCCCCCTCGGCATTACGTAATGATGAAATAAAACTTGTAACTCTTGAGAATCGTGGGTAGCAGCTGTCTTGATCCCCAGATCCTGGAAGCCTCCTTTTGAGAGAAGGTGATCAGCGGTGTTTGAGACAATGAGTTTTGTGAACTTTGTTCCCACAGAAAGTGCTAAATGTAATAGCCTAATTTCGATATGCGGACTTAACCTTTACACCAAATGTATTAAGAACGTTAAAAAATAATAGACAATAGACAATAAGATGATTTTATCTTGGAAAACCCCTGAATGGGTTAAAAACCACGACCTCTCCTGAGGATTTTAAGAAAATGTTGATCTTATTCCGATTGTTAGTCCATTACAATGAACATTTTGAGAATATAAGATGATAGGATATGAAAATTTATACGGAGAGTGTTCCGTCCCTCATCTGCAGTTCTCCAGGTCTTTTTATAGGTATCATATTATGACCGTTTTGAGAACCATAAAGTCCCTTAATAACGGATATTACAAAGTGAGTGTGTGATATTCTTTGACCTGGTTGTGTAACGTTTCAGCCTTTGCTGCTGTACAACGGCTCTATTGCTGACTGTATATCTTGCGCAGGTTGAACTTCTGGAACAGAGGTCGAAAGTGATATCTTGAACTGGAGAAAGTTTGGTGACAACTTTAGTAGTGTTTCCTGTATGCTGATGAGATCAAGGGAGAGGCTTAAACCCTAGGTTCGAAATAAGCTATTACAAAACATCTTCCACTGCGAACTTCTTCGCAGACCCCTCCTTCTTCCATTTTTTGTTCAGCGCCTCACACACCCTCATCATTTCATACACATTCCCATTCATTTGGGCAGGATAGCACTGTAACGCATTCATGGCCCCTTTCTGAAAATAGGTCAGCGGAATTTTAAGGCTGCATTCGACATGATTCTAGAAACATAAAAGCACCCCACTCGGGCCTGAGAGCCCAAGCCCATTGTAATACGAGAGGTTAACCCCCTCACCAATACCTCACTCTTTCATCAATTTTTCTAAATAGGGAACTTGGTAGTACATTGATTCTTTCCCATTCTTAGGGACATAGGCTTTGAACCAGAGACCTTGCTCCTCAACATATCTGCCCCACTCTTCTAGGCATTTCTTTTTATTTCTATAATACTATTTCTCTACATTCATCCCCTCGGGGTATATGATAAAACTTCTTTCTCTTTCATCCTCCCTTTTCATTATGCCCTTAGATCTACTGGGCCTTACGACCTCTATCGCCGTCTCTACACTATTAACAATTTCCTCCATTTTACTACACTCGTCCCCCATCCCTGAAAACAATGTTTCCTCAGATCAGACGAGACTACGAGCTTACTAACATAAATAATAGGTTTAGAACGCATACTGAACCTAGAGATACTGAGACATATTTTATCACTATGTTACAAACTGTACAAATAGATCCACCCTCTACCAAGTCAACACGTCTATTCTCCCTACAATCCCAAAAATAAAATAAAATTATTTCAAATTTCCCTCTTCATCTCTAACAAATATTTTTTTCTCTCTCTAAAGCAACATATGCACAAACCCTCCATTACAGACTCTCTTTCATTCTTATATTTTCCTCTAAAAACTCTAGTTTTCTAAAGACAGGCAGAGTTCTAATGATTAAAGATTACTATACAGAGCATTTACAAGGATCAAAACATTCAGAAGTTTTCACCACTAACCTGTACTTGTTGAGCAATAATCCTCTGCTTTACTCAGGCACCTCTTCGATTATGAGCGTTCCCATCGCTTCTCCGATAACCTCTGATCACTCAATGAAGATGTCTTTCTCAACATACAATCAACACTCAAACGCCTCTTCTCCTTGACAATGAGATGCGTACCACTTTTTTCTCTCTCTGAAACTATAGACAATTTATGAGGGAGAGAAAAATAAGTTTTTATACTCCCCCTTGGTTTCTGAAACAATGGCTCCTTCTAACATGGTTCAATCATCCCCGCTATTGCTACAGACATGTCTTTTCGTTTCACAACATCATCATGACTACTGTGATAACGTTTGCCACCATCACGTTTATCTATGCTATGTATCATTACCAACCCTACATCTTTTCTCAGTTTCGTACCAAAACGGCCAATTATCTTACTTATACTCTACCAAGATCGTACAAACTATCCTAAAATAGCTTAATTTTAAAAACTCAAAGATATCAATACAGCTGTTAAAAGTCTTACAACTGTCATACGCAGTATCCGTACACAATGATTATAACAGCATACTTTATTCAATCAGATCGGAACATCATATACATTATTCTTTCACGATCTCTCAGGTTACATTTTATCCACTACAGAGCTCTACCACAAAATAGATTACTTTCCACAAGTCTCACAACCTCAAGAGCTCCCCAGTCACATCTGAAGCACCCTCGATGGTTCGGTTGCCCACACAGAATTAACTCCCCATTCGCTGCCCTTGCATCCTCTTCCACGATCTTGTCACATGCGAGCTCTTAGACAGTTAGTTCTCACACGTGGGGATCCAACAATGACTTACAAAAAATATTGCACTAGACAAAGCGATCTTGCCCGACACGCCTGCCTTCATCATCCAAGCCAGCCCGATTTAACAGCCAGTCTAGAAGAGCAGCATTATACTGTAAATAAAGAAAATAATGTTAACGGAGTTCAACAACCTTAATATGAAACCGGCCATCCGCTGCTTGCTGAGTACGCTGAGACCGAGTCCTCACCATGCTAGAACACAATTACAGAGCATTACAGGTAGCATTAGCAATGAATCCCTACTTATAAATAAAGGAAGATCTCCACAGAATCAATTACTCCACAAATTTTCCTCCATATATATTGGCACGAACATCCCTGGAACAGTAGAATATATATACAGAATATCGTGACAGCTTATCACCTTACAACATAAAATATCCCCTCAGACATATATATGGCAACCCATAAAGCTCGCACAGAGATGAGACTTCCAATTCGAACCAACAAATCGACCTTCTCTAAATTTCCCCTTCACCTACTTATCTATATTACAAATTCCTATGGTACAAATAGAAGATGAAAATAGTCAAGCATGAAGACACAGTATCATCATCACATAAAATAGATATTTTATTCAGTCCGAAAGTTACTCTTACAGGATACTTTAGAATATAGATTTTACAGATTACTTTAATTTACATTAAATATTTGCTCAAAATCCTTTTCAGGACTCGAATAGTTCACAGAAGACGCAGATGCCAAATTTTGATCCCATGCTCCAAGATACAGGGAAGTCAGAGATAAATTTCACAACTCCCCGTATGCTAGAGACAGACGGAGGGCCTCATTTTTTCAACAAGAACTACTCATTAGTAGGGTATTGGCACGACTCCCTCGGCCGAATGCCTGCCGCTTCATCTTCAGGCTTAACAGCCACCTCCACCAGCAGACGAAGACTATTTCGATGCTCAACCTCAGATGTCACCAAGTAATGAAAATGTGCCATTTGGTAGTAATCATCCTCTGCCTTCACCACCTCTTCATAGGATATACGATGAAAAGTGGGAGACACATGAATGGAAGTGGGCAGATGCAGCGGTTGATAACCGAAATACCTGATATGCAATTCCTCCATCTTCTTCCGAATCTTAGACTCTTGGGCTTGAGTCCTAGTCATCACCATTTTTACAAAAAGAAAAACAGTAAAGACGAAACCAGAGACGATGGGTTTACTCCTCCATCCTTAACTCAGAGTACCTTTTATGCAGTAATTAGTATTCAAAGCAGACTCTAGAAATTCCCAACGCCAAAGGGATTCCCCATACAACAATGCTTGACTACATTCAGCGGCTCTCGAAAACCCAACAAACACCAACAAAGATTCATGCATTGACATAGGAAATGCAACCCGATATAACTAAAGCATTTATTGACTCTTCTCAACCAACACCACTTGCCTAAAATCACTTTCGTACTATTTGCTGAGAGGGGGCAGTTGTAGTGGCTTATTCTGCATTACGACTTTATGCTTCACCTCCGAGCTGCAGACAAACTTTTGACCTCAGCAACAGAACATGTGGCATAATCACAACCATAAACAAAATGAGTTTCTCAACTAATACTACTCATCCCTAATAATACTCATGCTAGTGGTTAAGAGTCGTCTTGTAATAGCTTATTTCGTACCTCAGTCTTAAGCCTCGCCCTCGATCTCATCAACATACAAGAAATACTACTAAAGACGTCACCAAACTTTCCCCAGTTTGAGATATCACTTTCAACCTCTACACCAGAAGTTCGACCTGCATAAGATACACAGTCAGTAATAGAGCCATTGTATAGCAGTAAATGCCAAAACGTTACACAACCTGGTCAAAGAATATCTCACACTCACTTTATAACGTCCATCATTAAGGGACTTTATGGTCTTCAAAATGGTAATAATATGAGACCTATAAAAAAACCTAGAGAATTATATATGAGGGACGGAGCACTCTTTGTAGAAAATTTCCTATCCTATCATCTTATATTATCAAAACCATCATTGCAATAGACTTGCAATCAGAATTAGATTAACGCTTTCTCAAAATCCACAGGATAGGTCATGGATTTTAACCCATTCGGGGATTTTCAACGCTAAATTTGTCTTGTTGTCTATTATCTGTTATTCTTGAACGTTCTAAATACATTTGGTGCAAAGGCTAATTCCGCATATCAAAATTTGACTATTGCACGGTTCATGAACACATTTTGGTCAGGCCTTGGAGCACATGCCTAATTTATATCATTGACATCAGGCTAGAAACCTTAATAGCTTTCATGTGTAATTTCTTTACTGGTGGAGTTTAGCGTGTGAATGGCAAATGTACACCTTAATAATGTTTTGGTACATTTTCATTAGTATCCCGCAGCATGTGTTTACTAGGTACATGTTATTTCAATAGTTAGACAAACCATCATGCAAAGACCATCGCTCATACTAAAATGAAGGCCAAAGAATCTGGAGCCTACCCATATCCAGCCCAAGCAAACTTGAGAAAAAATTTAGTATTCCCTATAGGTACTTGATACTTAGACAACAGTCATGTGATAAAATTATTCATATCTAAAATTTTATTGCAATTGTATAATTTAAACTGAATACGTGCACATATAATAACGGATATAAATATAATAGTAGCTAAATAATCCAAATCAAATCTGAATGTCGACACAAATAATAATTGAGAATAACTCCCATATGGATAAAGAATCCTAATGCAGTGATAATAAATAAATCAATAACTACTCCCACATAAAAAAATGATCATCATAGAGACTTCTGCAAAATTTGAGTCAGAGCAGTTCAAAACCATAAACTCATCCGATCTCATATAAACCAATCTGTAATCTCTTGTCCTCTTTAAATGGCGAAGAAATTTCTTGGCTGCCTGCCAGTAAATAATTGACAAGTTTTGTTGGTACCTTCCTAATATCCCAACAACAAAACTGATGTCGGGTTTCATACATATCATGTCATAGGCTTTCATCTATTGGAGAAACCGGACGTCACTGCTAACGAGTTAAAAATATCATCGACCCACAAAGCCATAAATGTAAAATGTTTTCCACTTTGTGCAGCGATCCATTTGCATTTAACTACTTTAGATCTTTTAGGTAAAGGTACCAACTCCCACACAGAGTTGTGAGACATAGAATCAATCTCTTTTGTCATGGTATTACGCTACTGATCTACCAAATATCTAGCCATAGTCAAATTAAAAGATACTGGATCCTCGAATTTAAATAAGTCCCTTTCAACTGAATAAAGATGATAACCTAAAGAAATGGCTGAACGCCTCTCTCTTGGGGATCTTCGAGAAGGAGCAAAAGGCTGGGATAGAGGTAGAACGACAGGAAACGAGACATGGCCGGGTGGTGGAAAAATCTAAAGGAGAATTGGTGCTACGATGGGGTCTGGAATCGCACTCATCGCAGTGTCAATATCAGATAAACACAGAAGCATAGCAACAGTGATTAGAATAGTAATTAAACTTCGAGTTTTGAAACCCTCCTCAAAGATAGCCTCTCTATGAATAGTACTAGTAAAGTAATCTCCTTCTCTATGAAATGAGACTGAGCACACTCAACAATCTTTATGGGTCGAGAAGGACAATAAAACCTAAAACCTTTCGATCTCTCTGCGAAACTAATGAAGAAACAATTTACAGTCCTCGAATCTAACTTTTTGATATTTTGGCTAAATAATTTTTCCTCGGTAAGACAATGCCAAACAGCCAAGTGATTAAGACTAGGATTTTTCCCAGTCCATAGATGATCTAGAAGTAGTGTACAGAGCTATAATACCCTGATCCAGCAAATACTAATTAAATGGTCCCTAATGTTGACCGTCTTGATCGATCTTACCATAATACACGCCTTCTCCATCTGGCCAGACAACCTAAAGTTCTAACCTCTTCCAATAATTATGTCCTAGCCATTAGTACCATAACATCAAAGATTGTTCAGAAACTCTTAAACATTTAAAAGTAGATGAAAGATTAGCCTCAACAGTTAAACATAATAGAGAGGTCTTAAATGAGCAATCAAGAGATAGACGATATAGCACATAAAATAAAATAAATAAATAACTGAAAAAATACAACCGAGAAACTGAAACTAGAGATCGTCTCATCGATGGAAGTTAAAAAGTGCATGCCAAATCTAAAGTAACACCCGTGTCTAAAACCAAGCAAAAAATACCAACAAACTCAATGAAAAAACGTTAAACATCCTTAGGCCTTGCCGACCGCCTGCTGATAAACCCTTTCTTTCTTAGTCAACCAGTTGTTTTAAGAATGACAGTCCTACTTGATATGACCTTTCTTCTTGCAAAAGAAACACTCTCTAACTAATAAGGTAGTTGCTGACGAAGTCGCATTCTGCTTCCTGTTCCCTTTCCCTGAACGAGAAATCTTCCTTGGACCAGACTTGGAACCGTTCTTCTTTGTATAATCTTGATTCTTGAACTTCTTCTTTCCCTAAGAATTGATGGACAAGTACTTCATGGACATAGTCAGATGAGCTGATTCTGCTTTACCTTTCTTATGTTGTTCTTCCTCAGAAATCAATGTTATAATCAACTCATTTATTTCCAAAATCTTTCCTGATTGTAGTAGTGAACTTGGAACATCTCAAAACTTATTGGAAGAGAGCAAACTGCTAAGTGAACCATCAACGTATCATCAATGGTAAGACCGAGTTCTTTCAAGGTAAGAACTAACTTGAAGATCTTAAGAATGCGCGAACACGCATCTCCACTACTGTCATAGTTCAGCGATAAAAGCTGAGATAAGTTACTGTACTGTCTTCCCTTGATGGAACCCTCAAACTATTTTTTAATAACATCTAGTAGTTCCTTTGCGGTATCTTTCTCAGTGATACTGCCCCGCATAATAGGATCGATGGAAGAACTAATGATGAGTTTTGCCATTTTATTGGCTTTAAACCATTTAGCATAGGCCAGTTTCTCAACATCATAAGAGATATTTATGAGATCCGTGGGTTTGGCTTTAGTGAGAACAAAATCAAAATTAAGGTAGCCTAGGGCAATTTGGATTTTGGGCTTCCAGCTGAAGTAGTTTGAGTCCCTCAAGGTCTCAATATTAGTGAGTTGGTTCTGGATCATAGGGTTCATAGCTGCATAAACCAAAGACTTATATTAGGAAGTGTAAAAAATAAATTGTATGCACGATTAACTTGATTTGTAAAAGATCTATAACTTGATGTCTTTAATCTCGATCCTACATGGGATTAGGATGGTCGAGTTAGAGTGTATATAATATTTAAGGTATTAACTTTTCACTCCACAGGTACAATGATGTATCATCAAAACCCTCTTTTGGGTGGTGATTTGACATATATTTCCCCCTAGTCGGTGATCACTCACACTCAAGACTAGATTGGCCACGTACAGTTTAACTCAAGACACTTCCTCACCTTTGGGTCGAGGGTTATCCTCATCTCCCCATACCGTGTAGTCTATATTGACCCACTAATTAATTAGAAGTCTCTTAGCCTCTTTTGGGTGGTCTAATTGTTTAAGTTTAATTAGTAAAAAATAGTCTTAATAATACTTTTCTAGAGAGTCTTAACATTAGAAGAAACGTTCAACTCCATGGACAAAACTCTTTTGGGTATATTTGCCCATTTTATATCCCACCTTTCCAACGACTACTTGATCTCACTTAAACTCTATTGGAGATCGTTTGGCATTCAATCCCAATATCATTAATGATTTACAACTTAAATTACTCACTACTGATTTATTGTATTAAATATAGTAATATTCACTAACATAGGATAATATCCAACTACCCAACAAATTAATAATAAATCCACAGATGAAAATAATTAAGACTTTTGTATATGCAAAACGCAAATTTCGATGCTTTTGGATTAAAGAAATATATTATGGGAAAAAGATAGAGAAGAAGAAGAATTCATTCTCTACTACTAAAGTTATGCCAAATGGTAGACTGTATATCTATAATGATCAACATGATCATAAACGCAGCAAGTCTAAAATAAGATCAACCCAAAAAATGGATCATCAATAGTAATATCCGATAAACAATCCTCCTGCAATCTCTTCTTAACATAAAAACCCATAAACAAAGAATACTTGGTGCAAGAAAAACCATAAACAATAAGATTTCCCTTTGAAGCCGACTTCTTTCTAAAAACACCAATCAGCCAAAGTCTTAAGCCCATAAATAACCTGTTTAAACTCAATGTCCAAATTGGATTTCCCCAAATGTCAAAACAGACTTAATCAAATTGGATTTAAGACTTGATCAAGAACATAGGATGATTATAAAAAGCCTAAAACAAATTACATAAAACCCAAATCTCTTCTCAAATCGGATTTGTAAAAACCACATATAACCCAACTCGGAAACTACTTGCAAAGAAACACCCAAGAACGCAACAACCACCGTTAATTCATCAAGAATCACCACCACACTAAACCCCAATCACTACCTGAAATCTCTAATATCCACATCACAATCATACAGAGATTACAAATCCTAATTATAAAATTCACACTCACACCAAAAATATAGTCTTTGAAGCACAATCGCCATTAAATACGAATAAGCAATCGTTGAGAGAGAGAGAGAGAGAGAGAGAGGGGAAAAGTACCAACCTAACAGTTAAAAACCCCACTCTTCAAATATCTGCCAAACCTCGAAGGATTTTAGCCTAACTATTACAGTAACCGTAGCGATTGAGGAACGATTGTTGCTTTAAACTCCAATATGCAGTTGGTTTTCAGAATTGATTGAATTGGGTTTCTTAAAGAATTGGAGAAGACAGACAGAAAAAATGATTTTGACCAAAATTAGAATAATGGAAATCAAATACTAATTGGAAGAGGTATGGCAGATATAAGAGGGTAATTTAGGTCTGATTTGATATAATTAAGGGAGAGAGAGAGAGAGAAAGAAAAACCCTAATAGTTTTGGGGATGGTTTATAATTCGTGAGAGACAGTGAGAAAGAGGGAGAGAGACTCGATGAACAGTAAGGAACATTAATAAGGCACTAAAATAAAAACTATTAAAGTACAAGTATAGAGAAACAAGTCCCGGGAGTAATTATTTAACCATAGTAATTTATATCCTAGCTCTGATACCAATTGCTAGAAATACATACAATTAACTATGATCAACAACTGAATCTGTAAAGTAGATTATACTAACCTCTTCTCATGCTCTCTAAAAATCACTTATTATTGAGTGGAGTCTTCCCTTGGATTGGCTGCAAACCTCAATGGGATGGTTTTCTGTATTGTAGTCTCCAAGATGGACTTTCTCTCTATTTAACTTAATAGGGTTTAAGTAGTCTTCCCATTATACCCTCAAACCCTAATAAAGAGTAATACTAGGTCCCTCTAGCCTTAACTTGGTGTAACAATTGGGCATAGTCAATAACACCTATACGACCTATTAACTTGTGTGCTCGTTAACCTGAAGAGTAGTACTGGTATTGTAATGGCCTAATTCCGATAGCTAAAAATGGCTCAAAATTAGCTCTTACACAAATGTACCTATGAATAAAACTAATGTAAAGCAAGAAATGACATAGGTGATTTAGTGTAGAAAACCATTGAATAGGTAAAAAACCACGACCACGAGTTGAGGGTTTTAGTAACAGTAACTATTATTGCTTGAGGCTGATATCTTATTACAAGTGATCTCTCAAACTATAAATACTTGGTCTTGTGAATAAGAAGTTTTGTTTTAGGATCTATTTTTTAATATCCCTGTCTCTTCTAGAACTTTTACTTTATATACGCTAAACAATGAGGTAAGTGGTGTTTGACTGAGTAACTATTGAGTTCGTGAGAGACAGGTATCTTTAACTTGCTCATGTTTTTTTGTTGTGCTCGATCCGCGTTCTTCATCAGTTCGTAGTGTAGGTGTCAATGCTGATTGTTCATGTCACATATAAATTTTGTGAGTTTGATATGAAGGTAACTCGAATTGAAGGTAGTTCGAATAGGGTTAGGTCGAAGGGTAGGCCCTTCCCATTGCCTCCTCGCAACTGAAGTCACGAGTAACTTTGGTTGAGAAAGAATCTGTAGCTATGTGATGTTGGAAGTTGAAAAGAAATGACGTGTTTAATGTTAATTTGACTGGCTAAAATAGGTATTTGTTTTTTATAGAAGGATGTATCTGCATTGAATGATGATGAAAAGTACTAATGTACGCGACGCTCGGGGCTCTGAGAGTAGCTTTGTTTTGAATGATGTCTGCTTTGGAAATATACATGCGCATTAAATGTGAATGTTATATAAATAGTACCTGTACTGTGGATTCTGGCAAAGTACGCTATATTGGAAAATTTTCTATAATTCCTTAGTGATAATGGTAAAAACTCGGAGGATGGTTTATAAAGAGAGAGTTACAGCTGAAGTGGATTGATTCTAAATGAAATACTTCAGGGATTAGTCTTTGGAGATGCCTACCACAATTCATGTTCCACCGACGTATCACGGTATGTCGGAAGATGAAATGGCTGAAGCTGAAGAAGATTTTTACTGTATGCAGAGATTTTACTATGTGGTCTTGACTGGCGAGGCACGTTAGAGTTGTCTCTGCATGCTTGCGGGGGACAAGGTTAAGGAGAGAGATGTGGGGGCCGATGTGATTGCGAAGCAGTACCGTCGATATCCTGTAAAAGATTGGATTCTAAGGTAGGGCCTTCTTAATCTCCACCAACTCTCCGAAGGTGGTGGTTATAGAGGAGGCAATGGTGGTAGTGGAGAATGGAGACGGAGAATGAATGTCTACCCCTGCATAATTATCATTTCTTGGCTCTAAGAAGTCCTTCTGTTTGAAGAGTTGGTTCAAGCACTGACTTTCCTTTTTCCATAGTTTCCATTTGAAGTTTGGCGCCATGTCTAAACTTTGACCAAACTCGAAGAAAGGAGGATGCTTAGTATTTTCCAATGCCTACTTTGCTTTAGAAGATTCTCAAAGTGAAATATTACTGAAGATTAATATGATTTTGAGAATAAACTAAAGGATTTGTTATCTTTGGAGTACCTGAAAGACTTGTTACCTGCAAAGTACCTGAAAGACTTATTATCTGTAAAGTACCTATAATGTATATTCGAGCTTAATAAAAAAAATTACTCAAACTCTGTGCTGATAGGTAGAATTAACTCTTGTGATTGAAATTGAGCTATGAGTAATTCAGATATGTATGAGTAGAGGACGAAATGTAGTATATAAGATGAAACTATAAAGTATATTTTAGTAATCAAGCTGTACAAATGTGTCTGTAAAATTAAAGATGTGTAAAAATCTGTTTCGAACTAAGTAACTTAGAATTATTAGGGGAGATAATTGTAGAAGATTTAAAATTTGTAGGAATTGGAAATTGGAGTTCATAGAGATCTCTCTTGAAATGTTAGATCTGGGGAAAATAAGTTGGAAATGAGATAGGTCAAATTCACTGAGGTCAATGTGGATAGATAAGTTCAAATAACTTTCTTATCAGAATATTAGGGTTTGTAATTATGGAAAAATAAAATATATGTATACGAAATATGGGAGATTTGAAGTGATCTAAAAACTTGCATAAATATGGGAAATGTGTGTTAAGCAGGTGGAAGAAAAAAATATAGTGTGGACTCGATCTGAGATAATTTATTATGTTGCAGAGGGACGATTGGTGGTAAAGATAGCTGAAGTGCGAGAAAAGATTTTTGGCCTGCTAGATTATGATGATGACTGGCCAGAGTCTGAATATCAACTTGAGTTAGGACGTCACTTCTACGATGAGCTATTCCTGGAAGTGATTTTGGAGCCTTCAGCTCAAAAAAGGGCTATGAGGCTAATTGCTAAAAAAAAATGGAGAAGGTAGATGTGAGGATTGCTGGTGGTGAACTGATTAGGTGTGGCTCCCCATGACATCTGGGATGTTTCATGTATAAATTATATGTGAGGGAGTGAATTGTAGGAGGTCGAATAACTGTCAAGGAAATGTAATTAAAATGAAGTTTTGAATTTGTTATCATTTGTTGCAAATATTGTTTGTGACTGTTTTGAATAAAGAATTTAAATATTAAAATGTAAGAGCTTTGGAAATGATTTCATCACTTCTATATGTAGTAGAAGCAAGAATAAATAAAGCGGGTAGCTTTGATTTTTGTTTCTTGTGTTAGTACAGGGAAAGTTCAATTGCCTGTAAGTATTGAGTCATTATGAGCATGGGGAGGTCAGAAGGAGATTTGGGTAATAAAGATGAAAATATATTAAAATATAGAGCATGGGGTAATGATGGGAAGGTGTTTTCACCGAAAAAGTGCAACACGCCTGACATTAATTGTGAAGGGGATAACTCGGTTCCAAAAGTGAGGGCAGCTCGCGCGAGGCCTAATAACTGCCAGCGGTTAAAGAGAGAAACTATAAATAATGCTTCATCTACCTCGTTTTAATGTTTACCAACTTCTAAAAAATTAAAAAACAGTGAGAGATGAAAGAGAAAAAATAATAGAGATTCAGTTAAGGGATTAGATGAGAGTGATCAGCAATTAAGGCAAGGGAAGTTGTAAAGACTGAGTCACCGCAGTCATTGTATAGCAGTGTTGTGACGGAAGGATTTGGCATTGCGTCATATTCGTTTTTAGACGTTGAAGGTTAGTAGATGTTTTGTGATATTGTCGATGTGTGTTTGAAAGATTTTTGTAGCTTTTAAATTTTGAAAAATTACCATTTATAGTAACCTATAAGATTTGTTTGATATATGCTTAAAAAAATATACGTGCATGGATATGTGTAAAAGATAATGATAGAATTCCAGGACCTGTATGTAGATCAATCGTGAGGAATGTCTGTGTATAGTCAAACCTCATCCTTAGACTTGTAGTTGATATAGAGACTTCACCTATTATAGAGGTGCCGACCTTTGGTCATTCGACTGAGTCTAAGAATGTAGTATCTGATAGGTAGGACTCTGATGTATTTAGAGAGTTGTTCAATTTCCAAATTTCCCTGGAAAATTGGTATCATACCCAACGAACTCCAATGTGTTTAGAGAGTTTTGTAAATCCAAAGCTCTTATAGGGGGAAGATGGGGTAACTTTTTAGAACATGTCGGTAGGCAGTTTAGAAGTTGTATTATAGAATTTGGGGAGAAGTATTTCTTTCTATTACCTGATTTAGAGAAGGAGAAATTGGATAGGGGGGGGGGTAGATGAATCGATCTCTTTAGAGTATTTTGATGGAAATATCCAAGGCAACCTGGAAGAAGGTTTTTTGTGTTACCTGCTTCAGATGGAATGCGGCTTGAGTTTACCCCTTACCAATCTTGCAAAAGGGATAATAAACACCATAGGGGGCATGTCCTGCTCAATTGAATGGGAACATGTGGGAGGTGATCAATGTATGTGAGAGTTTGAATAGGTTGTGGGAGGAGAATAAGGTGGAGAGAAGAATATCTCCAGAAGATATTTTACAGTTTTATGGCGTGAAAAACTATTCTGCAAGTGGAGGGGCATACTTCTTTCGAGCTTGACTCGACCTCTATTCTTTGATCTGAATTCAACAGGTGAATGTGGAATGATAATGTGATTTAGGTGAAAGGCGATTGCTTTCAGAAAGATGATGAAGAACCCATGAAACTTCTGTATAGAAGTGTGATGAAAAGTAAGTGTAATTATGTATAATATCAAACAGTTGAAATTGAATGTTGTTCTGTTGTTGATAAAGTGCTTTTGTTTGATAGGTCCTCAGTCAAAGGTGAGGAAGAATGAGTCCTTGTTAGATACTGTTGTTCAGGAAGGGGTCGAACTCAAGGCCGTACTGAATGAACTTGGCATTAGTAGAAATAAACGAGCTAACAGCAGGTCCGGGAAAGTTTAAAAGTCTCAAGAAACAAAACTAATGATGGGGGCTGGCGGTAACAAGAAGAGAGGAGCTAATGGAGAGAGACGAGTGGTTTTGCCAAAGGCCTCTGCAGTAGATTTTACGGATGTGCCAGAGTCTACTACGTCGAGCAAGCTAGCTTGGACATCTCCGATGAAGAGAATGGTGAAGCGTGGCTTGGCCTCTAGAACCACGGGAAGTGGTAAGGTCAAAGGAGAGGCGAAAAAGAGAAGGGCTGACCCTCCTACTCAACTGAATGAGGTGAAGGTCACAGAGAATCGATCTGGTGAGGAAGACGAGTTGAGAGCTGTGGAAGATAGCGCCAGGCTTCCAACTTGCAAGGGTGTGGAGGAGATGAGCAAAGTGCTAACTTTGATTATTTGAATGTTATCTAAATTTTGTATGTTGATTCGAGCTAAAAATGTATTCGATTTATTTTTTGTAGGCTGCTCGTTTGATGACGGGGATCTGCCTTGGGATGGAGGAGGAAGAAGTGGACCTCGTGAGTGGAAAGGCAGAGCTTAAGAAGAAGGTAGCTCGATTGAAGTCCAATTTGGTTAGGGAGGGGAAACGACTGGATTCTGTGAAGGTTGCGCAAGAGGTTGAGATTAGCGAGCTGACAAAAGAAGCGTAGAAGAATCTAGATGAGGTGGTAGTCTAGCGTGATAGACTTGGGTGCCAACTCTTTAAGATAGGGTATTCTAAAGCTGGGGTTACAACTATTTTGGAGGACACCTACGTTGAAGAGGAGGAAGATCAAGATGATATTGCTGGAGTGGTTAGAGGGTTGGATGGTACCTCTCCCCAAACTGAGCGAGAAAACCAAGGGGATGAAAATGTGAATCTAGAGAATGAGAATGAGAAGGTAGAGTAAAATTGTTGACTTCATGGTTGTGTGATTATGAAGGGTTTGAGAACTGTAATTGTATGGATCATTGTTTTGTAGGATAAATTTTTATAGGCTAAGAGATGTTTGTTAACCTTGCTTGTAGGAACTTAAGGATATGCGCCTCAGAATAAATTTTTTATTAAATGAGCTCGCTAAGATAAAAGACACCTCAGCGTCTCTGTTGACTTCGCAGGTGGAGTTATAGGTTAAAGAAGAACAAGAAATATTTGACTTGTATGATGTATTACTTTTGAGCTACAAAGTAAAAATTAAAGTATAAAGACAGAAAAAAAAACGTGTTAATAGTTTAGGGGCAATGGTACTCAACTGTGTATAGATAATATCAAAGTGTTAAAAATATTAAAACATAGAGAATGTGTACCTTAAAATTGGAAGTACAAGTTATTGTCATGGAACTGGGATCATACTTTGACCTTAAGTTTAGAAGCAGTTTCACACAATAGATGTCAAAAAATAAAAATTTGTCAGAAATAAGATTCCTGTATCATGACTGAATATATTGGTTAAATATTCTTGAATCGAGTTTGATGCATTGTATCTGTGATGTAGGTCGAATTGGAGTCAGCTCACTTGAGTAAACAAGAGACGCGCTAATATAACCAAGAGTTTGTGGCAGAGTTTGAGAGGATGAGAGAGGCAAATGAGGATAGGGAGGATCAATAAGTAAAGGTATATTTCAAGTTTGTCTAGGCAACACAAGTTTTTGATGACCTTACTCGAAAGATCAAGGGGAAAGATGCCAAAATTAATAAGGGATAAAAAGAGCTCGCGGTGGCGAAGGAAGAAACAACGAAGCTCAAAAGACAGAATGATTCGTTGAAGGTAAAGAGTAAAAAGGCCGGAATGGCTTGATACCGTATCCAGGTGTTGGAAGTGACAAAGAAAGAATTACGCCATTTTATAGCCAGTCTGAAGGACCAAATGATTAGCAAAATAAACAAAAAAGAGCAAACTTGAGCTGATTTAGTGAGTTCCAAAAGTGAACTGGAGCGATTTAAGAGTAAAATGATTGAGAAAGATAATGAGATGTCGATATGACCTATCTAACTCTGAAATAGCAGTTGAGCAATTGAGTGCAGATTTACCTACTAAAGATATAGAGTTCCAGTTGGTACAAAGACGACGTAATGAGTTGAATGAAAGGATGGCACAATTGAAGGCCGATTTGGCTATGACCAATTTGTGTGTAAAAAATGTCGAGGCCGGAGAGCGCTCGAGGAAAAATAAAGGTGATGCCAGGGTCTCCATTGTTCAAGGGGTTGTGGTTAGCCTGTCAGCTCAAATTAGAGGGCTGGAGGAAGACGAAGATCATACTCAAGCTTACTTTCAAAAAGGAAATAAGCGGTTAAGGGAGTGCCAAGGTAAGTTGGATGCTGTACATGTCAGGAAACAGGAGTTAGAGCAGGTGATTAGGGCTAAGGATCTCTTGATAAGGAAAAAAGATGAATTGTTAAAGAAATCTCCTACTGGGGGAGGTGTAGCATGAAGTTTGAGGAACTTCGTGCTCAGGTGGTAAAATTGAGGACGACGAACCAGGCTAAGTCAGATAATGCAAATAAGAAGGCGAAGGAGCATATCAATCTTATGTCCCGCGCAGATAGTCAAATGGAATGACATGAAGCACGGTACAAGAAGTTGTAAGAGCGTCATTAAAGAGTGGGAAAGAATTTTTTCAAGTTAGTTATGCCTGAGATATCGTACTCGTAGATGCTAGTGGCTGCTATTACCTATTTTATTAAGGAAGTAAGAAGGCTCGAGTTAGAGAGGGATACCTTGCACGACTATTTGTCGGATAAAGGATATATTTGCAGAGATTATGTAGATCAAAGAAATTGTATGAACTCCATGGAAATAGAGTGAGGTTCTCGACCTGCTAAATTAGTAGAGCAAGGCAGTATTACTGTAGATACTCGAGATTAAGATTTTATGGCTGATCGTCCTCCTGTTGTAGGAGAAATCGTATCTGACCTCTCATCAGTAGAAAAGAATCCTTAGAAGTGGCTTGTAGATGTAACTTGTAAAAGTATCTGTCGCAGACATATTAAGAGATGAAAGCTAGTTTTACCTTTACTTTATCTTGCCTCGTAGAGTTCTTTGATTGAAAACTAGTATTACCTTTATTTTAATCGCAGAGTATGTATAGAGTTCGATTGAAAGCTAGTTTTACCTTTACTTTTTCTTATGTCTAGAAGAATTCATTGATTGAAAACTAGTATTACCTTCATTTTAATTACAGAGTATGTATAGATGGGTGATTGAAAACTAGTATTACCTTTGCTTTAATCTATGTAATGTGGTGGAGTCTACGTAAGTAGAGAGTAATGTGGGATAAAACTTGGGAGTTTTCATTGAATGGAATAGAATGTACATTGTATGGAGATGAAATCTTACTTTTGGAATGGAAAGAACGAGAATTTTGAAGTAAAGAAGTGAGGGACTTAACGATAGTACTGTTTCAGTCTCCTAGTATTCTATAGATTTGGGATTTAAACTCCTTGCTCCCTCATGAGATAATATGATCCTAGACCAGTTTGACCAATGATTAGGAATGGACCCTCCCAATTTTCTGGTATGTGCCTCATTTCTGTGTTAAGAGATTTCTCTGAGGATGTGATCATCGATTTGGAAAGTACTGCTTCAGACTCTTCTGTTGTACGAACTAGCCAGTATATGGTGATATCGACCTAGGTTAGCAATAGCACGTTCCCTTGTTTCATCAATCCAATTCATGCTGCAGGCCAATTCGAACTCATTTTCTTCGTCGGTAAGCTCGTGATCTTTAACTGGATGGTGGTATTCTGTTGGAATGACGACTTCTGTGCCATAGGTAAGGAGGAAGGGGGTACAGTTGGTTGATTGACGTGGAGTGGTACGGTATGCCCATAAGACATGAGGAAGCTCTAATATCCAGTTTCCTTTTTTTTTCTATGATTAAAGCCTTTTCTTGAGCCCAACTATAATAGTTTTGTTGGTGATTTCAGCTTGGCCATTGCCTTAAGGGTAGAAGGAATTGGATAGTGAGTGGATAATGATGTGTTTATTGAGGAAAGCTATGACTTTTTCTCTAACAAATGTGGCCCATTATCAATCCGAATTAGGTGAAGGCATCCAAACCGAGTGATGATATGTTCCCAGATGAGAAAGATGACCTCTTCTTCTCTAGTTCAACAGAGTAAAGCTGCTTTCACCCATTTTGTAAAATAATCTGTAGCTACGAGTAGGTATCGCCTGTTACCTGGAGTGTTAGGAAATTCTACGACGAGATTGAGTGCCCACCACTTGAATGACCAGAACACCTTGTTTGCATGTAGTTTGAGTGTAGGGGTGCGGGTAATGTGTCTATGTCCCTGGTATGCGTCACATTTGTGTGAGTACTCATTTGCATGCTTGTACATGTCAGGCTAGAATACTCCTTGCATAATTTATCTGTTAGCGAGTGATCAACCTGTGGCATGGGAGCCATAAGTCCCTTCATGTAAATCTCTGAGCGTTCCGTCAGTAGGGACTTATTCCATGACCTCACTCATAATCGAGCTCACACAGTTTTATTTACCTCCATCTCAGGCTCACGCAATTTTATTACTTGACACTCGAGTCAAACATTCCAACCAGACCCACGAACTACTCAAGAACGTGGGTCGAGCTAAACCCAGAAAACGTTATTCAGTCAAAGACAGAGTCTCCTACGAACTTGTCATTTATTCAGTCAGCCGCCACTAGCCACATCATTCAGAAAATGTGCTCTAGCGCGATGAAGAGTTGTGGAGAAGCCTATAAAAAGGAAAAGTTCCAGAAGAGACACAGACCAGAAAAATCACTCAAAACATCTTATTTACGAGATCAAAAACATTTCTAGATTCTAGAGATCACTTATAATAAAGATATCCACTCAAAGCAATAAAGATACTTTTACAAAAATCCTCCATATGAGGTCGTGGTTTTCTATCTATTCAGAGATTTTCCATGCTAGAAATGCCTATTTTCATTTCTTACTTTCAAGTAGAATATTATTTCAGGTTCATTGGTGTGATAGCTAATTCCTAATCAAATCGAGCTTACAAAATTTGGCTATTACATTTGGCGCCGTCTGTGGGAAAGATTTCATTTTCATGATATCCTAAGGTAGTCTTTCATTACAATTTTCAATAATGGTTTCTTCCAGACGAAAGGCCGCAGGAACTCAACTCAAAATTTCTATGGATCTAGGACAACTCACCGAGTTACGGGCGAATCTCCATGGAGAGGCAGAATAGCGCGCCAAACTCAAACTTCAACTGACAAAGGATCGCGAGCTCCGAGAGAAAGAGCTCGATCCAGAATGACAAGCTCGTTTGACAGTGCTCAAACGGCACGAAGATCAGATGACGACGATACAGTCTGCACAAAAGGCTCTGTAAAATACTTAGCAGGCTCCTCCTGCCAAGGGTCGCAATCAACTTCCAGAGACCTCCCGCATTTCAGCAAGGGAAAGGTTGGGACCTCGGGGAGCCACTAGGAAAGTCATTTCCAGAAATCTACCACAAGGACTACAACCCTCCATCCATTTGGGGGGAGAAGTTCAATAAAAGCTAGCCGAGGTTACCCTCTTTCCATCCATCAGGAGGAAGATCAGCGACCTCTACATTAAGCTCCAGTACGAGATTGCTTGAGTAGAGGTATGGGAACTCATCATCCCCTGCCACCACGTTCAGTGATTCAGTAAACACGTCACTATGTTATAAAAGAATATATGGATCAACGAATTAAGGAGTTGATCGAGGCACAAGTTCTGGGTACTATCTGTGATTCCACGAAGTTATAAGGAAGTCCTATTGCCAAAGAACTATTCAATATGGAAATATCAAAAGGTTTCCATACTCCCCAAATTCACAAATATAAAGGTACTGACCTGAAGGAGCATATTCAGCAATACCGCGATTCAATGGGGTTGTACTCCAATCTTAACCACATTTTCTGCCTACTGTTCGCCACAAGTTTACTGGAGGAGTCACTCCGATGGTTCCACTCTCTTTTTGAGGAATCTATTTACACATTTGTCCAGCTGCAGAAGTAGTTCATCAAAACATATGCTCATAACGGAGACAAAGAGAAGAACTTGTATTATATTATCGGTATTTAGCAGTCACATGGAGAAAAGCTTGAGGATTTTTTAAAGAAATTCCTAGAGCTTGCAAGAAAGGTAGATAACCTCGACAAAAAATATAGCCGTAACCGCCTTTACCAATGCTATCCGGCTCGATTGCAAAGCAAAATAATACCTCTTCCTTAACAAGCCTGCGATGTTAGAAGAGATGGTCACCAAAGTTAACGGTTACGTCAACTTGGAGAAGATGATGTCTGAGCGAGAAAAGTCTACCAAGTCTGTCCTATTCACCAAAGTCTCATATACAGAACGAACCAACAAGCCAAAGGAGGAACAGGGAGATCAGAAATGCACCAATGGAAATACTGGATACCCTCGGAGAAGCGGTCCGCAGAAGAAACCCGTCCTCCCAAAGATGAACGTCTGAATCTCCACAATTTTTCCACTGTTATTAAAAGATACGTTCTACCGCGTTTCTCAACCATTAGAGCCCATCGAGAAATGACCATTTTGCCTAAGGTAAATCATCATTCTACTAACAATTGCTATGCCCTACAGCGGATGCTCGAGCTCATTTTCAAGGAAGGACGGATGCACGAATACATTGTTGACCTGAAGTCATACCAAGATGGCAATCATAAGAAACAACTCGAAGTTGTTCAGGTCAATGACAGTGCTGAGGAGAAGCATATCTACTATATGCACATCAACAACATGATCAAAATCTACCAGATCGACAATTCTAACCGATCAAAGCGCCGAAGGCTCTCAGAATGTTGTGATCTTACACCTTAAGAAAAAGAAGCCAAACTTCTTTCCGAGTCGAGCAATCGCCGACTCGGAATCTCTTTCGAGGATTACGATACTAGCCATATCAAATTTCTACATCATGATACGTTAGTCATAATGCGCAAGATGAAACAATTTGTCATGCACATAATGATGATCGATACTGGAAGCGGTATTGAAATTCTTTTTCAGAATATGATCAACCAGATGGGTTTGGCCGACTAAGTCATTCAGAGCGTCACATATATCAGTGGGTTCAATAGCTCCAGAAAGAAATGAGTAGGCAAGATTATCTTACCTATTACCGCAGGACCAGCCACTATCGACATCGTTTTCTACGTCATCAATGCCAAGTCTCGCTATCTTGGGATCATGGGCAGCTGCTGGATATACAATATGGAAGCAATCGCTTCCACCTATCATCAAACACTCTGGTTCGAGTACGATAACAACATTTATGAGATCAGAGGTAGTCAGAAACTTTCTCGAGCTTGTAAAAATACTGTCTCTGCCATCCTAGATACTTCAGACGGATTGGCCGCATAGCAATTACAGAAAATTGATCACCTCGATGACCAATCACTTACAGAGGAGCCCATAAAATATGTTAGCATTGATGGACCTAACAAAGGCACGTTCATCGAAGCCATGCAGGTTGAGCATGAGAAAGACGCTCTCATCCAGTTCCTGTAACTCAATCAGGATGTTTTTGCATGGTCTTTCAAAGAAATGTCTGGAGTCGATCCAGCTATGGCTTGCCACAAGTTAGCCATCAACGTCAACGCCCCAGTGGTCAAACAGAAACAACGACTTTTACCTCGTCTTCAAGATGAAGTTAACACCGAGATTAAGAAATTGATCAAAGTGGGATTTATTTGAGAAGTCAAGTATCCAGACTGGATATCCAACATTGTCGCAGTCCCAAAGAAGAACGGAAAAGTTTGGGTTTGCGCAGATTTCACAGATCTGAACAAACATACTCCAAAGGATAGTTTCCTTCTTCCAAACATTTATCAGATCCTCGATTCCACTCCAGGCCATGATCTCTTATCTATGATGTACACTGCTTCAGGATATAATCAAATCCCACTTCTAGAAGAAGATCAAGAAAAGACAATATTCATCGCTGAAAGTGGCCTTTACTGTTACAAATTCATGCCCTTTGGGCTCAAGAATGCAGGGGACACATATCAGCGATTGATGACTACTATGTTCAAAGCACACCTGAGAAAAATTATTGAAGTCTACATCGATGATCTCTTGTGCAAAAGCATACAGTCAGATAATCACATCTCAGATCTCAACATAATATTCAATATCCTTCGATCTTGCAGAATGCGTCTTAACCCTGATAAGTGCCAATTTGGGGTACAATCTGGACGCTTCCGAGGCCACCTGATCAGTAAGAAAGGGATTGAGGCCTATCCAGATAAAATTTGGGCTCTCCTCGACTTGCCTTCTCCAAAGACAATTAAAGATATTCAAAAACTTGCCGACAAGATTGCCGTGATCGACCGTTTCGTCTCTAAATCTTCAGACAGCTGCCGCTGGCTATTCCTATTACTCCACGAATGTACCAAACGATGAAATGTTCAGCCAACTGCGGAACTCACATGGACACCTGAATGCGAACTAGCTTTTCAGGATCTTAACATCTATTTGGGGAGGTCTCCCATAATGAGCACCCCAGTAGGTAATGAGGAACTGATAATCTACCTAGCAGTCACAAATACTTTTCTCAGCCCGGTTCTCATTCGCCTGGAAGGGAAAATTAAGAAATCAGTCTTCGTCATCAGTAAAACACTTATAATAGCAGGAGGTACTCTAAAATTAAGAAACTTCTCTCACCCTTGTTTACAATCTGCAGAAACTCAAACACTACTTCCAAGCACATTCCGTCAAAGTGATGACGAACTACCCACTTCGGGAAATTTTGTCAAAAAAAAGAAGTCATGAAGAGTACAGCAATGGTCACTCAGTTTGGGCGAACATGATATTAAGTTCGAATAGCGTCATTCCAGAAAAGGTCAGGCCGTTGCCAATTTTCTCGCGGATTTTCCAGTGGAAGATCCTGAGTGGGAGGAGCACGACCTGGACCTTACCGAAAGTACGCCAGAGAATCCAACTCCTAAGCATTCGACGAGCAAGCTCACTAGATCACTACGTCAGGGTGGAGGCTTCTCGCAGATAGATCAGTAGGACCCGCAGGGTCAGGAAACGGGATCGTTTTGATTACCCCTTCAAATGAGAGAATTGAGAAATCAATCCGCTTGGATTTTTAGGCCTCAAATAATGTCATCGAGTATGAAGCTCTCATTCACCGACTCGACCTCGTACTTGAGCTCAAAGTCCCTGAACTCTCAGTTTATACTGATTCATTACTCATCGTTTATCATTATTCTGAGCAATACAAGAAGAACGGGAAGATGATCAAATACGCATCTCCCGTTGCAGATAGGAAGAGTAAGTTCACGAAAGAAACTCTCGAATATCTTCTATGAGGTGAAAACAGACAAACCGATTCCTTGGCAAATCTAGCCGGGCTCTTGGGTACAGAAGTACGATATCTCCATAACGAAATCATTTCAGCCCCCAACATTGATCGCAAATCTCTATGCACGATCAACACTGGGGGCGATAAAAGGGGAAACGACAATTGGTAAAAGCTTTTCTTAGCCTACCTCGATGTTAACAACAAGTACAAAGGGCCACTTCTAGTAGATCCAAAAGAACGCCGACAGCTGATCAACAACTCAAAGCGTTATATTACTCAAAACGGTATATTTTACCGCCTTTCCATAACAGGGCCTTATCTCAAGTGTCTCTCAAAGTCAAAAGCAGACGAACTGCTCCGCAAATTATATGAGGGATATTGTGGCTCCCACGCCGAAGGTAGATTATTGGTGAACCGATCTATAACTCAAGGAGTATTCTGGCCCGGCATGCGTAAGCAAGCAGAAAAGTATTCCCGCAGGTGTGACACCAGCCAGGGACATGGACATATGATGCGCGCCCTTGTGCTCAAACTCCATGCAAGTTTGGTTTTCTGGACATTCAAAAGATGGGCACTAGACCCCGTCGGTGAATTCTCTAACTCTCTAGGTAATCGCCGTCACCTACTCGTATCTATCGATTACTTTACAAAATAGGTAGATACAATTCTACTATGTCAAACCAGAGAAGTGGAGGTCATCTCTTTTATCTGGAACTACATAATTACCCGATTCGGGTGTCCTCACCTAATTTGTATCGATAACGGGACTTAATTTGTGGGAGGTAAGGTCGTAACCTTCCTAAATCATCACAATATCATCCACTCACCATCAAATCCATACTATCCTCAAGGCAATGGCTAAACCAAAATCACCAACAAAACCATCGTGGATAGACTCAAAAAATGACTTCACTCACAAAAAAAGGAAATTAGGTTCGTGAACTACCTCACGTCCTGTGGCCGTATCGAACCACTCCCCGACAATCCATTGGGTGTAACCCATTCGTTCATGCTTATGGCACTGAGGCAGTCATTCCCTCTAAATAACATCATCCAGTTCGTGATCATGAGCTAACTGACGAGGAAAATGAGTTTGAATTGGCTTGCAACCTTAATATGATAGATGAGACCAGGGAACGCGTCATCGCTAACCTAGTTCGATATCATTATATGCTTGCCAGGTCGTATAATAGCCAAGTCAGGAGCCCTACTTTCTAAATCAGAGATCTCATTCTCAGATAAATTCCTCAATATCGCAAAGAGCCTCACGCTGGAAAATTATCCAACAATTGGGAGGGTCCATTCATTATCGCAGGTCTCTCAGACCTGAGATCATACTATCTCATGATAAAAGAGGGAATCTCAATTTCAAATCCATGGAATACTGGACGACTGAAATGGTACTATTGTTAGGCGTTATACTACTCCATTTCCATTATTCTCTGTTTGTTTTTTTAATTCCAAAAGTGAGATTCTTACCACCATCCAATGTAAATTCTAAACTTATCAATGAAAGTTTTTTTTGAACAATGTCATTCTCTTCACAAACATTCGTCCACATTTTACAGATTCAAGCATAGATAATACTAGCTTACAATCAATCTTTTCCAAGTTCAATCAAGGATACAACTTGATTGGCTTCTGTTACTACATCTCTGCGATTGTGGTAAGTATTAAATCTTGGTTCACATCAAAGACTCAGCCAAACAAGAGATAAGGTAAAGATAATACTAGTTTTTATCTTTTACAAGTTGTTTAGTCGGCTGGATCAAGGATAATACTTGGTTCAACTGAATTTTTCTATCTCTACCATTGTGGCTAGTGTAAAAACTTGGTTCACATCAAAAACTCAGCCAGACAAGAGATAAGGAAAAGGTAATACTAGTCTTTATCTTTTACAACTTGTTTGGATCATTTCAGTAGGATGGATCAAGGATAACACTTGGTTCAGCTGAATCTTTCTATCTCTGCGATTATGGCAAGTGTAAAAACTTGGTTTACATTAAAGACTCAGCCAAACCAGAGATAAGACAAAGGTAATACTAGTTTTTATCTTTTACAACTTGTTTGGATCATTTTAGTAGGCTGGATCAATGATAATACTTGGTTCAGCTGAATCTTTCCATCTCTGTAATTATGGCAAGTATAAAAACTTGGTTCACATCAAAGACTCAGTCAAACAAGAGATAAGGAAAAGGTAATACTAGTCTTAATCTTTTACAACTTGTTTGGATCATTTTAGTAGGCTGGATCAAGGATAACACTTGGTTTAGCTGAATCTTTCTATCACTATGATTGTGGCAAGTATAAAAAATTGGTTCACATCAAAGACTCAACCAGGCATAAGATAAGGCAAAGGTCATACTAGCTTTCATCTCTTTCAATATGCCTGTGACATTTCTATAGTTCAAATCGAGTTTTAACTTGGTTTAACTCAACCCTTTTCTGTAATTAAAACGAATGTGAAAAATTTGCTTTAAATCAAAGACCCCACCAGACACAAGATAAGGCAATGGTCATTCTAGCTTTCATCTATTTTAATGTGTCTGCGACAGATATTATTAATTTTTAGGTCAAATTCGTATTATAAAGGATTCTTTTCTGCTGAGGTACTGTCAGCAGCGATTCTACACACATTAAGAGGTCTCTCTTTCAGCTCGCGGGCCACAGTAGCTCAACCTTACTCTACTGATTCAGGAGTTCGAGGGCCCAGTTGGGTCTCCATGATTCCCAGATAGTCCCTTCGATCTATCTTAGCTCTACTGATGTATCCCTTATCCGACAGAGTTTTTAACAAGGTATCTCATTCTGACTCAAGTATTTTTACTTCCTCTACAAAATATGCAACGATCACCCTTAACAGGTCAGATCGAGACACATCAGGTACTACTGCCATTGCAAATCTCGCCTTCAACCTCTCGTGGCGTGACTTTAACCTGGCATAATCATTCTTCTGTTCAATTATATCCGCATCGACCTTATCATGATAAATAACATCTTCTTCCAATTTGGTAATATACTTTGTTGACTCAACTAGGTTTATGGCTTCTAAGTCTACTACCCGGGCAGGAAGTCTCCCAGTTTCTACGTTCAACTCTTCCCCAGCTGGCAGATTTATCAATAATTCTTCCTTCCCCTTCACCAGCAAGTCCTTTGCTTTGATCTCCCCTTCCAAAACTTTCTCCCTGATAAGAGCAACATCCAACTTATGCTGGCATTCCCTCAAATTCGTATTTCCCTTCTGGACATGCCCCTAAATTCTAGATACGTCACTTTCTAACTCTCTAATGCGACCTGAGAAACTAACTACATCCCTTCGAACTAATGGAGCCTTAACCTCAGTTTACTTCCCCCATAACGCTCTCTGGCCTCAACTTTTTTAGCACGAGGAACGGCTTGGTCCTTTTCGGCTTTAAGCTGAACAAATCTCTCATTTAAGTCGTCGCACCTGCATTGCATTTCTCAGAATTTCATATCTTTGGCGGGAAGGGCCGTTTGCAAATGTTCAGCTGCAGCCTTGGAAACTGATAGATTTTCTCGAGCTAGCCTCAGCCCGTCGTCCTTTTCGACAAATTTTTGTCTCATTCGCTCCAGTTCGATCCTGCAGTTCTAAAGATCAGACCGAAATCGTTCCTATGTTTATTCCAATGTTTGAATATAGGATTGAGCCATGTTGGCCTGCTTACCTTTCGCAGCCAACGCATAGGCCTGATTTTGAAGTTTCTCGGCACATTCTGTTGCCTCGGATAACTCTTCTAATCCCTTCTTAATCTCAGAATCTTTCTCTTCAACCTGAAGAATCAGGTCGAAAACGGCCTGATTCAACTTCTCAAGTCTAAAATGCACTTTTACGTATTGATCCTCTCTGTTCTCGTTCGTTCCTTCATCCTATCGAACTGCTCCACAAATTCCCGATTGCACATGAGTGCATTGTCCTCACGTACGCAAGATGAATCCAATTCGACCTGGGAAATTTAATAAGTTTTAGTACAGTTCGAATTAGGAAATCTAATTTTTAATATATACATGCTACATTTCTAAGAGACTATGTGATTTCCAAATCATCTGCTTCCAAGTACTTTTAGACTAAAATTTTGGACTCCATTCTCAGATGAACCCTCTAAAATCTTCTACCGGGGTACAAGGTACACACTTTTGATATATGATTCCGTATTAATAGCGTTAGATTTTTTCCATGATTTTCTATCCTGTTGACTTGATAACTTAACATTGGTTTAACATGCCAGTCGAAAAACCTATTTCGATCTAACCTGCAGCTCCGCTTACGCAGACAGCAAGGCTTTAGAGTTCTCTCTTTCACTGGCAAGTCCAGACTCTAGGTCATTTATCCTGAGACTCATCTCTCTAACTACCTACAAGACATTTATAAACAAATTCAATCTACAGAAGTTTTGTCCTCACACATAATTCAAACAACTTACATATATTTATACAAAACACATGTCTACCCTACCTTCTTACTCCTACCTTCTGGGAGCTCAACATCATCCCCTTGGTTGTCAAGCACTGTCTGGCGGGAGACACCATCCAGACCATCCTTGACTCCCACTACTTCCGCTTTCTCATCCTCTCCTTCCTCAACATAGGCGTCAGCCTTAATGGCATCCACCTCCTCCTCAAAATGGCCCTTCAGCATCAAGTGATGACCTAGCCTGTCGCGCTCTACAACTATCTCGTATAGATTGGCCTTTGCCTTGACCTGTAGCTGACCGATCGCTACGATGTGAGAGGCCTTCAGCTGCCTGACTTCCTTCATGTCTTCAGTCTTGGCTCGAGCTAGGTCTTTTTCCAGCTCGCTCCTCACTTTCTTTAGCTCAGATTTTTCTTCTTCAATACCGAGCCAAATCCCCTTGACAAGACGAGAAACCAGCAAAAATTATATCGATCTCAGTTATTAGCTTGAAGTATATTAAACATTACTTTTTAATAATATAAACTTATCAGCTGGCTCGTATCTTCCTCTCCTTGGAGAATCGCCAACCTAGCCCTTTCCTTGACCTCTTTGAGGTCGTCCACTGAATCAGATCACCCCTCAAAGACCTTCTCTCCTGACTCCCCCATGGGTTCGACCCTCCTCCTCTTATCCTTCACGACCTCACCACTTCCAGTGGTACCAGCATCTGGTAGAGTATTTAACATCTATATCTTCGGAAAAAGCTGAGCAACTTTGCTCAGCTTGACAGGATTCGGCTGAGCCAAACTTCTAGTTCAAGGAGACTTGGACAAATTAGTTTGAACCCCCTCACCGCTGACTTGCCTTTTTCCTTCATCGACCCCCGCAATCGACCTAGTAGACTGGGCCTTTCAAACCTTGTTCGACCTACTGTCAACTCTCTTCTTTCTACTCAGGTCGAGTTTCTCCAAAGCGAGTTCGAGTTCAGTCTCCTCCTCCGCAACTTTTTCCAACAGGGATTCTTTCCTTTCCACATTAGACTTTACACCTGCAATAACACATTTTACTATAAACAACAGTTGTCAACAAAACATAACAATAATTCTCTATATGCATGTTTATACTTACTTTGCTTTATAGATCTAAATCAAAGGTCCAAAGAATCTTCATCATCTCTTTGAAGGCAATTAACCTTCACCCATATGATGTTGTTATTCCAAGTTTGACCTGCTGAATTCAGATTGAAAAAGTGATGCCGAGTTACGCTCGCAGAGAAATATGACCCCCACTGGCCTCGAAATTATTTACCCCATAAAACTGCAAAACGTCCTCAAGGGTTATCCTCCTCACTTTTTCCTCCCTTTCCCACCTTTCATTCAAATGGTCACACACAGTTATTACCTCCCACATGTTCCTGTTCATTTAAACATGACATGCCCCAATTGCATTCATAATCTCCTTCACCAAATTGGTGAGGGGAAGGCTCAACCCATACTCTAATTGAGATAGGTAACACAGGAAGCCTACCGAGATGTCACTCTAGACATCCCCATCAAAATACTCTAACGAGATCGATTCATTTATACCCCTATCTCGTTTTTTTTACATCCAAATCTACCAACAGATAAAAATACTCTTCCCCCTCCGCTACCGTACAACCCCTAAGCTGCCTACCGGCAAACTCTACACATTTACCCCACTTTCCTCCTATAGCCGCCTTGGCTTTGGAAAACACTCTAAAGGCATCAGACCCGGAGGATA